>JAQISU010001240.1:4355000-5062500 GCA_029339505.1 Unio delphinus | reverse complement strand
TACTTTACGGAAAGTGAAATTGTTCTATTCCAATGTGTTTCATTCTAATAAATAGTCTGTATTTTACGTAGTTCCCACTTGTGCCATATAATCCAATGTCAATAGGTTTCATATAATCTACCTTCAAGTGCATTGGGTTACCAGTATATGACAGGATATAACTATTCTATTCACATAAATGTTGCATGTACGAGAGAATATTACTTCATGATATGTACGATTCTCAACAGATGCAGATTCACATATTAACAAGATCGTGAAAACCTTAGATAGTGGTCCAGATAACTCGATTGTATACACTCATCTAGTTTTGCTTCACGACGTCATTACATAAGTCATTACATAATATTCGACCATGTCACGGATATTACACGGATTTAGATGTTATATCACCAGTTGTGAAACAGGGTGAATGGCTGAAAGGAGTGAAGTAGTGACTGAATAATTGAGAAATTGTGTATCTTTGTGCTGGCACCGCACTGAAAGTTTCGTTTTCATGAAGAGAATTGGGGCTGAAATATATTGAGGTCATGCAATAGACACCACAGGATATACTTCCAAATGTTTATAATAATCTGTTACTATTTGAGTGAAACTTTATCTATGTTTATATTAATCATTTTATCATTATTTGACTGAAATCACTTTATATGAACAATCATGAATGTGATTTTTGCCATTTTATTTTTGTTAAAAATTAGTTAATTTTTCTGTTAAATCGAAATTCGCTCCTATTAGGAATTGTATTATGTATATAATGCTCTTCATTGTGTGTAGCTCTAATATTCGGGTTCTTTTCGAGTTTGGTATATTGTGTTTATATAGTTTATTACTATATAAATAAGCAGCGCTATTTTGTTACCATTCCAAGTGACTTTATGGTTATTGGAACCAAACCCGGTCCATCTAGTTACACAATATTTTTTTTTAATTTACTACGTCAACTGTAATTACATAAAACCTATTAGTATTGCGATGCTAATATGCAATAATCTATTCCTTCATAATTGTTAATTATCAATAGGTTCTTAGTTGAATAAAACAATTAACATAAATGTTTATTTTTCTCAGATTATGATGGTACGTTTATATCATACGTTTTCGATGAAAGGTTTTTAATTATATTAGTGATATAAGTCATACATGTGATGTAAATAGATTGGACCCTCTTAAAACACGCTTGCTAGAGACCGGACAAAAGCAGCTTTCGTCCTTAGCTGTTAATATAATTAGCAATAAACACATTCATTGTATACTTATCATTTTGCATCTTGAATTTCTTCAACATGTTCATTCTTAATATTTGTGTTAATTATATGTATTATGGTTCCAATCATTGATCTTATACCGCCTATTTGTGTACGTACGATTGCTATTCCAGATAAAATCACATTATTCTTACTACACTCCCAAACGATATATATGTGACATAACCTAGTACTAGTAAACATTATTTATGTCACAAGATAGACCGAGTCGGGACTGGATTAGTGAAGACACGGAACAGAACCGCGTTAATAAGATGTTTATTTTATAAACGCAATTTTAAAAATCAACTCTGACACCAATATTTTACAAAATATAAGAAAAATCTATTTAAATAAATATTCCTAACATGGAACTCTGAATTTCAGTAGCGTAATGACAAAAAAGAAGTATATGAATGAATTTACAAATATGAATATATATAAAAGGCTCGTATAACGAGATAGATGCAAATATGAAAAGAATGCGTCGTCAATATGACGAGACTAGAATGAAGATATTAAATAATTAATACGTCGTCCATATGACGAGACATATGCAATTGTGAACCCTAAATTCTGAAGTTCTCGTTCATGGAACGAGATTTGTGTAGAATGAACTTATGCAGGTGTCGTTCATATAACGAGACTGCAAAGAAGATATTAAATAAATAATACGTCGTCCATATGACGAGATATATGCAATTGTGAACCCTAAGTTCTGAAGTTCTCGTTCATGGGACGAGATTTGTGTAGAATGAAATTATGCAGGTGTCGTTCATATAACGAGACTGCAAAGAAGATATTTAAATAAATATTACGTCGTCCATATGACGAGATATATGCAGCATACGTAAGCACCATACACAGGCACCACACACGGGCATTACACGGTCAGCATAGACAAGCCCACACACGTAGTCACCACAACATGGCACCACTTCAGCACAACACGTCACCACACACGCAGTTACCACAACACTGCACCACTTCAGCACAACACGTCACCACACTACGTCACAATACTTCAGCACAATACGGCACCACACCACTTCAGCACAAAACGGCACCACACCACTTCATCATACTTCTTCAGTACCACACCACTTCAGCTAAAATTAAAACAACCGAACCGTGTAATACATATGACACGGTCAAGTATTCTCACACATATATGTAGCGCATGCACGCACATGAAATAATTATCCATGTACATTTAACGTTAAGCATGCAGCGTATAATTGAACTCAATTATGTTCAGATACAAAAGAACTAATGAAACAAAATATAGTACTTCTGATAAAATGGCGCTGCCTAACCTATGTATTTATTCTATAGATTTTATAATAAATACTAAACATCTAATATGTAAAACAATGAATTATATCATAATACAAATAGCAATGAGAACAAAGTTAAATCTATTGTTACCTCTTTTAGCTGATAGATTGCTCCTTTAAGGATGGAAGCTTTTTTACGACAAGACTGGATCGTGATGTGTTTTCTGTCTTATAATTTTGTCCTTATATACCCCTAGCTGTGACAGATATGCGCAGCTAGGTACTTTAAACTGCGTGCAATTTCGTACATGCAGCATGAGCTGAGTGTTTGCTCATTATGCCGAAATAACTAAAAAGCCGAAAAAATAATAAACTACCCTCGGTAAGGCTGTACGCAGTAGCGAAATCAAGACTAGATTTTTGACCACATATATATATTGAACATAGTCGTATACAATTCCGTGACAATTTAATCTCGAGTTTTTTTTTAAAATAATTAAATGTATATTTGCCAGCTTATGATTTAAACCTATCAATGATATATTATTATCACGTACATCTGCATTAAGGCATGTCTCGTCAGTCACATGTACATAGTACGGAGTAGAAAAACTAATAAAGTATAGAAACTAAACATTTCGTCAAAAACACATTTAAAAATTATTGATTTACTGAATATTTCAGAATTATGTATTGTTTTTCATAGTCTAAGTATTTTATTTTATTCATCAATTAATTTCTTATCTTTACGAAGATATTTTGCTGAATCGTTTATTTTATAGATTTACGCATAATGCATTCGATAACATTATTGCTTACAGAAGGATTTATTCTGCAGCATATTATTTTCACCGTAGTATAACTTAACGTTTGTATACATTTGTATTTTCTGAATAGTCGCTATTGCTAAATTATTCAAGTCATCATTTCCATTTCAAAATAAAACTCTAAATATTATTTGTCTTCCAGATTTAAAAATATTTTAACCTTAAATAATTAATATAATAAAACTCACAATGTCTAAATTAGGTAATTAGTGTTAGGTATATTATATTGTAAAACCTATTTATGTGACCAATATTATAGTTAAGCCGTTCCTGGCTGTCTCATAGCTATCTGATAACCTGATACGTTACCTGAGTCTTTAGGCTTCAGAAACATTTCTGAAAGGTCGCTTGCACTAACGGAGGTCATAATATATATTTTATACAAATGCAACTATTTAGAGCATGACGAGTAATGTATACTGTATATATGATGTTTTGTGCCAGTGTTATAACTGAACATTATTAAGAGGGAGATTGTGCAGGTGAACACAGAGCTAATCCACATGATATTCTGCGAACTGTAACATAAATGCAATAATTATATAAAGAACGAACTTTAATTTATACATTTATTTATACGATTGTGTTGCTGTGCATTGCCTGAAATAGCAAACCACCCTTGTATCGTGGTGCAACGCGAAATAAGTTGGGATATTACAATGCATTAAAATTAGTTTGAACCCAATTCGTGCCTTGAAAACAGAAAGTGCAAATGGATTTAAGTAAAAAATATAATGAACATCCAGCAATATTGGTACGATTAAGTACGCTAATTGCAAACTGAACTGAAAGATCTCGTTGACGTATATCAGGTAATAACACAATACCGCAGGCGTCTTATCACGTTGATATAGTCGTGTATTCGGCTTCAACTGTTATTGATGGAACGGATATATTGCTATAACAGCGTTGGCACATGTCGTCGTCACAATTTATGTTTCAGTGGTTCCTAATATCATTGCAAACAAAATATCCACATGCAGTCAGAATACACTAAACGATACGGTTGCAGTAATCAAATCCAACAGATCAATAACAAACTCCAACGTATAATAAAATGCATCACGGGGAATGAATAAAAAATAGCCGTAATAGTCCACGAACCAACATTATCAGCCACCATCGATATAAACTCACCGGCTATGTCATAGATATGCATCGGTCTTCGCTCAGAACAGTGCTAGGATGGCCTGAAAGTCCACAACCTGTTTATCATAAACCTCGAGGACCAGCCTTGAATGATTTTACTACAGATGTGAAACAAACTATAACACAACTAGATTACAGAGGACCGATTATGAAAATGAAGTATTCATTATTCTTGATGAAGAAAAATACCCACTCGTATTAATAATTTAGTTATGGATGATACTACAGGACCTGATTCTAAAATTATTGTAAACGAGGGATATATTAATAGTTTCAGAGAGAGAATCACTCTATAACTCACTCGCGTATTTGGTAGATTACAAATTTTACTGGTTAGTGCTACCCACCATTATTCTAACGATATAAAACAACAAATTATCGAAACAATATAACATTTAAATCAAATAATAGACGATATCGAGTAAATGAATCTACGCATTTGACATCGAGTAATAAATGTCATCGATGCTCGCACCTATAATAGAAAGGAAATATTCCATTCAGATAAGGTATTTCTTGATGAGTTTAAAATAACGGAACAACGGTTACCGACATTTGTAATACATGAACGTGCAACTGAACTACTAAAGAAATCACTCAGCGATCTTATCGCGAAAAACTTGCCCCTGACACTCGCTACATGCAAAAAAAAAACATACTCCCGGGGGCTATCTTTAAACATAATAATGACCCAGACGGGGGTGGGAGACATATATCACCCGAAAATGTAAATATATCCTCGGTGATCGCAGTAAATCTAGTATGTGATCTTAATGATGGAAGCTATCAAATACATTTCGAAAGATCAAATCAGGCCCAGCAAAAATGCATTTGATATTCATTTACACCACTGGCTCCACCTGGATTTCTGATAGTACAAGAACCAGTGACTCCTGCCTATATGCTGTGTCATAATAATTTATTAATGAGATTAAATTTTAAACTCACTGACCAAACTGGTAATTTAATTGACCTCGAAGGGGACACTTACAGATAGTTCTCTATGTGAAATCTTAAACATCAAAATCAATTTGCCAAAACAATATAAATAAATAATATATTTCAGTCGCATAATTATTTGTTGTGGTGAAATTATTAACAAATCATTCGCCTTGATGAAATCAACCTTTCAGGATTAGTAAATATGTCACTTCTGATGGTTTTAGTAGTAAAGAAATACTCTGAATACACATTTCTGTGCTCGCTTACGAAGCCGCTAGTAGTTACCGGGAATCGGTTTTGTATTTTCGCTTTGTATAATATTTTTAAGTTGTCTTACGCGTGAATTAATATTGTTCGCCGTTTTATATTCTTTTGATAATTCCGCTCTTATTTCTTCTCTTGCGATAAACACAGGTATGAACCTACTCAATTCGCTGCTATCCGCTAATGATGCGCTAACGGCCGGTTGGATTTCCTTACTGAATCTATACTGGGTCGGTGGCGTATATTTATTTCAGATTTAAGCTCTTGTACGTACGTATGTTCGTATTACATAATAAATATACCTTTAAATAAACTTTAAAAGAAATATATAGACAGCACAATCTCCACTCGTTATAAGGTGCCGTATGACATCTTAGTACGCTTAGTGAAATACACAAGGCAACACAAGCCCATGTGAACGCCTAAGTTACCTTATGACATCTTAGTAGGCTCAAGGTCAGCACGAAACACAACCCCAATTGTGAACCCCGAACCTGTCAATGAAAGTCTAGCAGGCTTAAGAGGGCGTGTTTGGTGAATTACGACACAATACAGTTATATATAGCTATATACAGAAGGACGGCACATTTTCCAAACGAACCCCTAAATTGCCTGATGACATTATAGCAGGCTCAATGAGTACATACATATATGTTATATATAGTATTTAGAGGTTATATACAGGACGGCACATTTCCCATATGAACCTTTGGATTGTCTTATAACATTCCAGCAGGCTCAACCAGTACATGAATAGATACAGTTACATATAGTAACAGGACGGTATATTTACTATATAAACCCCTAGATTGCCTGATGACATTCTAGCAGGCTCAATGAGTACATAGATATATGTTATATATAGTATTTACAGTTATATACAGGAGGGCACAAACATGTAGACGGGGCCATTCTTTAATTTCAACTGAAAACCTATCTCTCCCCCAAAAAGTCACCCCGAGATAATCCACGTGGTGACAACGTGGGAGAGTGTGGTTTTCAGTTGAATTTTGATAATCGAAGGCTGGAGCCCCGATAATACAAGTGGCTATATTCTGTATAAGTTAATTAATACCAGGAAATCAAGAGGAAGGGTTTGTGATTCGTATATTCTTTCTTACTTAATTATTATTACTGACAAAATCAAAAGCAGACACAGACAACCTAATAGAAGCAGAGAAAAAGATATTGTTTCTGTAAATATTTATATCCATGACTTAGTAAGGGACAGAGTCAAGAAAATAGATTGCAAGAAAACCCCGACCTTGACTGTACGCGATTATTTCCCTTACAACATTATATAGTTATTTCCCTTACAACATTACTATAATTATTGCCCTTACAACATTATACACATTCCTGTTAGGGTTTTCTCCCTTAATACTGTTTTTATATAAAATAATAATGGGATTCAATGTAGTCAAACTGAATTTTATGTCCGTATTTTTCCCAGAATGTTGATTTATATACATTTGCTACAACATATCGAATCAAGGTTATGTAAAAATCATTGATTGAAATTTGTACTTCACTCGTTTCAACGCTCAATGATTTTATAGGTCTCGCATTTTTTGTACGCTACGAATTCCTGTACGACCACCTTCAGTATTCTGACTTTGTGTGATAGCTTGAAGGCTACATACAGAATTATTTTTAGGATCTGCGTCAATGTGATCAATCACAAAACCATTGAGGCTTTCTCCATTGAACACATCCTAAGCGAATCTCAGACAGTACTAATGTTTCTTTCCAACAGTAAATCTGACATAACCAAGTTTATTGACACACTTTACTGTTTTTTTTTTGCCGACTGTGTCTGACTACGCCATCACGAGATGCTTCGTAGTTATTAATCGTGGGGATGCATTTAAAATTATTGGTTCATTTATATCATATAATTTTATTTCTTTAAATCATAATTTGTTTTAATTGTTATTTGTTGAGAATCTAGTAATATAATCCTCGAGGGGGTCTATAACGTTATCATTGACGCTGTCAGGGTCGCCATTTCTCTTATCATAATACCGTGTAAGCTCTCTGTATCGCTTACCACCACAACAAAGACACAGCTGTGTTTTCTCATACTCCAACGTCGCATCGTATACAAGGTTCATGACCTAGGCCTCCCCGAAGTACACTTTGTGAATGATATCTATATAATTCGTTTCTGCACCATTTATTATACGGAGTTGCAAATCCTTTCATCAGCCATTTACAATGATTCATTATATAAAATATATATTATTTAAATACCTGTCTTAATTATAGTATGGGTCTGCTCAAGAGAGTATCCATAATCAACACCCTGGAACAGCTCGAAAGTTAATCTCAATATAATCTCTGTAGATGCACCAATGAAGGGTCTAGCGGAGAATAAAAACGTGATTAATAAACTTTGACATATTAAGAACCAATTTAAGAAAGATCTCACATCTGGTCAACATTTCGAATCAGTGGTGGTGTTGATGCTACCATGAACTACAAATGAGCATCTCGAACATCGAAAGAATTTTATCAGAGTGAAATTTATTATACTAGCAGAAACAGGAAATTTCGTTATTCTTGATAAATACGATCCTGTCCTCGCTAATAATAATACTGTCATTGTGATTCAAGTTTCCATACAAGGAGCGTTGACATGGATTGACAAACCGAATTACGAACGAGCGTATCCTGTGACCATGGTTATTTATGGAATATATTCGATAAATGAAAAGCCAAGTGTTGTGTATCTGAAACCAATGAAATTTTCATCCTTTTAATGTATCGCGGAGCGAGTAACATAACATTTTATAAATGCGATGCGTGGAAATGGTCTAACAGATCTAAAGCGTATTAAGATAAACAAATGGGCTGAATCAGTATCAGTCAATAATACTGGTGCTACAATAAAAGATGTGGATGAGCTAGAAACAGCATTCAGATTCCCAATAACCGTAGCAACAATAACAGGGAAAGTATTATACGAATCAAAATATAAATTAAAAGAAGTTCAAATAAATATCATTGATCATTATGCACACGCGTTGACTAACACATTAAAAATATTTTCACGAGATAGAATTGTGAGATATTACACGGATAATTCTAAGCGAGACATGTTTGATTTTATTTTGATTGAGTTATGTAAAAGCGATCTTGTATTAGTGTGGTTATTTCAAAGTTTCAAATATGAAAAATGTAATTATGATCAATTTGTAAGACATAACGGTGAAATATACGGGACGGAATCTCTTCATAAAGAAATGAGAAAACTCGCTGAGAAATTTGCAAAGGATAATACCGAGCAATTACTAAAAAACTGTTTTACTCTACCGTCAGTTGCAGATCATTTCACCAGAGAGAGAGAGAGAGAGAGAGAGAGAGAGAGAGAGAGAGAGAGAGAGAGAGATCTGGAAACCAACACGATCTGAATTTCTCTCCAATGTTCAGGGTATTTGTGTAGAATACAGACAGCGGATTGTGGAAAAACCAAATATGATTTTAAAAGTGTCATCTCAGTTAATATGTCTGCATGTTATCCTGCAAGTTTCATCAGGTATGGAGAGTATGCTGGGTATTTTAAACGATTTGGACATCCCACACATAAGATGACACGAGTTGCGATTAATGGACCACTATCTGATTTTGATCTAACTGGAATTGCTCGTGTAATATCATTCGAGTGTTCCCTAGGACTCTATCCTATCTGTTATGTTTGGTTTGGTAGACTTTTATCTGAAAAATAACGGGCACCAATAGTGTTAGTAAGATATATGATTGATTGTAAAATACTGATAATGCTGATTGTCGGTGAGGCAATTATATCATATAAAAACAAACTGACGTTTGGTTACCAGAACCTGATGATGATAGTCTTGATAAAATTCTTAACGATTACAAAGAAAATTGTCCTGATCTTACCGAAGATTATATTGTTAAAAAATCTAAGGATGTCTTTTGAATGCAGATGTGAGATCCATGATACAAACCCTAAAGATCTTGATAAAAGAATAATCGTTAAATTCACCCAAGGTGGAGCATATGACTGTAAACGACATGATGCGCGATTAATTCTAGAAGACGCTGAATACGAGTCTATAATCGTGGATGCGACAGCTAGAGATATATTTGTCAGTCGTGAAAATGTTGAATGGAAACAATTAGGAACTTTTGTTAGTTACATCGATGGCGTATCTTCTCAGTATATACATCTAAGATCATCTATGCTGGCTTATGGTTCTATAAACCTGCTATCGATGATAAATATATTTCCTCGCACTGCAGTCAGAGTTGCCACGGATTCGTTTTATATAGATAGTATATAAAAATAGTGGCTCGATTTACAAATTCTGATGCGCGTTGTAGATAATGGAGAATAAAATAAGAAATGTTACATGATTATCCTGAATCAGCTGACGTTACGGTTGAAGATAATTACTTGAAAAAAAATAAAATGTAAGTTTTATCGAATGCACCTTCGTTATATGATCCAATATGTAGATATAAGACCGTTTAAATAAACGGAGCAAGCGGTTGTGGAACAACAACACGAGTGATTGAATGTTTTCAAACTAAGTCAGACATGATTGTGCTAACACCTACACAAAGACTTGCCAGAGAGATGAAAGAGAGAGGTGTTAATTCCCGCACTTATCACAGTCACAGAGTGACGCATGGACCCTTGATCGAATGGGAGAGAAATATATCCCAAACATAATTATTTGGGAAAAAATATGTATAGTTTTGTTGGATATATTACAAACATTTTTTCGGCTGGCTGTTACTGAAAAGTACAGTTGTGATACTGTGTGGCGATCATAGTCAACCACCGCCATTTCCCGGTTTGTCTCCGCATTATTGGTTGAGGAATTCTGTTGATTATTACGAAGAAAATAATACCGTTCATAGAACTATTGATCCAGAATTATGCGAGTTCAATAAATTAATTAGATTACAGTCAGATAAAATCCAATGTGAAACAGCACGTAAAATAATTTCAGAAACAAATTTTCATGATTTTTGGGAAGCTTGGAGATCAAACGAATTGATAGTGACAAGAAAAAGATAGTCAGTGACACACTTCAACAAAATTTGTTTATCGCGCATAAAGAAAGGTTTCCAGCGCTACTAGTGTTGTTATGATATAGATTAACTGATACATGAAAACATGATATTAAAAATTATATTCCAGGACTGATTTATTAACAAAATCTCGTATTAAATGGTATTGTTCTAGTACAACAACTCGCTGATTATAAACAAAACGATAACAAAAATAATAGAGAATTTGATGTTGATGTTTATTTTATAATGATACTGAAACAACAACATACTAATCACTGCGCAAGCTGTAATTGTATAATGATATGGCAGTATTCGGATACAAATTCATGACAATTTACAGCAGACAGAAAACATAGCAGTCGTGGTCATACACGCGACAATGACATTATGACATGTCTTGAATGTAACAGACGCAGAGGTGCTAGTTAAGTGATCGTGGAGGTAATTGTGTACCCGCTCAGCAAGTGTTTGATTGAATCGTTCAACAGCTGCCTAATCACGATGAATTGTAGTATGTCCTCGTCTGATGGTGACATTATGTTGCTTCATTATTGGTAGCACTGCACCTTGAAATTCCTTGCCAGGATCATCCTGTTGCAGATTTGGCCATTGCAAAGGTCCTCGTCAATAAATTCGTTCAAATTCAGCAGCTATTTCTGACGCTGCCTTTGTCAATTATGGATCATCTTCATTGTATGTACTCGCAGCATCAACTATTGTTAACGAGTACTTGTAAGTCCACCTTTTAACAGTATCGTGTGGGAGAAATAATATATCCGCCTGATGAACTTCATTTGGAACGATGACATCAAAATGAGCAAAGTGAATTTGTTTAGGTGGTGGTATATAAATATGCCATGTTACCTGCCTTGATAACCAATCTGCTGCAATAAGTTCTTTGACTTATGCTTCTTTGGCAAGGTTAATGATTGATAATTTACCTTTCCTATATCCTTTTGTTGAATAATAAATAGATTCTATAATAAAATTAATCGGCTGATTAATTACTGGCACAAAGCAATAGTTTACCCTTCATCGCAGATCTTACTAACCAATTAGCTAATGATTCCATGAAATATTTATTCATAATAGAGTTTATCGCATAAATCAATTTCACATCTGCGATATGGCTATGCTGTAGATTGTTACTTTTATAAAACACATCACGAGAATGACAAGCTTGATCAATTTCATGTATAGGATATTCACCTGGTCATGGATGGTTTTGTCTGTCAAGTCGGATATTGAGTCTGGTTCCAGGGCTGCTGTAACTATATCCTGGAAGATGTTTTTCTCCTGAATATTTGCCCATGGATTCCACGGGAGTATTGTAAAATTTGCTGTAACATCACCGCCTCTTTTTTTAAAAATCATCACCTGATTTCATATAAATAAATATAATTTTTTTTGTACCACATTGTGTGCACTTGCCGGTGAGCGCTGATCTTGTATTTTTGTTGTAATTGTTGTTTAGTCGTTTGTGCTAGTACGCGTCTTCCATTTCACACAATATAGATCCATAATTTATTTATAGCAACATGAATGTAATTGACTTTTTATCGACAACAAAAGCACGAGAACCTGTTAAGCATCATTCAGAGCTACCAAATTATATTCGAATGATTATAATTGAACCGTATGGAAGTGGCAAGACGCAATTGTTAATTACTTTGATAATGAGATGGATGAAGTGGGAAAAGCTGTATTTGATAGCGCCATTGGTAAATGATCAGAGGTGTTACAATGTGTTAAATGTTTTAATTAAAAAGCAAAATCGTTACATGAAAATGGTGATGACATTATTAAATTCATCACTGATATCAATGGAGCACGAGTGTTGATTCCATTGAAGGATATATTAATAACTTAGTCATATTTGATGATGTGATGATGGACAAACAATTAAACCCTGCTCGGATTTTTTCCAGAGGTAGATATAAAATTACTGGTGTCATTTATGTTACCCAGCTGTATACACAAATACTAAAAGTGATCGGGGACAATTATAACATTATTGTTGTGCATAATTGAATTCATACTCACACATTAAGAAATATTAGTCAGACCTGATGTAACGGCGACGTGGATTATATTTTTTTTTAAATTTTCTTTACTCGTGCTAAATCAATCCCTCACGGATTTATAACAATAAATTTGCATGACCCCAGATCAAGATATGTTATCCGTCTTGATACAACATTTGGTTGAGAAAATGAGCAGCAGAGGGGGCGAATCCTATAACTTTGTAGAGGCGTCGATTCAGCAAACTGAGACTTCCTCGTAAATCGCAAAAAAAACGTCGATTCGGTAAATAGAGGCTTCTTCAAAGACGCCAACGTCGTTGTCACTCACCCCCTCTGCTGCTATGGGTTAACCGAATATTTGATCAAGTCCGATACGATATCGTGTTCAAGGGTCATGCAAATTTATTGTTATAAATCCCTGTGGGACCGACTGAGCATGACTAAAGAAATTTCGAAATTGATTGAAGTCCATATCAGAGCACCATGTCTGCCAAATATTTCGTAGCGTATGTGTATCAACGCCGTTAAACACAGCAAGAATATTACAGTTATCTCTGATCACTTTTGGAATCTAAGTGTAGCGTTGAGTGACATATATCACGTCGGTGTTTTTATGCCTGCCTCGGGAAAATATTCTAGATGGGTTTTTTTTGATTGTCTAACATCACATCGTCATATACGACTAAATTGTTAATACTTCCATCAAGGTCATCCACGGATGGTGCCTCGTCAAAATCAGTTATAAAATCAATGAAGTTCTCACCTTTAATTTCTGATGCATTCTCGTTAAAATCCTTTAACAATTCATATCATCGTTGATTATCTACGCTAGGAGCAACTAAATACAACTTATCCCACTTCATACATCTCATTATTTAATTGAGCAACAATTGCGTCTTGCCGGATCGAGATGGCCCGATTATAATTGCGCGGATAGAGTTTGATAGCGCTGCATGATGCTTAACTGGTTCTCTTGTTTTAGTCGCTGAAAAATCAATTATATTCATATCTCTATACGTAAATTATGGATCTATATTGTGTGAAGTGTAAAACGCGTACTAGCACAAATGATGTGGCGACGATTACAACTAAAAATAACAGATCAGCACTTACTGGTAGATGTGCAACATGTGGTATAAAAAAGTTTAGATTTGTTTCTATGAAATCCGGAGATATTTAAAAAAAACGAGGAGGTGATTTTGCAGCCAAGTTAGCAAAACTCCCTGGAACACCGTGGGCAAAGTATCCAGGAGAAAAGCACCTTCCAGGATATAGCTAATGTGGGCCAGGAACACGACTAGATATCAGACTTTATGATCAAAATCAGCCCCGACCTGGTGAGTATCCGATAAACTCTATTGATAAGGCGTGTTATGCTCACGATGTTGCATATAAAAGCAGCAATTTGCAACACAGGCATCTAGCTGATGTAAAATTAATTCATGCGTTAAATGCTATTACTGATAAATCTTTCAAAGAAAAATTGGCTTCGTGGTTGGTAAAATCAGCTATGAAAGGCAAATTGATGATGGGCGCTGGTAATTAATAACAACATGGAATCTATGTATTATTCTCCGAGAGGATACTGGAGGGGTAATGCTGCGATCAATAAACTCGCCAACGCCACAAAAGTGAAAAAGGCCGCTGCGGCTAATTGGTTATCCAGACAGGGTATATGGCAAATTTATCTACCGCGTACTAAACAAATCAATTTCTCGCATTTTGATGTTACTGTACCCAATGAAGTTCATCAAGTTGATTTATTATTTTTGCCATATGACGACGGCTATAAATACGCGCTAACCGTAGTTGATGTCGCGAGTCGATACAAACAAGCAGAACCGTTGAAAACAAAGTCGGCCACTGAAGTAGCTTCTGCATTTGAAAGGATTTATCGACAAGGCCCTCTACGCTGGCCAAATTTATTACAAGTTGATCCTGGCAAGGAATTTCAGGGTGTGGTTGCATCTACAATGAAACATCACAATGTCTTAATACGACGAGGACATACTGCACTACATCGCGATCAGACAATTGTTGAACGATTATATCGGACTCTTGCTGAGCGTTTATTTGGATATCAATACGCAAAAGAATTCATCCAAGAAAAAAGATCTCGTGAATGGGTCAAAAGGTTACCAGGGGTAGTTGCAGCGCTAAATAACGGGATTACCAGAGCAATCAATATGAAACCTAACAATGCAATAAAAAAGTATATACCACAACCACGAAACGCTTGCGTTTCTCAGCCAATTCTTGGCAATGTCACCGTGAGATATTTATATGAACCAGGAGAGCTTGAAGGTGGTATAAAAATGGCTACTGGTCCTATTTGGAGTATCACTACGCATAAACTATCTAGTATAACACGATCAACTGGTAGACCACCAATCTATATATTGGATTCAACCGCTCCTCAGCGGGGGTTTACACGCGAACAACTACAGGTGATTCCTGACGATACTAAATTACCGGCGCGTGGTCTTAACTAGCGCCGTTGCGTCTATTGCACTCAAGACAATTCAACATCACATTGTTTCTGACATGACCGAGACTGTCATTTTTTTCTATCTACGGTAAATTGGAGAGGATCTTTATCCGAATACTGCCAACGCATTATACAATTGCTCGCGCAGTGATTATTCTGTTGCTCCTTCAACGCGATGATTAATTCGGCATTAATATCAAATTCTCGTTGCTTTTTTTGTCTTGTTGTTTGTAACCGGATAATTTTTTTTATCAATAATTTTAACATTAATATCATCCATTGTTGTGTCATCATCTCCTGACTCTGTCAGGATAATTCTTCAAAGTTGATTTATTCGCCGTAATCTGGATACTGCAAGATAGACTAAATTTGACCAATCAATGCGATTATTGACTATCCAAACAATTGTATCCGATATAGTTAATCCCTGCGATGAATGTATCGTCGTTACGTAACCTAGCGTCCATGGCGATTTATCAGCACGCAATGCGTCTTTGACAGCACTGATATAAACCAGCACAATATCATTTAACACTAGTGTTTGTTTTTCTGTTCCTGACTCTGTCAGACGTCCTGGAATTTCAACTTCAATATTCTGCTTTCGTGTATCCGAGGGTCTATAACACAGCGGTGTTGGAAGTATTGGAAATTTTTCTTTGTGTAATTCAAGCAACTTTTTCTGAAGTGTGTCTCGGACTATCTTTCTACTTGCCACTACAAAATCATTTGGTCTTCATGCTTCCCAAAATTCCTCCATGGGAGTTTCAGGAATTATTTCTCTGATTATTTCACATTGAATTATATCATGTTGTAATCTAATTAATTTCTTGACCTCACGCAATTGTTCATCAAGTGCTATATATTCAGTATCAATTTCTTCATAATAGTCAACAAATCCTTTCAACCAATCATGCGGGGATAAACCGACAAATGGTGGTGGTTGGCCATGATCGCCACATATTATTACTTTTCTATTCGCGCGCAGTAACCAATCAATATACATTTTTAATACATATACCGAAACCGTACATATCTCATCCCAAATAATAACCCCAGGGATAAATTTCTCACCCATTCTTTCAGGGGTCCATTCATCACTATTGTATAGAATAAAGCTGTGATAAGTGCAAGCGTCGATGTTTTGTTGTTTTATTTCTTGCGCTAATCTATGGGTTGCTGTCAGCACAATCACATTTGTGAAATCCGTAGGATTTTTCCCTCGATATAATTCAATTGCCCGAGTCGTCTTTCCCGACCCGCCACAGCCGTTTAAATAAACTGTTTTATATCTACAAATCGGATCTGATATCGCTGGTTCTGATAAATTATCTCCTTGTAAGTAACTGTTTTAATCTCAACGTCTGCTGATTCAGAATAATCACGCAGTTTTTGCTTTATAATTCGCCATGTACCCCAGTGCTCGTTACCAGTAGCTTCGCTACATCTAGTAAATTTAGTCACCTCGTTGATGTACTT
Organism: Unio delphinus; assembly: GCA_029339505.1. Taxonomy (NCBI): domain Eukaryota; kingdom Metazoa; phylum Mollusca; class Bivalvia; order Unionida; family Unionidae; genus Unio; species Unio delphinus. The sequence goes on along the minus strand of JAQISU010001240.1, from coordinate 5,045,760 downwards.
TTTGTCAATATAAAATGAATCAACTGCAACTCTAACTTCAGTGTCAGGAAATCTATGTATCATTGAAAATAAATTGATACAAGCATAATCCAGCATAGACGACCTCAAATGTGTATAAGAAGAACTGTATCCGTCGCTGTAAGTAACAACTGTACCCAATTTTGTTCCATCGGACAACAAAGCGTCCTTGCGATCCACATATATGTTTTTAGATACTGCATCTGCAATTACAAAGTCATATTCGGTTTTATTTATAATCAACCGTGAAGAATATCTTTTATAGTCACATTTGCCACTCTGAGTGAATTTTCCAATTAATACTTCTGCAGAGATGTTTTGCTTCACTGTTTCGTTGATTAACTACCCGTTTGGACCACTCAATGATATATTTTTCATCTGCCTGAATATGTTTTCTATATTCGTCAATTATACTATCAAGGCTTTCTGGTTCTGGTAACCAGACATTAGTTTGTTTCACTGACTGTCAACGAAAGGAACATTTTTGTATCAATCATGAACCGTAATAACGCTATTGGCAGCCACTTCCTTTCAGACATGTATCTACCAATCCAAATATAACAAGCGCGATGAAGTCCTGCTGCGAATTCAAATTATACTACACGAGCAAAACCGGTTAAATCAAAACCAGGCAGTGGTCCATTAATCGCGTCACGAGTCATTTCATGGGTGGGGTGTCCAAATCGTTTAAAATACTCAGCACACTCTCCATAACCAAGAAAACTCGCTGGATAACAAGCAACCATATCAACTGAAATGATGCTTTCACGGTCGTATTTGTTATTGTATAAACCGCCATGATTAAATTCGAGGCAACTAGCGTCAATGTCTGGCAAGAATTCAGTTCGTGTTGGTTTTCATGTGTTTTTCTTTCTTGCAAACTGAGCTGCAACCGATGGAATTGTAAAACAGTTTGTCAATAATTGTTCATCGGTGGCTTCCCCTATTGTTAAAAACCTACTAGCTGTTTTTTTCATCTTGTTGTGAAACGCTTCAGTGCGGTATAATTCACCAGTCGGTCTTACAAACAGATCAATAATATCCGTTTGATTTTCAGCGCTGCGAAGTAACCACACTGACACGGGGTCGTTTTTACTCAAATGCGCAATAGCATCGAATAGTTTCTCTTCAACGAGAAAACCATCCCTGGAAAATTCTTTCCCCAAGAATTCCTCAGGTATATACTTTATTGTTCTGTTCCGTGGAAATATCGTACCCGCGGGCTTCCATGCGTGTTCGTTGTGATCAATAATTTTAATTGGGGCTCCATTTTTATTATATTTTGATTCATATAATACTTTTCCCGTTATCGTCATAACGGTTATTGGAAATCTCAGTGATGTTTCTAATTTCGCTATATCGATAATACTTGCTCCGTTCTTCCTAACTGTTAATTCCCAGTCATTTATTTTTCGGCGTGAAGTGTTCTATTATTCGTTCGGCTACACAATTGAGTGGCAAAGCCACTGACGACGAGTATTTCATTGGTTTTAGTTTTCCTATATCAGGTTTTTCATTTAACGGATATATCCCATAAACAACTGCTGTTTCAGGGTAAGCTCGTCTATAGTATGATTTGTCAATTCCAGTTAACAGACCCGGCTTAGAATCACGGCTAACAACGACTGTTTTCTTGTCTTTGAGAATTGGTTCAAATTTGTCTCGTATAATCCAACCGGTTGATTCTACACGGATAATGAATTTCACTCTAAAAATTACTTTTTGTTGTCAAGTTGTGATATTATCGTAGTTGCGTTTTCGTCGTTCATGGTGGCATCAAAAACACCATCAATTCGAAATGTTGACCAGCTATGAGATGCTCCATCGCGCTTAAATTCAACAACACAGTCACGAATTTGTTTGATCAAGCTATTATCATTTATTGCCCGTTTTGGCACATCTTTGACGGTTCTATCGAGATTGAATTTAATATTTTTATAGGGCTTAATTGCTGATAATCTCTCGAATTCCGCAGTCATATAATTAAAACAAGTATTTAAAAAAGAAACTTATATATAATGGATCACTACAAATGGCTTATGATTGGATCAACAACCCCGTGGAACAAATCATGCAGAAGCGAATTCTGTGAGTATCATTTGCGGAGCGTTCGCAACGGTTCCCTTGGCCCCCTCCCGTGCCTCCAATGTGGGGTGGAGGTAAGGGGAAAATCACAATTATGTCTCAGTTGTGGCGGCGAACGATGCAGGGAAGTAATACGCTATTATGACAAACGAATAAAAAATACCGTCATTGACCCTAACGATGACAAATTCATAAAGACCCCTCAATAATATATACAGAGATTTATAATTAAAGCAAATAATAAATTAAACAAATAGTATTATTATATAAATGAACCAAGAATTCAGACCTCACCCCGTGCTTGTTAATTATGAAGCATCCCGTGATGGTATTATCAGAAACCGCAGATTGAAGAAGCCAGTTGGATTTGTGACTAATCGAGTTTATTTGATGTTTACTGCTGCGAAGAAAAATTATTATTGTCACAGATTCGTCTTCGATGTGTTTATTGGAATAATCAGGGATAGTTTTATTATCTATCATATTAATTCCGATTCTCAGAATAATTCTTTATCAAATCTACAGGCTATTTTACAAAGTGAGAATTTAAAACGAGGAAAGACTGGAAAATACTCGAAAAAAACGAGGCCTATAAAATCATTTAATACAGTAACTAACGAAGAAAAAATATTCCAATCTATGAATGAAGCCGGTAAATATTTCAATATTTGTATACCCTCAGTACAATTTGTTGCAATAGGAGTACAACATTCGGCTTTTTTCTAAAAAGATTGAACAAAAAATTCGATTTTCGTATGTCTAATAACACCAAGGGAGATAACTCGTTTAGCTATATTTAAGGGTTATGAAAGAGTTATCTCCCTTAGATTGTGTCACCTATCTTCTGATTGGCTGTTATTCTCAACGTGTATAACTTATTATCTGTTTTGTCAGAAAACAAATCAAATATAAAGTGTTTTCAAACGATTGTATTTTTTTAGTGTTTTATTCAATTTTCCGTCTCATTTAAATACTGTGAAACACCATTGACAAGTATTCAAGGAAATAAAAATAACACACCCTGTGGATTGACGCTGCTGTATTAAGTCACCTTATATACCATATAAAAGGTATAAAGCTGGGGCTTTCAAAGGCCAATCCGACCGATCAAAACTAACCCACGCCATTGACACGTAGGCGTGGTTGTCTTTTGTCAATCATGCAACCGGGTTTAATTTCATGGGTTGCTTTTGATTGGTAGGATGGCCGTAGAAAATCCGCCCCGTCGTTTCATGTTTGTATCGTCTAGTGCTGTCCCATCATACTTAATTAAGTATCATATATATCATCCTTAATTACAATTAAGTTAATTAAGTACAATCTCCCCAAGCATATCTTCTTGGGCGGTCTAATATGGCGTTTGTCACGTTAGGCCTCCCGTCGGAGATTTATATTTCGGGCCCCCTTGGGCTAACTTGGATGTGAAGGCAACCAATGAGTTCCAAGGATGTGTAACCTCTGGGTCTCTTTCACGTTATTTGATGCGAAAGGGGTTTTCAAATGGGGTTTTCATGTATGTGCAGTACATAATTAAGTAACCTTTGTGCGTCTCCGATGGAATCACACCTGAGGCGCCCAATGGGGTTCATCGTATATCTCTGAACGTGCTAAGATGACAAACACCTTATCACGGACAGGGTTCACAGAATTGTATAATAATATCTCTGAACGTGCTAAGATGATAAACACCTTATCACGGACAGGGTTAACAGAATTGTATATAATTGTATAATAATATCTCTGGACGTGCTGAGATGACAAGCACCTTATGATATATGAATTCTGCAAATATAAATAACATTTTAGCTGAAATTTCAAAATTGAAAAAACAAGATATTATATTATCTGACAATTTAACCCCTGACAAATTATGTCTGACTTTCAAGATATAGAATACGGTATTAACACTAACAAATATATGCTGCCAAAGAATTATGCGCTGACAAAAAAAATCCAGAATTCTATTCGGGACTCTCTTGCATTCTGTAGTGACATAAGTGTGTTTGTCCCGTTATTTACTTATCGTAGAGGGAATATGAAAATAATTGGGCCGAGATTATGAATTGAAAAAACAGTTTAATTCTAAGATTCGAAATATACGAGCGTTAATTCAATATATGAAAAAAGCCAGCTTGATACAACTAACGATTTGACAATATAAATACATCATTGCGACAATCAATCAATCAATCAATCCTCTCTGCGCCGTCTGGTGCTTGAGGCAACAGCAAGGGAGCACCATTTCCGTATGTCGGCAGCTATTGCAGGGGCGGTCTGATAGGTGAGGCCTCTGGTATTAAGTTCTCTCTCCACTGTTCGTCGCCAGGTCTCTTTGGGTCTGCCACGGTTCCTTTTCCCCTGTGGGGTCCATCTCAGTGCCACCCTTGGTAGTGAGTCAGGAGGCATTCTGCAGACATGGCCGAGCCATCTCCATCGCCGAGTTGAAATGATATCAGAGATGGTGCTTGCACCCGCTCTGTGCCGAAGTTCCTCATTTGAGATCGTGTTTGGCCAGAAGATCCTCATAATGCGTAGCAGGCATTTGGTTTGAAACACTTCGAGCTTGCATTCTATGTTCGCAGTGGACTTCCAACACTCTGAGCCGTATAAAAGGACGCTCAACACGTTGCTCTTGAAGATACGGATCTTCGTGTGGACACTGAGGTTTCTTGTCCTCCATATGGGCTTCAGCATTGCGAAAGTCTGGTTGGCCTTGCCGATTCTTGTGACGACTTCCCTTGTGCTATCTCCATCCGTGGCGACCTTACTACCCAGGTAAGTGAAATCGTCTAGTTCTTGCAGAGGCTGGTCATTGATGGTGATTGGGTTGCCCACTCTAGTATTCTTCCTCAAGACTTTTGTCTTCCCTATGTTGACTCTACAATGTCTTCCCTATGTTGACAATTGCGACAATGGAAGGTATATAATTGATCAAACAACACGGAAATAAATTAACGAGTGTTTTATTTTTGTTGCTTGTTGACAAAATCACTACAATCTCTGGAAATTGCCAGCAATTTCTGGAAAAAATTTTGATTTTCAAATTCAAATTGGAAATTGCTTTACTGTTTCAATAATGGTCAACGAAACTCTAACAATTAGATTGGTTCGTGGGCCACTAGATTCAATTAAGAGATTTATACCAATCCGCGACTCTGTCAGAAATAAACTGCAAGAACGACAGAGTTTAAATAACAGCGCTAGTTCGGCGGGGGAAATCCAAAGGATTTTCAAAACCGAGACCATTACAATCTACAGCGGAAATGCCCGCGAGTGTTAGTAAAATAATAAATAACTCAGTGGATCAGAAATTAGCGTCCTTGGTGGATGCGCCGCTGGCGGCTACACCATACACACAGAGTAATATTATTGCAAATATGGTAGCGGGAAGTGGTTTCAAACAAAAAAGAAATTCGAAGAATTTTTATCGCTAGTGAAATCTTCGATTTTTCAACTCTAGCGTTAAACTCGTGAGTTAAAACGCTAGCGTTAAACTCTTTGAGTTTCACAATCGAAAACACTAATGTGAATAATAATAATAATGTTCAAAAAAAACAGCTGATCCGGCGTTTGATTTAGATGCCCCAGTGCGCAAAGATGATTCTGTCCGCGATTATCAATACTATTCCTATCATGCTATACAACCCAACCTAAGATCGCGAATTGAACTTCATGTTCAAGATACCAGTAAGTGTGAAGCGTTTATTGAAATTGAGGGAGAACTTATTCAAGCGGATAATAATCAATATGCAGATGACTCAAATGCCCGCGTTGGGTTCGTCAACAATGGCATAATGGCGTTATTTAAAAGTGCAAGATATCTCATTGATGGAAAGGAAATTGAAACAATAGACCGTGAGGTTGATGTTGCAACAACAATAATCGGGCTAGCAAGATATTATGATGATTATACAAGGTCGGCTGGCCCGTCTATGATGTTTGCAAAAGATATTAATAATCACGCTGATCATATTAATCATACTAGGGTAAAAGCAACACGAGATGTCGCAGTTGATCCAGCACCAGCCGGATATACTAGACCGGCTGGTACCTTTGATGTCGTAGATATTAATCGTAATTTCAGTCTAGGGCTTGCAACACGAGTAGCAACGTTGCAAGGACCGCGTCGACAATTTTCATTAGCAATTCCGTTGCATCATATTTTCGGAGTCTGCAGAAATGTTAGAAATGTTATTTACGGAGCTAAACACACAATCGCGTTAGTGCGAAAAGGCAATGACAATGATGCAATCTGGCGTGCTAATGGTGTTGCTTATGGTAAAGTTGTTTTAACTAAATTGGTCTTGTGGATGCCAGTAATGACCCCATCAATTACCACAGAAGAGCGGCTACTCTCATTTATGGACACAGGCGGAAAATTACTGCTAAGTTGGCTAACAACAACGATTGATGCCAAAGAGGATAATGTAGATGGTACATTTACATGGCATTTGGCATCAAAACAAGGGGTTTCAGCTCCACGCAATATATTTGTAGCGTTACAGACTAGGGATAGGTTAGGTTCCCAAGAACATAGTCATATGATATTTGATCGATTATGGGTAAAGGAGGTCTCGCTGAGAATAAACGGACAACAGGAACCATCCGAGGATATACAGCTTGATAACGACAGCAACCACATAGCACGTGTGTATCATATAATGCTGTCATATATGGGTCATGATCAAAATGTTGATACTGGTTTACAAATATCGCAACTTGATTTCAAAAGCCTCTATCCGATTTATTACTTTTCGCTGGAACATCTTGATTTAACAAGGCAATCCGTTGTTGACATACATTTTCGAGCTCGTATAGCACCCCCTGGTGGTGTTGCTGTCCCTATTTATAGAGCAGTTGCTGTCATTCTCAGTGATACATCGATGTTGTTAGAAGGAGTTGGCGGACGAATGAGACTTATTGATGCACCAGTGGAAAATCTTTGATTGAAAAATCCTTGTTGACATCGTAAACGATTTTCACCAATAGATCAATTGAAAGCATAAATGCGTTTTACAATAAAATGCCATATAGTGTTGTTAGTGTCAAGCTGACTGATGGTCAAGTCAAGAAATTAAAATCAAAATTCGCTAAAGAATGTGGTACCAGAATAACGCTGAAACCAGCGCAGATGTACACATACAATATCATTAACGGATCGTCAAATAAAACATTTCAATGATGCGCTAAAGAATAAGCGAGCGGTTCAAATTGTATTTTCGAAGGCTGCAGTTGCCAAAATGATAAAATCAGGTGGTATATATCCGTTGTTAGCTGCGATTCCAGCGTTGATTGCAGCGGCTGCCCCAGCGGTGGCTAAAGCGGCGGCGTTAGGAGCCGTTGGTCATGCAGCAGGATTGGCACTAAAGAAAGTAACTGGCCAGGGGTATAAAAAAGGGAAAGGGTCTAAGAGTACCAGGAACCCCGTATTCATGGTACAGCTGGACATCCGTTCACGGATCAGGTCTGAGAATCCCAGGAACAGTTTACTAGTTGGAGAATCTTTGACTGAGGAACCTATGGTTCCCATGTCCAATTTTGATTTACTCGATGCTGCTAAAAGATTGGCAATACAAAATTTCAGAGGTGTCTTTATGAAAGATCAGTTGCCGGCACAACCAAACAGCGTTGAAACCGGTATCATTAATCTCGATAACAGCACCGGACCGGGTACTCACTGGGTTGCATACGTGATTGATCCACCTGGGATTGTTTATTTCGATTCATATGGGTTAGCACCGCCGAAGGAATTCATGTGTTATATAAACCGCTTAAAAACTCCTCATTGGTATTCTACGCTGCCAACACAACAATTAAATGATCCACCAATATGCATCCGTTAAGTATCAAATGTCCTTGACGCTATTTAAACATCTGGAAAACAATCTCATGTTGTCGTAAATGAATACACTAGTAATCTCTGGAAATCGAAGCGATTTTAGAGAGAGAAAGAGTTTTACAATAACATGATTGATATTTGTGGAAGAACTTTTATCAGGGATGAAGAAACCAACCACAGAAACATCTAAAACCGGTGATATAAAAAAAATAATCGAAGATGAAATAGCTGAGACGTTGAATCTAGCAAGTGTTGACCCCGGGGAAATAGTTGTATTTCAAGATCGTCAAGGTTAATTGAAAACTAATAATGTTTCCCTGGATGATATTTTGGTTAAACAACGAGACGCACTCGAGAACACAGTTGCGTTATTTTCGGATCAGGGTAAACTTAAACCCGGCATACGTATGTCAACAATCACAGATAAACTTGCCGAATACGATAAAGAATTTGACGATAATGTGAAAAATTATAACCAATTTCGCAGAAATGTCATTAATAAGTTCTTTGGGTCCCCGATTGTAATTACGCCGTCTCTCGCTGAAATTAATTCGTTTGTTTATGATCAAAAGGTCATCAATGACCTCACTAATATTTTTTTTTACAACAACAACATCCGAAAATGTTAAAAAAATCTATCGAGGATAGTAAAACAGCAGTTGATGTCGTCGAACGACTCGATAGGGTAAAAATTCCACAATCCGCAGAAAATATCCGTAATGTCGTATATGTGGTTCGGTACGGAACTCTCGATTGGATCAAATACACTAATAATCGACTAGATTTTACTCCAACTGTAAAAGGAATCTATTGATTTACGTTAACTACATTTGGCGGGGATAATTTTAATATTCAAGATAATTATGGTGGCATAGTAGGTGAAGGCCAAACCGCTGTAAATACAATAACACGAATTAATGCAAATTCCACTTGGACTATTTTTGTGTTATCGACTATTGGAGTTGATAGAGTTAGATCGCCAATAACATATGTGATAGAATTTATAACAAATATACCTGTAGAAGATTAATTCTGGAAATGCTAGCATTTCAACGATGACATTTCCAATAACCATGACATCAACGATTTCATCATCGCAATATCGCTATGATCAAGCCAGATAGTTTCAGAATAAACTCAAAACTCTCACCGAGGAGTATGCAATGAAAATAAAACAATATCGCAAAAGAATCACCGTGGTTGATGTTACCGTATACTCTGTGAGTGGTGTAATCATCGGAGCTGATATAATACTCTCCTCGGTGACAATGATTACTCCGATAGCTGTTCCAATTTGTATTTCCGCGGCGACAACAATCGCGGGAATTATTTCGATAATAACAAAACATATATCATGCAGCCAACGCAAACTACAAGACTACATAATTCAATTTTATGTTGTATCAACCGCATACTCGCAATTATCATCGATGATATCGTCGTCGCTCGATGATACAATTATATCAGATAGTGCGTTCTCAGCGATGGTCAGTATTTATGATTCTGCGATGTCAAAATTAGAGTGACAACATGAGTATAATAACAATGACAACACCGCAGGAATTACTTCAACGAATAGTGGAGAACACAAACCCAGTACAAACGAGCATGATCTCAATAACATCAACAAATCCTAAATTCAGTGTGAATTTCCCTTCTCCGATTCCCGTGAAGGAAATCGCTCTAGCAAAATTACGAATGTATCACAGTTGGTCTAATATTAGATCAAAATCATTTGGTGGTCAACAACCGAATAATTCCTTTTGGTATTTGCGAATAAGAATAAACCCGATGGAACTCCAGACTGGAACGTTGTTTTAATACCAACAGGGTCATACCAAATTGAACAAATCAATGCTGAATTAGCGCGTAGTATAAAATCGATTACTGAGCAGAATCGAAAATCGCTATAACAGTCCACGAGCCAACGCTATCGTCTGCGATTGAAATAAGCACAGAGGGATACGTCGTAGATATTTATCAGAGTTCTATAAGAACCGTACTAAGATGGCCTGAAATCCCACCTTGGAGAGAAACCGTTAATTTACCAGAACCCCAAAAATCTGATTATGTTTCCGACGTGATAAAACCTGATAATCCAATAAAAAGTTATAACGATTATGACAAGTTGAAATTTTCACTGGAATAATATAAGGTCGCGGTAAAAGATATTACAAAGCTCGAGAAAAAAGAAATATTTAAAATTGTCAAAGCAAGGAATAATGATTTTTCGTTGTTGTTAATATCTCTTAAATATGGTACTCTCACCCTAGACGAATTTATCAGCGTTGTAGAAACATGTAACAAAATCATCGATGGCATGGAAATATTTCATTTGAAAATTATTCAAGAAGTATTAGGTGACGATAATCCTAAAACGAGAACCGACACTGCAACAAAATTTAATATCCGCATAGAAGATATTCCCACATTTAAACTACCCGGATATAACGTACCAGAACTAAAAAAAACTTCTCAGTGACACAATCGATGTTGGTTTTAAAATAATTCATGATGCATGGAAAGAAACATCACCGGAAATAAACACCCTCAAACATAATGATGACCCAGAAGGCGGTGGTAGGCATATCGCTCCGTTCAACGCGAATATATCCTCGGTGATTGCGCTCAATTTAGTATGTGATGTTATCGAAGGCAGCTATCAAATAAATCTAAAACGATCAAATCAAGCTCAGCAGGGATATATTCTATATTCATTTGCACCAACAGCTCCACCCGGATTTTTAATAATCGAGGATCCAACTAATACAGTCTATAAGCGATGTCATACTAATTCATTAACCAGAATCAATTTAAAACTAACTGACCAGTCTAATAATCTGATTAATTTACAAGGCGAGGTTTTACAAATTAGTCTGTTTGTGAAATCGTAGCGACGTTGGCGTCTTTGAGGAAGCCTCTATTTACCGAATCGACGTTTTTTTTTACGATTTACGAGGAAGTCTCAGTTTGCAAAGTTGTAGAATTCGCCCCCTCTGCTGCTAAATGATTTAATTCACAGCAGCAGAGATGGTGTGACATCGAATACTGGTCTCGGTTGGTCACAAGCTTTATTTCTGTTGTTTTTTTTTGGACACTATTTGTTTTTCGTTTTCGTAGGAGGCCTTAGTTCACCAAATGGACGCCTCTAAAAGGTTGTAGGGTTCACCCAATCTGCTCGAAATCCGACGCAATTAGAGATGTCCGATTCGCACTCTCTGCTGCTAAGGCACTCACAACTTTCTCTAATCTGATCGTGTTTAGTGTTATTGTAGATCCGCATTTTTTAGCCGAATCAGACTGCAACGTTTTAATCTAACAAGGAATTCAGACTAACACTAACGTGACTATACTACATTTATAATAATACGAGTGATGTAATGGTGTTACATATGTTCCACTGGTGCATCAATGACTCTCATTCGTCCACCAACACCCTAGATTAATATCGCTTTGTCGCTTAGTATAACCGCGATTGCTCTGTAATAACCGTAAATAATTAGCGATCCTGCTAAGACAACATGAGGTTGTGTTACACAAACTTGGAAGAGTATATCTGTATGGTTAAATCAAGATGTTCCAGCGAAAAGTAATAAATCGGATATAAGCTTTTAAAATATAATTGTGATATGTGCAGCCCGTATCTAAATTCAGATCACGCCTCATAAATTTCAGCAAACAATGATATGCGCGTGCTATTTGGTTTCGTTTGTAATTAAGTAAAGTATCTTCAGATGGTTCCTGTTGACCGTTTATTCTTAAAGGGACATCAGAAACGCCCAGTTGATCAAATATCATATGGCTGCACATTTGTTAATATTAACCGCATATAAATCTGTAGCGCAACAAATGTATGTCGAGGCGCAGTAACACCCTGTTGTAAGGCCATAAGCCATACAAATATAAAACCATTATTACTATGCATACTAGCCGTCGTTGTTGTTAGCCATGGTAGCAAGGATTTACCACCTGTACTCATAACTAATAATAGTATTTGATCTGCGATGATCGATGGAGTCATTACTGGCATCCACAATGAAAGTTTTATTATATTTACTTTACCAGCAGCAACACAATCACTTCACCAGATTGCATCGCTATCATCGCCTTTTCTTACAAGGATTGCTGTGTGTTTAGCTCCAAAGATGACCTTTCTTACATTGCGGAAAAATCCGATAACATGGGACAATGGCATTGAACAGGAAAATAATATACGCGGTCCTTGCAACATTGATACACGCGCTGCAAACCCTAGGATGTAATTAGTGTTAACACCTACAACAAAGAATGCCCTAGGTGATCTCATATAACCATCTATTGCTGAATCAACTACGGAATTCCGTGCTGCCTTTACTTTAACATACTGAACATATTCAGCGTGATTAGTAATATGCTTAGAAAACATTATAGATGGACCAGATGATCTTGCACAATTATCAGAAAATCTCGCGAAACCCAATGTTTTTGTGGCAACATCAACATCCTTCTGAACAGATTCAATATGTCTTCCATCAATCATATGTGTAGCGCTACTAAAGAAAACAAACACGCACATTTAATTCATATGATGTAGTGTCCGCAGCATTTGTTACAGTTCTCCTTCTACTTCAATAAATGCTTCGGCTGGTAGGATATATCTACTTGTATTATAAACTTGAAGTTCGATTTTTGATCGTTCATTTGGTTGTATTGCATTATAAGAATAAAACTGATAATTATGTACAGATTCATCCTTGGGCACCGGTGCGTCTCTATCAAACGCAGCAGCAAGAAGGGTATCCCGTATACATTTTGATTTAGTATTTCCGTGTATTTGATATTTTTTTTGGTTTTGTCTGAAATAGTTTCGATCTCCGTAGAGGCCTTATTTTTGTTTAAACACTTGGTCTGTTCACTCTTCTTGCTGCTAATGCTGAGTTGGGTGAATAATTGAACATTTTATTATATATTTATCAATCTAAATCGTGATCTTAAACCGCTTCGAGCTATTAAAATTGCTATATATTTCATTGTACTTCGTGAGATCCTTGATTTATCAAGGATGTTAGTTTTTGATCCGCGGCTTGGTTTATTATTTTACTGACATTCGCGTGCATAATTTCCGTAAATGGCAATTTTACTGACTGTGATTTTGTCGTATTAATCGTGTTTATCTTTCTTTTGCTGAAGAAAACGCCTCACTGACAATATGACCAATAGCACAAAGAGCTTTTTCACCGATCAAATTAATAGTTTTTATCGATAATTGTTTTGCGATTGGTGCTCTTTTTGGAGCCATTCTTGCAAATAACCATTGAATAACATACCAAGACCATCTCCATAAATCGAGCTATAAACGGGTGATGACGGTTGGTTTATAGTGGTGATAGTGTATGCTCATCTTATTATTTATCGTTTTATCTAATCGTGGTGACAATTAGCCACTGGTGAAGATCAGTCACTGTGATAACCATCAACGACTTCATCGATAAATTCTCGATATACTCCGTTTTCCATGATACCACTTTGAAATCGTTTACAAATGTCAACGGCTTCATTAATTATTTCAGGAGAGTTATTTCCCGCTTGTTTACCCCCTATGAAAATTCCTAATTGGGCTATGTCGGAGAGAATAATATTAGGACATGCAACAAGACCACTCGCGCTGGTTCCACTCGGAGAAATACCACTACCAGTAGCACCTTGCGCACCATCAGATTATGTATCATATCTTCCTATCTTCCAGGAGATTTTGATTCTTTCTGTTGATCTATTTTTTTTTGCAAAAAAGACTTTTAAAAAATCTGGATCATTTCTATCAATACAACCCTTATTTTGACTAATTCAACTTACGATACTCCTCCTCATACATATGGTGATATCCTGGTACCACATCATAAATATTCGAATCATCTGCAGTATATTCAACTAATTGATCATCAATAATATTTTTTTTTTCATAAATTCCAGGCTTAAGTATTTTAATTAATTTTTGAACAGATAGAAGAATTTCTCTCTCTTTTTTCTAAATTTTTGATTTTTAGATTTTCTTCTCGCTGTTTTTTCTTCTTCTTTTCGCTGTTTTAGTTCTTCCATTTTTTGCCGTTTTTTCTTCAGATTGACCATACATTTTATCTAACACATTGATATATGCTATATATATTTCACGTTTTGTATCATCTCGACTTTTTTACTTTTAATTTTAAAACTTACATCAGCTCAGTGGTCCATTTCTCTAATATATGTTTTGTGTTCCGGTTTCGAAATTCTCTTATGTAGTCATAACGTTTAACAACAAAATTGATAAAATCACCTGAATCAGTTTTATCGATTGTTGTTACAGTATCCGCAATAAAACTAATACGTAAATCTTCGACTATTTCTTCTTCGAATTTTTTTCGGACCAGATTGAGATCCTGCCGGTTGAGTTACTTGACAAGGAAGGTTTGGTAAAAGTCTCGATGATTCCTCGGTTCTCTCCGTGAATTTTTCAAGTTCGCGAAGAGCACATTTTATTACTTTTTCTCCTTCTCTCTTTCCATATAAAACGTATTTAGTGGTTGTATAAACGCGTTTGAATAACCTTTCAGCACGTGTTGCAAAACCAACTTGTAATTCCTGTCGCTTTTGTATTTTTTTTGTCTGACAGAATCATGGACAGGTATACATTTTTTCTTGGTGGTAATGACTCTCCTACCATTATTGTTATATGATATAATTTAATTCGTAGCAGCAGAGAGATCACGACATCGAATATACGTCTGTTTTTTACGCTGTTCTTTTAGCTTTCGATAATGCCTTGGTTTACCAAATAGACGTCTCTATAAAGTTGTCCGATTCTCCCTCTTTGCTACTATTATTTTAGGTTAATTACGGGTAACAACCAAGTTTAGACGACATTCCTAATAGTTCGCATTTTGCTGGTTCTTCGACATCAGAGGTGTTAAAGGAAGGACCTATACCATCAGAATTCCAGTACTCGTTACGTACGTCAGTTGCCCACGAATGTGGATATGGGAGTGAAGAAGCAAATGTGGGTAACATTATATTCAACCTCGTCAATGATAAATCGATCAATACTGGGTACATGTTACTCTGGTGAACAGACACTTTAAAATTTTGGGTTCTGCCATGACAGCGAATCTGATATTATAGTGGTTGAATATCATGCACTTAAATTGAAATATATCGATGGAGACATTGTCGAGAAAGGTACCATAACATAATGAAAAGAGATATGGATTTTACTCCGTCGTGTCTCTTGACGACATTTACCAAAATAGTGTTGTCGGACGCATGATACCTACAACAAAATACATATTGCTTGCCAGGATATTCTGCATCTCAAGGAGACTCAGCATATTCCTAGAAGGTAAATCATCAAGATGGGTAAATGTGCATACTATGCGAAATGGATATGTTTTGATAGATTTATGCGACTGTATGCAACCTTAATCTTTAAATTTGCAAATATTGTATGAAGCCTTCGACCCAAACAGTAATCGATGTACACAGTCTCTTATCTTTGTTTTCGGTATGCTAATGTTATTATAGCCAATACTAGCTGTCCACATCCATGACATCATACATCCTCGCACAGACATTCAGGACAAATGAAAACTCAATCGAAATCTAATACAAATGTATGCTTTAGGGGCAGATAATTATCGTCTGACCAGTGTGATAATAATTCCACTGTATGCTGCCTTTACATAACTTTATGAAATGAACCGCAACATCTCCACGCATAATTAAACGTATTTACTTGGACATAGATACATTGCAAAATCTGCATATTATGGTAGATTAAACACGTAACATGCGATTTATTCTGTAAGCGTCTATCTAGGTCGGATTGGAAGACGGCACTATTTTAGTTCACGTTGAACATTATGGTCCGCAGTTAGATTACAAAAATAAAATACAATTAGAGTATACAGTCTTTCGACATTTAGTGAACTTAACGGTATGCATTCTGCACGTACTGTTATTTTGTACTACCGAACATTGTAATATTTGTATTGCCTAGTGTGTCAATATAGATTATATCATGTGAATTTAAAATAAACAATACGACGTTTGTACAGATAATTTCCGAAGGTATAACCAGATCTGGCAGAGAGGCGAATGGCCAACACAGTGGGCCCAGTCTTTGATTATAACACTCCCCCCCCAAAAAAAAAAGCAGTCTCCAGCTGTGCCAAAAGTACACAACTTTCAGTTTGATCAACATGTTAGTAAGGTGATACTGAAGATCTTCTTAAACAGACTGAACCCACAAGCAGAATAAATAATCGCTTAAGAATAAGTAGGGTTCCGGAGTGGCAGACGCACAATATAACATTTATTATCAACACGACTTCTATCATTCGTACTTAGATTTCAAAAAGGCTTTTGACAGGGTACAGTATGGAGCATTGTTGGCCACAATGAAGAAGTAACATGGGTCAAAAAATTGCCAATACTATCAAGCAGTGTACTCCAAGGCTGTACTGTGGAAGACTTGTTATATATATATATATATATATATATTGTACTTCCAAAATTGAAACGATAGACACATATTGTGGTAACCTTTAGTAAATAAATACCTGAACAGTTTACGAGAGTTCCATCCCAACCACTATGTGCATTGCAGAGAACAATATATATATACCGGTTAGATCATATTCGCCTTGACATATATAGAAACTGTTTTATTGTCAATCATTTTGTTTCAATGCCCGATTAGTATAAAATAACTCCATTGTTTCGCTGTAACGATGCGTCCACGTATCGAACAACTGAAACCTTACAAACGTACATAACATTTGTTTCGTTGTTATTAACAAGTTTGATCAACATTCAACGCTTAATCGATTCAGCACATCGTGCCGTTCCGCAGTAGGAACGCAAAACTTACTAGAACAATCTCCAAGAGTTCCATCCCAGTGACCATGTGCATTGCAGCGAACAAGATCTGTCCCGGCCAGATTGTATCGCACCTGACAACTTATAGAAACCGTTGCGTTGTAAGTTAAGTTGCCTTCGATGCCCGACTGGTAAACTAGAACGCTATTGTTTCGTTGTAAGGATTCGTCTACGCATCGCACAACTGAAATATTACAAACGTTCATCACATGTATTCAATTGGATAGAATAATAGCTTCACCAGGCTTTGAAAATGAATAAAACCATTGTTACGTCTTGATATATATATATATATATATATATATATATATATATATATATATATATATATATATATATATATATATATATATATATATATATATATAACCATACAAAATTCTAATGGATATTGAAATTCGAACGATTTGAATGGTATTAGCTGAAGTAAAATATAACATAAATACAAATGATTTCAGAAAACGTCTTACCTCCCTTTATCAACACACATGAAAATATGAAGACAAATTAATAATGAGGAATGAGTCAATTTCAAGTTGGATGTCTATATGTGGAGCACGAAATACCTTATAGTAATAGTTATGTATGGTCCCATAAATAGATGAGAGGAAAGGAAAATGTTCTGAACAATGCAAATATTGACGCTAAAAATGTGACACCTCATGAACGAACCAAAACACTTTCGAATGAAAATACATAACATTAAACCAAGTCTCACTGCTTAATCATAAACAATCCATAGTTCATACAGTGACATATATAGCGGGAAGGGCGATACGTTGTACTGAGCCATGTTCTTTATCATGTTTGGATAATCGTATCCCATGGCTAATCTTAATTTTTAAATTGTTACCATCAAAAATGTGTGTGGTCATATGGAGTCCATATGCATGATATTTAGACTATAGTTTAAACGTTTAAGTTTAATATACCCACAAATATGTTTAAAAACAAATCGATTTGATACTTTCATTTGTAAACTTTGTATAGTTGTGCGGGCAGATTGCTCTTCGTAAAGTTAAGTTTTCACTTATCCAGCTAAGTAATAATACATTAGAAAAAAAACTACGTTTCTATGAAGGCTAAATCATCGTTGACAGGAACAAGTTAAGAATGAGAGCGAGAACATAGTATAAGTCTGTTATATTCCTAATATTATAGGAAAATAATATCACAAAAACAGTTCCAGTACTATTAATGTCACAATACAGTTAGTGTAATGATTGGCAAGGCATAATTGTGCTAATACGTTCCAGCGATCTTAGTTGTATGTAAAGGATGTCAATAAATGAAATAATAATATACAAGCCAGTGTTCCTGCTGCTACTTTTTATTCATCCTAGTGTATTGTATGGTATGCAATATCAATACAACTAAATTATCAGATATTTCCTATTAACAAATACTCAGCTTGTGCACGTATCAGTGCATCGATACATGTATGGACATTGATGATCGTTTTCAGTAATCCATACACTTTATCAGCCGTATTGTCCGTATCATATAAATGTTGAAATCTACCAAATGTTTCATGAATGCAATTACACCAGGAACAAAGCAGTCTTGTTTTATCACCTCTTCTGCAACAATTATGGTTCTAACAGACAGGCCTTTACAGAGGAGTTATTAAGTTTCATATTAAAACGTATTCATTACCGAATTTAGTATACTTTCTAGAACATTTGCATTGATATTGTAGTCATTCATTTAGAATTGTATGATGTGCAAATACCTGATATTGGTGGATACGATTTGTCAATCCATTTGATATTTGTCTTCATCTGTGATTTAGTTATTGATAATATGTGTAAATCTCACTTGATACAATATAAAGAAATGATAAATTATCGACTACCCTATAGGACTCATATACATTCCTAGCAGGAAGACCTCGTATGCGATATACACTTTTGTGTAATACGACAAAATATGAAAGCATCGATATAATACAGAAATTAATCAACATTCAACGCCTAATCGTTGTAACACATCGTGAGACTCTGCATTAAAAAAGCAAAACATACCAGAACAATTTCCAAGCGTACCATCCCAACGACTATATGCGTTGCAGCGAACAAGATTTTTCCCGGTCAGGGTGTATCCCACCTGACATCCTATAGAAACCGTTGCATTGTAAGTTAAGTTGCCTTCGATGCCCGACTGGTATACATTAACGCTATTGTTTCGTTGTAAGGATTCGTCCACGCATTGCGCAACTGAAATAGTACAAACGTACATCGCATTCGTTTAATTGCTTAGAGAAATAGTTTCCGAAGGCTTTGGCAATACATAAAAGCATTTTTGCTTATTGATAAAATATAACTATAAAATAGTATAATGAAGATCGAAATTGTAACGATATGGATCATTATTTGCTTTAGCAAAATAGATCCCAAATCCAATTTATTTAAAACAGGTGTCACCTCCTTTTCTCAGTAGATAGGAAAATATGAAGCCAATCCAATGCTGAGGGGTAAGCGTCAATTTAAAGGTGTGATGTCAAAATGTGTAAATTTAATACCTTTTAGTAAGAGTTAGTTATGTTGCCCTTTTCACCCTAAGGATTAGAGGCTCTAGCTTTGCTGAGAATAAACTAGAAATGGTTGAAAAACTCAAAATAATGGCTGTGAAAATATGATCCATCATGTATGAATTAGAATAACCTACGATGGTAATACAAATATATTAAAAGGTTTCATCACATAATCTGAAACTCCTCACACCTGATACTGCTACGTAGAAACAACTACTCATGCTGATTTATAAGTGTACCTAGCTAAATGGTTTTAATGTTTTGTAACAAAACGAAAGTATGGTGAATTAAATAACTGACCAACTGCGAAACGCACATAGAGACAATAATTATGACGAATTTTGTGAAAAACGGAGTAAATTAATGTTGAAAAATCTGGATATACCCAATAAATATATTATATTATCCACAACTTGACCACTTCCGGTCAGTTCGAAATCCTCTTGACGTAGTATCGATCCTGTTTATATTATATCAGTTTCTTTCAAAACGCGTGCGTTGGATAAAGCAAAACTAATATTTGTTGATTATTCGTATCGCATAGTTTGATATTATAGCATCAAATAGGCTTATAGTCATATGGATTCGTTAATGGGATCCATCTGCATTGGGTATATATACTTTAGTTAAACTTTTATTGTACGCACATACACACATGAATGAACGGAAATATTTCTTCATGCGAGAAATTTTATAATTGTACGGGTAGCTTTTCCTGTCATAAATAAAGTAGTCATGAATGCAGCTCAGCTGTTATGCAATGATAGCACTTAGTATCAAAGAGCTATAACCGTCTTTGAGAGAAACACGAATCTGGAGGACAGAGAGAATATGACAAACACTTTTTATTCCAACTATTAGAAGAAACTAAAATCATACAATAGTATTTTTATAACTGTTACTGCATTAATACAGACAGTTTATTGCTTGTCCATGATAGAAGAGCCCTGACAAAAGCGTTGACAGGCTCATTAGTAACACTTCCTGCCCACTGACGTAAAGCGTTCAATTTCTAGAAAAACTGATCCGTAGAGGACACCACTGATTTAAACACTTTATTCTTTAATTATATCATATGGGTACACGCTTTTTAGTATCGCCATTGTTTTTTTGATTTCATATACTACCACCAACAATTACTATAAGAATCACGTCTAATTTGCATGCGGATGAAATTATTAATACATTATTGCCTCTTCTGTAGGAATGACATACATTTCTCACAGAACTACTTCATATGTGTTATACGGTAATTCGATTAATTGCTGCAATATTAAATGAACAATATAATTCACAAGTTGTATTAACATTCAACGTTTAATCATTGCAAAACTTTGCGAATCTACCCTGTAAATGAGCGGAAATATACCAGAACAATTTCCAAGAGTACCATCCCAACGACTACGTGCATTGCAGGTAGCACGATCTGTCCCAGTCAGAGTGTATCCCACCTGACATCGTATAGAAACCGTTGCATTGTAAGTTAAGTTGCCTTCGATGCCCGATTGGTATACAAGTACGCTATTATTTCGTTTTATGGATTCGTCTACGCATCGCGCAACTGAAATATTAAAAAAGTAAAAAAGTAAAAATATTCAGTCATTTGGATAGGAAAAAAGCTTCACCAGTCTTTGTAAATAAATACTATCAGTGATACGTATTGATAAAATGTAATTGTAATACATTCTAATGACGATTGAAGTTGAAACGATTTGAATCATTATTTGCTTTAGTAAAATAGATCACAAATCCGTCATGTATTTAATAAAATAACCTTCGATGGTAATATAAACTCCTCACACTTGATAAAGCTACATAGAACGTGTGATGGATATGTATATATTACTAAACAATATGCGGTACATAACACTCATTCAAATGGTCTGTTTACGATTCGCACGTTTTACCATGTCGTCTCAGACCAAGAAAAAAGCTATGGATTTAGATGCAAAGAATGACGAAAACGAAACATTATGATTGTGGCATGACTCTATAAGACACAAACCTTATGAAGTTCGCGCTAGAGCTTCTTATGACGATTTATAAAGTGTACCTAGTGTCATCCCTTAATGTCAAATGGTTTTATGGTTTTGTAACAAAACAAAAGTGTGGTGAATTAAATAATGGACCAACTGCAAAACGCACATGGATACAATAACTGTGACATATTTTGTGGGAAAAGGAGTGAAATAATGTTGAACAATTTGGATATATATCCAAGAAATACATTATATTGTCGACAACTGGATCACTTCCGGTCAGTTCGTATTCCTCTTGATTTATTATCGATCCTGTTTATATTTTATCAGTTTTTGTTGGGGACGCATGCGTTGTATAAAAACTAATATTTTTGTATAATCGTATACTATATCGACACACAAATTTTCAATTTAAACCAATACATCTGTATATTGTCATATGGAGTCTTTAATGGGATCCATGTGCATGGTGTATATACTTTAGTTAAACGGATTAGATTTTACACTTACACACATGCTTTAATGGAAATTCTCTTTGCAAGACATTTAATTGTACGCGCAGCTTTCACTGCTATGCATACAGTAGTCCTTAATGTATCAAAGAAGTTATAACCATCTTTGAGAGAAACACGAATCTGAAGGATGGAAAGAATATGACAATCGCTTTGTGTTCCAAATATTAGAAGAAACTAAAATCATAAAATATTTCCAGAACGGTTACTGCATCAATACAGATAATAGTGACTTGACAGTAGAGCTGGGAGAATCATTATTAACACTTTCTGCCCACTGACGTAAAGCTTTCATTTTCTAGAAACACTGGTTTGTTGATGACACCACTGAATGAAACCTGTATTGTGTAAGTATAGCATATGGATAGACGCATTTTTATCGCCACCGTTTATTTGTTCAAAGTAAAACAAGAAACTAAAATCATAAAAAATGTATTTCCGAAACTGTCACTGCATCAGTACAGATGATGTACTGTGTGTCCATGATAAACGGGACCTGACAGAAGCGTTGAAAGACTTATTATTCTTTCTGCCCAGTGACGTAAAGCTTTCAATTTCTGGAAATACTGATTAGTTGATGATACCACTGAATGAAACACATTTTATTTAATTATATCGTATGGATAGACGCTTTTTATATCCCCATTATGTATTTGGTTTCATTAATGACCTCCTCCAAAAATATAATAAGACTTACGTCTATTTTGCGTACGGATGACATGACTAATACATTATGCCTCCTATGTAGGAATCACATAAATTCCTCACAGAATGACTTCTTATGTGATATACAGTAATTCGATTAAATGGTACAATATTAACTGAACAATATAATACACAAGATTTATCAACATTCAACGCTTAATCATTGCAAAACATTATTAATCTACTCTGTACATGAGTCAAAACATACCAGAACAAGTTCCAAGAGTACCATCCCAACGACTAAGTGCATTGCAACGAGCAAGATCTTTCCCGTTCAGATTGTATCCCACCTGGCATCTTATATACACCGATGCATTGTAAGTTAGGTTGCCTTCGATGCCCGACTTGTATAGAAGAACGCTATTGTTTCGTTGTAAGGATTCGTCTACGCATCGCGCAACTGAAATATTACAAACGTACATCGCATCCAGTCAATTGGATAGGAAAAAATTGCTTCAGCAGGCTTTGAAAATACATAAGGCATTGCTACTTATTGATAAAATGTAATCATAAAAAAGACTAATTAAGATTGAAATTGTACCGATTGGGATCATTATTTGCTTTAGCAAAATAGATCACAAGTACAATTGATTTAAAACAGGTGTCACCACTGTTTGTCACAAGATAGGAAAATATGAAGAAAATTCATTACTAAGAAGTTAGCGTCAATTGAAGGTACGACGTCCAGATGTGTACCATGAAATACCTTTTAGTAAGAGTTAGTTATGTTGCCATTATCACCCTGAGTATTATGGCTTCTAACTTTGCTGATAGGAAAAGAGACGCTGCTGAAAACTCAAATTAATGGCTGTGAAAATATGATCCATCATGTATGAATTAGAATACCCTACGATGGTAATGCATAATGTTAACCAAGGTTTTATCACAAAATCTGAAACTCCTCACACTTGATATAACGACATAAAAAGTATGAAGTTATCTTTATATATTACTGAACCATGATCTTGACTTTATAAACCGCACACATTGGGATACGTATCAAACTATCAAATGGTATGTTTACGATTCCTAAGTTTTACCCTGTTGTCTCAGACAAAGGAAAACCCATGGAGTGAAATGCAAAGAGTGATGAAAACAAACTATACTGATTGTGGCATTAACGTATAAGACAGAAACCTTATGAAGTTCGTGCAACAGCTTCTAATTTAAAACTGTACCTAGTGGCATACTATAATGCAAAATTCTTTTAATGTTTTGTAACAAAACCAACGTGTGGTAAATTAAATAACGGACCAACTGCCAAACGCATGTACAGACAATAACTGTGACATATTGTGTGCGAAAACGAGTGAATTAATGCTGATAAAAATACTCAATAAACATATTATGTCGTCAACAACTAGATTACGTTCAGTCAACTAGTATTCGTCCTGACGTAGTGTCGATCCTGTTTATATCATGTCAGGTTTTCTGGAAGCATGAAATGGATAAAGCAAGACAAATATATGTTGAATATTTGTAGTCATAACGACATCCAAATGTTCAATTGATACCATCAAATAGGCTTATCGACATATGGAGTCGTTCATGGGATCCATGTGCATGGTGTATATACTTTAGTTTAACCATTTTAGATTGTACTCGCATACAAACATGCTTCAACGGAGATAATCTTTAATGCGAGACATTTTACAATTTTACGGGCAGTTTCCACTGCCATAAATGAAGTAGTCATTAAAGCAGTTAAGTGTTTATACATTCGTAATACTACATTTCAAAGCAGCTAAAACCATGTTTGAGCGAAACACGAAACTGGAGAATAGAGAGAATATGAGAAACACTACATATTCGAAATAATAGATGAAACAAAAATCATCAAATGCTATTTCCAAAACTGTTACCTCATCATTACAGATGGTGTACTACTTGACCATGCTAAATTGGCCCTGACAGAACCGTTAACAGACTCATTATTAACACTTCCATCCCACTGACGTAAAGCTTTCAATTTCTAGAAAAAATGATTTGTTCATGAGACCACTGAATGAAACTTGTATGGTTTAATTATATGACATAAGTAGACGCGTTTTCTAATGCCATTGTTTATTTGGTTTCATATGTGACATTCTCACGATATATATATTATGACTCCCATCTAGTTTGCATACTGATGACATGACTAATACCTTCTTGCCTACCCTGTAGTAATCACACACATTTCTAGCAGGATTAGTTCTTGTGTTTTTTACAGTCATTCGCTTAAATGGTACAATATTAACTGACCAAAATAATACATAAGATTTTGAATACTCAACGCTTAGTCATTGCAACGCATTGCGAATCTTCGCTGTGCAGGAGTCAAAACATACCAGAACAATTTCCAAGATTGCCATCCCATTGACTATCCGCAGTGCAGTGAACACGATCTGTCCCGATCAGATTGTAACCCTCTTGACATCTTATCGATACAATTGAATTGTACGTTAAGTTGCCTTTGATGCCCGGATAATATACACGAAAGCTATTGTTGCGTTGTAGCATTTTGTCGACGCATTTCACAACTGAAACATAACAAGCGTTCATCACAAATATTTAATTTGTTAGGAAGAAAGTATTACCATGCTTTAAGAATTAACTACAATAATAATAATTACATATAAAATAAAAAATCGATAAAGATAAATGTTGAATTGTTAATGATTGTGATCATAATTTGTTTCGTCCGAATATCCCTAAAACAGCGGATTTAAAACAATTGTTATCCCACATCTTCAACAACAAAAACAATGTGAAGCAAACTTCATTTCTGAGTTTCGACAGACATGCTCAAGATATGGCTTTGACACAGCAAAATAAACAGTGCATATGGCGATATGTTTTAACGTGCCTTGATCTTTTCCTTACGGTCTCTAACATTATAAAGACGAAATGAAAATGTGATGAAACATACAAAATATCGACTCTATAAAAAAACATCACTAGCGTACTATGCAAAACAAAGTCGAATGTAAATGCATAATAATGCATCAGGTTTCACCATATAATCGCAACCCCGCACATTTGAAACAGAGAAGTGAAATATTGAAATCAAAAAGTATAATAAACCATGAGCTTGACTTAGGAAGCCATACAAAAAGAGTAAACAATACAGTTTCTAATGTTATATTTAAGTATCCGAATTTGTATCAACTCGTAAAAGATCAATCGAAATGTACGGAGTGGACTGAAAAGTGTGATTCAATCATAAAATGCAAACACTGTGTCATTGTATTTTAAGACTGGAGTTTTATTAAGTTTCTGACATAATTTTTAATGGCGACTTATTCACTGACCTAGCTTCTTTGCTAAATCTCATATGACTTTAAAATTATTGAACACAAACCAAATTGTGGCGAACTAAGTTAATAACATATGGTAAAACTCACATTTGAGCACAATGTGTTACTCGTTAGAAATTGTGTGAAAAGTTGCTGAATATTTAGATTATTTATAGCCACAGCATTTGTTTTGTTCATAACCATATTTCTTCCCGCTATCTCATATTACTGTTGATGTTGTTGTAATTCTAGGAGCGGATTACTATACCATCAATAAAGTACTCACTATTGCATCGAAGTAATCGTAGTTTAAAAACAAAAGATACGTTTCAAAGCAGAAACAAGAAACAAGAATCAGGATAATAGAGGACATATTAAAGATATTTTCTGTTCCAAATATTAGTAGAAATTAAATGTATAAAATAATACTTCCAGTTCTGTGCATGCAACAATGCAAAACGTGTACCGATTGACAATGCATAATTCTGCTAATGCTTTCCAGAACTCATCATTGTATACATCAGATGTCGCTAAACGATGATGACCGGTATCTTGCTGATATTGCTGCTTCTGTGTTATATTCACCTGATTTCTTTCGTTGTATGTAATGTTAATACAATCAGTTATAATTAATTTCCCATGAACACATTCTCATATGGCGGGCATATTGGGCAATCGATACACACTTATCAAGATCACTTTCGGTCTTCTGAAATTCATACACGTCATCAACTATCACATGCCTGTATCACATAACATCATATAGCTAACAAATTTTGCATCAATGGAATTACAACAGAAATAAAATAGTATGGCGCGATATCTACTTTACTTGTGCAAAATTCATTCAATGAATCACCCTCTGGCAGAAAATTTAATAAAGTACAAATTAATACTTGCATTCAACTGATGTTTTATAATTTCCAGAACATTTTCATTAATTCAACAATACAATAACTTAATATGCTAGAATTTGTCATTAATGCATACATCTGGATCCAATAACTAATAGTAATTATTTAGTTGTTTTTATCGGTGCTGTTCTCGAATACAATAGTACGTACATAATAAGGACAGTAAGATGCATACTGTGTGATAATCAAATGAGTTTCTTGAGTAGAGCCTCTTATGTGATATTAGCTCTTTTGATTTTATTTTGCAAACTATTAACGTACCAATACAAGAGACAAGTTGATCAATATTCAAGAGAGTAATAATGGTCATAATTTGTGAAGTCACTAAGAAGAATAACTGTCAATATACCATAACAAATTTCAAGAGTTTCATCCCAGACATTATGTGCGACGCAGCGAACATGATCTGCCCCGATCAGTTTGTATCCCTCTTGACATGTTATCGATACCGTTGAATTGTAAGTTAAGTTGCCTTTGATTCCAGACTGGTATGCAATAACACCATTCCTTCGTTCTCCAATTGGGTTTATGCATCTTACAACTGAAACATTTCAAGCTTACAATCTAAATAGTAAAAATGTTTTTGTTTTTCCGTTCAACGTTTTAAACTTATATAGCCTACAACATTTGGAATCGTTGAAAGTAACAATAGATAGATATAGTTCATACAGGCTTACAAGATAGGTCTTTATTGTATCGGATATGCAGGAAGCTTAATAAATTATAAACGGTATATTGATTCGGAATTAATTATCAACGTTTGCATTTATACTATAACTTTTATTTGGAAGTCGATTTAGACTATGAACTTATATTTTAAATCCTTAAATGCAGAGGCTAGTACTTTTTTAAATGTTCATATATTCATTATCCCAAGAACGCATCAATGTCAAGGCCAGACACTGCAGTGAACGCAACGGCTTATAACATCAGGAATGACACTCTAGTTCTAATAGGGGCCACTGAAATAAAGAGTATTAAAGTGTAATTGTCTTCTGGAGACTTATCACACTTGTTCTAACATTTGATTGGCTCAATTATATGTGATGATCAGAATATGACTGGTTTATTTAAGAATGTTTACATTACGTTCAAAAACTAATATTGATCTGTTTAAGGAATTTCATGAGTAACACTTTTGGTTTTCTAAACTGCAAAATGACACTATAAAATGGATGTACACATCATATATTATCGAAACACGTCACCACTGAGAATCTTGGTGAATTTTGATTTACATTTCGTGTAGAGTAGATAAACAATATTTTTAATCATTACTTTGAGGATAACATGATTATGTTGGAAATTTCACCTATCTTAAATTTATTGAAGTTTGCAGTTTCCAATCCCATGAGACTGAAACATACAAGTTTTGGTTTAGATTAAATGATATCGTTTTTTTTTTCCTTTTTATGTTATCACAATTGTTGTTCTGTCTTTCGTTAGGGACGTGGCCGTTGTTCAGTCAAACATACTCATCGCACATGTTAGTCCTTCGTACCCAGATTTGCATGCACAGCTAAAACTTCCAATATAATTATTGCAGGTTCCGTTGTTTCTGCAAGGACTGCGTCCTTGCTGTGTGCACTCATCGATATCTAGAAAGGTAGCAATTAATATATTACACATTAGACAATGTTATCAATATGAGGAACCCTCTCAATTTGAATTGCTATATAACCACCATGTTTCATATTTTCTGAAGTTCAGATTAGATCTTATAGTATATCCTTTGATGAGATAATTGACTAATTCGTGTTGCAAGCTCATGAGAGTTTCAAAAATACAGTAAACGTGCATAAACCTAAACCAGAGTTGAAATGCACATTAATATGCAGTAATATACGTTTTTATATCTAACTAGATGTATAATAAAAAAGCAATATTGTTATAATGTAATTAATGTAACATTTTGTTTAGGCCAAATATAGTACAAAACAATGCTTTCACGTTTAGCTAGCGTCTAATAGGTGTTTGCTATTTGCTTAAAATATAGTCTTGCTTGTATTGAGCTTAATTTATTAACATGAAATGTAAAGTTGCCTATATTTTATATAACTGTTCTTTTTTCTTACTTAAAAATGCATGATGTTTTTTGTTCCGTTCACTTTATATGCTTTATTTTGTAACATATGTACTCCATCATTAAACTATATAATACAGGTAACTCTAATTTGCATTTTCTACTACATATCGCTTTCCACATTAAGAGAAAGATGTAGAAAGAAAGTAAAATTACGTAGTGGTTTTGAAGAATGACACTAAAATTAAGCATTGTCACATGCTCTCGAATACAAACGTATGCTTGAACGTCGAACTGGATAGATTTTGCAAGCACCATTATAACAATGATATTCCTCGTTACTATCATAATCGTTTAAGACCAAATTCTTATCGAGTACAGTGTCCACTTACATTATGTATATATATATATATATATATATATATATATATATATATATATATATATATATATATATATATATATATATATATATATATAATATATATATATGTGTATATATATATATATGTGTATATATATATATATATATGAAATTTGGAAATTATTAATTATGCTATTATCTTGATTCATTGGTGGAAGATTACATACTTATATAATGAATACTGACGAAGGCGTGTATAAAAATATATTTATTCCTCATAATTGGTTATATTTAAAATAATGATTGCCAACAATTTAAATTTTGGTAGTAACTATTCAAAGGCGATAACGTAAACTAAACCAAACTTGCGAGGGTCCACATTTATATGCCATATATGCTAAGACAGCAGTTATTAACATTTAGCTTGTTTATATTGTATAGTCTTTAATGCGAGACATTTTACAATTTTACGGGCAGCTTCCATTGCCATAAATGAAGTAGTCATTAAAGCAGTTAAGTGTTTATTCATTCGTAATACTACATTTCAAAGCAGCTATAACATTCTTTGAGCGAAACACGAATCTGGAGGATCGAGAGAATATGAGAAACCCAACTAATTCCAAATAATAGATGAAACTAAAATCATAAAATAATATTTCCAAAACTGTTACCTCATCATTACAGATGGTGTACTACTTGACCATGCTAAATTGGACCTGACAGAATCGTTAACAGACTCATTATTAACACTTCCATCCCACTGACGTAAAGCTTTCAATTTCTAGAAAAAATGATTTGTTCATGAGACCACTGAATGAATCTTGTATGGTTTAATTATGTGACATAGGTAGACGCGTTTTCTAACGCCATTGTTTATTTGGTTTCATATGTGACATTCTCACGATATATATTATGACTCCCATCTAGTTTGCATACTGATGACATGACTAATACCTTCTTGCCTAACCTGTAGGAATCACATACATTTCTAGCAGGATTACTTCTTATATTTTTTTTACAGTCATTCGCTTAAATGGTACAATATTAACTGACCAAAATAATACATAAGATTTTAAATACTCAACGTTTAGTCATTGCAACGCATTGCGAATCTTCGCTGTGCAGGAGTCAAAACATACCAGAACAATTTCCAAGACTGCCATCCCATTGACTATCCGCAGTGCAGTGAACACGATCTGTCCCGATCAGATTGTAACCCTCTTGACATCCTATCAATACAGTTGAATTGTACGTTAAGTTGCCTTTGATGCCCGGATAATATACATGGAAGCTATTGTTGCGTTGTAACATTTTGTCGACGCATTTCACAACTGAAACATAACAAGCGTTCATCACAAATATTTAATTTGTTAGGAGGAAAGTATTACCATGCTTTGAGAATTAACTACAATAATAATAATTACATATAAAATGGAAAATCGATAAAGACAAATGTTGAATTGTTAATGATTATGATCATAATTTGTTTCATCAAAATATCCCTAAAACAGCGGATTTAAAACAATTGTTATCCCACATCTTCAACAACATAAACAATGTGAAGCAAACTTCATTTCTAAGCTTTGACAGACATGCTCAAGATACGGCTTTGACACAGCAAAATAAACAGTGCATATGGCGATATGTTTTAACGAGCCTTGATCTTGTCCTTACGGTCTCTAACATTATAAAGACGAAATGAAAATGTGATGAAACATACAAAATATCGACTCTATAAAAAACATCACTAGCGTACTATGCAAAACGAAGTCGAATGTAAATGCATAACAATTCACCAGGCTTCACCATATAATCGCAACCCCGCACATTTGAAACAGAGAAGTGAAATATTGAAATCAAAAAGTATAATGAACCATGAGCTTGACTTAGGAAGCCATACAAAAAGAGTACACAATACAGTTTCTAATGTTATATTTAAGTATCCGAATTTGTATCAACTCGTTAAAGATCAATTGAAATGTATGGAGTGGACTGAAAAGTGTGATTCAAATATAACATGCAAACACTGTGTCGTTGTATTATAAGTGGATAAATATTAAGTTCCTGACATAATTTTTAATGACGACTTATACAATGACCTAGCTTCTTTGCTAAATCACATATGACTTTAAAATTAGTGAACACAAACCAAACTGTGGCGAACTAAGTTAATAACATATGGTAAAACTCACATTTGAACACAATGTGTTACTCGTTAGAAATTGTGTGAAAAGTTGCTGAATATTTAGATTATATATAGCAACTGCATTTGTTTTGTTCATAACCATGTTTTTTCCCGGTAACTCATATTCCTGTTGATGTTTTTGTAATTCTAGGAGCGGATTACTATATCATCAATGAAGTATTCAGTACTGCATCGACGTAATCGTGGTTTAAAAACAAAAGATACGTTTCAAAGCAGAAACAAGAAACAAGAATCAGGAGAATAGAGGACATAATAAAGATATTTTCTGTTCCAAATATTAGTCGAAATTAAATGTATAAAATAATACGTCCAGTTCTGTGCATGCAACAATGCAAAACGTGTACCGATTGACAATGCATAATTCTGCTAATGCTTTCCAGAACTCATCATTGTATACAACAGATGTCGCTAAACGATGATTACCGGTATCCCTGCTCATATTGCTGCTTCTGTGTTATATTCACCTGATTTCTTTCGTCGTATGTAATATTAATACAATCAGTTATAATTAATTTCCCATGAACACATTCTCATATGACGGGCATATTGGGCAATCGATACACACTTATCAAGATCAGTTTCGGTCTTCTGAAATTCATATACGTCATCAACTATCACATGCCTGTATCACATAACATCATATATCTAACACATTTTGCATCAATGGAATTACAACAGAAATAAAATTGTATGTTGCGAAAACCTGCTTTACTTGTGCAAAAGTCATTCAATGAATCATCCCCTGGCAGAAGAGTTAATAAAGTACAAATTAATATTTGCATTCAACTGATGGTTATAATTTTCAGAACATTTGCATTAATTCAACAATACAATAACTTAACATCCTAGAATTTGTCATTAATGCATACATCTGGATCCAATACCTAATAGTAATTATGTAGTTGTTTTTATCGGTGTTGTTCTCCAGTAAAATATTACGTACATAATAAAGACAGTAAGATGCATACTGTGTGATAATCAAATACATTTCTTGAGGAGAGCCTCTTATGTCATATTAGCTCTTTTGATTTTATTTTGCAAACTATTAACGTACCAATACAAGAGACAAGTAGATCAATATTCCGTAGCGTAATAATGGTCATAATTTGTGAAGTCACTAAGAAGAATAACCGTTAATATACCAGAACAAATTCCAAGAGTTCCATCCCAGGCATTTTGTGCGACGCAGTGAACATGATCTACTCCGCCGGTCAGATTGTATCCCTCTTGACATCTTATCGATACCGTTGAATTGTAAGTTAAGTTGCCTTTGATGCCGGACTGGTATGCAATAACACCATTCTTTAGTTCTCCGATTGGGTCTATGCATCTTACAACTGAAACATTTCAAGCTTACAATCTAAATAATACAAATGTTATTTCCGTTCAACGTTTGAAACTTCTGTAACCTACAACATTTGGAATAGTTGAATTTAGTTAGTTAGTTAGTTTAATTAAAGTCGTTTTCGCCCATGTGGGCATGTACGACTGGTTAATTCCCTGTTTGGGGATAATTAATTATTTCGGGGGGGAGGAATCGTGCCTCATCCCCCACGCATTAATGCACTCATTTGAGTGCTTTTTAATTAGTCGACAGGTCGTGGCACCATAAGTGCCAAACGACCTGTATGGAAGACTGCATGAGTGGGAATAGACCCAGCACGTACTCATGATAATCGATATTAGAATAGTTGAAAAGTAGCAATAGATATATATAGTTCATACAGGCTTACAATATAGGTAGTCTTTATTGAATCTGATATGCATGAAGCTTTAATACATTATAAACTGTATATTGATTCGGAACTATGTATCAACGTTCGCATTTGTACTATAACTTTTATTTGGAAGTCGATTTTGACTATGAACTTATATTTTAAATCCTTAAATGCAGATGTTAGTACTACTGTAAAAGTTCATATATTCATTATCCCAAGAACGCATCAATGTCAAGACCAGACACTGCAGTGAAGTCAACGGCTTATAACATCAGGAATGACACTCTAGTTCTAATAGAGGCCACTTAAATAAAGAGTATTACTTAAATTGTAATTGCCTTCTGGAGAATTACCACACTTGCTCTAGCATTTGATTGGCTCAGTTATATGTGATGATCAGAACATGACTGGCTTATTTAAGAATGTTTACATTACGTTTAAAACCTAGTATTGTTATGTTTAAAGAATTTCATGAGTAACAGTTTTTTTTCTAAACTGCAAAATGACACTATAAAATGGATGCACACATCATATATTATCTTCCTACACGGAAACACGTCATCATTGATAATCTCGGTGAATTTTGATTTACATTTGGTGTAGAGTAGATAAACAATATTTTTAATCATTACTTTGAGGATAACATGATTATGTTGCAAATTTCACCTATGTATGAAAATATATTTATTCCTCATAATTAGTTATATTTGAAATAATGATTACAAACAATTTAAATTTTGGTAGTAACTATTCAAAGGCGATAACGTAAACTAAACCCAACTTGGGAGGGTCCATATTTATACGCCATATATGCTAAGACAGCAGTTACTAACATTTAGCTTGTTTATATTAATATATATATATATATATATATATATATATATATATACATATATAAGCATAATAGTTTACCACTACAATCTCCGCCTTCTGAATATTCGTTGACGGAAAATTTAAAGCCTGGTTAATAATTTCCTGCAAAATAATTTGTTGCCTTCAAGGTGCGTCTACCTTAGAAACACAATTAGCAAACTAAAACCTAGCCCAATCGACACCGAAACCAATTCTAGTTTT
Source organism: Unio delphinus (assembly GCA_029339505.1). Classification (NCBI taxonomy): domain Eukaryota; kingdom Metazoa; phylum Mollusca; class Bivalvia; order Unionida; family Unionidae; genus Unio; species Unio delphinus. Next base: position 5,011,623 of record JAQISU010001240.1, on the reverse strand, counting down.
TAGAACAACTGAACAAACTATGCTATATATATATATATATATGTATATATATATATATATATATATATATATATATATATATATATATATATATATATATATATATATATATATATATATAAAGCAGAATTATTTACCACTACAATCTCCGCCTTCTGAATATTCGTTGGCAGAAAATTGAAAGCCTGGTAAACATGTTAAGTTCAAAGCTGCACCTTATGTGAAGTTCTGCTCATTATATCCATGTAGTATGAATGATGAACGACCGTGTGTCAGATTATATATTTTGCATTCTCCTTCTGCAAACGTAATACATCATGTATACAATGTATAGATGCATGTTTATATTATGAGCCCTGATAGAGGTATTATCGTTGATGAATATGTACGCAGTACGAAAGGATAAAACATCATATCGTGAACAGATGTGTCCACAATTAATGCTCAGCTATGAGATTGGTTTCTATTCTTTTTTCTAATATTTGAATTTAGTGCATCGATATGTTTTTTTTTTCTTTCAATAACTGTCAAATCGTGGGAAAATTATAATATATAAGATTATAACACCGTTAATAATATAATTTAGCTGTTTGCAATCATGATAATTATAATGAATGTTTGTAATATTGGAATCAAAATACATTCCACTTCAAGTAATATGGTAACAAGATGCGGCCTTTAGGACATAGTTTAGTTTTAAAATAGCTTAGACACCTTTCCTTGTTCCATTACTCTATTACTATACTGATGAAAGTACGTCTGATGATTGCACAATCACTTGATGGAACACTGCTCATTCAAAACTACCTTAATTATAGGTGTCCGGCAATATATAATTCCACGGACAATGCAAACATTCTAACTTCTCCTTTAGCTTGTGTAAGAATTCTCAAGATATTGATTCCGTCATATCTGATTTGTAGTGTTACAACCAAGTTTAATTTTCATTATCATTGTGTTGAGAAACATATTGTGTATATATATATATATATTCAAACAACGCGTTATCAGTTGAAACATAGTGATATGAATGTCATTGGTAGAAAAAACAAACCGTTTCTTTATATACAAATGCTCAATATGGTGCTAAAATGGTTCAAGACGTAATGGAATATTTAATGTAGTGATCGATACAGATGATTGCTACAGTAGTACGGTTTAGTCTGAAAACAAATCAGTTAACTCTGCTTAAGGGCAGTGAGTTAAAGCGCTATACACTTAACTCTGACAATATTCAAGCCGCTTCTGTTCACTTGCGTCTTTGCTATGGCGACCTCGATAAGTATGTGCTTTAATCGTGATGTATATTCTGATCAAATAAAATAACTCAAGGTGAATATCTAAATGATTTTTTATTTACCGCACGACAGTGTTCCAATTTCAAATTTTCGTCCTTTGTTAAAACGATGGTAATAGTGTCACCAAAATTTAAATTATATGCCAATGAGATAGCGCATAAATGCATATCATTCGATCCGTTTTTTAAATAAAGCATTAGGAACGTCAACTTTTAGGTTTTGTGAAAATGTAATACGACTCTCCTCGTCTAAATCTAGCATTTTGAAGTATTAAGACTGATACATATAACTGCATGTATTGTGATTTTTTGCATAAGAGGACTTGCATCAGTACTGTATAGTTAAGGGTAGAGGTAGAACATAGGATCCATGTTACGACGACCATAGGTTTGTGCGGGATGTTTAGGACCATGGCTGCGGAACCAAATGAATAAATACAAAGAGCGTTATAACAACGATTCAAAGAACCGTGTCGTACAACATTTGTAAATTTTTTCTTTGATAATAAACATACGTGTGTTGTACATGTGAAGACGTATGCGTTACAGTTGGAGTGCAGCTATCAGGCTCTCGACCGGACATTGTAAACAATATTTTTTCCACTAACATCTGGGCATTCCTGTGGCTTAGGGCGCTCATTGCAAACGTTTTTTGTAACAAATCTGGTAGACATATGTGAAGGCAAATGAGTAGCCATTGTCAAATCGTTGGTAGGACACAGTCTATGAGTTTCTTTAATTCCTTGAGGATACGATGAAATGCATCAGATAAACATAACGATACTATACGCGAAGTTTCAGTAGCTCCTGGAACTATAATCGCGCCTTTAGCATAATTAACGAAAACAAACTTGATGTGTATCCAATTGATAGCATGTGCACATTCAACGCACGCATTGCGTACACTATATAGCGTGGAATTCACTCAAAGCAAAACAAATGTCCTTGTGGTGACTTGCGCGGGACTGTTGCTCGCCCATCCATGGGTGGAGTAGCAGCATCGTCAAATACGTAATACTCCTTAGCAACATTAGAAAACAAAGAACCGTAAGGTTGAGTAACTTGCAGCTCATTGATCCGTTGTAGTTTCTAAATATCCGTTTGTTCATGCTAGTCAATAACCTTGATTGTTTTACATCCATCAGTCGATATAGTACCACAAACCCTAACGAGATGAGTTGGAAACTAGCGAAAGAATATGTTCTTACGAGTACATGAGCGGATGCGACATATATGCTGGAACTCAGTTGCCATAAGTCAAGGAAGTTATCATTGTCCGGCTACAGACTACCAGTGGAAGTTTTTCTTGCCATCTACGCGTATGATTTTGCAACAATTATATGATCTTGTATGAAACACATCTGGATTATGAAGACAGTTTTAACTATTCGCATACTAATTAGCAGCTAACACCGGGTGAGTTGTCGATGCATCATGAATTGTTTAATACGATGTAATGATATTATAAAGGATACTTTGAGTCATTTTACAGAATGTTCTATACCTTAATCAAACATGAAAACTATGTAGTTTACATATGTGATTCACAATCATATCTGCGAATGCAGAAGCATGTATAACGAATCCTTCGAATAGCATCGCTTATGGACCAATATATTAAAATACACATCCAATCACAAAGATTAAGTCATATTTCTTCAAACGTATTTACCGTACTTTGTATGGCAAGGATATGGTAAATCATCGGACATGTATTATCGCCAACCTTGTTCGCGATAGTGAAGACAATGTACAAAAACTTACAGATGACAAGGATTTTGATTCTCGACAAATCTTCGATAGTGAACAAATTGATTTCTACAGTCAAAAATCAAACCTAAAGCTACAAATGACTATCTGCTTTGGTGAGTCAGTGCTTTATTAATAAAAAATGATTTTATATTAGCTATATTATGATACGGGGACATTGAAAATGCATCGTTGGTAAAGAAATTCAACACCAGATAAGTATGTTGGACTGGAGTCCGTCAGTGAAATGTAAGACAAAGACCAAATTGTTTAATGTGGATCGAATGGATAGCCACTGTAGGGGTCAATGTTGTGGTGAGGTGTGCTCTGATCGTGATCTTCTAAGAATGATTCGAGCAGATGTGTTTTAAACGTTTCGAAATCTTTGCAGTAGATACTGAGACAAACCAGACAGAATTAATTATAATATAATACATCAGCTAGGGTCATTATATCTACCCCGTTGTATAAGAATTCGGACGGAAATGTCTCGCGGGTGGGTTTAACAGCGTTAGTTGTGAAATTACAAGGTAAGTAACTTTCGAAACATTTTATTTAATGTAATAAACAGGTTTCAACTCAGTGTTTTATATCGTTTCATTGTGTTCTTGTTTGACTCATGAAAGTTGTCACCCACTCGCGTGATTCAGCACCAACCGGTATGTTGTATCAATAAAATTACAGCAACTCTGCAACAAAATCGCTCCACGGCGGATTGAGCCCGATACATTTTAACATGTCAGATATAAACTTATGTTTCGTTAGCAATTCAGCAGTGACGCTTATAACGTCTTTGTATAAGACGCCTATAACGTCTTTGAATAAATTCGCTTGCAATGGCAGTGGCTCACTTAGAGGTGAGCCTGCATACAACATGTATAATATGTGCATGACGTGTGCAAAATCTTTAGACTACAATGGTTTTGATGCATCGACTAGCAACATCTACACTAGCTTGCCAATCTAGAACATCAACAAAGGTATTCATGCAGACATAGTCCATAAAACTGAAAAGCCAAGCTTGGCAGGTTTCTTGCTGACCCAGGTTTGTATGACATTAACGAATAAGCCAAGCTAAACCTGCAAAAGCCACTCTATTTGTATGATAACGTGCTGGATGTGTAGAAGCTGCCGATTTACGAGTTTTACTATGACACGATCAAATTAATTCTGTCATGAATTTCCTGAAAACACCAATTGACTTATTACGGATATCTCAACTGATGATGTCCTTTCGGTTACTCCATAGGAAATACATCTAAACGGACTTCATTCCAGTCGAAGAATAATCAGGAGAAACGTCTCAGAATTTACTCGATCGCGGTTGGACAATAAGATGTAGAATATCAAACGGAGAAGGAAGGTGTCCCGCTATTGTCTCAAACGATCATAAATACATTTTGCGAGTGGTATATCTGCATGAACAATGGGAATTTGAACCAACATGGGAACTGGTCAGGACAATACAGAATTGTTACAACAAGAAGTGTGTATCACCGGATACCAAACGATTGAAATAGCAGGACAGACTCAAAACTTACTCATATGAAGATCAGGGGATAGAGAAATATATTAGTTAATGTGATAGAGAATTGAAATATACTTTGGTAGACCTGCTTTAACGTGATAGAGAATTGAAATATACTTTCGTAGACCTGCTTTTAGTCTAGCACAATCGTTCAAAGTGTTAGAAGTTTTGCTCAAAATCGGCTGCTTGTTCTATAAATCCAATCCAATGTGATTCTGCAAACATATACACTGTATAATCTGGGTCCGGTGAACGACAATGCTTACCTTCTAACTCGTCCAGTGCATACGTTGTCCTAAACAAATTGTTTTCGAGTGGGTGAAATGTGTCCTGTCTCAGTTCTGCTCCTATTCATCAATTATAACCGACCTGAATATGAACTTGAAATAGGTTCACGGACGACAATTATTGTTATGCTACACTCGGGGATATTAAGATAGCTTTTACGTCGTACCAAAAAGGCATGTCATTCATCATTGATCTGCTTTCAGTCGTTGCTGAAGTGCCTGATATTGAAGACCATGATTCATGTGTGACGTGTGCGATGATGTGATGCTTCTTTACTATGCCATCCCAGCAAGAATAGTTTCAACACAAACTCACAAAGGTGCTCTATGTAGTACGATATTAAGCACACGGCCTAAACTCAAGCGAGACACTAAAACATGTTACTGATATTTCGTAGCATTTCAAATACTCATAAGACTAATTGAGACCGTAATCACACTGGATCCGTATAGTTTCTTGTGTGACCAGTGGATTGGGAACAAGCAAACCGGCCTCTTGGATAACAAAAAAGGACCCGCTTTGATGCACTCTTTACATTACATATACAATTACGAATTCCGCCAAAGAGGAAATAGCAGAAGCTGTTACCCTGACATCTTTGTCACAAGCATCGAAACACCCAAACGTATCAAGAGTATGTTACGGTCGTGAAAATAATACTTGGAAAGACTCTCATAAATATTCAAACCAACGCTTGCACCCGTGATCAAACTAGCCAATAAAATGGTTGCCAATGGAATGATTGGAACAAACTACGAACATTTTCCTAGTGTTAAGAAAGCCAGTGGTATTAATAATGTCATGGAGACATCTACAGCTAAATTCAACCACTTGCCAAAATAGATGGAGAACGTCCAATATCTTGCGTACGCCAGTAAGAATATAAAATAAATTGGAGTAATGATATGATTGCAAATTGAACAGAATTACTCAACATATGGGTCATCGGAGCATTTACATATTTACGAGAGCTACTCATCACCCTCGTACTTATTCAATGATGAAATCGCCAAACAAAATCTTGAGTCAAAAGGTTTTCAGTAGAGTGTTGAATATAACATATGTCCCTTTTGTAATAATGCACCTTGATATAGATAGTCCCTGAAACATGAATAAACCAAATCTGTCACATTTTGAATAAAATATGGTGAATACAAGCATTCAGGGATATTTTTGGAGGATAGCAATAATGCTTGCGTCCATGGTTGCACTGTCAACGTATGAGTGTTGCATTTAACAAAATAAAATTCAGAATCAAACATTATATTAAATGTGTATGGCTAAATTATGGGTGAATATATAACAAGCAACAAAGGAAAGTAATTCACGGTCCATATAAACCTAAATCCCCTCATGAAACAAATACGCATGCATGTACCACCAGCTTAAAACTACGTGCTGGATTATATGGCTACCAACAGTTATAACTTCTCTTTGATCATACTAGAAACTCTAACATTGTCAGTTCACCACACGTTATTGATGATACAGGATTGATTTGCGAGGAGTTAGAAGATATTCGTAGTAAGAATGAATACCTTCCTGAAAACATCAATGTATGTATATCAACACACAGATGATGAGTTATGATGTCTGTTATATTTTACACAACATCAGTCTGGTGTTCCTGAGTATTATTGTACATAAAGCCACAATTGAAACTCAGTCATAACGATTACATAAACAAAGCCAGACAAACGCCACTTTTGCTATACAAATCGTTGCGGCAAACATGCATACCTAAGAGTGCACTGAAATCGTTGCTTCCGGTATATTTTAGTAAAAGTATTACAAATGTAAATGGCAAAGCGCAAGTGTCGAAATCAAAGAAAAGACGTGACAAAGGTTGTTTACACACAAGCAAAGACACTATGATTTACATACAAGAACATGAAGAAAAGAATCGGTCTATCATCTCAATCAAATATGAACCGTACAGTTCACGATCGTCACTGTAAACATTGAAAGGTTGGCTTGAATATATCAATAAAATCGCAGGATATAAGCCAATCTTAAGCAGAAAAGAAGGACAGGCTGGCCACAGTCTTGCAGCAAACAATGTCAAAGTTCACCTCGACGATACGAACAACTTTAACCAACAATACCATTACGGAAAATTGCGTAGACGCAAGTGCCGCAGGCCTAACATTAAAGAGTTGCAACCTGGCTCAGGTCAATATTAAAACAACATTAACCTCTTAATGGATTTGGAAGGACGTTTCAACTTCGACCATATTCATGTTACGCTTGCATATTACCATCCGGAATCGTTCATGGACCCGGATAGAAACAATGACACGTCTTCAGATGTCTAGATAAAAAAAAAGACTTGACTGGCCTGTTTTCAACGGACTTTTTGTGTTCTATCATCCGGATGTGGGGAAGCAGAGTTTGGTAAACATGCACTTTCATGCTTTTGCAACTATCCCAATTGTTCGGAACAATTATAGTTGTATTGATATGATTCTAACTGATCAGCCTTTGTAGCTGGATGTCGTTGCTGAATGATTTTTTCCGAACAAAGGGCAAGCTAGCAAAGTTTTGGCAAACTAGGTTATGTCCCTATTATGTCATAGATAATAATGCATATCAATAAGTTAGCCTTGTTCGTAACTTAACATATCTTCCAAAACCAATCAGCGCACTACAAACAGATTGTGTGACGCATTTAATCTTTCTCCGGAAATGATAAATGGACTTGCTCCCATATATATATATATATATATATATATATATATATATATATATATATATATATATAACACCACAACGGTGATATAAGCGTTATCGAAGTGAGAGTTGACACGTGTGCATAATGCAAAAGGATCGAACATTTCATGTTTCTCGGCTTATAAAATGTTGTTAGCAGCAGCGGTTTCAAGGGAAGCGGTCTGTGCACTATGCTTGTGATTTTAGGGTGATTCATATGCGAACTCTTCCAAACACTTAATAAGCCAGATAACCTCAGTCTATGGGTCTAATAATATTAGTATTATCGTGAGGCCCCATCATACTACTAATAGTCGTACCCATTTTTCTCTATATATCGACCATCAAAAATGATCTTGCTATACACGGATTTAAGAATATTTACTAGTACATACATACATACATACATACATACATACATACATACATACATACATACATACATACATACATGCATGCATGCATGCATGCATGCATGCATGCATGCATGCATACATACATACATACATACATACATACATACATACATACATACATACATACATACATACCTGTGCAATGCTCGAATGAACCGTTCCAAGTTCCTAAACCACCACATCGCAATGAGCTTGGTCCTACTAGACTATATCCTTGATCACACACCAACGTAAAATCATTTATATAGGGCCATTGTTTTTTAATGTTAGTTTGGAGAAGTCTGCTATTTCCGGGAATACTTGGACTAGACTGGCATGTAATGTCTGCAAAATTGAATATTTGTATTTATTACAACTTATAAAGAAAATATGATATTTGAATATTATAAAAGGATTAAGAGATGTGGAATCGATGTCGGAATATACGATTCGTTACTTCTCAATAATTAGATAGGCACACCACGTTCTTAACATACTTAAGCAATTATATGAAGTATACTTGTTTGAAAAGTGTGACTGCATTGCATGTATTTTAGAGATCACTATGTTAAATATTCGTTGGTAAAGAATGAGGAATAAAAGTATATAGCCTATATACTATATTATAGAGTACAAAGTACTTTGAAAATATCTGACTTAGTGTGAGAACAAAATAAGTTATTGCAGAGCCAAACCAATACTTTATTTCAACATAGTAGCTTTCTCAAATTGAGTCCCCATTCCAAAAATTGCTAAAATGAACAAATATTGTTTTATTTTATTTTAATTTGTATTAATGTGACAATGTTTTTTGTCGCCTCCATTAGTCCTTTTTGCAACAACTACATCATTTAACTAGCTATTGCATTGTATAGAGAAACGTATGTATCCTACTGGATCTGATTTTTTAACAATCTGAGTTGTCAAAGAATTGAGAGCACTTGTATCAATGAATTATGTATGAATACAAATATCTTTGCGTATCATTGCCGCTTACAGCGTTAAACGGAGACAGGTATTGTCTTTAGCCGTGGTTATTTCAAACTATTGAATTCGATTCACTCATTGCTGCACATACAAAGTGTTATGATTGAGAAACTTGGTTATCTCGAGTTATCTGGCTGTGGATAGATATCACCTTAACCACGGTACGTATAGCCTTAAACTGTCAGTGTGCTAGTAATACCGCACCAACATTTTAAAATAATTTTAGACAAACGTCATATAGTTCCATACTATCGGACATATTTTAAAATATTTCCAATGAGTCCTTTTGAAAATCTGGGAAATTGAAGTTAGTTTCCTATATATGTTGCATGTAAAAATGATTAACAGTGTACAGTATCTTACAATCCAGTGAGATTATTCCAGGAGCACAAAGATTAAATGTCGAATATTATGCTCATGACATATTGTGGAAGGAAGACAACGGATATGTACGTATGCGCATTAAATAACCTTATGTTCCTAGCGAAAATTATCTCAAACGGACTGTATACACTTTTGTAACAACAGCAAAGATTATTTCCCAATTGACAGGGACATATTTAGATTTAGATACCCAAAGAAAGGAGGACACCGGTGCTGATAATCAAGATGAAGAGAGACCTAAGTAACAAGAGACGAAACGAGGACACCAGAGCAAACAAACCAACACGAGTTACCATTACTTAACCTTCCATCAAAAAGTCCTAAGGGCTACTGCCATTTAGCCATTACAGAGCTCTCATTTGGTACGAAACCTAACCTGATCAATTTCAAACACCGCTAATCCAAATTCACAATCCGTATAACCTAATAGCGACCATCCTACATATGTCGCACAGACATTCTAGAATCAAAATTGTTAGGGACTTACAATACGTACACTGGGTACTAGAAACATTAGTATGTTAGGAGTTAGAAAAAAATCTTCAACTACACAAAAATTTATTTAATTACACAGGTGGCTTACACAATATTGGTATATTTTTCGTTGATTAGTGAAACTGGACCTGATTTAAAATAAGTATGGCTAGGGCGTTTCAAGGCTGTCGACATACATGGGCTAGCTTATCTGACCTTTTCCTCCTTTCTCGGGACCAGAAACCCTCAAGATTACGAGATAACCAGTCATTATTTGGTGTTATTGCACCTTTAGTACACTCCTTCCGATTGGCTGATAATGTTGAGTGCGTGTTTGATCTATTCCCACTCACCCAGGTCCTACATTCATGTCGATCGTCCCTAAAAAAGGGGTGCGACATGACGACCAAATTAAATAGCACACGATGTGTGCATAAACGCCCGTTGGGATGTTGCACCATTTCTTACCCCACGGAAAAATTAAATAACTTTCTTTTGAAAGATAAAACAGTGAATAATGATCCTTCGTGGCCGGTTCACTTTAATTTAACTTCATTTATCTCGGACGGTCCGCGCCTGTGTAATTGTATTTTTCGCTATTGAACGGAGAGTAGCAGAGCTAGGGTTTTGTGTATAGCTGGTGGTGCAGGTTGATGGCGACGTTAGCTGTGAGTGCGGAATAGATTAACACCCAGTGTAGGAACAATACGACTATATACTTTTCAAATTTCCGTATATCCATTCCAACCCATTTAATAAAGTTCATCTTGTTCCACCCATTTTCGCCAAATGCTATCCCACAGCAAGATACACATAATGACGTACACGTTATTAGTTGCATGATCTAAGTCAATTCAAGATAAGCATACAAACGTTTACTGTTTGTCAACATATTTTGCAGAAACAATGGTATTTATTTTTTTCTACATTTGGATAGCTTTATATTTATTTCTATTTATATCTACATTTGGATAGCTTTCGTCATTAAGAAGTTGCAGCTGTACAACTATCATGTATATATATATATATATATATATATATATATATATATATATATATATATATATATATATATATATATATATTAAATTATTATATTAAAACTAAGAAGGCATTTTAATTGTTGGTATAAGGCAAATTGATACACTGTTGGTATGTATACCAAATTGTGATACGTCCATGGCGCAATAATACGAGTATGAAAACATTCTTTCAACCGCAGACCCATAGATCAATGATAAATTTCAATTTATTTATTAATCATAAATGACATATATAACGATACAAAAAATTAAGAGTCGCTGTTTTCTAAATGACATTAAAATGGAACACATCTTCATCGGAATCCATATATTCCCATTTCGTTCCTATATGACAAAATAAACACAAATCTCGAATGTGAGATAAAAAAAACAAGTAACCTACATTAATCAGGTTAATCGTAACGGTATGTGTACGCTTTCCTTTGCATCTATCTACAGTACCAATGATACATAGCTGCAATAGCCAGTGACACTAAGCCTATACGTTAAATGTGTCAGTTTCGAGGCACACATACTGTATTGTTTTTTAGTCCTTTGTTGTTGCTTCTTAAACCTTTTTTTTCGTTCTAAACATCGATTATTAATTATTAAATATAAAAATCTCCAAATGGTCACCTCTATCTCTCTCTCTCTCTCTCTCTCTCTCTCTCTCTCTGGACGATCGTAGCTACATACGGTCGAAAATCCATGAAAGTTTGAGTATTGGGGACATATTCTTGTGTCATACGTCGATCTATAGAGGCTTATGAATGATGGTAATGTTACCCTAAGCTGCTCATAGTCCAGAGAGAGAGAGAGAGAGAGAGAGAGAGAGAGAGAGAGAGAGAGAGAGAGAGAGAGAGAGAGAGAGAGTTATTAATTAAAGCAGAATAAGGACTTGTATGAACTGTGAATATCTTAATATATTTGAATTACTTCTTGTTGGTTCGTCATTGCATTTAGTTTATATTCCACGCTAAGTGTCATACGCTAATACGTTAATGCCTGACAGTTCATATTCAGATTACAAGGAGCTAACATGTTTTCAATGCACTACTTTCTTTATTAATGAAACAAATTTCATGTTTAAGCCATGACTGTCTTTTATTGATTACAAAATCTTAATAAAAAAACAGTGGAAAGGAAAACAATCAACTTATCAATGTGCTTATGATCTTGTGAACAAGAAGAAAGATCGTAGAACTGCATTTTGCAGTGGACACAATCGCCGGGATGTGAGGTGTTAATACACTCGGTCAATATACGGTTGCCAGGAGCATATTATAAATCCATTCAAAGTGAAAATATGTGTAGTTTTATGTAATATAAAAACATATATGCATAGTATGTACGTTGTATCAATGATATGCCACGCTTTGTATAACGTTTACATTAAAAGGAAAGTCGTGCTAGCCTCGTTTCCCTTTAATGAAAAAAATATACATCTCGTGGTTCATCACCTATAGAGCGTACGTACCATACACACACACACACACACACACACACAGATATATATATATATATATATATATATATATATATATATATATATATATATATATATATATATATATATATATATATATATATATATATATATATGTATGTATAGCATAGTTTGTTCAGTTGCAGTAAAAACTAGAATTGGTTGCGGTGTCGATTGGGCTAGGTTTTATTTTGCTAATTGTGTTTTTAAGGTAGACGCACCTTGCAGGCAACAAATTATTTTGCAGGAAATTATTAACCTTGTAGATTGCATCATTCTCCCCCCCCCCCCCGCCCCCCGATACAAATAATAAAAAATGACTGTAGGGTAAAATATCTTACCGCTTAATGTGGAGCTAAATCAGAGGGGTTGATATTGACCTATAACAGTTATCTGAGCAGTAAGCCTAGTTATAGTGTGTGAAATATATTGCGCTATTGTCTGGCTGTCGGTGTTATGTGAATTCATTGAATTTTGATATATTACATATTTCAGTATGTATGCTACAGCTTTCTAATCAAACCTGTTTCATATAACGTCATTGCTGTAGTGAGGATGAAATTATTTCATAGGTATCTAGACAAATTGAAATGAGTGCATGAGTAAAGTATGTCAGTGATTTCGTACTTAACAGACTTTTGCGCATCACAATCCTATATTATTTTCATTGTAGCTTCTTTTGAACTGGGAGTAATACAACTGAGACTTAGTGTAACCTGTGTACTGGTGACCATTGTGAGGTTGGTCATGATGATGGTATTGGCCTTCTCGCCGACGTGAATCAACTATTAGGGAACAATTGGTTTCCAGCGATATTAAGGCTCATTAATGATCAATCAGAAATGGGTGTGCTTTGGTGACCCCATGACCATTCAAGCTGTGGGATAGTATATAATTCGTGATCGTCACGTGGTTGCCACATAAACACGTTTGCTACTTTGAATGCCATTCAACATAAATATGTTAAATCATATTCTTAATATATAATTCCAATTTATGATAAAACATATACTCATATTGTTCTGCATATGTTATATTTTGGTACCACTGGTAACACAAGGATGTTGGTTCATAGTTGTGGTCAACGTTTAGCAATTGATCACCCGTGGTTATAAACCCTCAAGTACCAGACATATATGTGTATATGGTCCGTACTTTGATTATTGTTTAATTACTCCTTGAAGTGTTGTGGTCGGATTAGTTATGTGCATCAATACGGTTGTGGATTCACACTTAGTTCATACTAGCTGTCTGGGTGGCAGAGTGGTATAATGTGATGGCCTTTATCGAGCAATGTCATCTATCCGCGAGGGTTTATGTCTTAGGCTATGCTAATGTGGCATCTGAGAAGCTTGTAAGTATCTCCACGAGGGTCGGTGGTTCTTCCACCAAGTATACGGGTCACCATGTATACCCTACCATGCGCAGAAACACGGAATTCAACCCCGAACAGCAACATCAATTTCGTGATTATTGCAATTCTCATTCACGAAATTGATTGTATCGTTTTCGCTGAATACTCCACGCATGGCTTCTTCCTAGATCGCGTGTACCAAAGTTTATAATGCTTGAGGAAGAAAAAATGTTTTTTCTGTATATTGGTGTAAGAATAATATCTTAGAGTGGCTTATGCTGCAAAATTGTGCTAACCCCAAAACAGGAAGAATGATTATTGATACATAATCATCACTTTCAAGAACTGATTTTGGTTTTATAGTTGAATCTAATCTCTTTCAGTCTTCAACCTTTCCACATGTTCCAAACTGTCTAGTTGTTTAGGTTTTAGGGTAAAGTTATGTGTTATATGAGTGTAAGGATATTATTGTTGATTGACATGTGCGTAGATAATTGCCCTGATTTTTAATATCTTCACTATCGTTATCTTACGCGCCAATAGTCAGACTTACGTCATAGCAAAACATCTATATAGTGTGTATTGATCATTAAATAGGTTTCACTATGTTTTGTTTAAGATTGCTTAGTTGCTACTCAAGACGGCATACCTTGGCTTACGTTCAATGTAACAAAGAAAAAATAAGAAGCAAAATTTAATTTGAACATTAGAAACAAAATTCACTGATGTCATATTCTCTCTTACCAGCAAACACTTGTAATTCACATATGGTTATAATAGCGGCCTCTTTGGTATTGGTATGGTTTAGCTGTAGCATTATTCCTTTAAAAATCTTGGATGGGGAGATATCCATGTTGATGACGCCAGTTCGGTATGGTGTAGGTGTCCGTATTTGCTCGTTGGATCTATCCGCGCGAATTCCAAATATCTGGAACCCATTGAGTGTGGCATCATTACCCGCTGTTCAAATAGAAACGATTTATCTTCAAATATGTAACATCCTATAAACTTGAAAGTATCATATTTATATACAATATACTTTGTGTTTATATCAAAGGCCTCTCCGTTAGCCTAAATGGTTAGAGCGACAACCTCTGACGCGGGCGGTCGCGGGGTGGAACCCCGGCCGAGTAATATCAAAGACTTACAAAAATAGCATTTCCAGTTGCCTACTGTTAGGATTGATTGGCTCGGTTGGGCATAATGATGCATGTCTGCAGTATAATCTTCCAGTGTTAAACAGTACTTTAAACTGCCACGCTGGAGAAATCGTGGCCATATGACTGTAAACTTATTGAAGCTACATTACAAATCCAATGCATGAACACACACCTATATATATATATATATATATATATATATATATATATATATATATATATATATATATATATATATATGCATATTAGAATTTGTATTACTTTGTGATAAATTTTGCTTATACTAATTAACAAATGTGGAACGAAATATACCATAATGTTCGCGTGTGCGGATCTACCTTGTGTAAAACCTTTTTCACCTAAGAATATATTAAATTTGTACGCATGCGAGGTTCTCCTCCCCCAGCCCTAAGTAAGCAAAATTCTTAAAATATGCAAGTAAAGCTTTCAAAAATGACCGGATCTTAACTGAGATTAGAAATGTGTGATATCAGATTTCCAAAATGGAAATGACGTACATTTGATTAAAATGACCCAGCAATATTATTTCGAAAACGATACGCAAAATATTTCTAGCACAAAGGTCACTAAAGTAACACGGAATTACAAACCTGCCATATAAACTTGCGGATTTGGCAACATTTGGCTAGTTTGTTGTAATAGCACTTCAGTACATAATTGGCCCTGTCAAAGGGAGATAAGGTTCTTGCCTAAAGACAAATCGAGCCGATATAAGTCGTGTAGCATACCAGCGGCTACAGTTGCAAGTTATGACAATGTTTTACATCGAACACCCATACATTTAAATGTTTTTGAATTTATTTTTATACTTGTACGGGTGTTCATTCTATAACATTGCTTCGTTAGTTTTATTTTTTAAACATATGTTGACAATAATAGTTTGTGGCTGCACTAAGACGATTTTATGTAATACATTAGGTTTTGTAACTCTTTAAGGCTATTTAGCTCGTCGTATGATCTGTTATTGACAACAGAAGGTCCTCTATCACATTTAATTTCACATTTCCTTTCTAGAAATGCTCGTCCAAAGTAAGAAAGCTTGCCAGGAACTGCTCGTGGGTCGGTAGTTCTTTCCGGGGTTGCCCAGGTTCTTGCCCCACCATTCGTACTGACCGACATATATAACCGTTACCGTGTTGAAGAATGGCGTTAAACCCTGTACAAAAAATAAGAATAACATCAAACAAAATTCTGCTTGAGGTCGATATTGCCAATAGTTGACGTCATATCCAGTAGTCCAGTAGGTTTGAGATAATTACAAAGTCCCAGTCTCCACGTGAAGCATTCGTGTAAACGTTTATAGACGAAACCATGCATGGATATTTGGAACAATATCCAGTCACATTATAACTTCATCACTAGGATATAAGATAATAATATTATTTCATTTAACACTGCTATCAAAGAACATATTTCCACAGTTAAAATCCATATTTACTTGTACGTATGTGCAATTAATTAATAATGAAATAAGCATATATATTATATATATTCTAAAATCACTAAACGTCTCTGAAAAAATAATCACATCACCATTCCACATTAATTGTAAATTATCCAATTATGTGATCCAAAGTGTCAAAATCTCTGCAGTGTTCATATCCAATTGTTAGAAGATTGTTTATTGCTTATATCTTAAACAAATTGGTTTTAATATTAAAACACAACCAACGGTACTTACAATCGGATCTTTGGAAAATTCGAATCCCTATGACAGAATAAAGATCTTGTAAGTCAACTTTCCAAAATGCACTCGTGAATCTGGGATCTGTGTGGCTGCAACTGTTTCCATGGAATATAGTGTCTGTGTTGCCATCTACTGCCAGACTTGCATTGTAAGGACCAATGTCACCGTAATTTGCATCACCATTATAAGTTGACGACTGACTTGCTTGCTTTCCTTTCGCTACATTTACTTCTGTACCATCATAACAATAAAAGGACAGTTGTAAGATAGTTGATGTCTAAACGGTGATTGTTTGCAATGTTCAATAATATCGCGAGACAGTTGTGATGCTTACAACGTTAAACATAACGACAATGTAAGAGACACGTCGTTCCATCTCCACTCTCATGAGTGACTTGTTACATATATTTTATGTGAGAAATCTGCAAAGCGTAGGTATGCAATTCGTTTAGCTGTAGGCAATCCGTTTGATATATGGGAGTTCGCTCCTTTTTAATATTACATAATCAAATATTGGTAACGCTTAGCAGTTAAACAAGACCGATGGTTTAAATGACGAATCGGCAAGATTAAAACCACTGCATTTGTAGCGTACAGGCTAGTGAAAGCACGGTCATTGGTCTATCGGCGAGAACATGATTCCCTTCTATTTCTTTCTCATGTTTGCCATTATAATTACAGCGACACTGTCGCATACCAAAAAAGCGAAATCAGGTACATTATATTCTCACTGATAGTCTCTTGTGACGTATGAGTGTGGAAGACAAAGAGGGAGAAAATATAAATAAATTATTTAGGTAGTAAATAGTAAGGTCCGGTTGCAGAGTGCAACAAAAAGCTCCTTGTTGTATATTTAATATTTATATTTAGCAAATTGTGTTTATTTTGGATGTACTTCCATGTCTTCTTGTGAACAGCGTTGCAGATATTTAGTAATATTTAAATTAATTGAGAGTTTCTTCTCTATCTTTGTTGTCGATACATCGTCATTCTCTGCATTATTTCACTTTTTATATGACCTTAGTAGAAGGCTCCACATTTCACAAATATCAATGCTTAAATTGCAACCCGTTTCATGTGTAAATATCTACTCATTTTAAAGCTTATACCAGATTTATTTTGGTCATATAATGAAACTGTTTGTATCTTCTCGCAACATGTTTGGTTATTCCAGCCTCATGTAAATTCAGATAAATTTAGGCATAGTAAAACTTACAATCCGAATACGATCTTATTTTGCTTTTGCTTCTTTCCATTTATACTAATCGTTTGTATTCTTTTTATATTATGCAGATACTAGAATTTGTATCATTAATTGAAAATCAGTGTTTGTCATATATTTACCATTGATTTACATATTATCTCACGCGTCATGTGTATGTAATGCTTTTAAAAGGGCAGGGGTATATAAATAAAATGTATTATGAAACAATATCAAATAAATATTATATGTATGTACGTTTAGTCCCTATTCAGTGTCTACTCAACGCTTCTCAGCTTGACGCTTGTATTCATTAAATGGAGAATCTCTTGCCACTGTCAAGAAAACAGTCTGCAAGCATGCATTGGATCCATACGCCATTATGGCATTTATCCATTCTTGAAATGTCCTTGTGAAATCACTCGTCATGCTCGTCGTTCACTGCTACGCGGTTCGGTGGAACAAACTCCAGATGAGATTGGAAAACATGTATCCTTAGTGACATTCTGCAACCAATGCTTTTGTATGCCTTGAGAAGGTTTTCCACAGCTTCCTTCTAGTTGTCTACCTTTTTGTTTTTGAGAACATGCATTGCTACAAACAGAAATGTTTTTCATGCCGTATTTTATATGCCTTGCAGTGAACGATCAAATGAATCAACTCGAATCTGAATTTCAATTAAGACATCTTCCTCAAGTTTGTCATAAATAAACCTTGGGAATTTTCCACGAAGATACTTTAAAGATGCTTGTGTTTTGCCCATGGCTATCACAACGTTCTTCATCAAACGCAGCCTCATGTACAAGTATAGTAAATAAAATCTCGCTTGATTCCACGAGTGGTGGATGCAAAATACATATCATCTAAGCTCCGATGACTGTCGAGTGGCCAATCGCTCTGGATTGAATGGTAATGCATCGTAGCACTATCCCAGTAATATGTGTATCCAGATTGCTTAGTACCCACGAACCTTCATATAGACACAAAGCTGCCACTAATGGATTATAATTTTTATCATCTGTTTTGTTACACTGTTAAGAAGTCATTTGTTCTTTTTAATAAACAGCCGTCACGTGATCGCCAGTCAACCAGCTAACAATATGATGGACCCTCATTAATTGCATTAAATGACCAAACCTTGGCTCTTCATGTTACATTGTGCTCAATACTGAACGAACTGGGACTACATTCATCGTTACTTAAATGTAAACGGAAGCGAGAAAATAAACGTTGTTTCAAAGCTAACCGGCGAAATAAGAAGATGTCCAGTTATCTCCCTTTCGTCCGTAACAGATAAACAATTTAAAAATTCTGCCGTTAATTTTGATAACCTTGTTCAAATTCCTCTAAAATCGTCAAAAGTTGTGTCAACTGTCCCAGGGATACCACTACGTATTACATTATTTAACGCTAAATCAGTAAGATCACCGTAAAAGCGCACATGAATAGTTAATTGTATCAACGACCAGAATATCGGCGTTTTATTACTGACATAAACAAGGTTAAAACCCATAAGCGATGACCCTAAGTGTGCAGATTTAACACCCAGCGATTACTCCATCAAGTCGTTCTCCTGGAAATCTCGCGGAGGTGGAATTGCTGTCATTACAAAGAATACCATGATCAAATACCTTTAGGTACAACACAACCTTCGATTTCTGCCACACAACGTCCTAAATAGTCCAAACAACAATCAAACTGAAACATAGGTCAGTCCATTTTTTCTGTCTCTACCGCCCTCCTCCTAGTAGAAAAACAAGCTGACTGAATCTCTCCCTTTATAGCAGTTTCCAAATCTTCTGGAGTATAGAATTTCGATAAATGGTAACCTAATTATTCTTGGACATTTCAACTTTCACTTTGACTGTCCTGGAAACCCATGCACATCACAACTCCTAGATTTCATTTATGTTTTCAATCTTAAGCAGGCAGTTAACCAACCCACCCATAAACTTGATCACATTTTAGACTGGTTTCTTTATAGACCTGATGCTAATATTCTGCAATCCACCCTTGTATCCCACGAACTTGCATCGCATCACCTCTGCACTGTATGACATTTCGACGTATCAGTCCCTAACCATCCACCTCTATTTGCTACTAAGAGAAACCTCCGTATGATAAATACAACCAAATTCGTGCATGCCATCCAAGGAAACCTAACAACTTTCTTACATCCAACAGCGGAACAACTTGATAACTGCCTGCGTTCATTGCTTGAAAAACATTCCCCAGACACTAAATGTAGAGTATCAATAAAAAGAAGTGTTCTCCATGGTATAGCAGTGTTAAGGACCAGCTTCGTACTGCAAAAATACATCGCCGAAAAGCAGAGAGGATTTGACTTTCCACCAGACTCACAATTCATCGAAAAATCTATGAAGCCGCTAATAAGAACGTAACATACATAGTGCAATTAGCTAAATTATCCAACTACAGTAATACGATCACGGAGAGTTTCAGCTCCAAGGAGCTCTTCGAGATAACTAACAAACTAATGTAAAGGAACAAATGTACACCACTTCCAGCTACCTTCTCTCCAGTAGACCTTCCGGACCAATTTACAAAGTTCTTCCGTGACAAAGTACAAACCATTAGAGATAAGCTTGACAACACAATTTCAACTGACACATCACCATACAGATATGATGCATAATTTTAGAGACAAACATTAGGAGCATTTGAAGCTGTTTCTATTGATTTAGTACGGACTATCGTGATGAAAAGTGCACCAAAGTCTTGTGAAATTGACCCAATTCCGGCATCACTGCTGCTTGAGTGCTTAGACCCAATATTGCCTTCACTAACTGATATTATTAACATCTCTCTCTCTCATCAGGGTAATTCCCATAAATTTTCAAAACTGCCATTGTAAAGCGTCTGCTGAAGAAAGCAATACTAGACCATAACTATTTAAAGAACTACCTCACAGTTACTAATCTCCCATTCATATAAAATGTCTAAGAAAAGGTTGTTCTAGCCCAACTTGTATCTCATTTGAATTCAAATAGTCTTTTTAGCAATGTACGGTCTGCATATCACCCTTGCCACAGTACGGAAACTTCTCTTCTGAAAGTATTTAATGACATTCTCTCTGCTTTGGATAGTGGAAAGATTACAGTCCTCACTCTCCTGGATTTATCTGCAGCATTTGACACATTAGATCATGACATATTACTTCACCGTCTCCAGCATGTATTCGGCATTCAGACTATAGCCTTACAGTGGTTAAAGTCCTACTTAGTCAACAGGACACAAATTATTTCTGCAAATAGAATACATTCCAGCCCAGTTGACGCATGTTGTGGTGTTCCGCAGGGATCTGTTCTTGTACCTGTTCTCTTCATTACATACATTCAGCCTCTCTCAAGTGTCATAGATCATCACCCAGTGTCGCACCAATTGTACACTGATGACACCTAAATTTACAAGTCTAGCCACCCAACTGAGTTGGAGTAGAGTGGTTCATTTCCCATAAGAAATCATGGATGACATTAACAAGTTGCTGATGAATGAGGAAATAACTAAGGCTATTCTGATTACATATCCAATACTTTCTCTTTCACATCCTTTACCTCAGGCAGCAAATATCAGCAACACGAACATTAAATTCTGACATTCAGTACAAACCCTATGCGCTACTTTAGACAGTACTCTCATATTGCAACAACATGTCATGAACATAACCAAGGCTGCATATCTTGAACTGAAACGCATCAGTTCCATTCGTACATATATTTATGTTGATGCCACTTGTGTGTTCATTAGTACCTTCAAGACTGGAGTCTTGTAAATCAATTTTGTCTGGTTCTAACAATAATTACTCCTGAAACTTAAAAAAGTTCAAAACACAGCTGCATGGATCATCCTTAGAGTACCGCGATCAGAGCTCACCTCACCACTGCTCTGTACCCTGCACTGGCTATAAATCCGATACAGAGTCAAACACAAAATTTGTTCTCTGTGCTATGTTTCAATGACACACTACAGTCCAACATACATATCCAGCCTCACCTATGCATATACACCAGTTAGATACTTACGCTCTTCTTCTGAAGAAGGGACAACTGTGTTCCTGTATACGTATACTCATTGTTCCCACTGTGAAAACGAAGTCATATGGACAACGTTCTTTTGCATACCAGGGCCCGACGATGTGGAACGAATGACCCGTTGAAATTAGACACAGGAACACAGTTATCCCTTTTAAGAGTGTTCTTAGAACTCACCTGTTTCTACCGCAGGGACAAACTTAGAGACTTAAAAATGTTTTGTATCTTATGTTTCAGCATGTTTTTATGTTTCCTAATTTTTATTATTTTTGTCATTTGTTTTTCTGTAGTGTAGTCATATAATAATAGATGATGTAAAGCGCTTAGAGCTTCGAAAGATTAGACGCTATACAAAGTTCTCGTTATTATTATTATTATTATTATTATTATTACTATTATTATTATTATTATTATTATTATTATGATTATTATTATTATTATTATTATTGACTTTAACGTTAGTGTCATGTACAAATGATATGCTTTAATTTTCGGGTGGGTGATCGTTCAATTACTATTAGCTGTCTGACCAGTTTTAATCGCTGTCACTCGTTTTAGTACCACATGTCATGCGTGTACCCAGTTTCATTAATGTAATTTCCCAAACGTATATCGATAGACCTCAGTATCAACTCATGACAGTTCAAATAACATTAAACTATATTGCATTGCATTATCAACCTCCTTCATCTGAAACTGTATACCTTATTTTTGGATTTGCCTTTTGCATTACTCTCTCTTTCTCTCTCTCTCCCTCCCTTCCTCCCCCCTCTCTCTCTCTCTCTCTTTCAATTTGTATTATTGTCGTCTTTCGCCATTTCCGGTTTCATTTTCCCCACCTCATTTGCTGCTTGAGTCTATATTTCCTCTTTCTGAATTTGCATTTATGTTACCAGTCTTTTTCTGCACTCACATTCCCATCATTTTAATCTAAAGCATATGCTTTCATGCTCCCCATTCTATCTTGTACAGTTGAAACTGTAAATCATTTAATGTCCTTCTTAAACCAGAAACCTCTTTACCTCCTTGGCAACCTTCCGTCTATGTGAGACGAGGGCGTAGCTCCAGAGTCAGCTGTTCCTTCTTTCTTGCTCTCTCTTGAGCATGCTATATATTCCGGTCACACTCAGCTTTGCTAACCCCTGCCTGACAACTAGGCGCCAGACGGGAAGGTCCTTACCAAAGTTCTTTCAGTTGCTGACATTGATGTTGGCCGTCTTCATGTCCCTCCTGCAAACATCTTTGTAGCGCAGGCGTGGAAGTCCAGTCGCTCGTGTACTTTCTGCTAGTTCCCCATATAAGAGGTCCTTAGGAATGCGGCCTGAGTCTATTCTATTGACATGGCCGAGCCAGTGAAGGCGCCTCTCACTGAGAATGGCGAAAATGCTGTTGATGTTGGCGCGTTCTGGAACCTCTGTATTGGGTACTTTGTGGTGCCACTTGATGTGCATAATGCGATACTTCTCATTGATGGTCCATGTTTTGCAGCTGTAGATAAGTGATCTGAGCACGCAGGTTTGGTAGACGCGCAGTTTGGTCTTCTCGGTGAGGTTGGGGTTGTTCCATACCCTTTGGTTTAGTCTGGCCATCACTGCAGCTCCCTTGGCAATCCTACCATTCACCTCACAATCAATTGAGACTGATCTGGAGATTTTGGACCAGAGGTATGTGAAGTTCTCGACATCTTTCACGTTGTATTTATCAATAGTGACAGAGCGAGGGGAGTCTGCATCTTGCGCCATGACGTTTTTTTTCTTCAAGCTGATTGTCAGTCCACATTCCTTGCAAGCGTTGGAGAGGCGGCACACCAGCTGCTGAAGTCCATCTTCCGTGTGGGATGTGAAGGATGTATCATCGGCGAAAACCAATTCACGGATGAGTAACTTTGTGATTTTAGTCTTAGCACGGAGACGGGCAATGTTGAATAGCTTTCCGTGAGCCCTGGTATGGATGCACACGCCATATCTGCAGCCCATGAAGGCATACTGGAGATGCATGGAGAAATATATCGCGAAGTGCGTCGGCGCAAGCACACATCCATGATTGACTACGCTGATTACTGGGAAGGCCTCTGATGTTGCGCCATTGATGCACACTGTGATGTGCATGTTCTCGTGGAATTACATGAAGACAGCAAATAGACATGGGGGGTGGAAAATATTCTGCAGGATTCAGAAGAGTCCACTCCAACTGCCCAGGTCAAATGCCTTCGTCAGGGCTATGTAGGTAATGTAGAGGGGCATCTGCTGCTCATGACACTTCTCCTGCAGCTGACGTAGTGAAAAGATCATGTATACAGTAGACCTGCCGTCTCGAAATCAACACTGGTACTCTGGGTAGACGCGGGAGGCTAGAATCTGCATGCGCCAAGGCAACACGGGCGAAAGCCTTTCCGACTACACTGAGGAGGGAGATGCCCCGGTAGTTGTTGCAGTCGCTACGGTCTCCCTTGTTATTGTACAAAGTGACGATGTTGGCGTCACGCATGTCCTGTGGAATGTATCCCTGTTCCTTACAGAGGCAGAGGAGTATGTGAAGTGGCTGGAGCATCGCTGGTTTCCCACTCTTCAAGACTTCAGGAGGAATGATGTCGCTTCCAGGAGCCTTCCCACAGGCAAGGCAGTCTATGTTTTTTCCGAACTCTTCCAGGGTGGGCTGTGTGTCTAGCTCCTCCATGACTGGCAGGTCTAGAATGGCATCCAGGGCAGTGTCAGTCACGTTGTTTTGGGTTGCATATAGGTCGAAATAGTGTTAAACCAATCGCTGCAGTTGTTTGCCCTGGTTTGTGATATCTTCACATGTCTTGGACTTGAGGGAAACAGTCTATGAGATAAAAGGGCCTGTCGTCTTCTTGATGCCCTCATGGATTCCTCTTGCATCACCGCTATCGGCAGCTGACTGTATACTGTTACAAAGGTTAAGCCATTATATGTTGGCACAGTGGCAAACAGTCATCTGGGCGTTGTCCCTTGCATTCCTGAGTGCTTGCAATGTTATTGGGCCTTGTATGGCAGGAGGGCTTTTCTCTTTGCCTCAGTCACGGACTCCATCTCCTCCCAGTTTGCCTCATACAAGTCAGCATTTTTCCGTTCCCTCTTCCCGTAAGCTATGGCTGAGTTGTACACAGAGTCACGGAGATTGTCCCACTTGGAGTCAATGGTGCCATCAGGTGTCACGTTGGTGAGAGATTCCTGCACATTGCTGATGAACTGCTTTGTTTTCTCTGGGTTACTCATACAGCAGGTGTTGATTCGAGGGTGACCATTCTTCTTGACATGGTGAAGCTTCTTGGGTAATATTTTCACCATACTCACCACAAGGAAATGGTCCGTGTCGCAGTTGGCACTGTGGTAGCTGTGGGTGAGGAGGACGCTAGCCAGTTCCGCACGCCTGGTGATGGCATGGTCTAGCTGGTGCCAGTGGAGTGAACGTCGGTGTCTCCAAGACACCTAGTGGATCTCCTTGGATTGGAAGAAAGTGTTTGTCACACATAGGCTGTGGGAGCAGCACATCGTCAGATGTCGCAGACCGTTCTCGTTGATCTTGCCCCTTCCGTAAAAGCTGAGACAGGCGGACCAGGCCTCATGGTCAGATACCACTCTAGCATTGAAGTCTCCTAGTAAGTAAAGGCCTTCGTTGTTTGAATTACTGGATATTGCCTTATCCAGAGCCTCATAAAACGTCTCTTTCTCTTCGTGGGTAGAGAGGAGGGTTAGAGCATACATGCTGAAGATGTGGACCTAAGGACGTTGATAGCCGGAGGGCAAGGATTTTCTCAGTATCTGATGATGGAGGTCAATGTAGGCAACTAGCGTGTTCTTTAAGGCATAGCCTACACCTTGCTGCCTAGGTTCATTCGAGTGCTTTCCCTGTCAAAAGAACGTGTAATTGGCTTCCCTGATGATGCCGCTGTCGGTCAGTCGGGTCTCCTGGAGATAGACCATGTCGATGTTCAGTCGGGAGAATTCTTTATCAATGACGACATTCTCTCGTGCATCGTCGATCTGTTGTAGGTCACTGGTCAGTCCAGGACACATGGTCCTAACGTTCCAATTCGCAAAACTAAGAGCTCGAGTTTTCGTATTTGTTCTTGGAGTCTTTCCTGGTGCGGAGTTTTGTGGCCCACTTGTCGAGATGATTTTGTAAGCTACATGCACCCAGTGAAGCAGGCAGACCATGGCGGTCAGCACCTTACTAGCTGAGGGTTGCCATTCGTAAGGCGGGCGGTCGCTGTCCAGTGAGACCTGATGACCTCTACCACCGACAGATGTAACCCCTGACGCCAAGTTCTACGCCAATCGAGCTTTGGCTTAGAACCGGTTAACTGCTACTTCTCGTGTTGTTCCGACGCCATACGACGACGCTGGAGTGTCTTCTCCAGTGGAGCTACGAAGCCTGGGCAGGTTGTTATGGAGAATCAGCTGTTGCCCATGCAGCAGGTCCCCCCTCCCCACGCAGCTGGTGGCTCAAGAAAACGACAAATGTCGATACAGCATGGCACCAACGGCGTCGCAGGAGTTGCCGGAATGACATTGAGGTGAATGTCAGACCGCCTTAGGGACTCCGTCACCGGATTTTTGTTGGGGTTTACTCCCTTAGTCTTTTACATGAGTGTGTATATCCGCGAGTCAGCAGAGGTTTGGAATCGGAGTTTTCCTTCTCCTAGATGAGTTACCATCCAAGGTTTACGAGTCCCATCTACCCGATGCAACTTGTTTTAGGCGCCAGTGGCCCGCCTTCACCCCTTCTCCTGTTGGTGGATAACGCGGTCCGCCAGACTTCAAATCTAAGCCACTCGTGAAGGCAGGAGTTGGATTTTAGTTGACAGAGGCGATCAGAGACGCAAGACAAATGGTGGTTTTATGGAGTGGACGCATGTATCCCACTCCTTCCCCGGCAATGTCAAGCTAAGACCACAACCACAACCTCTTTACCGATTAAGTCTAAAGCACCAATATATAAAAATGCCATTCCAGCAACATTTTAATAAGCTAAACCGTATTTCTTGCATTGTTACAGGTACTTTCTCTTCAGAAATATCATAATATCTGGCATTCATAGTAACTCGGCCTCATTGAAGAAAACTGACCTTGCATGGGAAATATTTGAAATAAAGTAAATGACGATGTGAATGCTTGCTAGTTTCAATACAATTTCTGAAATGAATGTAATTAAAGCCTTTGACATGGACAATGAAAACTTAATTATATTGCAGTTTAAGAAGAATTATAATAGTTCTAAAAAAATTGAAATAAATTCAGACCCAGAATAAAGTCAATGCTTTCAAAGACACTTTCAAAGTTGTGATTTAAATCTAAAGTAACTGCTAATGTCATATTGCAAGTGTATCAATATAGATCAAATTTCAGTTTAACCTGAATGATTCTGTAACTTATATATGTACTCATATGATCTTAAATATTTACATTAAAGTACACATGAGCGTCTTTGAGCATGTGCGTTAGTCACCTTATTACAAGTAGAACCTTCATTAAAAATAGAAATATACATTTAGATTATAAACTTTTTTCAGACTGTACATATCATGAACTTTCCGAATTATATTAATCATGTCCCTCAGACATAGATAATAAAAATATAAAGAACGTACATAATATAGACGTAATATAAAAAGTATCCGTTTATCATTAGATATGTAACAACAGCTTTAAAATTATTTATCAGTATAAGATAATGAGAGAACGTTTACAACCTTATTGTTTTGAATGACCCTCCGATATATTGTCTTAACAGATTTTGCTTACCTGCAAACACTTCCACTTCGCATAGAGATACAAAAACGTTAGTCCCTTTGTGTTCAATTTTTATTCCTTTGATGGTTACAGGCATGCTTAGGTTAGTTTTAATATCTCCTCTATCTGTACTGCTGAAAGTCATCAGATGTATATATGTACCGTTATTCTGCATGCCCCAAAGCGTGGACCCAATATTCCGATCACTGAGTTCTGTACGACAGAAATAATAAAACTAATTTTAATTTTAATTAGAATAAATAAAAACAAAGCTGTATTGCACAACAACAATCTTACGTTGGCATTCCAAAATTATGTAACCATACCAAAGCAGTATAAGTACTATATATATATATATATATATATATATATATATATATATATATATAATCTGACACAGACGGGGTAAAAACAATATATGTAAATACAATATTTAATATCAGCACTGCGAACCGTGTATGATCCTGATGTATCCGTGTCGTTTGCAAATCTGCGAATAAACTTTAAAACAATTGATGAAGCGACGGATAGTTTCTTTGGAAAACATCTAACTGTCTCTATGAAACTTTCGAAAAAAAGACATTCATGCACGCGATTAAACAAACACAGGATAATATCAATAGTGATTTTCCTGCTATCGCTGATAAGTTTGATAAGATAAAAATACCTCATAAAGAAAAAATATCCACCGAAAAATATAGTCTAACCCCTAGTATTGGTAATTTAGTATCAGTGTCACTCACATGGCATGTAGAATTTGTAATTGATTTAAGTAAATAGTATAATGAATTTCCAACAGTATCGATACGATCAAGTGGGTGAATTGCAAATGAAACAAAAAAAAAACATCTTTCACGTGTATGAAGTACAAATAAAATAAATATCACAGGAGTATTACCCGCGTTGATATAATCGTGTATTCGGTTTCAAGTGTTATTGTTGGAACAGGTATATTACTATTAGCGATAACACTGATTGCACCATTAGTTGTCACAATTTGTATTTTAGCGGCAATGACAAAATTACAGGAGTTGCTAATATAATTGCAAAAAAAGTATCCACGTGTTGTCAGAATAAACTATATGATTATATAATTAAATTACATATCGCTAATGCCACATATTCCAATTTATCTTAATTAATAGTATCCAGCCTCGACGATGCAATAATATCCGATGCTAAGTTCTCGGCAATTATTAAGATCTATGATACAGTGATTTTAAAATTAGGAAAACATAATAATAATGTATTTGAAGGAATCAAGGTAGCTACTGCAACATATAGACTTCAGTATATCACCGTGAAAGGCAACATGATCTAAATAACCTCAACTAACCCCAAATTCAGTGTGAGCTTTCTAATGGCTATTCCGGTAAAAGAAATCGTGCTAGCAAATGTACGAGTATATTAAAGTTGGCCCAACATCAGATCAAAGTCATTTTGGTGGACAGCAGTCAAATAAGTATCTGATGTTTGCAAATAAAAATGATAAATATGGAAACCCCGAATGGAGTATTGTTTCTATACCGTCCGTTAATTATCAAATCGAGCAAATTAATAATGAATTCCAGCGCAGAATCAAATCCATTACAGGAAAAGAATAAAAAAATTGATATAATAGTCCACGAACCAACTTTATCACTCGCCATCGAGATAAACTCGCCTGGCTATGTTGTAACTACTCAACAGTCGTCGATCAGAACAGTGCTATGATGTCCTGAAGTTGCGCACTATTATTATCAGAACCGGCAAAGGAGGGGGATTTTACTTCAGATAATCATTCTTATCATGGAGAAACCTTAATTTTAAGCTCTTTGATAAGAAATGATATATATGACGGTAAACTTGTATTCAGAGGTAATGATGAAATATAACGGTTTAAGAGAAAAGGTAGTAGGGACACGATATTAATAGTGATTTAACCGGTTGTTATAATAACTATAATGAATTTAAAAAAACATCAGCTAAATAGTTTGAGTCAGTATTTTACCAAGTATATCTCCGTAACATCAATTCGGGATGATATTATCAAACAAATATACATAATAAATCAAACACAATTTGATATTGAATTTCTTAATCGAACGATTATACAAACGATAATTATTTCAGATAATATAAATATGCAAAAATTCCTTAATAAGTACTCGATGCAGAAGCTGAACATTAACATTATAATTATCCTCCGCATAACCCAAATGAACTAAATAAAACACTCAACGATCATATCAACGATAACTCTCTGCATGGAGACCAATAACACCTCAGGATCATATTATCAGATACAATAATGACCCAAACGTGGGTGGGAGACACATATCACCTAGAAATGTGATGTTATGGATGGCAGCTATCAAATAAATCTCGAAAAATCAAATCAGGCCCAGCAAGGATATATTTTATACTCGTTTACACCACGGGTTCCACCCGGATATTTAATAGTCCAGGAGCCCGTGATATCCGTCTATAAGCAGTGTCATAATAATGTTTTAACGAGAATGATTATTAAACTCATTGATTAATCTTGTAATTTAATTGACCTAAATAGGGTGATTTTACAAATAAATCTCTATGCGGAAACTTAAATGTGATTTCATCAGGGTACCAAACAAAATATAGTATAAATAAAAGTATCTCAGTCGAATAATTGTTTTTTTTTTAACGGCATACAACCTAAGTAAAAATTAATGAAATTATATCATTCTTTTCTCAGTTCGTGATTACTTATTTATATGAAAAATTTCGATTCAGTCTGTTACTGAGGCCGACATCTGGCTAGTATCAAAAAATCTGTGATAAAATACGCGATTTTTCATTATTGTTTGGCAGACAAAGTTTCGCTATTTGCCACGCCTATATTCATGTAACCTCTAAGTTGACCTCTCCCGAAGATTAGGAATTTTAGCCATGCGCAAACACGTGTTTACAAATATAATGGCCTAGATCGAAAGCTAAAACGTACATATTTTGAAAGGAGAGGGAAAAATAAGCTGTCTGGGCAAATTATGGCAGCACACGCATATGTATATGTGACCAGCATGAACGATGGAATAAACAAAAGTCCACTTTGAGCCTGAAAACTAATCCAGAGGTCGACAAATTCTTGCTGGATAGTTAAGTCCCAATTTTGCAATGAACAATGAAAGTTTGTATACCGTTATTTTATTTCTGTATTGTTAATTCTTTATCAAAACGTTTAAAATAACATATTATATATAAACTGATATTATTCCACTTAGCTTGAAATAAAATATCACAGCCCTGCAATAATATCGCTGAAACCCGCATGTACACCATGACATATAATGCTGTTGTTTTTGAGGGTACCAAAGCGGAATTAATGATCATCTTCATTTTCGCACGCAACCATAAGACTTTGTTTAGATGCAAGCAGTCACCACTGTATTTTTAATACAAATTAGATATAATGTAAATGTAAATGGCGATGGCTGTAATTGAAAGTAAAATGCAATACAGTTAAGTATATATTTTGCATGCTGTTATTTGTAAAGTATATATAATTATTGTGTCTAATGAAACATTATCTTTTCTTGCTATATTAGTTATGAATTGAATGGCAGTGCAAGGAAAACATCAGAAACAGAGAGGAATGTCAAAGAAGACATGGCCACAACTACTACAACTGGGCCAACAATTCATAGGATACAACTTCATGCTGTGTCTGATATAACCACATCAGAATCAGATATGGCATCTGTGTAAGTATTACAAAATGTTATTAAATTTTATGTATATGTACTTGTTTACAGTAGCAAACTCAATTGAAAGACTCCCAACATTCGTGCTAATTCGATTTAGTCTGATTCCGTATATTTCAAATCATAAAAACATTTTGCTAAGAATCAGATCTTTGAAATACATTTTGCAACGCGATACAACTGCTTTTTCACTTAACCCGTTTTACCAGCTGAAAGGTGTGTTGTGACATATTAAGTCAATTTATGGACCAGTAACAACTTCATTGCAAAACAGCTTTGCAATATTTAAGAAGAAACTATACAAATAAGAAAAATTTGAATGAAATTTAGTCCGTGACACATTTTTTTATTTGGACAAATCAGAACAGTCTGTGAACTAGATATGCTAGCATTTGAAATAATTGATACACCGATCAATGAAACTGATAAACTGACCTTAAGAATACCCTATACCAAATGTGTAGTTACTCAGCTTAGAGGACAAAAAAAGAGATTCAAAACCAGCAGATTGCCATCACGTTTGTATTCAGCACGCTCAAATTATATATATATATATATATATATATATATATATATATATATATATATATATATATATATATATATATATATATATATATATATATTCAGCATTAATTCCTCTAACGTTTCATCAAAATTCCTTTTTTTATTCTTGTGTGACATATATACCTGTCTTATTATGCAGTCCACTTTGAGCCATGTAGGAAATATCTCCTTCGAATGAGCAGGTTAGCTTTGAAAATGGTTTAAGTGTACATCAATTAGATTCTGGAACATTAAAACCCAATCCTTGATTAGTTTCAAATTTTCATGTAAGAATGAAACTATGCAACTTTACATGTGAAAATAGACAAGAAGTAATACAGTTAAGTGTGCATACATGGCGTAAAGTTGTCATTTTGTATTCACTTACGTCCAGCTCTTTGGTATATATTGAGTCTAGTTACGAAGAAAAGCCCTTGCAGATCTAAAGTCCACCATGGATCGTTTTGATTCGCATCTGTGCTGCTACAGCTGTCTTCGTTAAAATTTGTATTCTTATTACCGTCAACCGCAAGCGATGCAGAGTAAAGAAAATTAGGCGTGTCACCATTCTTGGAAAGGCCAGTGTAGGTCGTTGACTGATTCGTCGGTTTCCCTAAAGCAACGTTTACTGAAAAAGAAAACAAATATGACGTGTATACAAGACTGAATCATTTAAGTAAAAAAAGACAAACTGCGAGCTATATTCCTTGATGCGACTTTATCGTCCTGTCTTCTTGTTACACATTTTAAGAAAAATACATATCATTGTACCGTCAGCGTAATATTTAATATTTCTGGGAAGATGTACATCTAAACATTAATTGACTGAAATCGCAAAATATTTTTAAAAAACGCTATAAAGTATAAAACGTATGTAACAAGACTGATACTGACGCTCGACCTTGTAACTAGCAGACAAAATGTTGAGGCTAGTCAGACTTCTTGAGTGACTTAACATTCCTTTGTTTATTTGCGCTTATTTACAAAGGTAATAATAATTGAATTTGTTTAGCGGTGACAAATTAATTCGTTGTGATAAAATATTTGACCCTTGCAAAGTTCGTTACACATCTATCAATGATTTTAACTTTTAAGAAAAAACTGATAAAGTGTTTAACCAATAAGATCGTCTACCCTCCTTAGATATAATATGCAAACTAGTAATTTACCTGCATAATCAGAGAATGTGAAAGATACCATCTGTTCGAATAGCAACAATTGATACATTATAAAGATGACAGCACGCATCGCCATATCTGAAAAAAGGTAAAACGTACATGTACCTCATTATAAAAAAAGTTAAAATACCACAATAAAATATGAATTTATGCTAGGCTTAATACAGAATAGAGTCTTTTAAATCAGATTTCATAAAGTATATCATTGACTGAGGAATATATCTATTATATATATATATATATATATATATATATATATATATATATATATATATATATATATATATATATATATATATTTGATTCCGGAAGGATGATTGCTCTCGCGCGAACGTTATTGATGCAGTTCTTTCTTTTTTCATGATGTATGTGCTTGTTGTCAATCTTCGTCTACCTAATAGGGTGCCCCGAATGGCCGAGCGGTCGGAAGCGCTGTCCGTTACGGATCACTGCCATCTCACCTCAGTCTGGGTGGGTTCGAGTCTCAGATTCGCCCAATGTTTGGTATTTGAGAAAGCTTGCCAGTAGCTTCTCGTGGGTCGATAGTCCTTTCCGTGGTTTTCCTGGTTCTTCCTTCACCATTAATAATGGCAGCCATGTATAGCCTAATTTGTGCTGAAAATGGCTTTAAACCATAATAAACAAACAAAACAAATTATCATCTACCTAATAGTGTTTCATCATGCATTGGCTATGTTTCTTCATCTCCTTGATTTTGGAAACGAGAACAATTCGAACTTTTCTCAGCTGTCTGCATCCACTGTTAATACGCCAGTCAACCTGTTTATGCTATAATGGACCATCATTTATTTGTTTATATATTTGTTCATTTAATTGATCATTCCTTGAATCTTTGTACCACAATCTGCTAAAGACTGAACAAAATGGGACTACATTCAACATTACTTAAATAGAAATGGAAGCGAAATAAAAACAACGTTGTTGTAAAGCTGGCCAGCGTAGGACATGGATAAGAATTCCAAGTATCTCCCTTTCGAACTTTCCAGCTAAACAATTTAAAAATTATTCCGTTAATTTTGATAACCTGGTGCAATTTCATCTTAAATCGTCAACCATTGAGTCAGCTGTCAAAGAAATATCACTGCGTATTGCATTATTCAACGCCTATTCAGTAGCACCACCGGAAAAGCGCACAGAAATAGTAAACTTTATCTACGATCAGAACATCCATATCTTATTCCTGACAGCTGCATAGCTGAAAACATCAGTCGATGGGTCAAGTGCGTGGATTTAACATCTACCACTTACTTAATCAAGTCAGTCCCCCTGGACTCTCGCAGATGTGGAGTTTCTGTCACCACAAAGAATTCCATGACAAAATCACTTATTTACAACAATACATTCCATTTCTGTCACACATCGGTCGAACTAGTCCAAACAACACTCACACTATAAGAATGTTCAGTCCACTTTTACTGCATCTACCGCGCTCCTCCTAGCAGAATAAACAAGCTTCCTGAATCGCTCTATTTGGAGCAGTTTTCGAATCTCCTGGAATATGGAAATTCGATATGTGGCAACCTGATTATTCTTGGAGATTTTAACTTTCACTTTGACTGTACTGGAAACTCGTACATGTCAAAACAATTAGATTCCATTCATGTTTTCAACTTTAAACATTCAGTTAACCAACCCTACCATAATACATGGTGACATTTTAGACGGGATTCTCTATAGACCTGATGATAATATTCTGCAATTCTCCCTTGTATCCAACGAACTTGCATCAGATAACCTCTGCATTATATGCCATCTTGACATATCAGTCCCTAACCCTCGACCTTTATTTGCCACTAAGATAAAAACTCCCTATGGTAAATAGTACCTAACTAATGCGTGATATCCAAGCGAGCTTAGCAACTTTCTTACCTTCTACAGCAGAAAAACTCGATACCTGCCTTGGTTCATTGCTTGAAAACATGTCGCAGCCACCACCTGCAGATTATCAATTCAGAAGTGTTCTCCGTGGTATAGCAGAATTAGAGAACAGCATCGCACTGTTAAAATACATTGCCGTAAGGCAGAGGGGCTTTGACTTTCCACTAGACGCACTATTCACAAACAAATATATGATGCCGCTTAGAAGAACGTCACAAACATAGTCCATTTAGCCAGATTAGTCCACCACAGTACTAGGATCAAATAGAGTTCCAGCTGCAATCAGCTCTTTACGATAACTAACAAACTAATGTCTAGGAACAAATGTACACCACTTCAAACTGCCGTCTCCCCAGTAGACCTTCCGGACCGATTTGCAAATTTATTACGAGACAAAGTACAAAGCAGTAGAGATACGCTTGACAATACAATTTTAATTGACTCGTCGTCACCATATAGTTGCGTTTCAGAATTTTAGCAACATCCTTTAGGAGTATTTAAACTTCTTTGTATTGATTTAGTGATTTAGTACTAACAATAGTGGTGAAGAGTGCATCAGAGTCATTTGAACTTGATTCTATTCCATCATCACTGCTGCTTGAGTGCTTAGAATCACTATTGCCTTCACTAACTAATGTTATTAATATCTATCTCGTATCCGGTGAATTGCCATCATTTTTGAAACTGCCATGGTAAAGCCTCTGTTGAAGAAGCCAGCACTTGACAATAACATATTAAAGAATTACCGCCCAGTTTAGAACCTCACGTTCATCTCTGAAGTCATAGATACAGTTGTTCTAACCGAACTTTAATCTCAGTTGAATTTACAGTCTTGTTAACAATGTACAGTCTGCATATACCCCTTGCGACAGTTCTGATACTACTATTTTGAAAGTATTTTAAGTCATTCTTTCCACCTTGGATCGCGTAAAGATTACAGTTATCACCCTCCTTGATGTGTTTGCAGCATTTGACACAATATATCATGATATATGAGTTCACCGTCACCGTATGTAAGCACACACACACACACACACACACACACACACACACACAATCACATAAACACATACATCATGTCGCTTCTAAATGGTAGTAGAGAACAACCGTAATTGGTTTCATTGAAAGATATTGAATTTTCGTATGCACAGCGAGTTGGCTTTTGTGATCAACATTTGGAATTTAAAACAGGACGCTAATCATTAAGTTATTGATGCATACCAAACGTGACAGTAACGAACGAAATGAATATTGTCACAGGATGCAGCTAGGTTGGGACTGGGTTAGTGAAGACACCGAAAGCATCGGCGTTAATAAGATGTTTATTTGTACCCGCAATTTAAATATAAAGAAATTTGACACCATTATAAAGAAAAGATAAGGAAAATTATAAAGTTCCTAACATGGAACTTTCAACAACAAGGAACTCAACGAAAATCTCAAAGGATGATTTTAAAGGAAGGATTTTAAAACTAATTTGAATAACGTCTTACCACCTAATCAATAAATACAATTATATGTATGAATTTACGAATATATCTCTCGTATAACGAGGCTGTGATGTAAATGTCTGTAATTTTGATTATATCGTTCATATAACGATTTAACAATGTAAAGGAATGTAAGTTATTTTTTTCTCGTTCATGCAACTATTTAGCAATGTAAATGTGAAATTATGAATTTATGAATTTATCGTCCAAAAAACGATTTTGATAAGTAAATGTGAAATTTGTGTTCAGATGGGAATATCAATAACATGGAACACGTATGTTATAAATATCAAGGAGCCCCTTTCACGTCCAAGATGTATCTCCGGTTCTACCCGCTCTAGTCAATGGTCAAGGAGTTGATACGCATGGTCCTCCCCCCTGTCTGTTTGAAGGATCCCTCGAGAGCCACCACATTCAGCACAAAACCGATGGTAGCTAAGCCTTGCGCCCTAGTATCGAGAACACCAGTACACTCTTCCGAACAAACGTCAACAGACACATCGGATGTGTCACAAGGAACAACAGAGAGTTCTGCACAGCACCCAACCAAATATATATATATATATATATATATATATATATATATATATATATATATATATATATATATAACGGAACATCCAATCATACACAAGGCACCATACATACAGCAGTTAAAATTAAAACAACTAAACCGTGTAATACATATGACACGGTTAAGTACTTCTAAATTCATATAAGTTGCGCATGCAATTAGTTACCCATTTACATCAAACGTTCCATGCATGCAGCGTATAATTAAATTCAATTTTTCTGTTCGGTTACAACAAATTGCTATCTCCAAGCAGACTATATTATTTATAATATCATTGCCCTGTATAACCTAGATATTTACTCTGTAGAATATAGAATATATAATAAAACATCTGATATATGAAGCAAGTATGTCATATAAAACAAACAGTTACGGTGGAAAGTTAGAATCACGTAAATATCTTCCCATCCTGAATGTACTGACTAATCCTTTTAAAACTATATACGATGAATTTCCTAGTGATAGAACCGAGGTGTACAAGCGCACATAGCAATCCATCCCTTAGATCGGTAAGGTTTCAACTCTCTTGTAAACCTCGTGGGCAGAAAATGCACTACATGACACATTCATATTATTATAATTCCACCCTTCATTAATAAGTATGATGTGACGACGGAATGAATTCAAGAAAAAAACCAGAACAAAACCTAAAATAAGGTAATTAAAGTTACTTGTTTTGAATTAAATACACAAGCTATATAGTGTTCCATATATAGATACGATTTTATTTTCAGACTAGAAAAGTATAATTGGATTTCAACCTACCTTGTTTCTCTTCACATAGGGGCCAGCTATAAGGCTAAACGTGTGTAAAGATTAACTCATAGTCCGTAGCTATCAAACAAATAGTAACGATATCAACTGATATGATTAATGCTAACTTCCTGGTCAGTTATGTCTCGTTCTAATGTTTCCTGTGTGATGATTGTATTTATTCACGATATCAGTACCATGGTCTATCTCGTCCTATTTCACACATCTCAGTGTAATGTGCTTGTAACGAGTCAATTTGAGCCCTCAGCTGATCCCATTTTCGCCGTATCAACAAGAGTACAAAATACAAAGTACATGCCAGTCCTGCAGACAGACATCAATAAAGATAAGGGTCACCTTCACATGTCGCAGGTATTTAATTTTCACATTTTAAACAGGGTTCATATTCATTATGCATGACCAATATCCAATTAGTTTTGTCTGCCTCTCTTTCATTCATAATAATACAGTCAGTCCCGGATTACCCATTAGGCAGAGTAGGCAACTGCCTATGGGCCCCGCGACTTTTATGGGCCCCATTAGGGGCCCACAGGGGTCCCCATGAGACCGTGACCGTGGGTCTGGGGCCCCAAAAGTTTGACTGCCTATGGGCCTCCACGGTGCTTAATCCGGCGCTGAATACAGTGCGTATGTAACGTTCTCATTTTCTTGAAAAAGTGATCTCTTAAGTGGTAGGTTGATTAACCGATTATAAAACAAACATCTTTCATAATACATGATATACATTTCGTTTTAAGGACATATACATTAGATAACTACATCATTCAAGTTACACTTTTCACTTATTTAATTTCTACAGCTACGACCTTATTCAGAAAAAAGATTTAGCTAAACAGAAATACAGAGGGACAGACGAGGATTTGTACAACACACACACACACACACACACATATATATATACATATATATATATATATATATATATATATATATATATATATATATATATATATATATATATATATATATATATATATATATATATATATATATATATATATAGTTGAATTTGTTGTCATGTATGCGCTAATTTGGATATTATGATATATGCTACAGCACAACCTTCAACCATCTGGTATCAATTACTTGCATGAAAAATCCACACAACTTAAAGATACAACATCAAATATTAGGAATTCTATTCATGCAATCAATATTTTATTGAGAATATGCACTCATTGTATCTTAAATCGTACAACAACTGAATCCAAGGAAAAGTATAACAAGTCAGAACATACATCGAGGCATACTTTTATATTAATCTCGTAATAATTGCTGAAGCCCATATAAATATCTGCCTTGTTCGAGCTTATACTGTATGATATAAATCAACCGGCGTCCTCAATGCACAATGTACACAATAGTGTGCTTTACAAATGTTTGAGTCATCTCTATCTCAACAACGTTTCAAATCAGTCGTGATGTGTCATATTCAATCCATCTGTATCTACAAATATTGATCATCCGAATCATTAAATTTATAGAACAGACTACTATAAAAAGAGTTACAATTATTTAATTCCTGTCTAAGCGTATCTAACTTTTGAGACTTAATTAAATGTCTGCGAAGGGGCCTCGATTGGCGAAGTGACCTAAAGAGCTCTCCGTTACGTATCACTGCCGTCTCACGTCTATCTACGTGGGTTCTAGTTTTAGATTCGGCTAACGTGGGTATGTGAGAAAGCTTGCCATTATTTTCTCGTGGGTCGGATTGTACTTTCTGGGGGTTTTCCTGGGCTCTTCCTCTGTCATTAACACTGGCCAACATGTATAGCCCGTGGTGCTGAAAAAGGCGTTGAACACTAAAACAGTAACATGAACCTCTCCAAGATACTTTCAACATGTGAAAGGAAACATCATATAATCTTGTTCCTCTGATACGATATGCGACATTGTCGATGTAGAGCAGAAGCTAATTCATTAACAATTATATTAATTAATTAATGAACCAATGAAATACCAAAATTGAATAATTAATTAACTTTCATGCAAAATATAATTATATAGTGACTGTATCGGATAATCTCGAGAAGATAAAGCATGTTAACATCATTTCAAGAGTGTCCTAGTGAGACGATTTTGCTCCGAGCTGGACAATGCATCGCAGTCCGTCTCAGTTAAAAGGATAAATTATCATAGCTTGCGTTGTGATTCAGCTAAATTTTATCCTGTGTC
The DNA here is from genome assembly GCA_029339505.1 of Unio delphinus. NCBI lineage: Eukaryota > Metazoa > Mollusca > Bivalvia > Unionida > Unionidae > Unio > Unio delphinus. The sequence goes on along the minus strand of JAQISU010001240.1, from coordinate 4,971,721 downwards.
TCAAATCTTCAGATATACCTTGTTTTGTTAATTACTTAAGAGGTGTATGTGTGTGTGTGTGTGTGTGTGTGTGTGAGTGATTTGGATTTTTAACGTACCTGTGTCTGATAGCTTATAGGGATGTCTAGCACTAAAAGCATTATTTCGCATACATACATACATACATACATACATACACACACACACACACACACACACACACACACACACACACACACACACACACATACATACATACATACATACATACATACATATATTTACATACATACATACATACATACATACATACATACATATATACATACATACACACAAACATATGTACATGCATACACACACAAACACATACACACATACACACATACATATATACATTCATACATACATACATACATACATGCATACATACATACATACATACATACATACATACATACATACATACATACATACATACATACATACATACATACATGCATGCATGCATGCATACATACATACATACATACATACACACACACAAACACACATACATACATACATACATACATACATACATACATACATACATACATACATACATACATACATACATACATACATACATACATACATACATACATACATACATACATACATACAATGAAATATGATGATTCTGAATGCCAATTTAAGAATATTATGGCATGAAAAATATTCAATAAATAAATCAACGCGTATGTAAAAAATGATTGTAATGTTTAGTATCCATCAAAATTTGTTGGTGGTTCATTTTTTAATAACATAAAATACATAATATATCATATATCATGTCATATTACATCATATAATGTCATATTGTAGAGCATTACTATCTTCATATTTAATCTCCATTGTTGCTTTTTGTGGTATATTACATAAAGAAAGTTGATGTAAGGTGGCTGTTGTTCTATTAACTATTAGCGAACAAACATAATGCTGCTACTAAATGCTTGTTTAGTACATTTATCTCCAGATGTTATAAATGTGTTTTACATGGATACTGTTACCGACTGAGAGTACCAACATATGATCATGTATGCGAAGGAGATAGGAATTAAAGCCTTCGTTACTTGGACTTATGTAAACCATACAACTTCGAAACAAATACAGTTTGAATTAATTATATATTGATGGATTGTCACTGAAAAGTAATAACATAAATATAAACTGGACTTTTGCAGGTGCCAAACTTAATGTAATTCATGTGCATTGGATTGTCGAGAATGTATGCAAGAATCGGAATCGAAGCGGATCTAGGAAATAGATTAATTAACACATGTATTTTTCTGACACAGCGTTGAACTATCGATGTAAGTTTGTGTTAGTTTATCAAAATGTCTTGTTTTGATACTCATTATGCTTTAATAAACTTAATTGTTTTGTGTTTCACTGGTGGCCCGAGCGCATGTGTATGATTATAAACAGACATGCACAGCACGATAAGGTATCAAGGCATATACACTATATTTTTACTAACGAAACTTAGGGTGATGTATCCAATTAAAATAAATCAAATCAGAAAAGTAATAAAACAGAAACACTTAGAATGTTATTAAACATTTAATGTTATGTAATTAAATTTATTTCGATCTTGTACTCGGTTAATTGTCAAATGTTTAAGCATCTTTCGTTTTCAATTAATACAAAATCCCACGCTTTAATGAGCACTCAAGTATTGATAATGGGTGATTGTCTATTAGTACAGTGTCCGATCTTTTCTTCAGAACCAATACAGCGATCATTGTTGCAAATAAGAACTCTTGAAATAAATATGTCAGGCAAATATGCCGTAACAGATTATGTTATTCAGTTTCAACTGAAAATATATGGGCGTAGAGTGAACTTTGCTTTACTTACTCGTTGTTGAAACTTAGCTGCATATGGACTCTAATGAGATGGTGTATCAAAGTTAATGTGATTATCTCTTACGTCAACATGAAGTGTTTGACATCACCTACATTTCATGGTTTATTTCGATATTAGAATTTGTTTAATGGAAAGAACAATAATCACATGGATTTTGAAAATAACAATAAATATAAGTTGTGTTTCATTTCTGTATTCAATATTTCAATAAACATTGATCATACTTTTTCAGCCATTTAATACAAACTAATATATGTTAAAAGGTGTACAATATTCATTCATGCCTGTAATTCACTCCTTGAACCTAATAAGACATGCCACCGTATCTAGGCATTTTTGATATTTTCAACGGGATACAAAGTTTAGTAGACTGGACGGTTTATGACGAAAACGGAGATTAAGTACGATAACAAATCCAACCGTCAAGAGGACGGGGTTAATCAAATGCGTGTTCATTGCCTTGGCACTTGGTTTGTCAGTGTTTAAAGGCACACTAACACTTTATTGTCGATGCGATGCAAGGAATTTGCATTCCACAGGGAAGCAGTCATGACAGCTGATTCAGTATGGACCTGTTGGGATTTATATTCGGGTCTTCGGTTCATAACTGATCTAGAAATGTCAGTCACAAATGTATGTTTGCATCCGTCATAAAACCAGCTATATTGTCACATGACAGTTAAAAATATACCTTGCTACGGCGGTTCAGAGAGAGAGAGAGAGAGAGAGTGAGAGAGAGAGAGAGAGAGAGAGAGAGAGAGAGAGAGAGAGAGAGAGAGAGAGAGAGAGAGAGAGAGAGAGGGAGAGAGAGACAGAGAGAGATAGAGTTTCTGGCTAAGAGAAAGTTGCCATAAGGACATATATTTTCAATGTCAATCCCCATGTTTCTATGTTGGTTGATTAGTCTACTACCTTGCAAACCAACACAATGTGAAAGAATGTTTGAGTAGGGGCCTACTTCAGACATTCTCACATTTAAAAGCCATCAGTTTTCAGACCTTTAGTATATTTATAATAAAATTCGAAACAGATGTATTAAATAGATCACAATATGTGTGCATCATAACAAATGAATATCTCTAGAGTCGACATGTCATTTCAACTAACTTGATAATATTAACACTGTTGATAAGTTCTATGGAGACCAACGTATTGTAGATTATTAAATGTATATGTATATTAACTCCCTAACTTTGCGTTTGTTGTATCTTGTGCGAGTGAATGTGGGTGAGGATGGGATGAACAAAATGAAACTAGAAAGTATTGCGATTAAATTGTGTGCTATTCAAAGTTCATTTAGAAATATGCAGAACGGGCACTGTATGTGTTGGAGGCGGAATTTTCCTTCGTCATTTTAACAACCCAGTACTGTTGATATATCAAACTTATGTATGAAAGCACAGGCTTGTATACGACACATAATGGAAGAGAAAGACAGAGAGAAGCATGAATCTGGAGGAGACCAACACTGTACATTCGTGACCTGTTTCAAACAACTAATACAGATATATAATTGGGTGATTGACCTTGGTCATAAATTGGGTTTAGACTAGCATGACAACTCACGTCGTGTTTTGTATTGCTTCGAGTATAAACAACATTTCATAGCAAATGTTTGACCACTACTTTAAATTAAATATTAAGATCATTTGTAATTAGAGAAAATACATGTTTACAAATCTCATCTTGGTTCTTTTACTTCATTTACTTTATAAGTACCAATTCCAAACTTAACATCAGAAGTGCAAATGTTCGATTTCTATTTGAGCTGTTTCATTTATATTATTTATTCACCAGATTTCAAATTGCTTATTATTCTGCTTTGACTATATCAGCATTTTGGGATTATTATGAATTCATTCAAGGGCATTTGGAATATACGATTGTCAAAAATAAAGACTGTTGTCACATTGCCACGTTCAATGTTATTGCTACATCAGTACATTCAATGTCGCAATTAATTCCGAATACCACTGGAATTGGCAAAAACAACTATTTTCATCACGCGTACTTTAAGACAAAGGTCGAAAATCAAGTTTAATGAATAATTAAATCAATTATGTTTTGCAATTTGCTGTGAATTATACATATTTAAGTTTCACTGATTGTGTAATATTATACTCGCTGTCATCAAACAAGGTAATGAACAAGCATTGTGACAGTTTAGATCTTTGTTGCAATTCGGTTTGGGGTTTTACAAGGATCCTTAAGGTTAAACCGTGCATGAATCCTGGCCTGGTGTAACAGCTTATTAGTGCCTGATTTTACTGGAAATTTTCCTTGAAATGTAAAATATATTCCAGAAATTTACCGTATATAAAGTAATATGAAGCATATACCCTTTTATATTGTAACAAATTGCTTGCTAATTTCAATTTAAGTTTTAATTGATCAAAGTTGGTTATTAACTAGATATGGAATGTGCTTTCTCCTGTGTGTGTTTAAATGAAGGACGTTTTATCAATATACACAATATTGCAATAAAGTAGATTGTGGTCTTTCGTTCGATCACATTAAGTTAGTACATTTCGAGACAGATGCCCCTTCACGAGTTCACTTAGGATTCCAATTATCAATCAAGACCGAACTACACGCGGCCCAACAATGATAATAATTGATCTATTTATAAAGGCTATTGATCGCTACTGCACTAATAATGAAACATTTTGGAAGTATTTTTCTGAATTTCTCTTGAAAAAATGTTGGTATTTGTAGCATATAAAACAAAAATATTTCTGAAGCAAATTGTTAGGATGAAAAACAATCAGGATTCCATATTATTTGTTTTATTTCATTGATACGAACAGGCTAAACCTGAAGTACCTTCATTCTATTTTTGATGGAGTTTTTAACGGAATCTTTGATGGAGTCCTTGACTCGTTTATCATAATAGAGCTTTAGCTCTCTGTATCGCTTGCCACCGCAATTGAGACAAAACTGCGAATTACCACGCACACCTACTCCACATCGTAGGGCCAAAAACTTCCACGACGTACGCTTTGTAAATGATATCCACATAATTCATTTTTGCATGATTTGTTATACGAGGTTACTGATCCAACCATAAGCCATTTGCAATGATTCATGTATAATAAATTCCTTATTTAAATACTTGTTTTAATTATATTATGGAGGAGTTCAAGAGATTATCGAAAATTACGCCTTGGGAAAATGTTGATTTCAATCTCTATAGAGTCTCCACTGATGTACCAAAGGGTCTAATAGGTGATATAAGCATGTTCGGTAGAATCCGTGATGCATTTAATGAATTCAAGGGCAATGGAGCATCTCACTGTTGGTCAAGATTTCGAATTGATGGTAGTGACGATGCTACCATGAACAGAAGTGATAATCTCACATCTTGACAAGAAAATTATTTTTTTTAGAGTGAAATTCATTATCCACTCAGAAACGGGGAATTGAATTATACGTGACAAATTTGAACCCATCCTGAAAAATGAGAGAACTGTCACTGTGAGTCAGGATTCCAAACCAGGAATTCTGACTGGGATTGACAAACCGTATTACGAGAGATCCTATCCTGTAGCCGCGGTTGTTTATGGGATCTTTCCGATAAATGATAAACCGAGTATTGAAAAATTAAAACCTATGAAATTGTCATCGTTGACTTCGTCAAGAATTAATTGTGTAGCTGAACGAATAATAGATCATTTTACAAATACGTTGGGTGGAAACAAATTGGCGGATCTACGACACAAAAAAATAAATGAATGCGGATTAACAGTGAAGGAGAGCGGAGCAACAATTTAAGATATAGCCGAATTAGAAACATCATCAAGATTCCCAATAACCATAATGACGATGACGATTACAACCACAAGTGGTAGCTGCTGACTTTATCGGAGAAGAAATACCTAAAGAAAAAAAAATCTGAACAAGTTACACTATCAAAAATGTTTACAGATAGTGCAATTAATGTCATTAAAACAAAATAATCAAGATAATCTAGTTGGTTTTGTACTTGCAAGTTTTAGTCATAAAGAAAGATACGTAAACCCTTATTATGAAAAATCTCTAAGCAGAAATAATTAATGTAGGTGGATATATCGCATAAAATATGACAAAGATCGAATCCCAAGTAAATATCCAGTATTTATATCCTACTTGAGTAAAATAAAAATAAATGAAAATAGGTGTTCAGATTGAGCAACAACGCTGTTCGCAATCTCTTCCATCGCAACAGAAAAAATATCACGTTGATGGAAAAGGATTTACGCTGAGTGAAACTCACGGGAGTGGTCTTGTTGCCTGTCCTAATCACATACAGCAGCAGAGAGGGTGAACAGACCAACTTTTCCAGGCGTCAATTTAGCAAACTGAGGCTTCTCGAAATCGCTTATATAGGCCTCAATTTAGCAAACTGAGGCTTCCTTGAAAATACTTAATTAAATTTTTCAGTAAAAAAAAATAAAATTAAAAAAAACCGACGCCATAGTCTTTGTCACCACCCTCGTTGCTGCTATGAAGTTAACCAAATTAGCTATAGATACGGTCTAATCCGACTCGATATCGTGTTCGAGGATCTGATAAATTTATCGTTATAAATCCGTGAGGGGTAGCTCTTGCGCCGTTAAAGAAATTTCTAAATTTATTAAAATCCATATCACCGTCACACCAGTAATTATAAATATTTTGTAATGTGTATTTTCCAGTACCGTTAAATACACATACTAAATTGCAATTTTCTCTTATTACACTTGAAATCTGTGCGTATTTTTGAGTTACATATATCACGTCAGAGTTTTCCGGACGTCCTCGAGAAAATATCATTGCAGGATTTTTTCGTTTTTCCAACATAACATCGTCGTACACGACAAGATTATTAACGAATCCATCCAGGTCTTCAACGGATGGCGCATCGTTGATATCTTGATAAATTCAATTACACTTCCACCGTAAGCTTCTGAAGCTTTTTCGTTGTAATCTTTTAACACTTGATAACAATGTTGATCGTCTACGCTTGGGGCAATTAAATATAATTTATCCCAGGTGAGATACTTCATTATCATCGTTAACAGCAACTGGGTTTTACCACTTCCGGAAGGTCCGATGATAATCATTCTGATTGAGTTTGGTAACATCGGATGATGTTTTACTGGTTGTTGTTTTTTCAACGCTGAAAAATCGATTATTTTCATTAGATATAGTATATATAATATTATGGATTTATATTGTGTGAAATGTAGGAAGCGTACACCAACGTTAAACCTTGCAAATACTACTACGAAAAATAATCGAAATGCAATTGTTGGAAATTGTGAAATATGTGGCATAAAAAATATCAATTTGTGAAAAATCCTTTGAAGGAAAATCCTTTAAAAAAAAAGGAGGAGATATTGCCGCTAAGTTAGCTAAACTCCCAGGGTTACCATGGAGGAAGTATCCAGGTGAAAAACACCTTCCAGGGTATAGTTATTGTGGACCAGGAACGCGATTAGATATAAGACTTGATAGTCATGATAATCCTAACCCGGGAGAAAATCCGATAAATGCTATCGATGAAGCATGTCGGATACATGATATAGCTTACCGGACTGGTGATTTGCAACAGCGTCATCTCGCAGATGTGAAATTAATTCATACGTTGAATGCCATTCCTGAAAAATCCGTCAAAGAAAAATTGGCTTCATGGTTGATAAAATCCGCCATGAAAGGTAAATTAATATTTGGTGCGGGTAATTAATAACAACATGGAATCTATTTACTATTCTCCGAGAGGATACTGGAGAGGTAAGGCAGCAATTAGTAAACTCGCTAGCGCTGCAAAAGTAAAAAAAAACTACAGCGGTGGATTGGTTATCCAAACAGGCGATATGGCAAATTTATCTACCACCGCGTAAACAAATTAACTACTCACATTTTGATGTGACAGTTCCTAATGAGGTTCATCAAGCTGATATATTATTTCCGCCGCATGAACGCGGTTACAAATACGCGTTAACCGTAGTTGATATTGCGAGTCGATACAAACAAGCAGAGCCGCTAAAATCAAAATCATCAACTGAAGTGGCTTCTGCATTTGAAAGGATTTATCGAAGGGGTCCACTGCGTTGGCCAAATCTATTACAAGTTGATCCTGGCAAGGAATTTCAAGGCGCTGTTTTAACAACGATGAAACATCATAATACCACGTTACGACGAGGACATACTGCGCTACATCGCGATCAGGCAATTGTTGAACGATTTAATCGGACACTTGCTGAGCGGTTATTTGGATATCAATACGCGAAAAAATTCATCCAAGAAAAAAGATCCCGTGAATGGGTCAAAAGATTACCAGCTGTGATTACCGCACTGAATAATGAGATTACTAGAACAATCAACATGAAACCTAGCAACACGATTAAAAAGAAGTATATACCCTTACAACCACAAAAAGATTTCAAAGAACCAATTCTTGGTAGTAATATCACTGTTAGATATTTATACGAACCAGGAGAGCTTGAAGGTGGTAAAAAAAGAGCTACTGATCCTATTTGGAGTGTCACCGTACATAAAATATCTAGTATAACACGATCTACGGGTGGAAACGCTAGCGTTTCTAGACCAGCAATCTATAAACTGGATTCAACTGCTCCTCAGCGAGGATTTACTCGACAACAACTACAGGTAATTCCCGAGGATACTCAATTACCACCGCGTGGTCTTAACTAGCACCCGATTCCAGATGCATTGTGCTGGCACCTCTTCGTCTGTTGCACTCAAGACAAGTCAGCATAACGTTATCGTTGGTATGACCTACGCTGCTATTCTTTCTGTCTACGGTAAATTGTCGAGGATCTTTATCCGACCAACTCCAACGCTTTATACAATTGCAACTCGCGCAGTGATTATTCTGTTGTTGCTTCAGTGTAATTATTAATGCAGCATCAATGTCAAATTCTCTATTATTTTTTTGTCCTGCTGTTTATAACCAGAGAGTTTTTTTCTGATTATATCCTTGACGTTTTCAGCGATTGTAGTGTTCTTATCGTCACTGGCATCGTCAACAACAATTCTTCGAAGTTGATTTATTTTCCGTACTCGAGACACTGCAAGATAAATTAAATTTGACCACTCAATACGATTATCTACTATCCAAACAATTGTGTCTGTGACAGTTAATCCCTGCGAAGAGTGTATTGTCGCTGCGTAACCTAAAGTCCATGGGGATTTATCAGCACGCAATGCATCTACGACGACGCTGATATCAACCAACACAATATCATTTAATACTAAATTCTGCTTTTCACGTTGTCCAGGAATGTCAACGAAAATATTTTGCTTTCGTGTATCCGAAGGTCTATAACAGAGCGGTACAGGAAGTGTTGCAAATTTACATTTTTGTAATTCAAGTAACTTCATCTGAAGTTTATCTCTGACTATTTTTCTACTTGCTATTATCAAATCATTTGGTCTCCACAACTCCCAAAAATCATTCATGGGAGTTTCTGAAATTATTTCACGAGCTATTTCACATTGGATTCTATCCGGTTGTAATCTGATTAGTAGTTTAAACTCACGTAATACTTCATCTAACGATCTAAAGTCATTATTAATCTCCTCGTAATAATCAACGTGTTCTTTGAGCCAGTCATGAGGAGGTTCACCGACAAATGGTGGTGGTTGGCCTTGATCACCACACATAATAATTTTTGTATTTTTCGTTGACAGCCATTCAAGAAATGTCGGTAATACTCTCAACGATACCGTGCATATTTCATCCCAAATTATCACCGGTGGAATAAATTTCTCACCCATTCTTTCAGGGGTCCACTTATCGCCTTTCCCTCGAAAGAAGCTGTGATAAGTACCAGATTTTACATTTCGTTGTTTTATGTCTCTGGCAAGTTTATGAGTTGGTGTTAACACATTCATGTTGATTTTATCCTTGAATAAATTAATTACTCGTGTTGTCTTTCCTGATCCACCACAACCGTTCAAATAAACGGTTGTATGTCGCGTAATCGGATCTGATATCGGTGGTGCATTAGAAAATTCTGAACACTGGTTGCTTTTCAAGTATTTATCGTCCATGGCAACATCTGCCGATTCATAACACTCATGTAGCGTCTCCTTTTTATTCATTATGAATTCAGCCACTGCTGATTTGTATTTGTTGTGTATATACATCGAATCAGTGGCTACTCTAACCGCGGTATTAGGAAATCTATTTATCATCGAAAATAGATTAATAGTAAAATAACCGAGCATAAATGATCTTAAATGTGTATACTGGGAACTGTATCCATCACAGTAGGTAACAATTGTACCCAACTTAGTCCCATTGGATAGAAAAGCATCTTTACGGGTTTCGAGTTTTTCTTGATTCGTTAAATCTGCTATGATAAAATCGTATTCAGCGTCGTCTATGATCAACCGCGAAGAATATTTTGCATTGTCATATCTTCCACCTTGAGTAAATTTACCGATTTTTTTTCGTCCAAAATCTTTTGCTAGTCCATTTTTAATTTCAAATAACTGCCTAGACCAATCCATGATTTGTTGTTCATTGAAAATCTCCGATTTTCCATCAGAAAATTGTTTTCGTTGTTTAGTTTTTTTTATCCTTGAGGATTGGTTCAAATTTATCTAACTAGATCGGGTTGTGGTAGCCAAACTTTTTTCTGAGCTCGAGAGCATATAATTGCTTCGGCAATAATCAGCGATATCAGCATACCACAATCAATCATGTATCTCAATAGCACAATTGGCATCCAGTGTTTTTGAGACATATGTCTACCAATCCAAACATAACTACACGGATGTAATCCTGTAGCTAATTAAAATGATACCACATGAGCGAATCCGATTAAGTCAAAATCAGGCAATGGACCATTAACCGAAACACGAGTCATTTCATGTGTGGGGTGTCCAAATCGTTTAAAGTACTTAGCACATTCTCCATATCCGAGAAAACTCCCTGGATAACACGCGGGTACATCAATTGAAATCATACCCTCGCGGTAGTATTTGGTATTCCACAGTCCTCCATGACCGAATTAAGACAGCTTGATTTAACATCTTCGAGAAAATCACTTTGTGTTGGACGCCATGAGTTCTTTTCTCGTGCAAAATGAGCTACCACTGATGGAATCGTAAAACTATCCGTGAGTAGTTTTTCATGGAAATTATTCGAGTTTGAAAATTCTTTAGAATTTTCACCTGAGTTTTTTACAGCGGTTTTTTTCATCCTCGAGTGTAACTCTTCAGTGCGATATAATTCTCCATTCGGTCTTACAAATTGATCAAATCTCAATTCGGAATCTTCAGCGCTGCGAAGTAGCCACACTGACACAGGATCATCTTTACACAACGCATGAATAGCATCAAATAACCTCTCTTCGTAGAACACATCCTTACAAAATTCCTCGGGGATATATCTTACGATTCGTTCTCGTGGAAATATTGTTACTGCAGGTGTCCACGCGTATTTGTTATGATCAATAATTTCCATTGGAGCTCCTCGCGATTGATATTTCGGTTCGTATAATACTTCTCCGGTTATCGTCGCTACCGATATTGGAAATTTTAATGATGCTTCTAATTTGATTATATCCTGAATTGTTGCCCCATGCTCTTTCACTGTCAGTCCCCATTCGGTTATTTTTTTTCGTCGTTGTTCAGTTAGTTTATTTCCCCGGGATGCATTCGTGAAGTGTTCCATTACCCGTGTTGCTACACAATTGAGCCCTGACGAATCCGATGACGCCGTTTTCATAGGTGCTAGTTTTGCGATACTTGGTTTATCATTTAACGGATATATTCCATAAACTATTGCTGTTACAGGATAGGATTTCTCGTAATATGGTTTGTCAATTCCAGTTAGAATTCCTGGTTTGGAATCTCTACTCACAATGACAGTTTTTTTTATCCTTGAGGATTGGTTCAAATTTATCTCTGATAATCCATTCACCTTCGTGTTCGATAATGAATTTTATTCTGAAAAAATACCTCTGTTGGGAATTACTTTGTTGAAAATCTTTGATTTTCCATGAAAATCCTTTGGATTTTACACCCTTGGATGTCCCCGCAGGCGAGCCAAGGTGTGAGATTATCTCAGCTGCTCTTGCATCGTTAATGGTAGCATCGATTACGGGTACATTGACATCGTCATGTATAATTCGAAATGTCGACCACGTATGAGATGCTCCATCGCGCTTAAATTCATTAAAACAGTCGTTGATTTTACTCAACAGGGTTCTGTCGTCTATTAGACGTTTTGGTATATCAGAGATTCTATCGAGATTAAATCTAGCAATTTTCCAAGGATTAATTTTTGATAATCTCTCGAACTCCTTTATATCAGAGATTCTATCGAGATCGAATCTAGTATTCGAAGGATTAATTTTCGATAATCTCTTGAACTCCTTCATGCTATCGTCTATTAGACGTTTTGGTTTAACAGAGACTATATCCCGATTAAATCTCGGGTTAATTTTCGATAATCTCTTGAAATCCTTCATGCTATCGTCTATTAGACGTTTTGGTGTATCAGAGACTCTATGGAGATTGAATTTAGGTTTAATTTTCGATAATCTCTTGAATTCCTTCATATTATAATTACAACAAATATTTAAATAAAAAAGTATTTTATATAATGAATCATTGCAAATGGCTCATGATTGGATCAGTAACCGTGTGTAACAAATCATGCAGAAATGAGTTCTGTGGGTATCATATGCAAAGCGTGAGAAATGGTTCGAAAGGTCCTCTCCCGTGCCTCCATTGTGGGGTAGGTGTTAGAGGCAAATTGCAGTTATGTATCAGTTGTGGCGGTAAGCGTTATAGAGAGTTGAAGCGTTATTATGATAAAAAAAATCAAAAATCCTGACTCTGTCAATGACGTCAACGACAAAATCATAAGAACTGCTCAGGACTACGTTAAGAGATTTTCAAATAATATATCTCAACCAAATAATGATTTAGACAAATAAAATATTATGTATATAAATGAACCAGGAATGTCAACCGCATCCCGTGATTGTAAACTATGAGGCATCCCGTGATGGTGTTGTTAGACACTGTAGACTAAAGAAGCTTGTTGGGTGGGATAATGCTATGGGGTATATGGTTTTTACCGCTGGAGGAAAAAATATCTCAATCATCGATTCGTCTTCGAAGTATATAACGGATTGATCAAGGATGGTTTTGTTATTGATCACATTGACTCTAGTCGTAGGAACAATTCTTTATCGAATCTACAAGCTATTTCACAACGTGAAAACACCAAATGAGGTGGGACTGGGAAACACTCGAAAAATGCTAGATCTGTAAAGTCAAATAATACTGACAACGAGGAGATGGAATTTCAGTCAATATACGCAGCTGGTAGATATTTTGATATTTATCCGTATTCTATTCATTGCGTTGCAGAGCATATAACCAAGACGGCCGTTTCAAAGCGTTTTAAAAACAGCATTAGGTTTACTTATGTATAAGCATGTAATTTTGCATTGTTCAAGGGGAATAACTCCCTTAGGTATATTACAGTCTAACACAGTTACGGATCTTAAACACTGTCATCGATTTCTGATTGGTTGGTTTCGCTATTATGAATCTCAATAACATATTATTAATTTTCTCTTTTTGTAGAAAACCAACAACTGTTTTATATACACGTCGTATTTGATTCTTTTTTATAGTGTCCTTTTCAAGTATTCTGTCTTACTTCAACGTTATCAATGATCACTATTCAACACAACAAAAAATAAAATCACCACACCGCATAGCTGTTAGTCGTGTAACAGCGGCTTTATATACCATAAAAGCACCTTATACTATTGGGGGTTTTCAAGCGGTCGAAAATCATACATGTGATCATTACAACCTATACACTTCCCCGGTGTATGGGTACCTTTTGGTATTCATACAACCAATGATTTTGTCTTGGTTGTAATGATCACGTATGAATGTAGACCCGCCCCCGTCATTGTGCCGTCCTCATTCATTGTATTGTATATACCATTATCATTGTCATTGAATCAATTCATTGTATTATACCATAATCACGTTATAATCTATTTGTTGTGCCGTCGTCATTCATTGCATTTGTATATAAACCATTATCATTGCATTTATATATAAACCATTATCATTGCATTTGTATATACCATAATCACGTTATAATCTATTGTTGTACCGTCCTATATGTATACAACCGCCAACCACACTAGATCATTGGGGTTGAATGTGCCGTCGTATATGTATAATTACAACCGCCATACAAACTAGATCTTGGGGTTGAATGTGCCGTCGTCATCCATTGCATTGTATATATAACATTATCATCCTATAATCTATTGTTGTGTGCTGTCCGTGCGTCCACATTCACAAAACGTATCCTCTTGTAGGTCAAACCCGTCATTTGATGAGTTAGACTTACTCCTAGGGGAATACGCTTCGTGATTATATGTAACCTATGGCGCCGCTTCATGTATAAACACCAAGGGGGCCAAACGGGTGATGTGTAATGTGCCGTCGTATGTATACAACCGCCTAACACACTAGATCATGGGGCTGATGTGCTGTCGTTGCATTGTATATATACGATTATCATCCTATAATCGTATTACGCTTCTGGACGTGCTAAGATGACCAACACCTTAGCTGGTCCAGAATTCATTTTGTGAAACTCACTAATTAAACAAACATATTTTTATATACATATGAATTCTGAAAATATCAGATGTATTATTTCTGAAGTTAACAAACTCAAAAATCAAAATATTCAACTATGTTCGGGGTTAAATTGTGATCAAATAATGACCGATTTTGAGGATATGGAATTTGCACAAAACAATGGAAAGTATGTACTCTCTAAACAGTATTATCTAATCAAGCGTATTCAAAACTTTATACGTGAGAGTTTAGTTTATCATGAAGACGTTAATGTGTTTGTACCATTATGTACGGTCGTAGAAGATGTACGAAAACAATTAAGTGCTGAGTATGAACAAAGAAAACTTATTAATTGTAAGGTGAAACATATAAAAGCTTTAATCGAGCAAGCTGAGTCCCACGCGTAGAGAGCCTCCTTCTTGTATAACCGGTGTACACAGGTAATTGAATGCGTCTCCGATTACTCAACTAGAACAAGTTTGTAAAGACGAAGTAAAATTGTCATGTATAATACCTGTTAGTGTGTGTGACAACAAGGAAGTATAAAAGTTTATGCAGTGATTTTTTTTAGCTCTGAAATCGTAAATGAAAAATTTTAGAAAATATGTAAGATTTTTTTAATATCTTCCACGGATAAGCATGAATGGGCGTATTACATTATTTGATCACGGGTTAATCTTACCACGGTTATAACGTTTTGCTGAAGATTTAACATTTGATAATCAGTCAATAAAAACTCCTCTTGAAAATACAAGAATTTTTCGCCTAGGTTATCTATGATTATATCCACGTAGAATTTACTTGTTGCTGCTCCGCTGAATACCTCTGCGATAGCTTGTTCAAGAAGGTCTATGTCATGGATAGATACTAGTGTGTGCTGATACATTATTAAAGCAGTTTAGTTTTTTTTAATTTGAAATTACAAAGAAAATGAAAATCGTTTTTGAAATTGCAAGTGAAATTCTGAAAGAATTTCCATTTACGACTTTGAAAATCCTTTCAGGATTTCACATCTACCGTTATTTGTAGTGTTTCCCCGCGAAGGTCAATCAGGTTGAAATCCTGATCGGTTATTGAAAAATTCATCTTGGACAGAAATGAATTTATCGGTTCCAGGTAAGTTAAATTAGGTGGGTTTTTGACTATGAGACTTCCCGGGGAAACGTCTGGAGAAAATGTATACATGATATATCCTTGGTTGGCGCTGTTTGATTTTGAAACGTCCACGGAGAAACTTCCTAGGATACCATCACAGATAACGTGTATTGCAATCACCGATGATATATCAACGTTGCCGGGAGATCTGTGTTTGTTGTTGCGGTATACTGAATTCGATGATGTTAAAATTTCCACGGGAGGATTTATTTTAAACCATAACGCGTGAATCTGAGGAAAGAATTCATCGATGACTTTTTTCAATGACGCTTTTAACGCTGGTACGTTCCAACCTGTAAATTTCATAAATACTAAATTGTCATTGGTGATTGGAAATACTTTATCAGTTGAAAATACTTTTTTGAACTTTACTCGTTTTGGTGATTTGTCTTCGTATACCAACGAGAGTAATCTATCATTGAGGAAATTCATATCAGCGATAATTTGATTTAATTGTTGCTGTTGTTGTTTGATTGTATCACGCTGAGTTGTTAAATCTAGCAGCAGAGATCGTTGTAGATGTTCTCGAAGTTGATTTAATTTCATCTGGAACATTTGCGCCATCGAGTTGGAGATCACAGTAAGGGATTTCTCTGAGATCACAAATACACGTTGATCACCAAGAGCAAATCTCCACATTATTCTACCGTATTTGTTGTATTCGTATTTGCTAAGTGCATCAGTTTCTGTTCCGTCGTAGACGTTGTATGAGTATTTGCTATAAATATCTTGAGGTCGTAGAAAACTAATATCGAAGTTGTAGTTGAATTTAGGATCAACAGCTGGTAGTGTATCATCGATGAAGTCAGCACGTGATGGTTCCGGCAAATGATAATGAACCACAGGAAGACTATCCAACCAACCTTGACGAACCCGTGGGAAATTTTCATCGATGGTGTCACTGAGTTTTTTACGCATTTGTGGTAAGTTAAATCCTGGAAACTCAAACGCGGAGAGATCTTCAATGCGGATATTATATTTTGTTTCAAAATCTTTTCTTAGTTCAGGACTACCATTAATAATAAATCTATTCAATTCAACATAATGAAAATCCATATCAGCGATAATTTGATTAGATATTTCCATATAGTTGATAACATCATCACGGCGTGGTGGGGTTTCACTTATTGCTGTTATCAAATAACCTAGATATCGATTAAAATCAGCATTCATTGATACTAAATACTGATCAATACTTACTTTATCTATTGTATTAATTTTGGGATCAATAAAAAGTATATTCTCAGCATTATAATCATGATAATCTTCTTTCATGGATACAAAGTCAGATTTTAACGGTTCTCGTGGTAAATCTTTTATGTCGACGGTGCCTGGAATAAACTCAGGATAACCCAATAATGTTCTAATTGAGCTGTTGTATATATCTACGGCGTAGTCAGGTGAGTTAACTTCGATAACCGTTGACAGCAACGGCTCATGTCCGTGAATCTCAATCGGATACTTATCAGGTTCATCTTTGGCTTCGATGATATTTGGTCCTGTGATTGCCTGGATTGATTCTATGATTGCGTCATTGATATCTTCGATATCGTATGCGCCCGTTGGTAAATGTATTGTATGTGTGGTTGGTTCGGATTTTGTTCCATCGGGGTTAGTTTTTCTATACGTGTACGTGAAACTATTATTGGGGAGTTTACCATTGAAAGGTTGTGATCGCACATTTGGCCAACTGTAGTAGCATCTTAATTGTGTTAACGCGATTGCAGATACTGCCAACGGAGGATTAAATTCAATGCTGAATTCTGGTGTTTTCGTTACTAACCGAAATCAACTTTGTTTTTGTGTTGGCGGTGTTTGTTGCTATTCGTTGAAGAATTTCTTGCGACGGTGACGTTGTCATTGTTATTATTATTATCACGTTCCAATTTCGAAATCGTTGAATCAGACAACCTTATCATCTTCGAGAACTCTTCGTCGGATATTATCTGATCATTAATCGCTGACGATATCAGCATTGACAATTCCGAATATGCATTTGACGCAGTAATAAGTTTAACAGCGTAATCGTGTAATTTCTGTTGAGAACACGATATTTTTTTTGTTATCGTGGTGAATATTCCAGTGATTGTTGCAACCGCGGATATACAAATTGGTACAACAACGGGAGCTATCATTGTCACCGAAGATAATATTATTCCAGCGCCGGTAATCACACCTGATATCGAATACACTGAAATATCTAACGCGGCGATTCTACGCTGGTATATTTTATTTTTATCTTTATATTGTTCGATTAGCGCCTCAAGTTTATACTGAAATTCTTTGACGGTGTTATAACGATATTCAAATGCTGTTGGTACCAACGATAACATTGACGTTGTTGACATTTTATCTATTAACATAA
The DNA here is from genome assembly GCA_029339505.1 of Unio delphinus. Classification (NCBI taxonomy): domain Eukaryota; kingdom Metazoa; phylum Mollusca; class Bivalvia; order Unionida; family Unionidae; genus Unio; species Unio delphinus. The sequence continues at coordinate 4,953,690 of JAQISU010001240.1, read as the reverse complement.
TCATCAATTCTGTTGAAAATTGAAGATTTTTCATTGAAATGCTTTCAATTTAACTGTTTACTTAAATCAACTACAAATTCAACATACCATGTCATTGAAACCCTAGCTAGATTATTATCAGTGGATGTAATCGTGAATTGTTCAATCATATTCTTGTCGATAATTGTTGATATCGTATTATTGACTCCAGATGAACTCGACGATGATATATTAAACAACGTTGGTGTTACTAACGTTAATCGATAAATTCCCTTTACAGCTGCAGTGATATTTAATATATTATTTAACGGGGTCCACGTATATGATCCGTATTGAATCGTGTATACGTTGTTGACAATGATTTTTTTTTCATGAGGGATTTTTACTTTTTCAACGATAGATACCATTGTTGTTCCATCTGATAATATGGCATCGATGGATTTTTTAAGAGTATCTGTTGTTGTTTTAAGATCATCGATGGATTTTTTTTTAATCGCGATTAAATCTGAAATTGATCTATCTTTGCGAATAACACCTAACCGGGAATTAATCGCGGTTATTTCATTGACTTTTGTAATAATATCTGGAAGTTTCATCTCGATTTTATTAAGTTGACTTCCAAAAAATTTACAAATGAGATTTTTTTGATACGCTTCAAATGTTTTTACATGTTTTTCATATTCATCTTCTAACTTTAAAAAAATCTCCTATAGCATTCTTTATCGAGTCAAGACTCGGCGTTGTAACAGGTGGATTACCAAAAAACTCTTTTATGGGTTTATCGAGGTCAGTAATTCGGGTATTTTGTGAATTTATAACATCATTGGTTGTTTGTATATATGATTCATAATCGTTTTTTAATGTTGTCATTGCAATTATAGAATTATCTATCAATTCAAGATTCGGCGTTGTAACATATGGTTTACCAAAAAACGCGGTTAGAGGGTTATCAATGTTATCGAGGGAAGTTTGCAAATTTGTAAATGTCTTTATATGATCGTCATATTGTTGCTGTAGTTTTTTTAAATCGTTGACGGAGTCATCAGCGGTGACTTTAACATCATCGATGTTTTTTTTTAAATTGTATTATATCATTTATTTGATCATATATTTTTTTTAATTCATCTAAGTTTGCTATCGATGAGATAGCTTTGTTGATTATTTTTTTTACCTGTGAGATAGTAACTGATTCAGGAACACGTGTTACTGATCTTCCAAAAATATCTGACATTGTTATATATGTATTATTTGTTAAAATCATCGATGATTCATCATTGTGTACTCATGGATGGCTTTGTGAGGTAATTTAGGATTTGCCGAGATGTCCATCAACGCGTTAAGAGTTTCTCGACCACATATCGGAGGATCTGTTAATGTTTGCGTGGGCAACATTGAATACCAAATAGGAATTGGTTTACTTCGCGATTTCGAAGAAATCGTGGACACATATTTGACAAATTCATTCGGAGGTGGTAATCCATATTAGTCAAAATAAATAATACAACGTGGATATATCGCGTAACAAACCCAATGAGTTCCAGGTCCAGTGTTATCATCTAGATTAATTACTCCAGTTTCTGGTATTTGTGGTTTTGCTGGTAATTTATCTTTCATGAATACACCTCTGAAATGCTTTATTGGAAGTTTTTTTACAGCTTCTAATAGATCAAAATTTGACATTGGAAATTCTCGTGGAAAACTGGTTTTGTAATATCTTGTGAATCGACTTCCTGGTAGTCTGAATCCTTTTCCCTTTTTTTTCGTGATTTTGCACTTATACCTTTACCAAGAACCGTATTGACAACATTAGAAGCAAGTGCTCCAGCTGCCCCAGTTGCTAACGCCCCAAGAATTGCCGGAGCCGCTGACGCAATCAACCCTGGAATTGCAGCCAATATTCCTCCGGTTTTTATCATATTTGCTATAGCAGCCGCAGATAGTGTAATCTGAACTCCTTTTTTTTTCTTTAAAAGCGTTATTGAAATGATTAACCTGTGTTTTCGTCAACGATAACTTATTTGATCCGCCAGTCAATTGATTATGTTTTAGCGTAATCGTAGTTCCACATTTCTTAGCTGAACTCGATTGAAGTTTTTTTATCTGACCAGGTGTCAATGTGACATTAATAGTGTTATACGACATTTTTTATATAACACCGATTGATTCAATTACTGAAATCCTACGGATTTCCCTTTGAATTTCGATGAAAATTCTGAAAGAATTTCACTTACAGGATTCCACTGGTGCATCAATAATTCTCATTCTTCCACCACCACCTTCAAGTATCATATTTTTATCAATGAGAATAAAGCAACTGCTCTAAATCCTCCAAGAGCATCACCGATACGAGCTTGAAATTTTACATCAACGGTTGAATGTTTAGATAAATCAAGATGTTGCAGCGAAAAGTAATAAATCGGATACAATTCTTTAAAATCCAATTGTGATATTTGAAGCCCAGTATCGATGTTTTGATCACGACCCATAAATGACCACAATCGATGATAAACTCGTCCTATTTGATTATTATCGTAGTCGATGATAAGATTTTCTGTGGGTTCTTGTTGAATACTTATTCGCAATAATACTTCACTGACATCACATTTGTCAAATATCATATGAGATCGTAATTGTTGACTATCATTTGCAACACCGGCTATTTTTTGAGTTCTGTTCGCGTTCTGTAATACAACAAAAATGTGTCTCGGTGCGGAAATGTTTTTCGTCAACGCAAGTTGCCAAGTAAACATTCCAGTACCTGTACTAGATGTTGTTGCCGTTGTAACATCACACCAACTCAACATTGATTTTCCTCCTTGGTCCATAAACGATAACAATCGAGTCTCAACAGCCAACGATGGAGTCATAACCGGCATCCATAACGCTAACTTTGTTAATGTTACACTACCATCTTCTACAGGATTAGGACCACGCCAAAGAGCATAGTCATCAGTTGATCTTCGTGTAAGAGTTACAGTATGACTAGCACCAAATATCACTCGCCGGACATCTCTGCAAAATCCAAATATATGCGACAACGGAATCTACATGAAAATCTACCCACGTTATTTATGTTTGCTTTTCGTGATGCAAATCCCGCGTTGTAATTAGGATTACTACCTACAACAATAGATTCAACATCAGCATCATCAGCAGCAGCTGTATGTTTTTTCGGTCGTTTTATAGTAAATTGACGATGATCAGCGTGATTGGAAGTATCCTTTGCAAACATCATTGAATGACCCGCAGATTTAATAAAATCATCAGAATATCTAGCTAAACCTATAATTGTGGTTGCAACATCAACATCATTATCGATGGATTCAATCTTACTAGAACCAATCCAATACTGAGCGTTGTTAAATAACGCCATTATACCGTTGTTGACAAATCCAATCGGAATATCTTTGAGATTATCAGCATCTGCAAATTCAGTTTTATCTCTTTTCCGTAGTTGTCCTTCTACTTCGATGTATGCTTCACACGGCAAGAAGTATTTAGATGTGTCATCGAATCTAAGGTCAATTCGTGAATCTACATTTAGATTCGGTGCTTGATATGAAAAATATTGATAATCGCGTACAGAATTATTTCTTGCTACGGGATCATTTACTTTGAAAGCATCATCAATCTCATCCTGAAACATTTTATATTAACGTAGTTGATCTAAATGTTTTACCTCGCTAACCCGGAGCCAGCAATTAATCTCAACCTCGCCGCTGCCATTTTATTAATCGCTTTACCTATTTTAAGTGGCATTTGTTCCGTAGACTGTAGTTGTAAATTTCTTTGTGAAATTCCATTTTTCTTTTTACCTCTCGCTAATGACATAAGTTTTTCTTTTGCATCACTTAATATATCAAATGCTTTATTATCAATAACCGTACCAGCTCTATCACCGAAAACCCCAATAGCTTTTGACGCTATTTCCTTACCAACCGGTAACAGCTTTGGAGCAATTCTAGTAAATAATTCAGTGACAATATCACTAAGTCCATTACCATACGTGAGTTTATAAACCGGCACTCTTGAGTTTACAACGTAAACAGGTCTTGCTCTGTTCATACTACGATGTATTATCATTTTATTTAAATGCTATATGTCTAATCACTGTACTAATCATCGGTAAGTTCATCTATGAAACTACGATCTAATCCGATATCCATTACATGTCCTTGAAATAACCGTTGACAAATTTCAGTTGCCTCGTTAATTATTTCCGGGGAATTATTGCCAGCTCGTACTCCTCCAATAAGAACTTCTAATCGCGATTTATCATCGAGGACACTTCTTGAACAAGGCATCAAATTACCACCGCAATATCCCTCACCGGATTTTTCTTCTTCAGGTATATCAACGCCGGGATCTGGTTGTCGCCGTGGTCGTCCTCGTCCTCGTCCTCGTGGTTGGTGGTATAAGTTTTTGTTGAGCTTCTCTTATTCATTCGTCTTCGTTATTTTTTAATCTAACAGCAATATCAAATGCACTATATCGTTTATTGACTTTACTAACTTGGTTTAACCCTGTTTTAATTTTATAAACAACATCAATATATTTATCAAAACCATTGATAAAAGTTCTTTTCTGTCCTGGTTTTAAATAATTATATATATCAATGAAAACAGCAGCTGTAAAATTTACCAATTCTTCTGAATCACTTTTATTGATAAATGTAAAAAAATCCTCAGTAAATTTATCTCGGAGTTCTTGATTTCTGTTATCGTTTTTTTGGGAAGTTTTTCCTCAAGTTTTTCTTCAGGTTTTTCCTCAAGTTTTTCTTCAGGTTTTTCTTCAGATGCAACCACGGGTGAAACCGATGGTTTAGATTCTTTTATCGCGGCTACAACTTTCTTAGTTACCTTAGTTATAGGCCTAAATAATTCTTTAGTGTCGGTGGTAAAATCCTCCTTTGCTTGTTGACGCGCTTGAAGATTATCTCTGAAAGAATCTCTCATTAGAAGATATTTCTTAATCGCGGCCAACCTTTCTCTGGTTAATCTAGTTATTTGTGCTTCTCCGATGTTTGACATTTATATAAAAAATATATCCCTAATTCATCATTGTGTCTATAGCTAATTTGGTTAACTTCATAGCTGCAACGAGGGTGGTGACAAAAGACTATGGCGTCGGTTTTTTTTTAATTTTATTTATTTTTACTGAAAAATTTAATTAAGTATTTTCAAGGAAGCCTCAGTTTGCTAAATTGAGGCCTATATAAGCAATTTCGAGAAGCCTCAGTTTGCTAAATTGACGCCTGGAAAAGTTGGTCTGTTCACCCTCTCTGCTGCTCATACTCTCCGATATAGGACGATTAGAAATTCTCATTTAGGGTAAAGGAGCTGAAAAGAGGTCACCGGAAATAATTAATGAAGCCGCTGATATCTATAGACGATATCATTGTCATGGATATCGCAGATTATCGGGAATTTATCGATGAACTCGTTGATTGTTATCACAGCGATTAATTATCACCACGATTAGATAAATAATAATTAGATAAGATGATCATACACCGTCACCAATTATAAACCAACCATGGCCTACGTAGTGAACTAACGATTGCCCGTTTACAAAACGATTTATGGAGATGGTCTTGGTTATGTTATTCAAGGGTTATTTGCAAGGATGGCTTATTCAGTATGTTAAATTACATACGCCAGTAGCTACTGGAATTGCTGATCAACCAGATGATTTTAAACGCGAAAATTGACCAGGTGCTCCTTTTGATATTATAAAAGATGTTAATCCTAATTACAACCTAGGGATTGCAACACGAGTATCAATGTTACAAGGAGTGCGTAGATTATGAGTATGTGCGATTCCATTGTCTTAAATATTTGGAGTTAGTTGAAATGTTCGAAATTTAATATTTGGAGCTTAACATACAGTAATCCTCGTGCGAAAAGGTGATGATACTGAAGTAATTTGGCATGTTGCGGTGTTGCTGATGGTAAAGTAAATATAACAAAATTTTGACTGTATATCCAGTAATGACTATATCGATCTCCGCAGAGGAAATATTAATATCGTTTATGGATACAAGTGGTAAATCATTGCTATCATGGCTAACAGTTACTACAGGTAGTATTCAGAGTACTATTAACGGTACAATTTCATGGCACATGGCATCACAGCAAGGTGTTTTTGCGCCTCGACATATATTTGTTGCGCTACAGAATATCACGCGATTAAATTCTCAAGCGCGGAGTCATATGAAATTTGACCAACTGGGTATTTTGGAAGTCTTGTTAAGAATAAACGGCCAACAGAAACCATCTGAAAATATTTTACTAACTTACGATCAAAACGCGATAGCACGCGCGTATTGTCGTTTGCTGACATTTATGGGACGACATGATCTTAATATAGATACTAATCTGCAAATATCACAATTAGATTTTAAAAACCGATATCCGATTAATTACGTTTCGTAGAAACATCTTGATTTAACCAGACATAGAGTCGTTGATATACACTTCCGAGCTCGTTTAGATTGGGGGAGGGTTTGCAAAGTACAGAGCAATTGCCGTCATACTCAGCGACAAATCGATGTTACTCAGGGTGTTAGTGGACGAATGAGCGTTATTGATGCACCAGTGGAAAATTTATAAAACAGATAGATCACTCGTATTATTATACATGTCACGTTAGTGTTACTCTGAATCCTGGTGAGTTTAGAAAAATTCAGTCCGATTCAGCTAAAAGAGAGAGAACTACAATATCGTTAAAACACGATCAGATCACACGTGGACAGAATAAATTATCACTGACAGAGCGTCAGATTAAGCATTTTAATGATGCAAACAAATATTAAAAGGTATTCAGGTTACTCTCTCTGCGGGCGCGATCAAAGATCCAATAAAATTAGGTGGTATATTTCCACTTCTTGCAGCTATACCAGCATTGATTTCCACGGCCGCACCCACAGTCGCAAAAGCATCGGTGTTAGGAGCCCATGGAATAGTGGCAGAAATGGCACTAAAGATTAAGAAAAAGAGGGAAACGACCTAAGTTTACCAGGGACTCCGTATTTATGGTATAACTGAAGCGGCCTGAGGTTGCCAGAGACAATTGTATAACACCATTGTCAAAAGGTGTTTTTATGCGAGATCAATTACCAAAATACCCGAATAATATCGATAACAGCACCTGAACTGGAACTCACTTGGTTGCATGCGCGATAGATCCGTGTGGAAATGTTTATTTCGATTCAAATTGGTTAGCACCACCAAAGGAATTTATGTCTTATATTAACCTATTAAAACTTCCAAACTGGTATTCAACGCTTCCATCACAGACATCAACCGACCCAACAATATGCGGCCAAAAAGTAATTAATGTCCTTGATTATATCTCAAAATCAACCAAACCACCCCATAAAACCGTGCATGAATACACGAGTAATCACATTTTAGAGAGATATTAAAAGTATAATGATTCATATTTACGGGAGATACCTATCGACAAACAAATCCAAAAGTAAAATATCGGCAATCAAAGATATATATATATCTATATATATTATCGAGGATGAACTTATCCGAATTGTTAAATCTTGCAAGTGTGGATAGAAATGAAATAGTCGTATTTCAAGACAATAAGGGGAAATTAAAAACGAATAATCTCTCCTTGAACGATATTATAGTTAAAGTTAAAGGTGTAACTGAAAACTCCATAGCGGTGGTTGATTCCACTTTTACGATTAAACCAGAAGTTTTTTTTCAACTGTGCTAGATAATATTCACTCGCGGATAACAAAAAATCCGGTGATACAATGATATGCCCTCTCGACTTGAACTTAAATAAAATAACATCACTTGGTGATCCAACATTGGACAGTGACGCAGAAACACAAATATACGTAGATAGAATAAATAAAATACTATCAACGCTGAGAACCGAGTATGATGCCCATGTATCCGTGCTTTTTGCAAATCTCTTTAGAAACTTTTGAAAAAATTGATGAAACCTATGATAATATCTTTGGAAAACCGCCAAATATCCTCATGAAACTTTCTGATATTAAAACAAATATCAACACGATTCAACAAACGCAGGATTATATCGTTAGTAATGTTCCTGTTATCGCTGAAAAGCTTGATAAGATTAAAATACCGCATAAACAAAATATCAATACCGTGTACTCAATACAACATGGTTCTTTCACCTGGACACCTCGAAATAACATTTCTTCTCAATTACTGCCGAGGTCCGGGTTATATATAGATTAAACCTAATTTCACCGTTACAGATTAGTACATAATCAAGTTCATCTATGGGCGTTGGTAGCGTAAATGCAATCATAGATAAAGGGTCCACCGAAAAGTTTAGTCTAACGCCTAATATTGGTAATTTAACATCAGTGTCAATCACATGGTATGTAGAATATGTAATTGATTTAATTAAATACTATAATGAATGTCCAGCAGTATCGATATGATCAAGTGCGTGAATTGCAAACGAAACTAAAATATCTCATTGACATGTATCAGGTAAATATCAAATGATTTATCAGGCGTATTACCCGTGTTGATATAATCGTGTATTCGGTTTCAGCTGTTATTGCTGGAACGGATATATTGCTTTCAGCGGTAACAATGATTGCACAAGCAATTGTCACCATTTTTGTTTCAGCGGCATCAACAATCGCAGGGGTTGCTAATATAATTGCAAAAAAATCCCCAACAATTATCCACATGTAGTCAGAATAAACTAAATTATTACATAATTAAATTATATCCTGCATATACCCAATTATCTTCGTTGATATCATCCAACCTCGACGATACCTTATATCCGATGATGAGTTCTCGGCAATGATTAAGCTATATGATACATCGATATTAAATTTAGAAATACATAATAATAGTATCTTTGATGGAATCAAGGCAGCTACTGCAACAGATAGCCTTAATAAAACCCCACCAAATACAACTATGATCTCAATAACCTCAACTAATCCTTAATTCAGCGTGAACTTTCCAACGGAGATTCCTATAAGGAAATCGCGCTTGAAAAATTACGAGTACATTACAACTGGCCAAACATCAGATCAAAATCATTTGGTGGACAGAAAACAAATAATTCACTGGTATTTGCACAAAAGAATAAAGATGATGGAAACTCTGACTGTTCCGTAGTTTCCATATCATCTGGTAGTTATCAAATCGAGCAAATCAATAATGAATTCCAGCGTAGAAAAAAAAAATCCAAGAATACAAAATTGCTATAATAGTCGACGAACCAACATTATCAGCCGCGATAGAAATAAACTCACCATGTTATGTTGTAGATATGTATCAGTCATCGATCAGAACAGTGCTTGGATGTCCTGAAATTACACCATATCAAGGACCACATGAACCAAACCTAAATGATTTTACCACAGATGTGAAAAACATTATACCACAGCCAGAGTACACAAAAGCACCTTATCAAGATTACTGTTTGATTGATTATGGTAATTGGTTAAGAATTTTTAATAAATTATTCAAGTACGACACTCCAAATAGCATGGTTGTCAGACACAATCACGACTTTACTCATTCGCATATTTGACAAATTAAGGAATGTATTTGCGAGTATTACATATAATTACTCTGCTGACCTAAACCAACAGATTATCAAACAATTGTTGTAATAATGGCCTAATAAATCCATAAACGCTTTGGAAGTTATCGCATACCTCAATAGTTGGGTTAACCTCTCTTAGAAATTGTCAAAAACGGAACACAAGTGAACAGGAACATTAAACAGGCAAACTCATGATATGTGATTAAGATATCAAACTAAAGCTAAGGTACAATACCGAGGAAATGAAGCTCAAATGTTATCACAGGAAGTATAGAAAGATATTTAACATTTCACCTTTACTGGCTTATGTGCCTTGTTGACATCATTCAAACACGTTCTCGAAAAATAACATTGGAAGGGGTGTATAATTTTTTGTAAAGAATATTTTCTTTTCCAAAAGCACTATACATAACTGGACATATAAGCTGTGCTCAAATGGAATCGATTGTATATCATATAGACTTAGATACCTGTTGACAGCATTTGATACATTGAAATATATGTTTTAAAAAATTTGTATATCAATTAGTGTACGATTTACATAAGGTTGTACGACTCATACACTCAATTATTACTGACTAGCTGTATTACATCAACCCTTCCTTTGACTAATTGATAACCCCAATGTCCAATGATAAATTTTAAAAGTTTCCGTTGCATGTTTTTCAGGTAAAAATACAATTATTGTAAAAGTATCGATTCTGACACTCTAATTTTAATACTATACAATTCATTTGTTTGGCGCACTTAGTACATAATTAATTTTGTTGAGTATGTTTTTCATCATATAAAATATAATATACTGAATAAATGTCTTGCTTTCTTATATTTTGTTAAAATATGTCGTCATTTAGTTGTCAGTCGGTTTATAATTTATATTTATTGTTTCATTTTATTCATTTGGATTATCGTTTTAACCGATTTGTTTATATATGCATTATTTACTAATTTTGTATCATACGTTTATTTATTTCGTAAAAAGCGTATAGTTTTCAAAGCACCATCCATGGAATGTTTTAGATGTGTCTTGTACTTTTTGGTACACAATTGGGGTGTATGGGGTGTTCTGTGAAAGGGTAAAATATCTGGCTGGCTACGCAGTCATACTCCTTCGGGATAACTCGCCCATCTTTGGTCCCAATTTGGCACTCAGCTCTCGCCTGTGCCTGATTATATTTGTGGCTCCAATATGCTGTTGAATACGCATCGGCCCGATCTCGGAAAAAGTCTCGAAAAACCATGCTGAGGGTAGCCAACGGGTCTTATACCCTCCGTGAATTAGGCTTTGTCTAGCTAGCTTGTGAAGACTGGATGCGGCAGTCTGCGCGGAGGAACCACCAGCTGTCATCGGGTAGAATGGCGATTCTCAGCAAAACGTAGTTTAGCGACAGGAGCTCGAGATACATGTAGGACGTCATGGTCATGCACTGCACTCATGTCGTCTCCGGCCGTCGAGAAGTGAGATCAACGAACTGCCCAGCTCTTCCTCATTTAAAACAAAGTCACCGCGCAAGTCACTATTGTCAACCACCCATCCCATTTCATCACCAGCTGAAGCTCTGCGGCAACAGGAAAGCAATGAAGCGGTATGTGTAGCTACACTGGCAGCCGTAGCCAAAAATGCACACAAGTGGATCGAGCTATTAGGGTCGTTCGCCATTTACATGGATCAGTAGTGGAATTCGGCAGTCCCATGTGTGACCGAGCAGCGCTATTCAGAAATGCACTGCACACCTCCATGGTATGAGAAAGAGGATACAAATGATGCCCGAAACTTTGCCTACTCCGAACGTCCCATGTCAACTTACCGCGAATGGAGGAAACCCAGCTTTAGCAGTCAGAATACAGGAAAATGAGAATTGGTCCTTTCACACTTATCCGATGGAACCAAGGCACCTTAATGGACAGAGACGATGTGGGGAGACCATAGAGGAGAACCTCCCTAATTGGAAGGGAATTCTCCAGATACAACGTGAACATTACAGCGCTGAGCGTGATTAGGCTTTCATGAAAAGTCAAACTCTGTGAAAGGGTCTCCTGATACACTTTATTTTGGAGTGGTCGACGAGGAAAAGAACGCAATGAGTCTGGTGTCGGCTTTGCAGTGACGACAGCACTGATTAGCAAACTGACTGGACCTCCCAAAGGAGCAAACTACAGACGCATGACCATGAAACTCTCCCTCTTGTTTGAAAGAATGCATCTTACCACCATTACTTGCTATGCTCCAAACGAAGAGGATCTTCACTGCTGAAGTTCCAATGAGTTTTTTAAAAGCAACGGTCACCATTTGCTCCAGACTTGCTCCTAGCATGACCTGTGGATCACCAATACAGCCTTCTGCTTCATTAAACCGTAACTGGACGTCATGGCTGCACCCTCGCTCTAAGCACGGGCGCGTCATCTACTTCGTCATTATCATGACTAGGGACAGGCAGGATTTGAGTGTGACCAAGTCCTTGTCTAGCGCTGAATGCTTGTTAGACCACCGTCTCACGGTCCCCAAGCCCAACATCCGCATTCAGGCAAAATACTACCAGAGAGAAAGAAGGCTCGTAACCGGCCGAAGATCGCGAAGCTGAAATGTACCGGTACCAAACAGTTTTTCGTGGGTGCCACGGAAGAACGTCTGATGTCTAGCCTTCTTGACGATCGGAATGTGGAGACCGACTGGTCGTCATTCAGAGATCTGATCACATCTTCGGAAATCCTATGACCCTTAAGCAGAAAGCATCAATACTGGTTTGATTAGTAATGTGACGTTATGAAGCAGTTGTTCTATGCGAAACACCGACCCATTTATACGTACATCAATAAATCCAAGTCCAACTCGAGTTAAGATACGTACAACAAGATACTCAGCACTGTATAGCAGAAGCTAATTTAGGTGAAAAACACATGGTTGAGCAACAAAGCGGATGAGATCCAGTGCTCCTCTGTATCATCCCCTTCCTCAGTGCAAACGGGAAAACACTAATTACTGAAACAAAGAAGATTCTTCAAGGATCGTCTTAACACGTTTACATTGTACAGAATAACACTTCATCCATCAATGATATGGCCATGAGTCGTCTGCTACAACTACCCATCATAAAAGTTCTGGATGACCCTTCGAAACTGTTGGAGACACATACATCAATACGTCTGCTCTATGGTGGCAAAGCACCTGGTTCAGACACCATCCCACCTGAAGTCTACAAGGAAGGTGCACAACTCTGAAACAAAGTCTACACCAGTAGCTGTTACAGATGTGGCGCCTAGAGACGATCCACTCTGGATATCAAAGACACTTCCATAATACACCTGTATAAGGGAACGACCCGGCATGCAACAACCACCTGAGCATATCCTTTCTCTTACCTGCACGAAATATACTCGCAAGAATACGCCTGAACCACCTCATTACGCACCTTGACCAGGGACTTATGCCAGAAGGACAATGTGGATTACAAACATTCGTGGGATTATCGACATGGTGCTTGCTGAAAGGAAGCTACAAGAGAAATGTCAAGAGGAAACCACCGAATCTTGCTCCATCTACGTCGACTTGACAAAGGCCATTTATACCATCAACAGAAAAGGCATGTGTAAGGTAATTGCTTAGAACGGATGCCAAAGACAATGTATAACCAATGTACAACATTTACACGATGGCAAGCAGGCACGAGTCCAGGACAATAGAAAGACATCTGAGCTACTCCCTGTAACCAATGGCGTCAAGCAGCATCGTGTTTTGATACAGACACTAATCAGTCTATTGTTTTCTGGCATGATGACTAATGTCTACAGAGACGGAGAGGTTGTAGCTGGCATAAAGTTCCGTACAGATGGAAAACTTAAATTCCAGGAGGCTTCAAGTGAAAACCAAGGTGATGATAGACACCATCAGGGGATTTTTTTTTTTTGCTAATGACTGCGCCCTCAATGCATGCTCAAAAGCCGACCTGAAACGCAGGTTAGGTAAGTTTTTCAGCTCCTGTAAAATCATTAGTCTCATAATCTGTACCAAGAAGACTGAAGTACTGATTCCTGAGCAAACAGTAACCGATCGACTTACTTGTTTCTCGGTGCACAAAGGCCTCACGTTGTGTGAATCTAGCAAGACAACAGCTTCTAATTTGAAGATGCAAATCTGAAAAGCACGTGCCATAAACCCTCCTGGATATGTCCCATTTATCCCCTGTCCCTTGTGCAAACGAACAGTTCGTGCAAGGATTGGGCTTATCAGCTACCTTCGCACGCTTAGAATACAACCAGCCCCTCCAACCCTTGGATAACTAGAGTGGTTTTCGTCGAATCGACGGACGAATAACACCACTGCTACAATAGAAAACCTGATTAACTTAAAATGATCTTAGAAACAATGAAGTCTTGGTAAAGGATATGAGGAGGGAAAATTTAACATATCTAATATAATATACTCCCTGAACAAATGGAATCCCTGCAAATGATTAAATTACCAGCTACATCTGTTGTAAGCGTGGACAGTTATCTACAATGAATTTTCAGACGATTGGACCGAAGGTTCTAAATATAATTGTGAAAATATCCAACATCATTAAATGGAAACAAATATATGTTTGTATTATATAGCAACAGAAGCCAAGCTCAAATCTTCAGCGTATGTTCGAGGCTGTAAATGAGCGACACAATCACTAAAGCCTATTTTTAAAAATTCGTATTGAACCAAACTAATCAAGCAATATTGAGAACATAAATTTATTAATGCCCCATGACATATATGTTTGTTTGGATACAGATGTACAAAATCAGATTGTATTTTAGAATACTCAGTAATGAGCCTTCTGAGTTATTTTGCGAACGAAATTACATCTACGTTCGCAGCATTGTTATGTCGATTCGGAAAGGATAAAATAACGTACGGCAGCGTGCTACACCAATACCAAATCGTAATGCAACATGTGGCATAATTTTCCTATTTAGTCCTAAAGTTGCACTTGATCGAGCTGCTACCCAGATGATAAACCGGATACTTAATCACTCTCGGTTTCTGCAACACGTGCAGGACAACCGAAACTATCTAATTGCGAGCATACTATACGTATAACAAGGGGTGCAATGACAAAAATTGATTCTTGCGATGTATATGAGTATAAACAAAACCGACATTGTATTATACAAAGCCATCGTCATGATGAACAAAGATACGAAAAGGATCTGATCTTTCTGTTCCGCATCATTACAAGTAAATTCTTTTTATTTATTCTTGGCGTGATGTTTGCCATTGGCCATGCCACAAATACAAAATTTGACTTCATCAGGTTCTTGATCGTCATCATTATTGTGTTAGAAGATGAATTTAATATTTGAATTTCGAAAATGGAAGTACATCTTTATGCATTTGACGTTGGCTTAACATGATTGAAATTCTATAGAATCATATAATTTGAACCACAAAAGGACATGCAGTTTAATGAAAACCTTAAATATACACTTTACAGTGATTTCATGGTCTGTTAACACCTATAGTGACGTGTTCTCTTTTTAAACAATTTCACTTCTTTAAGCAATCTCGACAGCAAGTGCGCTTAGGTGAAAGTGCTTTGTTAGTTACTCTTAAACATACATAAAAGGATCAGCTCTACGAACATCTATATTACTTTTGCAGATTACAATTGCCCTATAAGAAAGAGCATCCCATTTTAAAAAAAAGCATTCGCATGTGCATATCCTTAGACATTAATTGTAGAAGCCATATGTTTGGTTATTATTTATGTTTAAGATAATTGTTTAGTGCGACGTGATAACACAATATCACTAAACTATGGAGACCTGCCAGGGTAATCATTAATGCTCTACCAAACTCTGACAATCAAGCTGTTATATCACGTTTTAACAACATACACGAGACATTTTTTGTAAAAATTGTTTTGTTTTTTTTGACACTTTATAAAATCTCTCTATCTCCACCACTCCCCATGCCCCCTTCCCAAAGCCTTTTAACGGTTACATTCAAAATAAAAAAGATATACCGTCAATAAAATTATAAGTTTTTCGAATATCAATTATACATTTATTTCTTGTCATTTGTATTTGTTGTCATCAGCCGCAAAGTCAGAAATACAAGTGGTGCTATCAATCATCTCCTGACATGATCAATGTATAGGTCTTATCATACGCAATATAGATACAGCTAGGAAACGTCACACTCTGATAAATGTATGGAGTCTAATTTGGGGTAACCTATGAGAGCATTTAGTTAAAGTTGCAGTAATGTAATGCGGCACACTACAAGAACATCTATCAAGTTGGGAATGAAGCGAAGTAGTTAAATCTAAATGTATAATGTTTGTTTGACAGGGATTTTACAGGGATTGATGTTTTTCATTACAATGAGTAGGCAGAGCGAATTCTTTATTCGAGATACAATTCACTATAGTTGTCAAAACCGTGTTGTGTAAGAGCACAAGGAAAGTAAGTGTAAAACGTGGTCAAGAACTATCTTTGTATTGACCAATTAAATCATGACCCCAATATGTGCATATCAACTGCATTATAAAGAGCCGCAGGGAAAAACCTAAACAAGTTTCGCGGGTGTTAACATATTAATATTGAACTGTCACCCCTAGGAATCCTAGTACTATTGACATGTTTGTCTGAGTACAGCTTGTATAAATGAATGTTGGTACTATATGGCAAACTATTTAGTGATTCAAAACCAATGGTATAAGACAAGACAAGACAAGACAAGACAAGACAAGACAAGACAAGACAAGACAAGAACAAGAATAATGAGAACTTTGTATAGTGCCTAATGTTTAAAAGCTTTAAGCACCTTACATCATCAATAATGATATGACTACACTGCAGAACAACAAATGACAATAACAATGAACTTGGAAAACACAAAAACATGCTGAAATATATAAGATACAAAACATGATTAGGTCGCTAAGTTTGTCCCTGAAGTCAAAACAGGCGAGTCTTGAGAGCACTCTTAAAAGGGACCACTGTGTCTTTGTGTCTAATTTCAATGGGCAATTCATTCCACGTCGCCGGGCACTGGTATGCAAACGAACGTTGTCAATATGACTTTGTTTTCACCTTGGGAACAATGAGTATACGATTATCAGAAGAAGAGCGTAAGGATCTAGCTGGTGTATACACATGGGTGAGGCTGGACAGGTATGTTGGACTGGAGTCTGTCATTGAAATATAGCACAGAGAACAAATTTTGTGTTTGATTCTGTATCGAATTGATAGCCAGTGTAGGGTATAGAACAGTGGTGAGGTGTGCTCTGATTTAGGTACTCTGAAGATGATCCGTGCAGCTGTTTTGAACGTTTTGAAGTTTCTGGAGTAAATATTGTGACGAACCAGACAGAATTGAGTTACAATAGTCCAGTCTTGAAAGTAATAATGAACACACAAGTGTTTTCGTGGCATCAACAGAAAGATATTTACGAATGGAACTGATGAGTCTCAATTCAAGATATGCAGCCCTGCAGATGTTCATGACATGTTGGTGCAATGTGAGAGTACTGTCTAGAGTAATACCTAGATTCCGTACTGACTGTGAGAATTTAATGTTGGTGTTGCTGATATTTGTTGTCTGAGGTAAAGGATGTGGATGAGAAAGTCTTTGTGTTGTGATCAGAATAGTCTGAATTTTATCATCATTCATCTGCAGCTTGTTACATGTCATCCATGATTTCACATCCGAAATGCACTTCTCTACTCCATGGATGGTAGCATCAACTTCAGTTGGGTGGCTAGACTTGTATATTTGGGTGTCATCAGCGTACAGTTGGTGCGACACTGGGTGATGATCTATGACACTTGAGAGCGGCTGAGTATACAGAATGAAGAGAACAGGAGCAAGAACAGATCCCTATGGAACACCATAACATACGTCAACTGGGCTGGAGTGTATTCCATTTGCAGATAAGATAAGATAAGGTAAGGTAAGGTAAGGTAAGGTAAGGTAAGGTAAGGTAAGGTAAGGTAAGGTAAGGTAAGGTAAGGTAAGGTAGGGTAAGATAAGAATTCTTTATTTCAGACTACAAAGTCCATACCTTTAAATTTAAAAAAATAAAGTTTTATAAAAAATGAAAAAATTAAACACAAAAAAATACATACATACATATACATCTATCTATATATATATAATATATATATATATATATATATATATATATATATATATATATATATATATATATATATATATATATATATATATGTGTGTGTGTGTGTGTGTGTATATATGTGTATATATATATATGTGTGTGTGTGTATAGATATGTGTATATATATAAATATATATATATATATATATATATATATATATATATATATATATATATATATATGTCTATTCCAGGAACAAGTCTATTACTAAAATGTACTCGAGTGGAGCCTGAGTGGTGGTATCAGTTGAGAGTTGCACTTACATGCACAATAACGTGAATATGACTGTAATGTTTATTTCCTTATTGGAGATCTTAAAGATACTTAAATTAAGATCTTTTATAATATAAACGACAATGTGACGCAATGAGTCAATCTCCTAAATGAAACAATAGTTATTAGAGACGAGGAAGTTCTGGGTGTTGAAAAGCACTTTGTGTGTCGACCTACATGATAAGTAACGTTATCTTCTCCAGTCCTAGGCAGTTCCACTTACAACACACATTCAACAGAGTGCGGCTACGGTAAATAATATAATAAATCTCTTCAGTCTTCATATTTGTAAATTAAATATTTATTTTCATAGCGTAAGTTACCATATTTCTAATTCAAATGTAACTTGTGAGGATGAAAACGTAATAACATTTTTCTTTCTATATTATACCGATAAGACT
Source organism: Unio delphinus (assembly GCA_029339505.1). Taxonomy (NCBI): domain Eukaryota; kingdom Metazoa; phylum Mollusca; class Bivalvia; order Unionida; family Unionidae; genus Unio; species Unio delphinus. The sequence continues at coordinate 4,935,313 of JAQISU010001240.1, read as the reverse complement.
GATAGTTGGAGGGGGTCACTAATTTGGATATTTTAAATCACTTTATAGACAACTGTTTATCAAATACGCTGACACCTCCCAATCGCTTGTGTATTAACTTTAGTCCACATAACATGCGCATAATTGTTTTGTATTACCTTTGTCATTTTCGCCCTAATTTCAAATGTGGCTAACTAATCTTGTTCAACATATTATTCACTTAAATGATACACGCATGCATACACACAAACACATATACATACATACATGCATGCATGCTTACATACATACATACATACATACATACATACATACATACATACATACATACATACATACATACATACATACATACATACATACATACATACATAAATACATACATACATACATACATACATACATACATACATACATACATACATACATACATACATACATACATACATGCGGATGTTATTTGTCTTATGTTGAAGAGACCGAGACAATGATGTATCCCAACCTCCAAAATGAACGGTGTTCATCATAACTGCATGAATATTTAACCATGGAAACTTTACTCTTGTACATTGTAATACCTACCTTTGCTCAGGTGGAACATCCATAATTTCAGTAAAAAATTCAGTAAAAGGAAGGAAAATATGAATTTCAGCCAACCTGACATAGGCTCTGATTGGTTGAAAGCATTTTTGGGCATATGTGTTCGTAATAAATGTTAAATTATTGTCAGTAATTAAGTAAGTATAATTTGCTACCATATCTAATAAAAACCGAGAATAGAACGCTTTTTATAAGAACATCTACATTGAAAACCAAAAAATATAACATGTTTGATCTGCTGATTCATAATTACTGTCATGCTAGCAATCCCCATATTGAGAGCACAACCCCATATGAGCCCCCAAGGTACCCTATTATATCTTAGTAGGCTCAGGTGCAGCACCAATTCACACAACCCCCTATGTGAACCCTTAGCATGTCAAACATCAATCTAACAGGTTCAAGAGGACGTGGTTTGGTGAATGTCGATAAGTACATAAATACACAATAACCCGTAGATAAGGACTGTACAACATATACGGAGGCCATTCTCTACATTCAACAGATTTTTTACACAATCTCCCCCGAAATCAATCTCTGCCTGTTACGTGATTCGAACTGTGGTCCCCATGATGAGAATCAGACACTCTACTATTTGCACCACGAAGTTTTCTTATATTTGATATATACACTTTAACTTATTATATATTGTAGGAACCTTTATAACACATACAGTAGTATAAGATTGCGAAAAATAACACAACTCTCACACATATACAGTAGTTTTAGATTGAAGGAAAATAACACAACTTGAATTCATCACTGCTTAACAGGTCAGATTATTTCTGAAAAAGAATGTAACAATTTTAGAAAAAACTACCTCTATGAGAAGGGGGGGTAACTCTATCAGCATTACATAGCCGCTGTCGAGTTACCTCCCTTATTGGTAAATTAGACTATTTAATACGCAATATGTAGAAAAAAATTACATATTAATAAATAAATAGAGGTTATTTTTACTGTGTATATTCAAACCGAATTCTCTTTCTATATTTCTTAGAAAAAAGTAGATTGAGATACATTTTCTGCGGCATATCTAATTGGCGGTATACAGATATCAAAATACTTGCCGGTTTCATTCATTTACTTAAATATATGTTCTTCGTTAGTTTCTGTATTGATGTATTTAATATATTTATCATATTTTGAATATCTCCCTGTAAGGTCGCGTTTGGTACTCCATATGATAGCTTGAAGGTTATCTAAGGAGTTGTTTTGGGATCTTCGTAAATGTGGCCAATTACATAACAATCCTCTATCAATCCGTTGAAACATTCAACAATAATTCGATGGCAGAGAGCTCCAATAAATACCATTTATCATAATTCGCACGCGTGGACTAACGCAGTAACAGTATTTCCGCGAGATATAATTGTAACATATTACCCGGACAACTCCGGGAGATTATGTTTGATTTGTATGTACGAGTTAAGTAAAAACGATCCTGTATCAGTGTGGTTATTTCAAAGTTTCGACGAATACTATAAATTTTAGGAATTTGTAAGACATAACGGCGAAACATACCGAACGGAATCTTTTCATGGCGCAATGAGAAAACTCGCTGAGAAATTTTCAAATGATAATACCGAGCAATTATTAACAATCTATGTTACATTCTCGTTAGTTGATGATCATTTTCCCAGAGAGAAAAATCTGTGGAAGCCAACACGATTTGAAATTCTTTTCGGATGTACAATCAAGTTGTGTCAAATACATGCACGGCGGATTGTGGAATACTAATTATGATTTTAAAGTGGTATCTCATTTGATATGGTTGTGTTATCCTGGAAATGTCTTCGGATATGGAGAGTGTGATAGGTATTTTAAACGATTTGGACATCCCACTCAGGAGATGACACGATTTGCGATTAATGGACCATTACCCGATTTTGATTTACTGGATTCGCTCGTGTGGTATCATTCGAATTTGCTATGGGACTCTGTAAGTTTTTATATGTTTGATTTGGAAGACATTTATCTGAAAGATTCTGGGCACCTAAAGTGTTATTACGATATATGATTGATTATAAAATACAGATATCTCTGATTGTCGGCGAGAAACTGGGGTTTGGTTACCACAACCTGGTGATGATGGTCTTAATAGTATTACTAATAATGGCAAGGAAAATGTTCTTGATCTCGCCGAAGACTATATTGTTAAACTCCCCAAGGAGATGTTTACATGCAGATACGAAATCAACGATACAATCGCTAAAAATATCAGTAGAAGAATCATCGGTAAATTCACCCAAGGAGCATATGATCCCAAGCGGCATTATGCACGTCTGATTCGAGATGACGCTGGATACGATTTTATAATCGTTGATGCAACAGCGAAAAAATATAGTGTCAGTCAAGGAAATGCTAACTTGTGTGAAATAGGGCGTAACATAATTTCAGAAACCTCGTTAAATGCTTTTTGGTAAGCGTGGATACCAACCGATTCGATAGTGGCAAGTAGAAGATAGTCAGAATAGTCAGAGACACACTTGGACAATTATTTGAAACGCATGACTAAAGGTTACCAGCGCTGCCTGTACCGTTGTGTTATAGACCAGATGATCGCATTGAATGGTCGAATTTAGTTTATCTCGCAGTGTCACGAGTTAGAAAAATAAATCAACTTCGTATAGTCATTTAAAACTCTAATGACAACAGCAAAGATATTGTCACCAATTATATAATAAGAGGAAAAAAAACTCTGGTTACCAACGATATGACACAAAATGTATTATCGCGACTTTGATATTGATGTTGATATTATAATGACATTAAAACAACAACATAATAATCACTGCACAAGCTGTAGTTGTATAATGCTATGGCAGTATTCGTATATAAATCCACGAAGATAGAAAAAAATAGCAGTCTTGGTCATAAACGCGAAAATGTTATGCTGACCTGTCTTGAGTACCACGTGTATATCCACGCTGTAGAGCAGTTGAATCTAGTATATAATGTACAGGTCTGCTCGTGAATCTTACTATGTTATATATTTTGTGTGTGGTAACACTCCAAATCGGATCAGTAGCTCTTTTTGTTACTACCTTCAAGTTCACCTAGTTCATATAAATATCTCTCAGTCACATTACCAAATACTTTTGTTTTGAACGATTATTTATTGCGGATTTTTATTTTCTGTGGTCGAGCTATTAGGTCTCATATTGATTGTTCGAGTAATTTTATTTTTAATGCATTTATCACACTTGGTAATCTTGCAACCCATTCACGAGATCTCTTGTGTTAAATAAATTCCTTTGCATATTGATATTCCAATAACCGCTCAGCAAGTGTTCGATTATATCGTTCAACATTTGCCTGATTACGGTGTATTGCAGTATGTCCTCGTCTGATGGTGACAGTATGATGTTTCATCAGCGATAATACTACACCCTAAAATTCCTTGACAGGATCAGCCTGTAATAGATCTGGCTATTTTAGAGGTCCTCGTCGATAAATTCGTTCAAAAGCAGAATATACTTCTTTCGCCGTCTTTGTCAATAATGGATCTGCTTTTTTGTATATATTCACAACATCAACGACGGTTAACGCGTGTTTGTATGTCCGTTTTTTGACAGTATCATGTGGGAGAAATAATATATCCGCCTGACGAACTTCATTTGGAACGATGACATCAAAAGGAGCAAAGTTAATTTGTTTAGGCTGTGGTAGATACATTTGCCATATTGTCTGTCTTGATAAACAATCCGCTGCAGTAACGTATTTTACTTTTGCTGCTTCGGGGAGTTTATTAATTGCTGATTTACCTCTCCAGAAACCCTTTGGAGAATAATACATATATGTCATAATAATAATAATCAGCTGATTAATAGATTAATATACCGGCACCTAGCACTAGTTTACTCTTCATCGCAGATCGTACTAACCAGTTAGCTAATGTTTCCTTGAAAGATGTATTCGTAATAGAATGTAACGCATTTCACATCTGCGATATGTCTATGCTGCATATTGTTACTTTTATGAAACATCATTTATAGCATATTCACCTGGTCTTGGTTAGTCTTGACTGTCAAGTCGGATATCAAGCCTGTTTCCAGGGCCGAAGTAATTATATTCTGGAATATGTTTTTCCCCTGGATATTTAGCCAACGGAGAACATGGTAATTTTGTCAATTTTGCTGCAATATCACCTCTGCGTTGTTTTTTAATGCCATTACCAGAATTTGCAGAATAAATCTAAATTGTATTGTACCACATTGTGCACACTTACCGGCAACTGATGATATAGTTTTGTTGTGATTGTTGTTAAGTCGCTTGTTCTAGAACGCGTATTGCATTTAACACAATATATATATATATATATATATATATATATATATATATATATATATATATATATATATATATATATATATATATATATATATATATATCCATAATATATGTATATCAACACGTATGTAATGTATTTGTCGGCGACAAGATCACCTGAACTTATTAAGCATCATTCTATTCGTATGATTATCATAAATCCGTCCGGAAGTGGCAAGACACATTTGCTACTTAATTTCATAATGAGATGGCTAAAATGGGACAAATTATGTTTAGTTGCACCATGAGTTGATCATCAGCGGTATTTTACGATGTTTTAAAAGGCTTTAAATCAAAATGTAAAGACGATAAAATAATTATAGCATTAATGTTATCACTGATATCAAATATGCACCTTGTGTTGATTCCATTGAAGGATCTATTAATAATTTAGTAGTGTATTATGATGTAATACTGGATAAACAATCATCTCCTGCTAGAATATTTTCACGCGGTAGGCATAAAAACACAGATGTGATTCATGTTACCCAGTGGTATACACAAATTCCCAAAGTTATCAGAGATAACTCTAATATTCTTGATGTGTGTAATGAAGTTGATACTCACACACTTAGAAATATTCATCAGACGTGGTGTAGTATAGATATGGATATAATTCATTGTTTACTCATGCTAAGTTAGTCCCACGTGGTTTTTTACCAATTCATTTACACGACCTTAGGTCAAGGTATCGAGTAGGTCTTGATAAAATATAGAAAATGATATAATTCGTAGCAGCAGAGAGGGTGCGACTTTTGGATATGCGTCGAAACGTAAACAATTACACCCGTTATAATTTAAAGTAATGACAAAAAAGATACTATCGGTTAGATAGAAGCTTTGGTTTTGTGTTTTGACATTTTTTTTTTTTTTCGTAGAAGGCCTTAATTTAACAAATGGACGCCTCTATAGTTTGGATAGTTTGCCCTATCTGCTGCTGTCTTACATGGTTCTAAGCATTAACATATAGTATGGTTCCCAACACCATGCAAACTGTAAATGTTTGAGGTGTTTCTGTTCCGCTGGTGCCATTAACACCAGCTTACTATGTTAAATGGGTAAGCCAGCACTGAATACACCAAATCATTAAGAGGACTCTGGCTGTTCTACGATACTTGGAGCCATTTCCGTTTTCCTGTTCTTTCTCACTGCACATATTTCCCCGTATTATGTTCCTTATGCACAGAGAGAGAGAGAGAGAGAGAGAGAGAGAGAGAGAGAGAGAGAGAGAGAGAGAGAGAGAGAGATTTTCGATCCAAATGTGGACCATATTTATTTCATGCAAAACACGGGGATTCTTCCGTTTGTTTCTCTTTACGTTCCTAAAGATTATTGTGAAACATCATCAATGATTTATATTGTACAGAAGTGATAGCCTCCTGTAGAAAAATATCTGCCTATCAGCATTAATGCTCCATCTGCTAAGTTTAACATGCAATCAGTATCAGTTTAATGCAAGTGATCAATGTATTTATATATCCTTTCTTTCAGATATGGACCATATTATGATTAAAATACAAAGACTGGTGATTTTTTCATCTGTGGCATTGCCTATACTTTGTGGAGCTGTCGGTGAATTTGCTGGTAACATACGAAAGTTGTTCTTTTTCACATAGGATTTGGTATTGGCCACCATTTTTATAAATCTTAAACCTTTCTTATATGTTGCCTTTAGGAATGGTTTACTAGTCAGTGTATCGTTCAGACAGTTCTGCTGTAGATCTCAGACCAAATGTCTAAAGTCCGGTTACAAAAACCGGGAATATTTTTGTTCTAAATTAAATGGTATATAACATTATGTTTACCGTTGTAACTTCTAGTGGGAATAGAATGATAGCTACACGAGGTTACTTTTTTGCGATACCACACACGTTGGTGTATCGTAAATGATGATGACAGTAAAGAGGGCGGAAGCAGGGAAAAAGCTCATAACGCGTAAATGTGGCACCAGGAGTTAGTGAGTCAAAGATTTTTTGTTTAGTAGAAACAAGCTTACTGTATACAATGCATTAAATTTAATTATATCAGAGCTACTCAGCAAGACCATGAATTCTTTTGCGTGCGATAGCAGTCCATTAATAAAGAAATAAGGAAGGGTTTCAAATGAGATACCATATTTAATTTAAATTGATAGAGATGAGATATTTGATATGGATAAACTAGATTATTTGGTTGAGATTACAGTAAATTATTTATGTTTTCTTTGCCAACGCAAACGTCTAAAAAACAATATGTGGCACATATGAAAGGAAAGTAATAACGCAATGCACACATTACTCACAATATACTTTAATTCCTGATTTGCATCAGACAATTAACCTTCGAAACAACAGTTCAACCGCCATATAACATTTATACATTTAAAATGGAAGGTTTAAAGACATTAAAGAAACAGTTTTCAATAACAGAGTCTTTTTAGCAATGTACTGTATGATCATCGGTTTTGCCACAGTACTGAAACTACTCTTCTAAAAGTATTTAATGACATTCTCTCTGCTTAGGATAGTGTACAGATTACTTCACCGTCTCCAGCATGTATTTAACATTCACAATACAGCCTTAATAGTGTTCAAGTACTAACTAGTCAACAGGACATCACTTTAATCTGCAAATGAAATATACTCCAGGCCGGTTGATATGTGTTGTAGTGTTCCGCTGGTGTCTGTTCTGGACCAGTTCTGTTCATTCTGTACACTCAGCCGCTCTCATGTGTCATAGGTCATCAACAAGTGTCTAAACCAAGTGTACGCCTATTACACCAAAATACACAAGTCTAGCAATCCAACTGAAGTTGATGCTACCATTCAAGGAGTATAGAGGTGCATTTATGATGTGAAATCATGGATCACATGTAACACGCTGCAGATGAATGATGATAAAACTTAGACCATTCTGTCAGAACACAACGACTTTCTCATTTCCATACTGTATCTTAAACGACAAATATAAGCAACACCAATATTAAATTCACATTGTCAGTAGAATACCTAGGTGTTGCTCTAGACAGTACCCTCACATTGCCCCACCATGTCATGAACATATGCATGGCTGTATCTATTGAGCTGAGACGCATCGCAAATATCATTCAGTTGATGCAACGAAAACACTTGTATGTTCATTAGTAGTTTCAAAACATAATAAACATAACTCAATTTTGTATTGTTCGTCTCAATATCTACTCCAGAAACCTCAAACATTTCAAAACAAAGCTGATCAGATAATCTTTAGAGTATCACGATCTACCCACTGCTCTGTACCCTACCCTGGCTATCCATTCGACACAATCAAACACAACATTTGCTCTCTGTGCTACGTTTCACGCCAGACTCCAGTCCAACATACTTCTCCGGCTTCATCCATGCCCACACACCAGCAAGATACTATTCCAACAATCATATATTCATTGTTCCTGCTATGAAAATGAAGTCAAATGGACAAGTTCTTTGCATACTAGGTCCCAGCAATGTCGAAAGAATTGCCCATTGAAATTAGACACAAAAACACTCGTTCGTTTCAAGAGTGCTCTCCAAACTCACATTTACGACTGGACCAACAAACTTAAACACCTAAAAATATATCGTACTTTAAACGTTTTCGGCATTTTTTATATTATCCTGTTTCATGGTATATATGTGAATGTCGTAAAGCTTGCAGGACTATTTCAGGAATAGACACTTATCACTAATTGGGTTTGCTTTTCCTTTTATTTTCGTTTACAATAGTCATTAGTCAAAACCCGAGTTCTTCATCGTGTTCCGATATGATCATTATCACAGTGACATATAAAATCGCTTTTTAAACACTTCTAATATTATATGTAACCATATTTTGTTCCAGAAATGTTTATCATTGATCATCGAGTGTAATATAAACGATAATACGTGATGTACATGGAATATCGAATATAGCAGGTTGGATAATTTTGTCACTGACAATTTGTATGTTTAATGTGGTAAGCTAATATTTTAGGTTGAATCATGCTTATTCTGCTTAGGATTGAGTTCACTCATTTCGTGTATAGACATTTACATCGTTTTCCTAGAGGGTTAACAGTATTAGCACGTTTTAAAAAGTGATGTCAAAAGCAAACTGAGAATAAGAAAAATGCAGGATAAGAAAATATGAGTTTAAAATTTGTACTGATTTGTCAACTATCCCTATGGCACCTCTTCTCTTCTGGTAGATGCCCGGGGCTTACGCTTCCTACCCCTCCCTTCTTAGTACAAAACGTCATGGTGTTGATCTTATAATAGGGGGATATTTCGAAAGAAGAGCCAACCTTGCTTTCCCTCTTTAAACCCTCATACCGTCTTTTCTTAACTTAAATTTGATAATTTAATACTAAAGCCGAGAAAATATTTTCTTTAACGAGAACCGCGTCTCAACGCTTCAGCGTTCAACAACATTCAATACGATTATAAGGTATGCATACTGTTGACTTCTACTAGATAAAGGGTATTCATCGCGCGGGCAGCCAAGCCGTATTATTTGACTCGCTAAATGATAGGTGTCACAAGGTGTTATGAAAGATAACAAAGGTGGATCATTGAAACTGTCCTCATGCGGCCTTCAGGTTTGTTTGAGTTTGAGATCCCTTTATCATTTCATATATAGTGGCCATTGAGACGTGTTGACCATTGCGTGGATAAACATGGCCATTGCTATGTTTTTTTTACAGTTACTTTCGCAGTCACTTTAGGCAAATGACTTAATCTACAGATAGCGTTGATTTGGAAAATGAATATGCGCATTATCCAGCGTTTGCACCTATAATGTAGACTATTACAGGGACCCTGAGTGGACGAATGAAGTATTTACTGCTACTGACAATTGCCATTTTAGCTCTGTCAGCATAGGTTTGATTCTCGCACTCGGCCAATGTTGGTACGTTGGCAGATGCTTCTACTGTCTCGTTGGTTCTTTCCGGGGTTTCACCATTTAATCTGGTTGCCATGTATAACCTATCTTGTGCTTAAAAATAGCGATAGACCGTATGAATACAGCAACAATTATAACAATAACAACAGCAACGTATTACCTACAAATTAACACAAGCGAATGTTACATACCGTGTTAACTGTACACCCATGTAATAGTTACAGACGCCAGCACATACTATTTCAGAAGTTTCAGAATATCCTTAAATTCAGATATCAGAGACTTTAAAAATGGATTTCAATATATAACTTATCTGTGTTAAATACTTAATTTTATATATGAAACCAAAATTGCATCTGAAAATGTTCAATCGCAGTTAAAGATTTTCTTTTTGCTTGAGCCTTGAGATTTAACTTTAAGGGAATTAATATAAAACTCTTATATTATATCCATAATTGATCAATAACTAGGACAACATTACTGGACTGCTTACGTCCCCTGTTTCCTTCACACGATACAAATAAGAAGTAATCGAGCCGTCTGTCCGTACACGCGATTTCAGATTAGCATATATTGTCGTATAAACAAATGTAGAAAATATAAGTTCTATACCACTATTGACTCAATGTAGGCGACTTTATATGTTTGTTTTAAAGGCGTGCTAGTAATCATGTTATAACTGCTATTTTATTATTCAGGTAAATCATATTGTGTAACATACAAGACAAACGTTTATGTAAAGTCTAACTGAGATACTCTTATGTAAATCCAATAAATTATGGCAAAATTAGTTTTAACGATTTGAGTCGTAGAAGTAAAAATATAACTTTATTATCTTTCTTTTATATAGTGAATATTGCATATGGTAAACCAACTACCCAATCATCTACTTACATCGGTATCACAGAATATGGCGACACACCAGGCTACCCATATGATGCTTCCTTAGCCGTTGACGGTAATACAGACACCAACTTTAAGAGTGATGGATGTAGCCACACAGATTTAGAAAGTAACAATGCCTGGTGGGAAGTGGATCTGCTGGATCTTTACAATGTTTTAAACATTACCATTTACCAAAGATCTGATGGTTTGAATAATTTGTTTTCATTAGGTTAAGTTGAGAGTGAGATACTAAGATTGGATGGTTGTGCTGGAGCAATTATTGAAGGCATATGAATTTTGTTTTAATGCTATTATCGCATACAACTGAAACAGTTAAAGAGAACAAGAAAAATGCATACCCTAATTCGTATTTCGTAAGAATCAAAAGTGCATGAAGTGTAAAAAGCAAATAATTCATTATTGTTTATCGGATTATATCTCATCTACGATTAAGAAATTAAATCATGGACACAATCACGACTTTCAGGATTGTTGTAAAATGTAGACTACATGAAACACTTGATCTGAGTCGCTACTTTGCTTTAAAAATACTAAACAGAAAATTGATCCCAAATTTCATGCCAAGGTTAATTTCATTGAATTGAGATATGTTTTGATGAAAACAGGGCATATTGATTTTGCTGGAAAAATAAACATTATGTAAAAAAATGTTTTAGATAAGGAGGTTTGGCTCCAGAGTAACATACATTACACCTCTAAATTATTAATTAATTTATGATATATATTTTTCTGAAGTATATATTTTAAATATGTACACATCTGCTAGATATGCGGTTCAATCCCTCAAAAAAAAGCATTTGTTGATTACGTTAAAATTAAAGAAGAATCACATTATTGCATAAAAACAAACACACGACGTAAAATTCAATCAAATGAAGTTGAATCTGAAAGAATAATGCAAATCGCTTTTTTTATAAATTATATAGTGGTAAATTGATGGAACATATTGTACTGTACATATTGTTATTCGAAACGGCAAATTATATAATGTGTTCAATGGCAAAGTATACATAACTACATGAAATAAAACGCTTTTTCACGACCTATTTCGTCAGCTATATGAAACCATAAGGAGAGAGAAATTTAATATAGTTGTATAATGAATATTTTAATTATATCCAACCTGATGGTAGGAATGAGAGATAGACCGACAGAGAAAGGACGGAGAGATCAGAAACACCTGCACGTTAATCGTCTTTCAATATGCTAGTTCAACCAACTTTACAAATACCAATCCCTATAAACACTTTATCTGTGTACGATATCATTACAAATATGTAGACGCAAGTATATATGCAAGTGTGTTCTTGCATTCTTGTCAAACACATGGTACGTCCTCGAGATGTCAAATCTTGTGCTAAAATGTCTCTCGATAGATAATATACTACCTGAAGACGATTCAGGAAAATATATAAACAAACAAATCAACAAAAATTAGTTTGTTTCTTTGTTTGATTAGGATTTTTAACGTAGCTTTAACAATTTTTCAGTCATATCGCTACGATGTCTGCTGTGAGGCAGTTTATAGTGATGTCTAGCACTGAGGCATCATGCCGCAGACATGTAGCATGATGTCCCACCCAGTCACATTATCCTGACACCAGGCCGACCAGTCCTAACACTAACCTCTTAATGCTGAGCGTCAAGCGAGGCAGCTGTTAGTACCATTTTTGTAAGTCCTTGGTATGACTCGGCCGGGGATCGAACCCACGACCTCCAACAACAATTGGAGTTGTATATGTCGTGTTAATTATCAACGACTTAACCCTACTCGTGCCTATAGCTTTATTTGTGGGCGGCAGCACAACGACATACACACACACACACAGATATATATATATATATATATATATATATATATATATATATATATATATATATATATATATATATATATATATATACACATGTATATAACTGGATGTGCTTTTTTTAAATACCATTTGCAGGAATATTTTTATGCGATCGTTGAGGTCTCTGGCAGTCAGTAAAGTCTCCTAGTTGACCCTGATATCTCCTGCTGAAGTAGGTGTGCTCTTCTGTGATTATCTGCCATTGCAGATCATAGATGGGGCATGGACAATTATTGAACGAATTGGTATTCCTGTGTTTTATGCACGTTTGCATAGATATATTGAAGCTCTTGAAAAAGAAACGCGAACTTTGCTTAAAAATAAATTCAATACCGAATAATATCACACGTCGAAAAATGTGGAATAATATGTTCTACAATATCGTTTCGGGCACATAGAACAATCATGACTGACTTACTAACCCCAGTCTCTGGTGAATTACTTGTACACGATCTGTAGGACAGACTGAGCAAAACTGTTTATGTTTGTGCTGCAGATTTACGAACGTGATGCGCATTAAATCGGTGTGAAAGGCTACATGATACATAAGTCATGAACATCGACCTCATAAAGATAAGTCATGCAATTGGAGAAACAGCAATAGACTTAGTGACGATAAAGTATATGAAAACTTTTACTGTCCGAATATATATTCATTACAGAACTGCATCAAGACATACCATAAGCGTTTTTATAAATGGAGAGCACGGATGAACATGTCAGAGATGTACTTTGACAACAATTCGTACTCAATTCATTTGAGGCGAGCTTGACCGAGTACACATTTGTGATACATGACTGATCATTTTCGGCGGTTGTCAGTCTTTGTGTTTGTTGCACATCAAGTCACGTTGCAAATATATGACAGGCCGGACTAACAGCACTCTTGACAATAAAGTCTGTATTGATAGCAATTGCAAATATGGCACCCTCAATCGTCAGCGACGAGGCAATCTCTGCAGAACCAAATCCAGAACCATACCACAGCGGTAGCGGTTATTCATAATGCAACATTGATATTAATTCATATAGGTTACGACAAAATTGATCATATCCTACAACATTGCAAACTTCAGACAGTTGTGATATTGCTTATTTGAGATCTATGCGCAGAAGGGCAAATTTATTGGAACACATTATTTCAAAATGATCCAGTCGTAGTTTGTTGTTGCCAATCACCATAACAGCCTCGGACAGTTTAGCTTTGAAAATCATAGATTTTAAAAGAAAACAAAACGTTTCTGCGATTTCATTGAATTCATGGAAATTATTCTGCAAATTCACAATTAGTTACCATAGAGCTCTCACAAGAGAATATCTTTTCGTGATAGCCTGTCATGTTTGTTTGTTTGAATTTCAAGACACACCAGAGACTCCGAATTTATAAATATGATTGATGACAGAAAATATTCGATATGTGGATCATACGAACTGTTCAATTATATCATTAAACCGTTAGGATTTGGTTTTCAGCTCCCCCAATTCGATTAGGACAATAGCATACGACCACGTCCAGAACAATTTAGACGAAATGCATTAGATCGACCAAGTCTCCTCAGAGCTGGGCTCTTGGATGCGTCGATCTTGGCTAATATAACGCTCGCTTGCTTTGTTTCTTCATCCTCCATTAATGTCAACTTGCAGGTAGCTTTATCAACGCTGTTGTTGAGTCTTCACTAATGACATTTTATTTACAAGAATCTGTTAAAAACACTTCCAATCGTTTAGGGTAATTTTGAATCAACATAGGTATTTCATGCCGCTTGTACTTTGAGATTCAGACTATCATTCCCTAGATCCGTGATGTCCTTGGCAAACACCAGTCATGGACCAGCACCGCTGCTGTAATCAATGCTGTATTTTACCAGTTCGAGTGACATCTTTGTCACAACGACATTGATGATGCATACCTCGAGACGTTATCCATCGATGATGTATCTCTCACTGATGAGAGCGGTTATTACTCAACGGATGACAAAAAGGTTTGTTAGTCCCGTCCGCGTGTGGCAACGACGGGTCGTCCGTTAGAAACATGTCCCACGTGTCCGCAGTACATGCAAATCAGGTATCACTTATTGTGTCCAACTCTCTGCCGAAAATGCCTTTACGTCCAGGTCACCAATGGTCATGGGTGTTTTATATACGACCACGTTAACGGCAGCGTAAGTTTATTGGGGTAATTGCAATAAATTAAGCGGTACGTAGCCGTTTATGAATATATTATTAACACATTATTACTTCGCGCTATTATGTAATCATCATTTTGTATACCTGTTTTCGGCTTATGATTCATTCTGGAAAGGCAATAGATTGCAAAAGTCACTGATGTACAAATTTACCATAAGTATTTAGCCACACAAAACAATCAGATGTCCATCGCTACATATTAGCCACAACTACAGTATGAACCTTTAATTGCTGTTGCGCTGTAGGCAAGCATGTTTTGTCGGACCGACCAAAGCAAATCTCACAGGGGCATCAGAGACTAAACGATATATAATATATCATTGTGCGTCCTGACCACCGAGCGACTACTAATAACTTACATGATCGCATTACACGTCTTTGGTATCGCGATCATCGACGTAATCATTCGAATATAGCATTCAAAATAGCGGATTATGTATTGTGGCGTAGTTTAAGATATACGAATTCTCACTCGCTATCGATTTTCACACCACTATATTCATCCGTAAATCATTAGGCCATGCCAACACAGACAGCTTTGAGGACTCGCGATTATCAACTCCATATCCCTTGGTAAATTGTTCCATAGCAGAGCATAACGTTGATTGGTGGACGCTGACAGCAATACCTGATTATTTGCACGTGATTATACCCCATGAAATGCATAATCAACACTGGTTTGCTTTCGTGTAAGCCCGTGGATATTCTTACCAGGTACTTATCAGGAGAACCTTCGAGTATAGAATTTGAAGACAACACAGGCGAATTATTGCGGCAAATCCCCGAACACTTTATGGTTAATGGTGGCCAACCGGCTCATATTGAGCATCAAAACTTACTTTCAAATTCAGGTTGTATCGTATTCAGGACATATTTGTGATTCAACTTGTGATTATGTTATCAACCACGCATCGCGATGCAGCGTTAATATATCTGAGTAATCATCCGACCATATTTTTATTATAGTACGCGTCATTCATTCATTAGTACATCAATGTGACATACACGTCGGAGTTTGTGACAACACCGCGCAATAATCGTGGGCGAGTCAGTGTTGCTTCGTTTGATATATCCACTGAATCGATGACGGTGCGAAGTTGTCCGATTAATGATTCCACCCGTTATCGTCGCCGATCGAATGATTGTTACAACGTGTAGGTGGCGTTGATTTTTTTGTTTGGTAATCTAATTCCAGTTGCCATCTCCTCGACGGTTGTTGGAAAAAGGTAGTTTGTGGTAAGGTATTCTGTAGGTGCAGCTTCACATACTGATCTTTCTTATCTACAATCTGGATTCCTCACGAATTCTAAATAGTACTCAAAGTTACTAGTATGTGCTGCTTGTTTTAAATGATCATAACTTACTGGTTCTGCTGTGGTCACGAGTGGAAGAGTGGTCTAAATCGCTCTCCGTGACGGATCACTGCCATCTTACATCTATCTACGTGGGTTCGAGTCTCAGATTCGACTGATGTGGGTATGCGAGAAAGCTTGCCCGTTGCTTCGCGTGGGTCGTTGGTTCTTTCCGGGTTTTCCCGGGTTTTTCCTACGCCGTTAATACTGGTCGCCATGTATATCGTGTGCTGAAAAGTGGCGTTAAACCCTTCAAGAACTACAACAACAATATAGAAGTTTGCGATCTCCATATGATTTACAGTATGTTTTAACACGTGCCTGATATTTTACCACCACCCTGATTAAAACAATAACCATATATTCAAGGATAATAATTAACTCATTCTTGAATACATCACGATATGTCTCCCATTAGTACGTGTCGAATGCTCCTACCTGCTTCTCTGAAAAGTCATCTCTAGTACCCTAGATACATTCTTAAATACCCCCAATCACCTATGCCAAACGTGGAATGTTTTCATCAGTTATTTGCGTGACTTTCGAAAGTCTCTTCACTTCTTTACGATTTCGCTCGTGGGTTTTTAGAATGGTGAAAATATTGGCCTATAGCCATACATGGTGTCAACCCGCACAGTCTACAAATATATGTTGTTACCTGTGTAGGCTCTTGCATGACGTAACATAGAGTGAAGAAAACCAGCTTTGTAAATGTTTGGATATAATCTATATTGTCTTAGACAAATAAGGTAAATATGAGAAAAAGAGCGAATAAAATCGACAATTAATCCAAGAATTACTACATAGAAGATATATTATTTATAAGGCACTCAATTAATCTGATTTCGAGTCCCGATAAAGTAAAATGTCCATGACGACTATTGCTACCGCTAACGTGCTGTTGTGTCATCTGTTCGTTGTTGAATTCGAGACAAATTTAATCCAGTTTAAAATTATAATATATATATATATATATATATATATATATTATATTATTATAATATAATATATATATATATATATATATATATATATATATATATATATATATATATATATATATATATATATATATATATATCTATCTTTACCTACAACAAGTTGAGCACATGGTTCTGACTTGTTTGTACACTTTCTTCCAGGTAATACCGGTTGGTTGAGTGGCTTTGTTACAAAAGGTAAATTGAGCAATGACAGCTTGCTTATAATTGACAACCCTAAATCAAACATGGATGGGACAATCACAATACCTGTCAATACGAGTTTAAAATTCAAGGGAATCAGAATAGAGCTAAATCAGAAGAATTTAGGTATTGCTGCTGCCATATGCCTCTGTGAAGTAGAAGTAATGGCTGGTATGAATTCTCTTTATCTTTGTTTTATTTCACTGGTAAATATATTTTAATTGCAATATTACAGATGGACAAAACTATATATTACAAAACTTCTTATAGTACGGTCAAATAAAACTGTTTTCATTCAATATATCACCTACATTTTGGATATAGTTTCTTTGTGTAAGGTCTTGTCATTTGCTGCATTTTTCACTATTGCATGATTTAAAATATTACAGAAAATCTACCGAGTATAGTCCTAAAAAGTACCTTTTATAGAGAGACAGTTAAATATATTTATAGTTATATTATGTGCAAACTATGTATATTTTATGTGCATGAAATTAGCTAACATTGTACTTAATATTTTAGGGACCCAGAGTGGCCGAGTGGTCTAAAGCGCTGTCCGTTACGGAACACTGCCATCTCACCTCTGTCTGCGTGGG
Organism: Unio delphinus; assembly: GCA_029339505.1. Lineage (NCBI taxonomy): Eukaryota > Metazoa > Mollusca > Bivalvia > Unionida > Unionidae > Unio > Unio delphinus. The sequence goes on along the minus strand of JAQISU010001240.1, from coordinate 4,917,446 downwards.
TTAGAGTCTAAGATTCGGCTAATGTAATTATGTGAGAAAGCTTGTCAATAGCTTCTCGTGGGTCAGTTTTTCTTTCCGGGGGTTTTCCGGGCTTTTCCTCCACCATTAATACTGGCCGCCATGTATAGCCTATTGTGTTCTTAAAACAATGGCGTTAAACCATAAAAACAAAAACAAAACTTAATATTTTAACAAATTCATTTGAAACTCATTTTCTTTGGAGACTAAAACATAACCTGTGATTGATCTTGTCAAACAACTACTTTCTATATGTGGAGAAAACACTAATATGAATCTAAGTAATATTGTCATACAAGCTGAAAAGAGGATCTTTATGATTGAATCTATGTTACTGACTCTGTAAAGGGAAAAAAATAAAGGTGTACTATAAAATGATTATAGAGCATACAAAGTGCGACAATGAGTGCAAAAACGAACATTTTGTTTTGTATTTTAAACATGAACAACATAACTACGAAAATAAATCACACTTAATATCTGAATAATCGGAAAACGGATAAAGATATATGCTACTAATTATAGTTTCATACTAAATCAGTCTTTTGTTCCTGCAACTGGTATTTGGCTTTAAATAACAGCAAAATGAAATTATCATTGGTCAGAATCATTCAACATGACATATATTTCTGGTGATATGCAATTGTATCAAATTATCAGATAACCGTTTGTGTTTTGTCTCTGGGCATAGTCTAAACGTCAAATGATAAAGGTAACTGTTGAACATATCGGTAGTACATGATACCTTCAGGCTTGCAACATCATTAATACTCAACAAAAATAACATCTTGAAACGATGTGCGTTGCTGTGAATAAAATCAAATATGCGGGAGAGGGTGGTATTACTGATATTTGACATATGGCGTATATGATACTCAAGTAAGAAGTCTATCAAAAAGATCATAATTTGTCTGGAGTAAATATTAAATACGTTCTATATTGTATTACAGGCTGAAACACACACACACACACACACACACACACACACACACATATATATATATATGTATATATGTATATATATATATATATATATATATATATATATATATATATATATATATATATATATATATATCTATATATATATATATATATATATATAGAGATATATATATGTATATATATATATATATATATATATATATATATATATATATATATATATATATATATATATATATATATATATATATATCTATATATATATATATATATATATATTAACATACTATATTCACAACGGAAGGCCGCAAAGATCAAATCAAAATTAAGTATGCATTAGAATGTAGACGGAGAAATACAAAGAAACAAAAACACAAAATGTGGACGATTTACTTAACACGACCACTGAGACCTATGATACAACACATATAACATGATTTGTTTCGTTTTTTATGCTATACTATCCACTGACAATATTAAGAAACAAGTGTTTATTATAGCGTAAATGGAATATTACGCCCATATGAAGATATACGGTTGTTACAAGCAAGATGACTTCACAATTGTTGCAGCCTTTAGACTGACATAATTAAAAATTAAATATTTGGTTATATTTAGCTAATGTATCATTTACAAACAATGTCAATGTTCTCTTTACTTGCAATGCATATGTTATATGTATGTGTTTTATTCATTTTTTTCCAGTTCTTTTTTTATTTATGTTTTACCTGTTATCATAACTTCCTTTGCTTATGCAAATTTTGAACTCTTCGTTGTACGAGAACAACTCTCTTCTGTTTACTCTTTGCACTGTCTTTTACAATAGTTAAAAATGGCAGGATATACCGATTTCGTAATGCACAGGAAGCCAAACGATGTTGATTCTAAATCTAATGAAATTAGTATAGGTCAGCATGTCAGTCAGTGCAAAACAACTCAATATCACATTTGATTAGAGGTTTCGATAGACATGTAATAACAAATGGTTGATTGGCTATCACATCGTTTCTTAAAAGAAGATTGCAATAACCTCATTGAATGTATTAATATGATTCGTATTAGTATCTTTAAAAACAACGTAGAAATATCTATATGGTCTAAACATGAATATACATATAACATACATCGATGAGGAAGATAGAGTAGTTTAAATGTGTAAGAAACTATCAGTTGTTCTTAAATCGTGTGTTATTCTTTTCCAAATAATATTAGAAACGTAAAGGCGCACATGTACACACACTTAATAATCCGGTATATCTTTGTAACACTGAAGATATGAATCCACAATCTCCATGCAGACAGCATCCATAGCAGTCTTAGACTGAATACATACCATGCCAGGTAATACAAGCGATGGTTAACCACACGAGCATTGTCCTACAAAGCCAAGATATATATGTACCAGATTCAATAGAGCTAACAATAATAGTGGCAAATAAAACCGAGGCTTAACCAAAACGTATCAAACTTTACGAATGCTCTAACACACTCAATCATACAGGGCTTAATTCATCAAAGGTACAAAAGTAACAATATAACTCTAAAACAGGTTTGGAAACTGAATATATATATATATATATATATATATATATATATATATATATATATATATATATATATATATATATATATATATATATATTATATTCCTGTGCGTTACGAAATCTGTATGTATATGCCATTTTTAACTAGTGAACTGTACAAGATGTGCAAAGAGAAAACAGAAGACAATTGTGTTCGTACAATATATATATATATATATATATATATATATATATATATATATATATATATATATATATATATATATATATATATATACTACATGTAATGGTACAAAGAGTCAACTGCAAACAACAGATGAATAACGCCCTGAGAACGTCTGCTGCTAACGCTTCAAAATATGAGAACGCAACGATAGGATTTAAGGTAAAAGTTGTTATTAGGAAATAATAACTGAAAATATGTATGCGAAGATTAAGATGCTAACTATTAGTGAAATATTTAGATAATTATTAAGGGAGAAGTGTGTAATCATTGCCACATTGTGTACAGCAATTCTAATTTTATGTATTCTACAGAAATAAATGTAGCAGAGAAAAAACTAGCTAAACAGTCATCGATGTACAATAAAACAAGCACAAGTTTTAGTGCATCGTTGGCTGTAGACGGAAACACTAACACAATCTTTGCTGAGAAAAGTTGCAGCATGATAAATCCAGGTTACCTTAACCCATGGTGGAGCGTTGACCTGCAGGCTGTCTATTTTGTTATCGGTATTAGGATTTACCAGCAAATGGATGGTAAGTATTTTAATTGCATCCGAAAGCTGTTTGTGTGATTTTAAAAGCTTTTCCTTTGACAAAATGTATCTGGTGAATGGATTATAATTGTTTTAACAATACATGCAAAGCATGTACATTATATTTATATGTTTACTTATATATGCATTGTTTTACCCTGTGATCTCCGGATGACCCAGTAATTATTTGAGAAGCAAATGTTCTAGATCTTAAATGAAATTTTAAAAATTTAATTATAATCCTGGACGGAACAACGGCAATACAAATCTAGTTCATAACACCCTCAGCAAGTCATGCAAAGGTTGCTATGAAATATTGTTTGTGATAAGTAGCTTATGTTGTTAGTTAAAGTAATCAGAAGAATATAATCAACAGATGAATCCAAAATGTCTGATTGTATTTGCCAGTTTGAAAAATTCATAGGGAATTAGTAATTCGTCCAACAGCTAAGTTATATATTATCAACTCTGGTCCTCAATATTTCGTAAAAATTGTTAATATATTTTTATTATTATAGCTATAAACAGCTGTAAAAGTAGAATTTCAGTTATAAATATAATCATTTTTAGTTTCCTCAGACTGGACGGTGCACACATTGTTGTTTCGACATACGTTTTACTTATTGCACCTAGAATTTTCCATTACAAAACTTACAAAATATTGGTATAAACAGTATGTGGGTGAAATATGAAAGTTACATTTGTATTATGTCGGTATACATAAATTGATCGAGCCATTTCAGATTAAACTTTCTACATCACGAAACCGTTCTTTTCGCTATATCAATGTCACTTGACGCACTAACCAAGTTCATAGGATGTGAGTGATCAAACATTACATCCATCATGGATGATATTGCAATAAGATTTATTATAATAGTCTCATGTAAGCACCCTTAGCGTGATCAAAATGATTATACATATCAAAAGTATTGTCTCCTGACGTGGCTTAGTAGTAACGTATCAGGAGATTTTGATTATTTTGTTTACATTTGATTCATGACCCAATGCCACGGCCGGAATACTCAATGATTTGGAAAACATTCCAAATACAATGAGTAAATATTGTATGATCTAATCACTCAAGCGATGATTGTTTTAGACGACTGTTATTGTCTTTTATTCCGCAACGACACGGTACCTTAATTGTGCTTGGAATTGTCGGTGAGTTTCTTCTGCGCCAAAGCAATCTCGAAAAAGGCAGTGATAACTATTTCATCTCTGACAATTTGGAGCATTCGAGCCACAATGTGATCCAGATTTTCAGCCGCAGCAATACTAAAATAGCACCATCAACTAAACACATATGTGCACTTCATAATCAACGTTTGTTCTCTTATTGGTTTCATCTTACGGCTCTTGCTACTCTTTAATTATTTTGTTCACGTTGGTAACTTTGAGGGTCCATCGGAGATCTTATAAAAGCAATATAATAATGCAGCAGACCTTGTCAGGATTCATCGCGTTCAGGTGCAAGACGCACGTGCACTTCTACCATGTAAGCCTCTTTACTGGTACAACTGTCATAAAATTATGGAAAATCTTTTGGTGGTGAATATTTAATATCGGACAGTTGTGAGTTTCCTTTCATTTTAGCAGCTTAAATATTTATAATATACCGATTTGGCATATATCCTTTGCACCGAAGGATTGTAATCTTTGTCCAATGACTGCTGCATCAACAAGTCAGTTCTATTGAACAACACACATACAATTGTATCGTATTAACTGACTCAATGCTAGTGTGGCATATTTGTCCTAGAACGAAACCGGGAATGAGACAGCAGTGAATACAACATCGCAGTTGCAGAGAGAATTCCGGTATGTTTGGTGCTGCTTCCAAGGATTACGCATTACCACATTCTAATGCAAGAACTCCAAGTAGACAACACCACTTTGGTGGAGCCATCGATGGATGAAGGTGAATTCCGCATAAATACACCGCGATAGTATTTTAATGTATACATGTGCCTGATTCTATTTGAAACTTATTCAGCTATTTGCGCAACTCAGATTATCTTGTATGCGCCTATACATTATTCACGAACAACATCACCGATATCATATTCATAACATGTCTTATAAAAGGCTTTCCTCGAGTTAATAACTGTATTTATTAAATTAAACCTAAAGGTGAGATCTAATCAACAGTTGTAATGTCACTTTTTTACTCCGCACATTAACGTACCCATATCGATTCACAAGGGTAAAACAAATATGTGTCAACCGATTATTATGACAGACAATATACGCAGATGCAGATGCGTTGTCGCTATTAAGTCATCTGACTCCATAGTTGATGAAACCCCGAGCAGACTATAACTCTGAACAACTATTCATATCGTTTAAAACTTGCTGTGAACACCTCAGATAGTGTCACAAGTTAGATCTATCGAATTGTTGAGGAAATCGTCACAATATCAAGCACTACATTAAACTCGATACGTAAACTTAGATATCTTACAAAATGTTGTTAGACCAAATTAAAATTATTTTATTGTTTACCGTGATCCAAATACGTTCATGCAAATTACAAGCACATCAATCGTTTGTTTGTGATCCGTCTAACATGTCTCAACATTAATCCCAAGTGTCGTTAACGACACATTAAGTCCAATGAATATTTCGACGGCTATACGCGTCGTTAACATGTAGTGTGATGTACTTTTAATGAATCACTTTATGCAGATGTTGATAGCGTTGAGTATGTGATATCTGTAATCGTTATATCTACCAATTAAAATATTTGGACGGAACTGATTTGTTTATGAAGCTTTGCATCAAAGTGACGGCATGACTGTTCACTCTTGCATCCAACTCGCCCATGCTAGTCTCTTTATTGATGGCAGAAACAAATAGATGGTGTCGCTGCCACTCATGTCTCTCAACACTTGCTGTAAGTCTATTACGACATTATAAAAAGGTTAAACATGAGCTGATAATACACTCATATACAGTTCAGTCATCATAGAATCATTTTTAACAACTTGATATTTTGCGGTACCAGCCCGGTAATGGATCAATGCACGAACGTAGTTTTGCAACACGGAACTTCCAGTTCCATCACAATGTTTCAATAGTTTAGAATTTTCAGTTTTAAGAACTAATCAAAGTCTGCTGAATCACCAATGAATCGCGTTGCTGCTGAGTGTAACTGAAATGACCTTGCTTATAACGCATCAAACGATGTCATTTAATGTTTCGCGCCGATGTCAAAAGTATGTGATTTAACTGTGACTATGGGACGAAGTGGTTAAGACCAAATAGCAAACATGGGTTGCCAAAGGAGGCTCTGCCTCTAGCATAGAATAGTCAACTTATTAAAAGTAAATTATCATAATATAAACAAGCGAACAGCGGATGTAAAGAGAAGCGCATTATAAACTTTTCTTCTACAGTCCGAGTGTGTATTTGAGAGATGATGCCGCCGTGGAAACCTTAGCAAGTGTAGCAAAGTTGCTTCATGGTTGGCCAAATAATTCTTGTAGCAGAGTTATATGATCTTACTATGAAAGATTTTACTTGGTATGGTTAATATCCAAAATCCAAATATTATACATATATAAAGAGTATGTGTCGTTAAAGTAAACATATTCTGCATGTTTCACAGATGAACTAAGACGCATTCAGACGAGGGTACCACAAAATGTTCACAGCTTTTGCAATTGGACCCGCGTAAAGAATATATCCTACATTTTGCTCCGGTGTTGATCAAACATCGTGTACGAGTTCGTGTTGGAATGTCAATACTCAACTTGAGCAAGCTATTTCAACACGACACGATTGCACACGCGCGGTACGGTATTCTGAAATGACTACGCGCCAACATTGTTCATAATATATCGGATGGAGGGTGTACCTTCTGATGAGATAGCGCTGGTTGGGATATTCATCATCAGGGAATCTCTATAAGTGTACGGAATTTTGTCCCGATTCTCGTACAACCTATTGATTTTATCATATGAATGCTCGTACAAGAGATGGTTTGAAAAGTGTAAGGCATACTAATCAACTTGAATTGGTTATGTCAGCTTGAAAGTTTGATCATAAATATTAACATAAAAAAATCCACCGTCAAAGATCTTTGTGGACGCCAACAATCAGATTTCGAAGTTTATGTGATGCAAAAATACTGATAAGTTCGATTCAAATTGGTTTGCGCAGATTTTTGATGTTTCATTCAAAATACGACATTGGTCATGCGAATGATAAAGTCCTTCTGACAATCATCTAAGGCCTTACGTTTTAAATGCGTAATAATATGGATAAACGGTCCCATGCAATTCAAATACTCAAATGATCTTGGTGTTAGGCAAATAAACTTACAAATAGGATTAAGGACATTGCAACCAGAACTTCTAGTTCCCTAGGTGGAAGTGACAGCTCCTTTAGAGCTCTAGTAATAGGTGGCCGCTGCGAACTGCCGAATATTATCGCCTGTCATAACCGAGTCAGCGAATCAGTGGAGCTGTTATCGAATGCATTTCGCTTTGAAGTCTAGCCATTTAAAAAAAAAAAAACTCATCCGATTACACGGCAAGATAGAACAATGGTACCTCAGTTTGGTCGTCACATAAAACGGATGTTAATAAAACCTGATTGGTGTTTCCTGAGCGGCTTATGCTGTTGTGTTGCTTCTGTATACGTTGCTGGATGCGTTAGCGTCAAAAAGGTACATTGAATTATCCAAACGCAACGTGAATTATATAAAGAAGTTTCGTCTTACATTGTACAGAAGTATTTTGAGAATTTATATACCTCGCACTGGCATTATAGTCTTCTGCGAGTTTAAGCTAGAAGCAACACAGTAAGACTCATGTTCCGTGGTATATTCTTGGGTGTTAAATGGAACGGTACGTCATATGTATTAATGTTTGTTATACAGGTTAAACAAAGCAAGCAAGCAGGATATGTACCGCAACTGAGTAGGTATTTCGCGCGTTCATCCCAATCGTTTTTTGGAGTATTATCTATAGTATATAAAACCGAAATCTTTGAGATGTTACATACAAATAATGTGCACAGCCAACATCAGCTTTAGATACCATTTGAATCAGATGCATACCACGTATTCAATACTGAAGTTAGCCAATCATCATCAGGTTGACTTTTACCCTTGACAATTTTCTTCCTAGAATCTGTCATGTATCTGCATAATAAAGAACAATTTTGTAAGAAACAATGGTTCCAACCAGCGATCGTCTCTTTGATAATAGGGTTTAGTAGAGCGTTCATGAAAACCACGTTTTGACATTATAAATTCGTTTGAAACTTATGTTATATTCTCCTCCGTTCATCAAGTATGATCGATCGTTGTACCAATTTAAAGTACTATTTCATAATATAATCATTCATATCCTCAATGGTCCGCATAATAATAAGCACAGAGAGTAAACAACAGTAAATTTAGATCATCCTCATGTTTTAACTCTTTTACCTGAAGCATTTACGTTACATTTTATATTAGGGCAAATTTCATTCTAACACGATGCAATATTGATAGTTTGTATTCATTGCGCTTTGAATCTTTTAACATAGAAAATAATACATTTCTGAATTTTATAAAAATATCTTCTCTCTCCCTCCGTATATTCTGAAACGTAAGTCTGGAAAGTATAGATTATCACTTTACTTTTTGTAGCCTGAAAACAAATATCCATATACATATACGTATATACAGACAGACAGACAGACATACATACTTACATCCATACATATACATTGATTCTTGTACACACATATATATATATGTTTGTATATATATATATATATATATATACATATATATATATATATATATATATATATATATATATGTATATATATATATATATATATATACAAACATACATACATATATACAATCATACACACACAGACACAGACACATACATACATACATACATACATACATACATACATACATACATACATACATACATACATACATACATACATACATACATATGGACTTCATGATTGGTTTGACGCAGCTCTTCCGTGTTGTTATATGTTATGATATTTGTACTTGTTGTCTATCCTTGTCTACATTATCGTGTTTCATCATGCATTTGGCTGTTCAGTTCTTATCTGTTTCTTCATTTAGTTGTTTTTGAAATGAGAACAATTATAATTGTTCTCAGCTCATTGCTCCACTGGTATGACGTTCTTTGTTCAGGAATAAACCGCCATCACGCGATTGCCATGTCTTGATTGACCCTCATTAATTGCTTGAAATGACGATCCTTGGCTCTTCATACTACATTGCACGCAAGACTAAACCAACTGGGACTACATTTATCATTGCTTAAATATAAACGGAAGCAAATTCAAAAAAAAATTTTTTAAAAAACGGGAATGAGTAGAACAGGCAGAAGTATTCCATTTATCTCAGTTATGCATTTTCCAGCTAAAGATTTTAAAACTCGGCCGTTAATTTTGAGACCTGCTGAATTTCGATCCTAAATCTACGAACGTTGTGTCAACTGTCCCAGAAATACCACTGCGTATTGCATTACTCAACGCCCAGAGAGTACGACCACCGGAAAAGCGAACATGAATAGTTAATTTCATCAACGATCAGAATATCGACGTCCTCTTCCTGACAGAGACATAGCTAACAAAATCAAGCGATGAGCCCAAGTGCGCGTATTTAACAGCTACCGCTTACTCCATGAAGGCGGCCCCCTACCACTCTCGAGGAAGTGGAATTTCTGTCATCACAACGAATTACTCGATAACATGTCTTAAGTACAACGCAATCGTCCATTTCTGCCACATATCGTTTGAACTAGTACAAACAACAGTCACAATGGAACAAAGGTCAGTTCATATTTCCTGTCTCTACCGCTCTACTCCTGGTATAAGAAACAAACTGAATAAATCTCTTTTTTTGGAGCAGTTTCTGAATCTCCTGGAGTATAGACATTCGATAGGTGGCAACCTGATTATTCTTGGAGATTTCAACTTTCACTTTGACTGGCTTGGAAACTCATACACGTCAAAACTGATAGATTCACATTCATGGTTTTAACCTTAAGCAGTCAGTTGACATCCATGCAAACCTAACAACTTTCTAATATCCTACATGAGAACAACTTGATAACTGCCTGCTTTCATTGCCTGAAAAACATGCCCCAGCCACCAAGTATAGAGCATCAATTCAAGAGTGTTCTCCGTGGAATAGCAGTGTCCGAGACAAGCTTCGCACTGCTGAAAGAGCTCGCCGTAAAGTAGCGCGGCTTCGGCTTGCCACCAAACGTACTATTTTAAACAAATCTATCAAGCAGTTAAGAAAGTCACAAACAGAGTCCAGTTATTGATTATTATTCCGCTACAATACTAAGATCACGAAGTTTTCCAATTTTTAATATGTCGTTGACATAAATAACAAACTAATGTCAAGAACAACTGTAAACCACTTCCAACTACATTCTCTTCAGTAGATCTTCAGGACTTATTTGCAGATTTGTTTCGTGATAAAGTACAAACCGTTAGAAAAACGCTTGACAACACAATTTCAAATAACTCGTCATCATACAGTTACGATACAGCGTCAAATATTACGAGCATTTGAACCTGTCTATGGATTTAGTACGCATAATCGCGATGAAGAGTACACCAAGGTCATGTATACTTGGTCCAATTCCAACATCACTGCTGATTTAGTGCTTAGATCCAATATTGACTTTACTAATGGATGTTATTAAATTCTACCTTTCATCAGGGAAATTCCCATCATTTGCAAAAGATCCGTTGTAATGCCTCTGCTGAAGAAACCAACACTTGACTATAACGATTTAAAAAATCTCCCGTTCATATACAAAAACTTCGAAATATATGTTCTAACCTAACTTGTATCTTATTTGATTTTTAATCAGTCTCTTTAGCAATGCACGGTCTGCATATCGCCTTTGTCACAGTAATGAAACTATTCGTCTAAAAATATGTAATGACATTATCTCGGCTTGAGATAGCAGAAAGAGTACAGTCATCACCCTCCTTGATTTATCTGCATCATTTTACACAATAGACCATGATATATTACTTCACCATCTGCAGCATGTATTTGGCATTCACAATACAACTTTACTTTGGTTCAAGTCCTGCTTAGTCAGCATGAACGAAATTTGTATCTGGAAATGGAATGCACTCCAAATGAGTTGATCTATTTTGTGGTGTTCTATAGTTGCCTGTTCTTGGATCTGTTCTCTTCATTAAATACACTCAGCGCACTTAAGTGACATATATTATCATCCAATTTATCACTAATTTATACGCTGAGGAGACACAAATATACAAGTATAGCAACCCAAAAGTTGATGCTACCATCCATGGAGTAGAGCAATGCATTACTGATGTGAAATCATGGATGACATGCAACAAGACTTTCTCATTCACATCCTTTATCTCAAACAATAAATACTAGCAACAGTAATGTCACAGGGATCTTGTATCTGGTATCTTGTAGTATGGCGATGTCGACATGGAGTCTTGCACGTTCGTCAATGATGGCTGAAGTTTTTCGAACATTGCTAATTGCCTGGAGATCATCTAAAAGTCTACTCAGCATGCTCTGTACCTAGCTTGGGAATTGAAGGTTGCCTTGCTGTTATAGTTGCAGTACGATTTGCTAGGTATTCCTTGTACATATTGTGCCGCAATCTATTTTATGAAAACACCATTTGTTTAGCAAAGATAGGCTACTTCACAGTTATAACTGCTTAGATATGTTAACGTTGATGTAGATTTCCTAAATATATTAACACTGACGGCTATCGGTTATACCAAGAATCTTGGATAATGTTTGTGATATTAGTGATCGCTGTGAACAAAAATACGTTCTTCTGCTGTCTTAATCGGGCGCTTGCAGGTATAATTAAAGAGCCAACCACATTAGATAATCTGAGGTAAAATCGTCTCATAAATAGTAACCGCTGATCAGTCAATACTGCGGTTTTTCAAAAGGTACAGACAATGAATGTAGGGTCTCACATCACTGTTTTTTCAAAGGTACAGACAACGGATTTAGAGTATCTGCATCAAATATATCGAATTTGTGCAGGTCGGCCACCAGACTGATGGCTACCGATTAATGGATACATCATGGATTGTGTCCTTACGCTATTCATGCTCATGGGGATACCATGGGGATACCATGGGAAATAATATGTTATTTCCCCAATCGGACATCATATGCTATACTAATTACGTATATAAATGTCATTTGCACCATAACAGGTGGGCCAGAATTAGATATGCTGTAATCAAAATGCAGTCGCTGGTATATTTGTTTCTAGTATGAGTGAAACAAGATGTTCAGGTACCCACAATACGCCCCAAAATAATGGAAATGGTTTAGTATTGAGGCAGACTATCGTCACCACATCGCATATATAGTGTAAAGTTTCAACGATATGGGATATGTGTTTCTAGCCGTAGCCTTTATATTCTGTTATTACTATTATCGTCATTGGTCTTTATACATTGACCTATAGTGTCGTTTCCCATAAAAAACTAATTTTAGCTGTAATCTTTGTATTATATATATATATATATATATATATATATATATATATATATATATATATATCATATATATATATATATATATATATATATATATATCACATATATATATCATAGTCTATGTCTACATCCCCGTTTGTTTATAATCCCCTGCCGATTTCAGTAACGAAAAGCATAATCAAGATAAAAAGTCAAGAAATCTTACTCAGTTCATTCATTGATTTATAATTTTTAACCCGATTGCGACCAGGGTGTCCATAACACCTTTATCGTCTGCGCGTCTCATGCTTAACGGAAGATTTCATACTAACACGATACCATATTGCACACAATTTGGGCAAGTCTTTTTTCCGTACAGAGTGACGTCATAGCTCCTTTTTAGTTATTCACGGATACTTCCATCAATTACGTTAAGGTTAAGAGCTATATCTCTTTGCCACATATACAATCTATCTTCTATGTACATACATGCGTATTTATGCATCTGCCTTTTTGCTGAAAATGGTCTTGTCCAGGAACTTGAAATTGATCTCGAGGATGGCCATGGTTGTGATGAAAAATTTCGTTAAGCATCATAAGCTGATATAATTATCAGAAATAAATACATATTGCGAAACAGATCGTAACATAATCCCTTTTTATTTTCCTACCCTTATTGCAAAACTGTTTATAATCTTGTCTTAAACAGAAGCACCGTGCAAGTCTCGCTGCATATATATATATATATATATATATATATATATATATATATATATATATATATATATAGATATATAGATATAGATATCTGCATAATTCATGAATTACTATGCATAATTCTAAATTGGAGGTCTTGATGCAAGGTAAAATAAAATTTTCAAATTTGTTTACTACAAATGACTTGTGTAGTTAGGTCATAAGTAATTTGTTTTTTGGCTTTGTAGAATAATACATTTTTTAATTAAATGTATTTTAATTTAATTTAATATAATTACTATGATATGTTTGCCTACAAATGGATGACATAGTGAAGGTCCAGATGGCCTCGTAACATGTATAGTAAGGTTTCGTCTTACATCTTTTTTAAATTGTCCTTTGTCTGACCTCATATTTATACAGGTATGGTACTATCGCGTGTTTGTTATTATTCATATTTTTTGTAGGTCTTGGATTGAATAAATAGAAAATAAATGTTGGCTACAAATCATTAAACAGTCAAAGCAAATGTTCTGTCTGGAACTTCTTCAGCTGAAGCTACTTTAGTTAAGAATATTAATGTAGCACCAAAAATGTTGAATGCTATAAAGGAATATATCTTTCTGCAGCGCAGACGAATCGACTAAAAGGATTCACAAAAAAGGATTTTTTTGAATAAATAGAAAATAAATTTTGATGGCTACACATCTTTAAACAGTCAAAGCAAATTTTTTTTTTGGAACTTCCTCAGCTGAAGATGCTTTAGATAAGAATGTAAATGTAGCACAACAAATTTTGAATGTTATAAAGGAATTTATCCTTTTGCAGCGCAAACGAATCGACTAAAAGGATTCACACTCGTTGGAGTACATTCCAATGGATCGAATGAGACAATACAAACACCCCAACCCTACCAATCTGGTGAGATTGTCATGCACGTTGCACCGCCAAGGATGTTGAAAGAAATAAGGGTGCACCTTAATCATAGTGATCTGAGTGAAGGACCAATAATTACTCTTTGCGAAGTGCAAGTGTTTGCTGGTAAGAGACCCATTCTTATCGTGATTATTATTATTATTATTATTATTATTATTATTATTATTATTATTATTATTATTACACAAAGTATATATTACATAATACAGTCTTGGTGTTGTAAGGCAGACACAAGCGCACCATTTGCTTTTGGGATCATCAGCTACTATCGCCATCAGCTCCAGCTCCTATACGGAGGGTTGAGCCACATGTCACGGCCCCATGGCCAGTTCCAGTCCCACGTTGTAGGGCTTAGTATGTATGTATGTATGTATGTATGTATGTATGTATGTATGTATGTATGTATGTATGTATGTATGTATGTATGTATGTATGCATGTGTGTGTGTGTGTATGTATGTATGTATGTATGTATGTATGTATGTATGTATGTATGTATGTATGTATGTTTATTTTGTATGTTTATCTTGTATGTATGTATGTATGTATGTATGTATGTATGTATGTATGTATGTATGTATGTATGTATATATATATGTAAGTATGTATGCATGTATGTATGTATGTATGTATGTATGTATGTATGTATGTATGTATGTATGTATGTATGTATGTATGTATGTTTGTATGTATGTATGTATGTGTATGTGTGTATGTATGTATGTATGTATGTATATTTTGTATGTTTATCTTGTACGTATGTATGTATGTATATATGTATATATGTATGTATGTATGTATGTATGTATGTATGTATGTATGTATGTATGTATGTGTGTGTGTGTATGTATGTATGTATGTTTATTTTTTATGTTTATCTTGTATGTATGTATGTATGTATGTATGTATGTATGTATGTATGTTTGTATGTATGTATGTATGTATGTATGTATGTATGTATGTATGTATGTATGTATGTATGTTCGTATGTATGTATATATGTATATATGTATGTATGTATGACTGACTGACTTACTGACTTTATTTCCTCTTCAACAGAAATTACATCAGATTAATCAAATTCAGGATAATACAAAATCATGAAAAAAAAAAGAAAAGAAAAGAGTATATAAAAAATTGAAACGTATACCAGTGTATGCCGTGAGATTTTCGGCAAAATGTCTACGAAAAAAAAAGCCGACATGGACATTAGTTGAAAGGACGGCACACATTTTTGCGATCGACCATTGTAATTCGCACTGGGGAGATGTATAGACTTTCTTTATTAAGGCTAGCAATATTGTTCATACTGATTGTGACGGGGATTAATCTCAGGTAACGTTTTTGATTTGGATAATGGTACGTATTCTTTACGAGTCAACGATAGTGTAAGGTCACACACTGCACGCATTTTGTATAGTTGGAGAAGCGAGACAATATTAATGAATTAGAAAATCCACGGCACATGGCTAAACCAAAATTAGCCTCGATGTGTGGGTAGATAGGCCAATATAATCCATTGGGTTTGGGATTAATTTAAACTTTTATTTTACTAATTCTGTGATCGAGTGTAAGATGGAATAACTCTCAAATAAGGATACTCGATGTCAGTTCATTAGCATTGTAACCCTGATTTTGAAATTATCCAAAATAAATTACTGCCGGTTAATATTTGCTTAGGTCTATAATATAAGTTATTTACTTTAAATGTTGCAATGTTTCAAATATTGTTAATGGAAGTTTAGTGGTGAGCTCAATGTTATTCGTACGTATTTAACACTGATAAAGCAAAATGCATGCAAATTCATTGAACGGTATTCAAAAGAAGTTGGTAAATATGCTCAAGAAACCTTAAATCTTCGTTGATGAAATAATGATGTTTGAATACTACATCACAATTGGGTTCGTACGGAATCTATGAAATCTCGACATCATCGTTTCGATTGTGCTGTATCAATGGATATTTAACATTGTTTTTGTAAAAGATCTTACGCAATGGATATCTTAACATGACGGATAATATAATGGAACTATCTGAAAAATTTACATTATGGCCTAAACGTTCACAATAAGCAGATAAATATCACAAATATTGTGTCCGCTGCTAAAAGCATTTTCTGACAAAACAAGGTTGCAAGTTATACAGGTTACAAAATGTGTCTACATAGCCTCATGAATTGGTATTATTGCTACTCTTATATGTGTATACAGTATGGCAAGCGATATGAATTATGGTCATATTGTTACCTACGAAAGAAAGTATTCCTATGTTGGTTTTAAGAAAGGAAAGAAATGAATAATATTTTAGTTTTCTTGCGAGACAACTCGTAACAAATACAAAATATGATGTGCAGCTAACTGAATGACGTCGATAACATGCTATTCTTAATCACACTGAATACTTTCGGTTTGACTTTGAGCAAAATATGCTAAAGAGATGAAAAAATGAACAGCAGAAGAGTAAGTACGGCATTCCTTTCCATTTTGCAACGAATACAAATTATGAATCAAGCGAATAAAATTAATATTGACATTAATATTATTGCTAATATTATTATTATTATTATTATTATTAGTAGTAGTAGTAGTAGTAGTAGTGGTAGTAGTAAGAGTAGTTGTAGTAGCAGCAATAGTAGTTCTAGTAGAAGTAGTAGTTTAAGTAGTAGTATAAGTAGTAGTAGTTGTAGTACTAGTAGTATTAGTAGTAGCAGTGTTAAGGTATACATGTATATCATCTGTATCCTTTGAAATATAATCATTATAAGACATATATTTACAAGCCGTAATGATGGCTGTGTTTGAACTATAAAAACATTTTACAGACACAATAAAGTTATTCCGTGGACATGACATAATTGATTACTTTGATTAATAGGTCTTGTGCTTCAAAGTCTTGAAATGAACTGTCCCAAATAGGAAACAATAATCGATTAGAATATTTCAGAAAAGAACAGTTTCTCTTTGTATCCTAAGGATGATATGGAAAATAAAATAGTAAAAGTCAGTCTAAACACACATTTCATGTAATATAGTACGTTGTTAATTATTAACGGCCTGATGTCAACATTGAGTTAGGTTGCAGTTAACATTTAGACAGTTTTTCCTGAATACGGCGGTATCGAACCTTTGAGGGAAGCGTCATCATCATCAGCATCAGTATTTTGACCTAGTGTGGTCGCTGAGACACAATGTTGCTGAACATCTGACTAGTTTCCTCCTATTCTCTCGATCATGAGCCAATGCCCGTGTCCCCGCTAAACTTGTCATGGTCCATTCTGAGATGTTGCCAGCCTTCTCTTTTCTCTGTATACCTCTCCGTCTGCCACCCTGGTCGCTGCCCTGCAGTACTGTTGTGGATAGACTGTTTGCTCTAGTGACATGGCCATACCATTTCGGCCTTCACTTTTGACAGTGATGAGGAGGTATTCACAATGGCCTGCTTTGTGCCTGATGATGTTACACAAATCTTCATTTGTTATTTGGTTTATGTAAGAGGTGCCAAGAATGGTTATATAGCATCTCATTTGCATTCTTCGAAGTTATTCTGCTGTCAGGGTCCAGGCCTCACATAAATAAAAAAGATTGAGATGACTAGTGCTCTCAATAGTATAATTGTAGTTTTCAGACATATATTATTGTCTCTCAATATGGGTCTTTGTTTTGACATAGCTGCATTGTTAATGCTGCTCGCAACAAACGTTAAGCTCTTAATCAGTCTTCAGTGATTATGGAACCAACATATTTGAAGTGGCTCACTGTTTCCAGTTCCTGTTCTCAGAATTTAATCTTGGCGGTTATCTCCATGACATATCTGGAATATGTTTTATCCAGGTTCTTCACGAAAGTGGCAAGTTCATCTTCACTGCCTGCGAGCCCATCAATGTTATATGCAAAGCGTAGGTTGGAGATTTTAAGCATTCTAATGCTGACTTTCCCACAGTGGTGGTCCAGGGCTTTGCTTGATGATGCAATTTAAGTAGATGTTGAAAGGCATTGGTGACATAATACAGCCTCGACGTACACCAACTGTTGTCTTGAACCAGTTCACCACAGAACCTTGAACAATAACTGCACTGGTAGCCGTTGCGTACAGCTGCCTGATGGTATTGGTTAACATTTGACCCATGTTGTACTTCTTCATTGTGGCCCATAATGCTTTATGGCACACTCCGTCAAAAGTCATTTTAAAAGTTTGGAACACATGATATATGTCTGTTTGAGCGTTTTTCATACAAAAGCCTGAGATTGAATATTTGTTATGTTGTGCTTCTTCCACTTGGGAACCCTGTCCCTTCTTCGGCTAGTATTTCTTCTCCTTGTGGCATCGGTCTGTTCAAGATGATATTCAGCATCACCTTACTAGCATGGCTGATCAAACTCAAATTTCTGTAAGTTTGGCACAGCTGTATATTTTTGGGGATTGTTATAATCAGTGACTGGTCAACTGTGTTGGCCATTCATCTGTCTACCAGATCTTGTTGCAGATTGTTGTTAATAGCTCTATCAGTGATTTCCCCCATGAATAATACATTTAGCTGGGATGTTGTCTACTCCAGCTGCCTTCCAATTCTTTAAGGCTCTTATTCCTGACTCTACTACTTCTTTGAGAATGTTGAAATCCTCATTATTTGTGGAGTTTGAAACTTACAGTACCTCTGGGTCTTCTGTGGACGTAAGGTTGTAAAGTTCTTTACAATACTCGGTCCATCTTGTTGCAATGATGCATGCTTCTGAAAGCAAGTTTCCATTTTCGTCTTGAACTCTGCAGACTATTGCTTGCATCTGTCTGGTGAGGTTTGGAATACCTATTTGCTGTTATTCTTTATCAGACTTCTCTTTACTTCTGTTCAGTTTTATCCAATCCAATCTTACGCTGCTTTCATCAAGTCTTTCCTGAATTCTTTGTTTACGTATCGATACTCCATTGCCTCCATTGTGTGTCTGGTGTTTTTGAGGTCTATTTGGATATCACACAGACACAGAATTATTTCTATATCCCATATGTTTTTTCACTGATGTCCTTGGCAGTTGTTGTCATGACTGTTTGAAAGTATCTGTTATCATTTTTATATCAACATCAATCACACACAGTGGGGCAGATTATCCTCCAATTGGGGCTTGGAATGACTTGCAGATGTTAGGGTCAGTTAGTTGTTCATGGTTGAATTTGAGCTTGATTTTATTTGCCATGATAATTTTCGTCATGTTCTTAATCACGAGCTCGTGATCACCCACAACTCCAGTACCTGGAAAAGTTCTTGTTTTTGCTCTGTTTATGCCAGATCGGCAATGTTATTGAACCAGTATATAGTCGATCTGGTTATGATGGGTTCCATGTTTTGCATTTATTTCCATTTTGGGGACTCTGATACGTACCAAGTTGTTGTAACTTGCGAACCCGAGCCGTCCCTCATTTCATTTGTAAGCTCATTGCAAGAAGGTCCACAATGATTACCCCAGTCTTTAAGAGCATGATGAGGATGACCAGCAGAAAGAGGGAACTCTACAACGTTTTAGAGGCGTCTGTTTGGTAACCAAATGCCTCGTACGAAACAGAACAAAATAGTGTCAAAAAAACAGAACTAAGGCATCTGACCAACCCGATAAGTATATTTGTTGTCACACCCTCTCTGCTGCTACGGTTTTATCTATAAAAAAATCAAGTCCGATACTATATCTTAATTGTGGATCATGTGAATTTATTGTTATACATCAGTGCGGATTTGATTTAGCATGACTAATGACATTTCTAAAACGATTTTATAATCCATGTCACAGCGACACCAGGTCTGATGAATTTTTCTTAGTGTGTGAGTATCAATTAAACTAAGCATAACAAGAATATTACAAATGTCTCTGATCACTTTTGGAATTTGTTTAACTCTAAGGGTTACATAAATCGCATTAGTATTTTTATGCTCACCTCTAGAGAATATCCGAGCAGGATTTCATTTTTTGTCCACCATCACATCATCAAGCACAATTAAGTTATTAATAGATCCATCAATGAAATCAAGATTCGGTGCTTCATCGATATCAATGATAAATGCAAAAACCATCACCACGCTCATCCAACGATTTCGTGTTTTCATTAAACTTTTTTTAACACCTTGCTTCGTTAATCATCTCAGATGGTGCTACTAAATACATCTTGTCCCCTTGTGACCATCTCATTATTAGATTAAATAACAGTTGCGTCTTTACGCTTCAAGATTGCCAAATTAGTATTCATCTGATCGAATTGGTAGCACAGGAATATTATGCCTAACAGGCTCATGCTTGTTTTGTCGCTGATGAATCAATTGCATGTATATTCATGCTATTATAAATACAGTATGGATCTATATTGTGTGAAATATAAGACGCGTACTACCGAACACGACTTGACAACAATTACAACAAAAAATAACAGATCAGCAGATGCCGGTAAGTGTTCACAATATGGTACAAAGAACTTTGGATTTATTTCTGAACAATCAGGTGATGACTTTTAAATATAAACGAGGAGATGACATTGCTGCAAAATTGACAGTATTACCAGGCACTCCGTGGGTTAAAAACCCAGAAGAAAAACATCTTAAAGGATATCATTACTGCATACTCGGAACCAGACTTGATATCAAACTTGACAACCAGGACCAACCAGGACCAGGTGAATATCCGATAAGCGCTATTGATAAGGCACGTCATGCTCATGATGTGTCTTATATAAGTAACAATATCCAGCATATGCATATCGTAGATGTGAAATTGATTCATGTGTTAAATTCTATTACAAATTAATCGTTCAAGGAATCATTAGGTAACTTATCAGTGATGAAGGGTAAACTAGTGCTAGGTGCCTTTATTTAATCGGCTGATTAATATTAGTATGGAGTCTATTTATTATTTCCCAGGAGGACACTGGAGGGGTAACGCAGCTATTAATAAAATCGCCGAAGCTGCAACGGTAAAAAATGTTTCTGCAGCAGATTGGTTATCAAGACATACAATATGGCAGATTTATCTACCACCGCCTAAACATTATCACTTTGCACATTTTGATGTCATCATTTCAAATGATGTTCATCAGGCGGATATATTATGTATCTTACACGATACGGTCAATACACGGACATACAAGTATGCGTTAACCATCTTTGATGTTGCGAGTTGATACCAAGAAGCTGAGCCGTAAAACAGCAGCAGAAGTATCTTCAGCGTTTGAACAAATTTATCGACGAGGACCTTTGCAATTTCCAAAATATATTACAGGTTGATCCTGGCAAAGAATTTCAGGGTGCATTCGCATCGCTGAAGAAGCATCAGACGGGTTCATGATGCAAAACACCACGATCAGGCACTTATTGAACGATTTAATCGAACTCTTGCTCAGCGGTTCTTTGGATATCAATACACGAAGGAATTTATTCAAAACAAGAGTTATCGTGAATGGGTTGCAAGATTGACAAGTGTAATATAACACAATTTCTCTACCAATCAATATGAAAGCTAATGGCGCGGTAAAAACATATATGTATCTGCACTAAATTCATTTCATAACATAAAATACTTGGTTATGTCACTGTGATATATATGTACGACCGATGTGAGCTCACAGGTGGTTACACAAGGGCGGCCCATCCTATCTGGAGTGTTACCACATACAAAATATCTAACATAGTAAGATCCACGGGTAGACCCGCAAATTACATACTAGATTCAACAGCTCGTCAGAGTGGATTTACACGTGAACAGTGATACCCTAGGATACACAATTACTACCGCGATCACTTAACTAGCACATCTGCGTCTATTACACTCAAGACAGGTCAGCAACGTATTTTCACGTGTATAATCATTATTAATTTAATGAGAATGTGATAATTATGCTATTTTGGATAAGGTGTATAATTTAATTACCGACAATGGAAACCTGTTAGCATTGTGGGAAAATTGTTTTGCATTACTCATACCGAAGATCCATGATAATGCCATCATTACTTTACTTTCTACGTACATAGTTAAAGAAAATAGGAGAATAATATCGAGCAATAATTTTGATGTTAAAGATATACACTTTACGTTTGTTATAAGCTTCTGAACAATGTGAAATTCTTGTACGCTGCTGCATTATATTATTATCCATTTCAGCGATGACATCAACAGTAAAATGCCTGACGTTAGCTGTTACAGCATGTTTTGTGTCGTAACTTCTTAACGGACGTTAAATGACACTTAAAAGTAAAGGAACAACTATATTTATATGTTGCTTAATTTGTTGAATGTGCTATTGGTAATTTGTCAATCTTTAGAGACCTTGCTTTGTTTTCGTAAATCTGTATCCACTAAGCCTGTTACACTAGATACGACAGCATTGATTTATTGCGATGCGGTTGAATTAGTTATTCTAATGGGCTTACCTAATGAAAGTGAGGTCAGCGTTATTTTTCCACAATACGTGTCGGAATATTTACCCAATCTCTTTCAGTTTTTAAATCATACTGTATCCTCTGTTCACTTCCGGCGATAATGCTTTTTCTGTATTAATTCATAGCGATTGTTACGTGCTTAGGCTCGAATAAACAGTAACATAGAAAGAGTGAAAATATCAAGCTTCTAAAACGTAATAAACAATTTATTGAGTACAAATATTTTTTTTTCAGAAAAGAAAAATAAAGTTACGGTTTTAAGAATCATTTCCAAAATTAATCCAAAAATAATTCAAAATATTATTCGCTAGAGAAATTGCAAAAGTCCTGGTAATAAAATGTCCAAATAATTATAAATTCGAGTTCCAGCGAAGTATCCAATATGGAAGACGATGTCACTTGATGAAGTCAGTTCTTGTTAATAAACTTTCTATGGGCACATTTCTTTTCCAGATAAATAACAAAATAATTCCTCATGATACAAACGAATTGACATCATTTCCACTACATGGTAATGTAAAATAACTCAAAAAGACACAACTTAATATTCTAAAAGCCCAACTTCTACTGAATAGCTCGCTGCAAAACATAATTTATATAACTTTTTTACGTAAACAAGGAAGGGGTCACATGATCTTTTAGAAACTCTTAGAAATAGTTTACGTTCCTAAACTCACGTACATACCTTATGATCCAACTAAAAATAGAAAGATGTTTATATAAAGCTTCATTTTGTCCTTGGAACAAACTAATCATTTTGAAAGCTCGTTTACAACTCTGAAGCCAGGTCAGAAATGAGGTCAACATCAGGTGTTTACTCTGTAAAGTACAGTTCACCCCCCTCCCCAATGAATAAAACTTAACTTAAAATGTCAAATTTGAATCTGACAAACAAACAAAAATAAAATAAATAGAAATGACGTATATAAAATGTACGTAACAGTGATATTTCGGACCCAAACTTAACTTTGGGGAAGCAAATATTTAACATAACGGAATTAGTATAGCCCGACAGCACTGATATAATCTATTTTTTTTTTTAAATTATATTAATTATTTACAAAGATTTTATTTTAATTATGACCAACTGTGTTAACTTTCATGTTAACATGACATTAATTTGTTTGATTTATCCAATAATCTGTGAATTGCTTTCGCGCTCAAATAATAATTATTGAGCTTTCTTCAACATGTATTTATTCATGTGGACCAAGCAACATTTTGCACTGGTTTTACTTACATAGTTTAATAAACGGGTCAGGTAAAGATAGATAGCTGACTGTCTCTTTAATTTGTTCAAATATGCAATATATTTGAAGGAAAATCATTACTTGTATCACTTGTTTTGAATGCAATTCAAGGTTTCAAGATTGTTTTTACATTGTACTGTAGGTAATTGGTGAACAATAATCAAATACTATTCGAAATCCAATATCTTCGAGGGTTAAATTTGAATATAATATTTCTACAATATTTTCAAGCTATTATTTTAATATTCGAACTTGACTTCACACAGTTTATGTGAATGTTTATTACAGTTTGAATTCCGCTTCTTTTGTTTTCATATTATCTTGTTTGGGCTTCGTTAAACGTATTTATCATTACGATGTTTACTTTGTCTTCCATTTGTTTAAAGACTATGCATTGTGATCATGGGTGATAATATAAAGGTTGTCTAAGTGGTATTACATAAATTGTCTCAGAACTATATGGTCCAGTTGCCAAAGTGCATTTTCTACTTCAATTTGATCCACCTATACATACAGTGTACAATTTAGCATATAAGAGAAACTAATATTTTAAATTTCCAAATGACAATGCGGAATGATAGGTAACAATGAAAGTATAATATGTAAGTTACAAACTGTATATCTTTAACAATTGGTGAACTCTGTCAAGTGTCATATCTTTCATTATTGCCGTGCAATGAATAAACGGCAGGCAGATCCTTTCCCATATAGTCAAATGCTGGTATCGTATGTGAAATTGGATAGATACACTAACCTTTGATAATACAAAAAATGTTGTGTTTCTTATTTAAGGAACCATGTGTCAGAAGCCACCGCCCTTTCCTAGGAAAGGAGTATACAAGTATATACCTGGCAATGAAGGAAACTGGTCGTATAATTTCTCATTAATAATAAACTGCATCGAAGGATATATTATTGATGGACCCATTTCAGTACGATGTGAGGATATCAATCGTTGGAATGGAACTTTTGGGTCCTGCTCAGGTATTTATCACATTTCAATGGAAACACTCGTATAATATGCAAATAAGCAGACCATTTACATCAATTGATTATGCGTGACCTAATATTACAAAAGCGACATATAACTTCAAGATCTCATCACTTACGTTCAACGACAAAGAATTTGTCAATTGATTAAGCAAACTTTTATGTATCCCCTCTATATGGTACAATAATATATTAGGTGTTGATCACCTATATTCTTAAAAAGCGATGCCAGTGTTTTAATGGTTTTTGATAATATGTTAATCACTAACAACCTCCGATATATGCTGCATGCACAGATTTCAACGCATATAAAAAATGATACTAAATGCTAGAAATTTGATATCGATTAAATTTTATATTATCATTAGAAAAAAGTATGTATTAGCAAAAATATTTTTATGGTAAACCTTCAATCATATATCAAATTCCAGTTGTCCTAGAAGTAGATACATTATGAATCTTTCAATGACTCTTGGTTATTTCACCGTGTCTATCATGAAAAGGAAATACTAGTTTAATATTTGATGCATTTCACATATTGTTATTAATACATTTGGTAAAAGTAATCGAGTAGGCCAAAATATTGATTTGTAATGTTACTTGAATTCTGAACTTTCCAGATTGTTTTATTGCTTAGATCTCATTCCCTTTTAAAACATGTTCAGATATTCATCATTGCCAACAAGACTTAAAACCAAAGAAAGTTAAGTTACAAAGCTTATACATATGTTCAGATTTGCCTACAATATACAGACGAGAACAGCATTTCGTTGAGACAGAAAATAACTCGGCCGTTTTGCACAATTACACTGTTTTCGCTCTTAGAACATGAAGATGAATCTCATGTCGACAATCAGTGCTTAGTATGTAACAGTTAATCGTTGACAAGACATATTTTATATTTTGTAATATATTTTGAAAACAGCTAAAAAAGGAATTTACCTGTACTCGTTGAGGGTAACGTGTTTGAGTATTTCAATTTCTTATCGAAATGTGGCTTCATTTTAGTTCCATTTCAACCGCTTAAAGCGTATTTCGTCGTCATTACAGTTTGTACCGTTTTATACCTTTCTAAACTAATTCTTTGGCCAGAATATATCCCCTTTAATCAAGGAATGTTTCCTGCAAAGTGAGTTTCTCTTTATTGCAAAAATTATAACTGAACAGTAAAATTGAAGTCGATCCAACGGATGTTTTTAGTGGAATAAATATGTTTTGAGAAAGATATATATTGCAAACATCATTTTGTAGTTGTCTTTATTCTCTTTTACTCAATACAATGACTTATAACATGCCACATACTAGTTGGACATATCAAAATCGTCTACTCGTCAATAGTTGACATAACAGAAGGAAACAAAGTCTGTTTTACAACCATGTAGTTTCATCGAACGTTTTCTAACGTCAGCGGTGTAACAAACTAAAACAAACTAAAAACAACCAAACGTAGTCCATGCCGAATTTCTACAGAAATACGTTAAAGCGTTGTTCATGTTATATAATTATATATCACAATTTACTATCTACTTATGTAAAAGTTCGAAGACTACGTTAATATTCAGAATCTCAAACAGTTTTGTGGCGTTTCTGCCTTTATATATATATATATATATATATATATATATATATATATATATATATATATATATATATATATATATATCTATATATATATATATAAAGACAGCAATGCCACAAAACTGTTTACATATATATTTATATTGATATATATGTGTGTGTGGTGTGGGGGTGGGGTGTAGTGTCATAATGTGGTTTTCGCAGTTTTTCTCCTTGATTCCCTTTCGGGGACTCTGATCTCTGATAAAGTCATAGCCTTTATCTCCCTTTGCTTTGGTGATCACATGACATACAAGAAATGTGCAACCTGTAGATTATTAAATCACGAATGTTGTCAAAATGTTTGTATGTTATTTAGGTTGGATATGACTACTAGGAATTCAAGAATGCTTAATCGATCATTACGTTCGAAGATATATAAAGCTTGCTAGACGATTACATCAGCCACAACTAGGGCAGATTGTATTAAAACGGTGGGTCTCGTATGCTTTTAATTTTGAGATAGTTTCACTAATTTGAATTAATCGTCATTTAGATATAAAAGCATTTGACTATATCTAAAGGTAAAATAATGTTTCATTTAAAAGAGCATCTGTCATATCTGGTCGGCATACAATCAATATATGTCATTGCTATTACTGGACGTTTTATGTATGTAAAAGTTTAGCCGCTTTATTTATTTCGTGTACTCGGACTTGTCAGAGAGTTTCAATTTCTGCAAACTATGTACCGAACTCGGCCAAGAAAATTATTGTATCTTTGAATGCAATATAATATTGTTTACTTAAGGTGTTGTGATGTTGTTGGGCTACAAGAAGAGGTTCAGAATATGCAAGCAGACGCGAATTTCATCGTGCAAAACAAAATAAAAAAAATTAGACCGATGCACCAGTGATTGTTGTCATTTCTGGTATTTCAGCAAGACCAGGACAAACATTTGATGCTGAATGAAGACTATAAATAGCATCTACAAGCAAACACGTGCACTTGTACATTTCAAATAAACGCTGTTCACATCGTGATTTCGACTCAGCTTTTTTCCGTTTCAATTGTGTTTTCTTAAACATTAGTATAGTCTATTTTACGTTGATAACACAACCGCGTAGTGCATGACTTGTCCATACCAGTCAAGCACACTTTTATTGGCATGGATATACATGTTAGAGTCGTTCCTGGTCAGCAATTAGATTCGTCGTCTAATTTTCCATTGAGTTTTGTAAATACTGCTTTGGTAACCTTTCTACTTCACGTATCAAAATTATTTTTGTTGACTACGATCTCATTAAAACGCGTTGGCATAACAATCAATATCATTCCAGATGCTTCCAGCCACTGCCTTAAACATTATAAACGTATGCTCGGCAAGATCACCATACAGTTGCGATCGGATATTTGATTAAATTTAATACTCTCGCACAACATAAGTGCGTTCTCAAGTGTGCGTAATTCACTGGGGAACAGGTACAGAAAACGTAACTCTGAAGTCTGATTTCTTCGATGCAAGGCGCTGGGTTGTATTTAAAACAACCTGCTGCATATAAGCACCGTGTAGAACAAGAAAAGTTTCAATCTTGTCAGAACTCACCATTAGAGAACAAACATGGTTCGTTGGATACATCAGTGATATATTTAACGCGTTCCTGCATCAGTGCGCAACTTGCATTTCCGTCCATTTCGTCTTTGTTGACCAGTCGCAGGCAATATGACGTGGTCTCACTGAAGACTTTGAAGGTTTGATGTCCGCATGTATATATCCTTTTTTTTGTTTTTCCTGTAGATCCATGAGGTCTTTATTGTCGCATAATTCCCTGAGGCCTTCTCTTTTTCTCCATCCTTTTTTTTGATAAGAGTTTGGTAAATATTGCCCTGCAAACATTTCTACTACTTTGCGTATCAAAATTATTTTCGTTTACTACTGATTTTGGCTAGACCCACTTGGTTAGTACATAACTGGGTCTATGTAATGGTTAATATGCTGAGATATGCACCTGAGTTTGAGCATAAGTTTCCGGAGCCAATCACGAGCTTATATTGGTGATTTTATCTAACGTTTCGAGAATCTTTATAATGCTTTTGTCTTTTTCATCATTGATGGCGCTGATGTCTCTACGGTTCAAGGTTCTAAGAGCACAGCTATGAATCCATGGAATAGTAGTTTTATATTCATCTTTTTCGCTACGTAGTGGAAAAACAAAATCCGTTTTAAGGAACATAAAATATCTGCTTTACTCCAGACTAATATTTATGAGGTTCCATGAGTCATATTTTTTAAAGGATCTCGATTGTCTTTACCTGGTTTCTATGTGGATCGAATACGGGTGAAGCAATTTTCTAACTTAGCACTAATCGAAAAAAAAATCTGAATTCAGGTCCTTTATATTGCTATCATTGGTCAGGCACGTACTCAGCAACATTAATATCAATTCGTTCGTGGTCATCTTGAATACGCCGAGAGTGCGTTTAGTCCTGAGCCCTCAAACGTGTCTGCAGTCTCAAAGGAGTCATCTTTTATTGCATCTGTCGGTATTTCTTTATTATGGTCAAGTGCAAATAGTTCCAGTTGTTGTACTGATGATTTTGTCCTTACATCCAGTGTACATAATTAGCGCACGTTTAATTGTTTGTCATTATGTAGTGCAATTATTCCAGGTAAGTTTCTGAATGAGTTATTTGAACGTTTAAGACGCGATTATTTACTGGCATGTGATCAGTTTGGACTACTAAAGTGTGCAGTATAAATCAGTTAAAATATGATTCAGCGATTATTCATTACTAAATATGATGCTACATTTATCAAATTGGACTTCAACAGTCACCATTTAGACTCAGTAATTTCTTTACTAACAACGATACAAAGATTTAGGTCTTGATTCGAGCCAGCACTGGTGTCTGACAGGGTAACGCGAGAGAAGTCACGGATATCGCTTGTGTTGAGACCATAAATAAAATCTAAGTACATATAAGCTTTGGAAAACACGTGATAGGCCCTTCGTTTATGAGGAATATAATCTAATATGACATTGTTATTAACGTCTCGTATAATTACTCGATAAATATTATTTTTTGATATTTTTCTATATTAGCACACGCTGTGCTAACTATATGAAACTTAGATGGACAGATTTAATATAATCTTCCTCAGTTGTAGATGACGTAGCCACTCACAAAGCTTTATATATGTATGTACACACTGATCGGTTCAGCACTGATGGCTTCCAAGAAGCAGTATACAACCTAAGGAACGTACATACGATGTATTTATTTAGTGGATAATTAATCGACGGTTTGAACATTTAATGTATGTCACATGGTCACCAAATCATAGTGCTAGGGCTAGTATCACCGACCCCAAAAGGAATAAAAAATGTAAATGGACAATCAAAACATTTATAAACATTTATGAGCGGAAGTCCCTACATCAACATTATGTAATTTATACTATTTAGGATTAAGTTAATATTTGCAATTATTTCATATCCCACACAACCTGTTTACTATCTTATTAGCGAATCTGAATATTATCCAGTAATGTATCCAATCCACTCATATAATATTAGTGGCGATGCAATATCATTACCGTCACAGAACCAGAATGTGCTGTGAATGAAGATAATTCTATCATTGACAATAATATTGACTATACCGAGAATAATTGGTGGGGGAGCAGGCAAAGACTTAAACTAGATAAGTCAGTCTGGTGCGAGGAAACTGAAATTTTGAATGATCCAATAAAGACTGCAAATCTTAGATGAGGTGACGATAAAGGTAAAGTTTGTATGTATATAATATAACTCTGACACGAATATTCTGCTTACTTTTAGATCAATCATTATTTTCAGGAAAAACTACCTTCGGGGTTAGTAATAAAATTTAACATATTCATCAATTTACAATATGTTGTTTGGGTCTAAATTATGTCATAACCATCACAACCGAGACTACTGAAAGCATTTCTCAACGAGAGATAGATGTTTGCAATGAAACGCAATGTAATATATTCTTCCAAAGTGCCACAGCTGCACCATAAAAACAGTTGAATACTACATTGATATACATGATTCAGTTCGGTGCTGTTTTGAATTTATGATGGGTACATTTTGGTGAATCAGCAAAGTACATAAATGTAGATCCAAATATTATATAACGAAACCATATTATAAAGAGTTATAATGTAGAAATCAGCTGCGGATTCGGGGTTGTATACTTGTCCTGACGTGCATCACCTCACTACGTGTCTTAAGAAGCGCCAGAGTAAAAACCAATAGCGGGATCGATCGGCACACCAAAAGGTGTAAACTAAAGTTGAAATCGTTTGCCCTTTTGTTCAGTGTGGGCGACGAGGTCAAACAGATAATATCAAGAAATGAAAACATTCTCCTATGTTCCATTGACCGTATTCCATTAGGCAACGATTCGTCGAAAATAGCTAATAACAAATGAATAAAAAATAAATATTTTCTATGACTAGCGTTTTAACTGTTATTTGTCGTTATCCGCATGAATTTATAAAGATTAACAATATATAAATGTCCTTGGTTAGAGTTGGGTTTCTGTATTTATATCAAGTATCTTACTTTTACATAACACATTACATCTCCCAAACTAATTGTAATTAAAAGTCGGTAGTGAAGCTGGAGAGATGTGTATGTTCCTTATTGTTTGTTTGATTGGACTCTGGGTGTATCATGAAAAAAAATCTTAATCAAGAATCAGTCACACCCTAACATTAATGAAGTAAATGTATGTGACTGCCCTGTGAACATCTGAAAATGCCATTATAAATACGCAAATATGGGATGCACTTAGTTACCTAATACAGAATGAATAAAATATAATTTTAAACGTGACACAATATCCACACATGTATTTTGACATTATTTTGTTAATTGATGGTATACGTGTATATTTGATTCGCATTACCATTAACATAAGACTTTTAGCAACAAACACCAGCACTGATGGTTCTAAAAGTAAACACTGGCCATCGTAATATCAAAGGAAAACAACCTTATTTTTTAAACATTATTTGATTGGGACAACAGGTCATATCTACACTATCTACACGATCACATTTAATATATTATATTCTTTATATACCTTTTAAAATGCCATGTAATGAATACTACTACTACGACTACTACAACTACAACTACTAATATTGAAAATAATACTAATTATAATAATAATGATACTACAATTACTACTACTACGTCGGAATTGGATGAAGTTCACATTGCTGTATCGTAGCTGTGTGATGTCGACAAGACTATTGAAATTGTGTTGTCAAGCGTATGTCTTATGGTTTGCAGTTTGTGACGGTATAAATTTGGAAACAAATCTAAAAGAATATATGACAAGCACAAGTACAAAATAACTTAAACTTTATCTAATTACAAATTTAGTGTGCCCACTTGATTTTTGTCTCAGTCAAAAGATGTACTCACCCAGTACTGCAAGTATCGCACGGTATCCTGACATTCCAAGATGGAATTGAAGGCAATGAAACCTATGATACAATTGTTTCCTTGAATTGTATTCAAGGTTACAAAAATGACAGCACTGGTCATTTACGTTGTGCAGACGAGGATCAGTGGCATGGAACACTGGGTCATTGTTTTGGGTAGATCAAATTATAACTTAATTTGCAGAGATAATATTTCCGATAATTAAAATTGTTTCTTCCTAAGATGCTGAGTAATGATCACAGAAATATAATATTTGAAAATGTCATGCACAGCATAGAATTCACCACATTTAATTACAACTTTAGTGTGTCTACTTGATTTTGTTTCAGTCAAAAGATGTTATAAGCCAGTTCTGTAATTATCACACAGCCTTTTGACATTCCAAAATGGAATTAAAGGCAATGGAACTTGTAATACAATTGTTTTCTTGAAGTGTATGTAATGTCACAAAAAAGAACACCTATGACCAATTACGTTGTGCATACGACGAGCAATGTCAGGGGAATACTCGGTCTTTTTTTGGGAAGATGAATAATGTAACCTTATGGTATTGAAGATTACCAACGTGACAGCTTTGTTCAAACACATTCAGCAGACGATTACCACATGCAGAGAACACTCCATCTTTATTTGGGTAGATAACTTAATATGCAGCCTGAGAAAAAAATTCAAAAGAATTTAATTTTTATCATCGTATGATTATGCTGAGGAATGGCCAAACAAATATAGTATCTTACAACGTCTTGAACAACATAATACAAAGTTCATTTAAGTTCGCTTGATTTTGTTTCAGTCAAAAGATGTAATAAGCCATTACCGCAAGTAGATCATGGAATCCTTACATTCAAGAACGGAATTGATGGTAATGGAACCTATAATACAACTGTGACCCTAAATTGTAATGAAGGATACAAAAGGAGCACAGGTGATCAATTACGTTGCGTTGACGAGGATCAATGGCAGGGAACACTAGGGCATTGCATGGGTAGGTAAAGAAGTAAACAAGTTTGCAGCTATTAAAATATCAATACTTTAT
Source organism: Unio delphinus (assembly GCA_029339505.1). NCBI lineage: Eukaryota > Metazoa > Mollusca > Bivalvia > Unionida > Unionidae > Unio > Unio delphinus. The sequence continues at coordinate 4,884,313 of JAQISU010001240.1, read as the reverse complement.
AATGATGTTAGAATTTTAAGATGGATAAAATGTATGGAAGTGTTGTGGTCTTTAACGTTTCAACGCATGAAATGACTGAAGGAAAATTAACCTTTAATTTGAATGAATAGTTTATGTGGTTATATCCTTTCTTACAAACATAATTTATATTTAATTTTAACAGCTTTTTCAATGTAAAAAACGCATTCAAAAATCGTTAAGTTTTGTTTGCCATCGATTGCAGTCATTTACATTTCATAGGTACTCCTTTAAAATTAATATTTCAGAAATACATTGACACAAAATTATTAATAGCAAACAGCTGATCATCTCAACATTATGGTATTTAATCTAATTTTTATAAACTGTCCTAAGATGCGGTGTAATGATCATATGAATAGAACACAAGACGACATGGTAAACACTTCATCTAATTACAAGTTTATTATGTCCACTGTATGTTGTTATTCGTAGTGAAACGAATTAATAAGCCGCCACCACAAAAAGCGCACGGCCTCTTTGCATTCAAAGATGGAATCGAAGGCAATGCAACCTGTGTCCATGAATTGTACTGAAGGATACAAACGGAATAGCCATGCTGTCTTACGTTGTGCAGACGACGAACAATGGCAGGGAACACTTGGGTTTTGTTTCGGTAGATGCATACATTAACAAAGCATGTAGTTATTTCAATAAATATAATTTAAATTTGTATCAGGTTTGAAAGTAAAGCAATATCTATCTATCTTTTTTATATCTATCTATCGATCGATCGGTCGGTCGGTGGGTCTATCTATCTATCTATCTATCTATCTATCTATCTATCTATCTATCTATCTATCTATCTATCTATCTCTGTCTGCCTCTCTCTCTCTCTCTCTCTCTCTCTCTCTCTCTCTCTCTCTCTCTCTCTCTCTCTCCAATGAGATACTGGCTGTGTTAGAACAAACTTGTCTAAGATTTTTAAATGAACTGGAGATTATAAACAGGCCGTTAATCCTTTAAATCGGTATGGTCTAGTGTTGGTTTCTTCAGTAGGGGCTTAACTAAGGCAGTTTTGAAACATTATTGGAATTCTCTCGATGCGAGAGATGCTAATAACATCAGTTAGTGAAGGCATTATTGGGTCTAAACACTAAAGCAGCAGGGATGTTGCTATTGGATCAGGTTCACATGACTTCGGTGCACTCTTCATCACGTGTGTCCGTAATGAAGATATAGATACAGGATAAAATGCTCATAATGATTTCGCTGAAAGTCTGTGTCGTATCAGTATGATGACGAACAGTCAATTTAAATTGTGTTGTCAAGCGTATGTCTTATGGTTTGCACTTTGTGACGGTAGAAGTTTGCAAACAAACTAATAGAATATATGACAACCACAAGTTCAGGATAGTTTAAACTATATCTAATTACAAATTTAGTGTGTCCAATTCATTTTGTTTCAGTCAAAAGATGTAATCAGCCAGTACCGCAAGTATCGCACGGTGTCCTGGCATTCCGAGGTGGAATTGAAGGCAATGGAACCTATAATACAATTGTTTCCTTCAACTGTGTTCAAGGTTACAAAAGGGTCGGAACTGGTCAATTACGTTGTGCAGACGAGGATCAATGGCAGGGAACACTCGGTCTTTGTTTGGGTAGATCAAATTAAAACTTAGTTTGCAGAGATAATATTTCCTGTAATTAAAATTGGTATTTAGCTAAGATGATGCGTAATGATAACTGAAATGAAAATGTCATGCACAGCATCTTATACACCTCATTTAAATACAACTTTAGTGTGTCTACTTAATTTTGTTTCAGTCAAAATATGTAATCAGCCAGTACCGCAAGTATAACACAGTCGTGACATTTTGAAGTGGAATTAAAGGCATTGGAACCAAAATAATTGAATTGTTTCCTTGATTTGTATTTAAAGTCACAGAAAGAAAACCTTAAGGTCCATTACGTTGTGCACACGACGGGCAGTGGCAGGGAATACTCGGTCTCTGTTTGAGTAAATCAATAAGGTAACCACATGGTATTGACTATTACAGCGTGACAGCCTTGTTCAATTACATTCAGCAGACGATGAACACTTGCAGAGAAAACTTGATCTTTATTTGGATAGATAATTTAATCTGCAGAGGGCGACAATACTACATATAATTAAACCTTTATTATCATAGGACTATGCTCAGGAATGACCGACCGAATAGAATATATGACAACGTGATGAATAACGTAATACAAAGAACATTTAAATTCCTTTTATGTTCTTTCAGTCAAAAGATGCAATAAAATAATACCCCAAGTAGCACACGGAATATTTACATTCAAGCACGGAATTGATGGTAATGGAACCTATAATACAACTGTGACCCTGACTTGTAATGATGGATAAAAAAGGAGCATAGTTGATCAATTACGTTGCGTTGACGAGGATCAATGGCAGGGAACACTAGGGCATTGCATGGGTAGGTAAAGAAGTAAACAAGTTTGCAGCTATTAAAATATCAATACTTTATAATGATGTTAGAATTTTAAGATGGATAAAATGTATGGAAGTGTTGTGGTCTTTAACGTTTCAACGCATGAAATGACTGAAGGAAAATTAACCTTTAATTTGAATGAATAGTTTATGTGGTTATATCCTTTCTTACAAACATAATTTATATTTAATTTTAACAGCTTTTTCAATGTTAAAAACGCATTCAAAAATCGTTAAGTTTTGTTTGCCATCGATTGCAGTCATTTACATTTCATAGGTACTCCTTTAAAATTAATATTTCAGAAATACATTGACACAAAATTATTAATAGCAAACAGCTGATCATCTCAACATTATGGTATTTAATCTTTATTTTATAAACTGTCCTAAGATGCGGTGTAATGATCATATGAATAGAACACAAGACGACATGGTAAACACTTCATCTAATTACAAGTTTATTATGTCCACTGTATGTTGTTATTTGTAGTGAAACGATGTAATAAGCCGCCACCACAAAAAGCGCACGGCCTCTTTGCATTCAAAGATGGAATCGAAGGCAATGCAACCTATAATGCGTCTGTGTCCATGAATTGTACTGAAGGATACAAACGGAATAGCCATGCTGTCTTACGTTGTGCAGACGATGAACAATGGCAGGGAACACTTGGGTTTTGTTTCGGTAGATGCATACATTAACAAAGCATGTAGTTATTTCAATAAATATAATTTAAATTTGTATCAGGTTTGAAAGTAAAGCAATATCTATCTATCTTTTTTATATCTATCTATCGATCGATCGGTCGGTCGGTGGGTCTATCTATCTATCTATCTATCTATCTATCTATCTATCTATCTATCTATCTATCTATCTCTGTCTGCCTCTCTCTCTCTCTCTCTCTCTCTCTCTCTCTCTCTCTCTCTCTCTCTCTCCAATGAGATACTGGCTGTGTTAGAACAAACTTGTCTAAGATTTTTAAATGAACTGGAGATTATAAACAGGCCGTTAATCCTTTAAATCGGTATGGTCTAGTGTTGGTTTCTTCAGTAGGGGCTTAACTAAGGCAGTTTTGAAACATTATTGGAATTCTCTCGATGCGAGAGATGCTAATAACATCAGTTAGTGAAGGCATTATTGGGTCTAAACACTAAAGCAGCAGGGATGTTGCTATTGGATCAGGTTCACATGACTTCGGTGCACTCTTCATCACGTGTGTCCGTAATGAAGATATAGATACAGGATAAAATGCTCATAATGATTTCGCTGAAAGTCTGTGTCGTATCAGTATGATGACGAACAGTCAATTTAAATTGTGTTGTCAAGCGTATGTCTTATGGTTTGCACTTTGTGACGGTAGAAGTTTGCAAACAAACTAATAGAATATATGACAACCACAAGTTCAGGATAGTTTAAACTATATCTAATTACAAATTTAGTGTGTCCAATTCATTTTGTTTCAGTCAAAAGATGTAATCAGCCAGTACCGCAAGTATCGCACGGTGTCCTGGCATTCCGAGGTGGAATTGAAGGCAATGGAACCTATAATACAATTGTTTCCTTCAACTGTGTTCAAGGTTACAAAAGGGTCGGAACTGGTCAATTACGTTGTGCAGACGAGGATCAATGGCAGGGAACACTCGGTCTTTGTTTGGGTAGATCAAATTAAAACTTAGTTTGCAGAGATAATATTTCCTGTAATTAAAATTGGTATTTAGCTAAGATGATGCGTAATGATAACTGAAATGAAAATGTCATGCACAGCATCTTATACACCTCATTTAAATACAACTTTAGTGTGTCTACTTAATTTTGTTTCAGTCAAAATATGTAATCAGCCAGTACCGCAAGTATAACACAGTCGTGACATTTTGAAGTGGAATTAAAGGCATTGGAACCAAAATAATTGAATTGTTTCCTTGATTTGTATTTAAAGTCACAGAAAGAAAACCTTATGGTCCATTACGTTGTGCACACGACGGGCAGTGGCAGGGAATACTCGGTCTCTGTTTGAGTAAATCAATAAGGTAACCACATGGTATTGACTATTACAGCGTGACAGCCTTGTTCAATTACATTCAGCAGACGATGAACACTTGCAGAGAAAACTTGATCTTTATTTGGATAGATAATTTAATCTGCAGAGGGCGACAATACTACATATAATTAAACCTTTATTATCATAGGACTATGCTCAGGAATGACCGACCGAATAGAATATATGACAACGTGATGAATAACGTAATACAAAGAACATTTAAATTCCTTTTATGTTCTTTCAGTCAAAAGATGCAATAAAATAATACCGCAAGTAGCACACGGAATATTTACATTCAAGCACGGAATTGATGGTAATGGAACCTATAATACAACTGTGACCCTGACTTGTAATGATGGATACAAAAGGAGAATAGTTGATCAATTACGTTGCGTCGACGAGGATCTATGGCAGGGAACACTAGGGCTATGCATGGGTAGGTACATAAAGTAAACAAGTTTGAATATTAATATCAATACTTTATAATGAAATTAGACATTTGAGCAGGATAAAATGTATAGAAGTGCTGTAGTCTTTAAATTTCCAACGCACGAATCGACCGAAGGAAATTAATCTATGATTTGAATGAATAGTTTCTGTAATTATATTCTTTCTTACAAATATAATTTATATATAATTTTAACAGCATTTCCATTGTCAACAAAATCATTAGAAAATCTTTAAATTATGTTTGTCATCGATTGCAGTCATTTACATTTCATAAGTACTCCTTTACAATTATATAAAAATGATAATGAAAAACATTGACACAACATTATTTATAAAAAAACAGTTGATCATCTCAATATTATGGAATTTAAACTAATTTTATAAACCGTCCTAAGATGCGGTGTAATGGTCAAATAAATAGAATATAAGACAATATGGTAAACACGTAATCTAATTACAAGTTTAGTTTGTCCACTGTATGTTGTTATTTGTAGTGAAACGATGTAATAAGCCACCACCACAAATAGCGCACGGCTTCCTTGCATTCAAAGATGGAATTGAAGGCAAAACAACCTATAATGCGTCTGTGTCCTTGAATTGTACTGAAGGATACAAACGAATTAGCCATGCTGTCTTACGTTGTGCAGACGACGAACAATGGCAGGGAACACTTGGGCTTTGTTTAGGTCGACGCATACATTAACTTAGCATGTAGATAGTTCAATACATATAATTTAAAATCGTATCAGGTTTGAAAGTAGGAAAATATCTATCTATCTATCTATCTATCTATCTATCTATCTATCTATCTATCTATCTATCTTTCTATTTATCTTTCTATCTATCTGTCTATCTATCTATCTATCTGTATGTCTGTCTGTCCGTCCGTCCGTCGGTTCATCTTTTTAACCTTTCACCCATCTATCCATCCATCCATCATCCATCTCTCTCTTTCTCTTTATATATATATATATATATATATATATATATATATATATATATATATATATATATATATAAGTGTGTGTGTATACAAATGATTTCGAAAGACATGTTTTATATTTGCTATCTATTGCATTCAACTACGTTTGATACGGTTGACACAGTACGAAATTAAAATGGTTATTAATTGCAAAAGTTAAACCTATCACGGATGTATCATTTTTGACATATAAACCATTTCTATTTCCGACCGTTGTTCATCTCTAAAATATGCCATTCAATATATTGCTTCTAAAGGTTAAGTGTATTGATCAAAAGAATTGATTATCTGACAACTTCATCGACAACCTGGAATAAACTTCATCTAATTTCAAGTTAAGTTCGTCCACTTGAGTTTGTTATCTGTAGTCACACGATGTGAAAAACAAACTGCACAAATATCACACTGCGTCCTTTCGTTCAAAGATGGACTTGAAGGCGATTAATTTATAACTCAACCTTGTCCTTGAAGTGTGCTCAAGGATACAGATTGGACATGCTTTCTCAATTACGTTGTACAGACGACGAATATTGGAAGGAAACAATTATATAATATATATATATATATATATATATATATATATATATATATATATATATATATATATATATATATATATATATATATATAGATACAAACTAGCTGAAATAAATTAATTTTTAATCTGTATAACAAGTTAAGGAAGTTAGGACCGTTATATAAAATGTAATCTATATTTCATTTAAGATGATTCGCATATATTTCATTCAATTACTTTTCATAGTTTGAATTTCAAGAAATACCAATGGATATTATATTTTAATTGTAGACGTATAACGGAGTTTTCTTTGTGTCGCTTAAACATAATTCGTTCAGACAGTTGCACATCTCTACAATGACATTGGATATATTCGTTTCTCAATCTTCGGATATGTATGTGTACTGATCAAACAAATAGAATATATGACAGCCTTATCTACAACATGGTATAATCTACATCTAATTAAAATTTTAGTTTGTCCATTTGTGTTTGTTATTTGTAGTGAAACGATGTGAAAAGAGTCCACCACAAATAGCACACGGCGTCCTTACATTCAAAAATGGACTTAAAGGCATTGGAACCTATAACACAACTGTGTCCTTGACATGTACTGAAGGATACAAACGGAATAGTCATGCTCTGTTACGCTGTGGAGACGACGAACAATGGCAGGGAAACCTTGGGCTGTGTTTGGGTAGATTCACACATTTTCTTAATATGTAGCTATTACAATACCTATAATTCAAAATTGCATCAGGCTTTCAAGCAACTTCATATATATATATATATATATATATATATATATATATATATATATATATATATATATATATATATATATATATATATATATATATATATATTATTTTTATACAGTAGCTCATCTCTATTTTATAACGCATTAAATCTTTTTTTTTCGTTTTTTAAATCTTCATAAGATGCTGTTTAATTATCAAAATAAAATAATATAAAATATGACAACGTCATCTACACTATTTTATAAACGTCATCTAATTACAACATTATTTCGTTCACTTGATTTTCTTATTTGTAGTGAAACGATGTGATGAGCCATTACCGCAAGTGTCACACGGCGTCCTTACATTCAAAGATGGACTTGAAGGCAATGGAACCTATAATACAACAGTGTCCTTGATTTGTAATGAAGGATACAAGCAGGACAGCACTGCTGTGTTACGTTGTGCAGACGACGAGCAATATCAGGGAATACTTGGACACTGTTTGGGTAGATACAAAATGTAACTTAATTTGATGAGATCAAAATACGTTTATTTTAAAACGTTATTAGACAGTCATTTTTGATACAATTATATACAATTTGCATGCTTTTTCTGTTTCGATGTCACAAAATGGCTGAAAAATAATTGCAACGCGTGATATTTTACCAACTTAGTTCGAGTTACACCACAATATACAGATTGTTCTCTATTTCATGCAACTTTGCACTGCAACACAATCGCGTCAATCAATGTATATTTTAAATTTGTCAGTTCTTTATAGAAATATTTCATTCTGCATAATAACATGTGGATTAGCTGTATATTCATATGCACAATCTTCCTCTTAATAATATTTAGTTATAACATTGGCACAAAATATTATATATAACATATAAGTAAGTCCTCATTCCCTATAAATAGTTGCATTTGTATACAATATATATGACTTCCGTTAGTCCAAGCAACCTTTCATACATTTGTATGAAGTCAAAATATTCAGGAAACGTATCAGGTTCTCAGATACCTATGGTATAGCTAGGGACGACTTAACTATAAAATAGGTTACAAGGTTACTTTTTACAATATAATACACCTACTAAGCCTAATTATCTCAATTAGAAAAAGTGATTTTTATTATGTGGCAAAACATCCGAAGAAAATGGATTGAAAGATTTAAAGACGGACGTCATTATAGCTATATTTTGATAGATGTCTCTCCAAAAGAAAGGTAAAAATGTATTATTTAAGGTTAAATAATCATTTAGTTTATAAAAAAAACAATACTAGTTCATTAGAGTTTTATTTCGAAATTGAAATGATGTGAGGAATAATTTCAATAGCGACTATTCAGAAAATACAAATGTATATAAACGCTAAGTTATAATAGTGGGGAAAATGATATGCTGCAGTATAAATCCTTGTTGAAACAATACTGTTATCGTATGCATTATGCATACATGTCTAAAAGAATGGATTCCGCAAAATATCGTCATAAAGATAAGAAAGTAATGGAAGAAATAGTTTTTAAATAAATAACCTAGGCTATGAAAAACAATATATAATTGTGAAATGTTCAGTACCAAATTAATTTTAAAATATATTGTTGACGAAATAACCATTTAGCGTCAGCTCCCTTAATCCGCATTATACATTCCAAACTCGGAAGAATGTAAATAGTATTTGTATTTTCTTTAATTTACAGTTTCTAAAACAATGGAAATCGAACATATTTAACAGGCTTTCAAAGGGGCCTCGAGTGGTCAAGTGGTCTAAAGCGCTCTTCGTTACTGATCACTGCCATCTCACCTCTGTCTGCGTGAGTTCGTGTCAACGATTCGGCTGAAGTAGTTATGTGAGAAAGCTTGCCAGTAGCGTCTCGTCAGTCGGTGGTTTTTTTCCGGGGGATTTTCCCGGATTCTTTCCCCACCAATAATACTGGCCGCCATGTATAGCCTACCGTGTGTTGAAAAATGGCTTGAAACTCTACAAAACAAAACAAAACAAACAAGTCAGGCTTTTAGATACGTATAAATTGCATGCTCTGTCAGTTTCCAAGGCACGAAATGGGTCAAACAAACAACACTTGAATCTGTTATAACTTCCCAACGTCAATTATGTGTGCTTCACCACGACCTACGGATGCTTTTATTTGCATGACCCTGTACTACCATAAAATTGCATCAGTCGGGTATGACTTACATATGTTGGTTACTTATAGAATTTTTGTATTTATGTTACATTGTGTATAATATCCAGTTGATTAACAGTTCGTTAATATGCACCAAGTCCATGCACACAAGTCTAATTTAACAATGTCAATATATAACAATGCATCATATAATCAGTAAAGGTTTCTCGTCATGGTCTACATAACGTTACATTATAATAAATATATATAACCTTAATCCGGGGGACTGGGCGGAAATGTTTCGGAAGCTTGAAGATTCGAATAACGTTTGTTCGATCGCATAAGAGCTAACTACTGACATCACTATTATAAAATAGTTCACAGGATTAGATTTTAAAATTATGACCGAAATCTACTAGCACTAAATTCCTAAATTAGAAGTAGATTTTTTAAAATGAAATTAATTTTACAGCATCTCGTAGAAATTAAATTCGATGGTTTATAGACGAACATCGTTGTAACAATATTTTACGAGGATGCGATTTCTGTCTTTCGAAAAAGTAGATAAATTAGCTAAGCTTCAAATATATTTGGATCTATGGAACATAATGTTTCATTAAGTTCTGTTTTTATATCAAAATGATTCGATTACTATTTTAATACTAGCAACTATTCAGAAAATGTATATTTATACAGACCTAAAGTTAACATGATTGCGTCAGGTATATGTTGCAAACTATATATCGTTATGGAAATTACAGTTATTGTATATATTATGCATGCATGTATAACAGATAATATTGTGAAGGCTGTCCTGGTGAAAGATATGAATATTAATTAAGGAAATAGCAGTGAAATAGACAAGATAATTAATACCAGAAATCTGAAGAAATATTGTTATCTTGATATATTCAAAAAGAGACTAATTTTGAAATAAATTAATTGAGAAATAATTGTTAATTGTCAGGTTCCAGATTCCGTTTTATACATTCCAAAAGTGGAAATAGCGTAAATTAGTATTATGGCCAATTCACGGATTGTACAAGATGCAAACCTAACATATTTATTCGCACAACCAAAGCAACACCTTTGATGACTCAAGATACATATATCAGAATAATGCAACATTAACCGAGCGAAGATAATGTTTTAATGCTACATTGAGATTTCAGATAAATTGTGTTCTGATATTAAACAATTCGGTCAAGTTATTGCTGATAAATAAATTGAGAAAAAGAAATATTTATCTAAGTATTACTCTCCTCCTATTTTGATTTAGTTTCATGTAATATGAACCAATATATCAGAAAGTTAAAAACTTTATAAAATGTAATTTTATGACACAAAGTTGTTTAATTGCAAAGTGGCAATGCAGTTAATTACATTATTAACTCCTTATGCATTATATATAACCAATTAACTACATTAACTGTAATAGAATAGGAAGGATGGAAACAATAATTAGACATAAGTTAATTCTGATAACTAGTGAATATACTGCCGTTAATTTACATGATGATGGATTTCATACCATTACAGTCACGTGTGCAACTGATATTTATTTATAGGATACTTGATTTATATTGGAGAATATGAACGAGTTGTTCTGACCAATACTGAATGATTGTTAGTAGTACAGTATTATAAAGGACACACGAATCCTATGTACCATTACATATGTAATAACATTTGCAATTACATGCTCATTATGTTTTTCTACCAACACCATAGTTGCGAAATGAATACAATATAAAAAAATATTAATTAAATATATGCTACACTCAGCAACACAATTATTTACGCGCACACAGCCCCGCCCAGATATGTTTTAACTTTGGAGCGGAATGAGCGCCTTGTCATTCGTTTCGTAAATAATTCTCGCTTTTGTCTACACACAATTTTATTTTAGAGTAATATTGTGAATGAATGTGCCTTGAAATGACATTTTTATTTGGTCTAAAATGATCAGATTTCATTTCTGACCAATACATCTAACTCTCTCGTTTCTATTTGTGATATACTTTATTAATATTTATACTTCGTACGATGTACATGTGACTGGAGAGACATGCCTAAATGCAGATGTACAGTGATTAGGTTCCATCATTGATAGGTTTTGATCATAAGCTTGCAAATATACGTTATTCTTGAAGAACAAAACTCGGGATTAAATAATGTTTACTAGGTTATATCACATTCATATCTTTTTTCGAGTGGAGCAAGAAGAATGTGACTATAACCATAATATGTATAATGAACACAAATATTAATAATGAAGATGTTTAATAAATTCAAGATGAATAATAACAGCAGAGGGATCGAACCCTACAACTTTTCCGACAAAATTGATTGATCCCTCAAAACGGAAAATAGAGCCTTCCTGCAAATCTCATATTTTAACCCCAAAAAAATATGTCTCATTTGGCAAACGGAGACTTTGCAATGTTTCAATCGCCCGGGCCGCAACAATGTTGTCATCGCCTCCTCTGCTGCTACAGGTTAACAAAAATCATAAATGATTTTTCACGAGGGGTTTTTACGATTTCAACCAAATAGTTGATCAAGTCCGATACGATACCGTGTTCGAACACGGAAATCATTTAACATGAAAGTCCTTAGGACGAAAATCCTTTCAGGATTTCACAAACAGACTAATCGCTAACACCTCGTCTTGTAGATCAATCAAATTATTTGATTGGTCAATGAGTCGGAAATTATTTCTCGTCAGCTAATTATTATGGCATCACATATAGACAGGATTAATTGTGTTTTCAATAATTAGGAATCCTGGAGGAGCTGTTGGTGCAAACGTATAAAGAATATATCCTTGCTGAGCTTGATTTGATTGCTCTAGATTAATTTGATAGCTTCCTTCAATTGCATCACATACAAAATTGAGCGCAATCACCGCTGAAATATTTACATTGTGGAGGGCAATATGTCTACCGCCGCCATTTGGGTCATTATTATATTTGAGGATAATTGAATCTTGTACTTGTAATACCTTGATAACATTTCTAACAGATTCTTTTAGTTCCTCAGCGTTATATCCGGGAAACTTGAAATTATGTAGATCGGCTTCTGCAAAATTGTAACCGGTTAGGAATCGTTGTTTATTGTCGTTGTTGTCATTAATTATTGTTTGAATAATTAGTTCATTGATATATTCCATGTCAGATACAAGCTGATTTAATATTTCAACGTGTTTTCGCGATTTTGTTTGCCGTAGTTGTTCTAGTTGTGTTTCATGTAATTGATTAATTTCATTAAAATAACCAGTGATGTCAGTTAGTGTAAATGAAATAGTAACAGTTGACCCATCTGTTCTTTTAATAATAAAATTCCATTGCAACGTGCTTTTGTTGGTAAATATGAATCTATTGGCGATTTTTACTTTTCTTATATCAGATAAATCATCTCGATATATGGGATTGATTTCATGATATGATTGTACATCTGTGGTTAAGTCGGCGGTTCCGGGTGGTATTTCAGGCCACCCTACCACTGTTCTTAACGAGCTGTTATAGATATCTACGGCATACTCAGGGGAGTTTATTTCGATCGACGACGAGAGCGTCGGATCATGAAGATTAATAGCTTTGCTTGATTCTTTTCCAGTGCTTGATTCTTTTCCAGTGCTTGATTCTTTTCCGGTGATTGATTTTATTATACGCTGAATTTCAGCATCGATTTGCTCAATTTGGTACGACCCAGTTGGTAACGAAATAACGTTCCAGTCTGGAGTACCATCGGGTTTATTCTTATACGAGAACACCAGTGCGTTATTCGGTTGCTGAACGCTAAATGCAACCGATCTGATATTGGGTCAGCTATGATATACTTGTAATTTCGCCAGCGCGATCTCGCGTACTGGAATCGGAGAAGAAAAGTTCACACTAAATTGTGGGTTTGTTGCTGTTAATGATATCATGCTTGTTTGTATCGGAGTGGTATTCTCCGCGATTCGTTGAGCTCGAAAATGTATGTCAACAACGGATTATCTCATTAAATCAAGATGTTCCAGCCAAAAGTAATAAATTGGATACAATTTATTAAAATCAAGTTGCGATATTTGTAAACCGGTATCAACGTTTTGATCACGACCCATAAATGACAGTATCCGATGATACACACGTGCTATATGGTTGCTCTCGTAATTAAGCTGTATATCCTCGGTTGGTTCCTGTTGCCCGTTTATTCTCAGCGAAACCTCACTTACCTCTAATCGATCAAATATCATATGACTGCGTTCTTGTGAGCCTAATCGATTCCTATTCTGCAGCTCTATAAATATATGACGTGGAGCTGAAACGCCTTGTTTTGATGCCAGGTGCCATGTAAATGTGCCATTAACATCATCCTCTTTGGCATCAGTTGTTGTTGTTAGCCAACTTATCAATGATTTGCCACCCGTGTCCATAAATTAGAGTATCCGCTCTTCTGTGGCGATGGATGGGGTCATTACTGGCATCCACAATGCTAATTTAGTTAAAACAACTTTACCATCATCGGCACCAGTACGCCAAATTGCATCGTTGTCATTGCCTTTTCGCACTAACGCAATTGTGTGTTTGGCTCCATTGATGACTTTTCTGACATTTCTGCAGAATCCAAATATGTGATGGAGTGGAATTGCACATGAAAAATATCGTTGTTGTCCTTGTAACATCGCTACTCGTGTTGCAAACCCTAGATTGAAATTGCGATTAATATCTACGACATCAAAGGTACCAGCCGGTCTAGTATATCCGGCTGGTGCTGGATCAACTGCGGTATCTCGTGATGCTTTTACCCTAGTATAATTAATGTGATCAGCGTGATCATTAATATCCTTTGCAAACATCATAGACGAACCAGCCGATTTTGTATAATCATCGGAATAACTTGCTAGTCCGATTATTGTTGTTACAACATCAACCTCGCGTTCTATTGATTCAATTTCTTTTCCATCAATGCGATATCTCGCGGATTCAAATAACTCCATTATGCCATTATTAACAAAACCAACTCGGACATTTTGGTCAACTGCATATTGGCTATCAGCTGCATCATTTGTTACGAGTTTTCCCTCGATTTCAATAAATGCTTCACATGGCAAAGAGTATTTACTGGTATCTTGAACTTGAAGTTCAATTCGTGATCTTAGGTCGGGTTGTATTGCATGATAGGAATAGTATTGATAATCGCGGACAGAATCGTCTTTGCGCACTGGGGCATCCATATCGAACGCGGTATCAGTTGTTCTTTTACAGATTATATTATTCACACTAGTGTTTTCAATTGTGAAACTCTGTAATCATCGTCGTTTTTGTTTTCGTTTCAAACCACTTCCTGCTATCGCGTTCATGATAGCGCTATCTGTTACCGGGGAAGCCGTCAATGGCGACGTAGTCACCGAAGCAGCCAACGACACTAGTTTTTCTTCCACTGCCCTATTTATTGCTTTGCTGATTTTTGCAGGCATCACTGTCGTTGATGGCAGCACTGGTGGTTTCACCACCGACTTCGTCGCTGTTGGTTTCTTTCGCACCAATGATGTTATTTTATCTTTCGCGACAGAAAATGCCTTTCTGGCAAGATTTCCAACAGCGCTGATTCCTTATCACGAATAATATCAATGGCTTTCATTGATAATTGTTTAGCTAACGGCGCCACTTTTGGGGCTATTCTTGTAAATAACCCCGCGATGGTACTGCCGAGACCATCTCCGTACCACGCGCGGTAAACAAGTAATCGTGAGTTCACCATGTAGACGCTTACGGGTTTATCATGGTTGTAGTGTATAATCATCTTGTTATAAAACTATTAGTTTTTCAATTAGTGAATTGCGTAGACGCCATTGAAAACTCTTTGAGTAAACGCTTGCGATCAATCGCTAAAATCCATAGGATTTTCATCATAAGCATTTGCATCTCTGTGATTTTCAACTAATTCAGCAATTAGATTAGATTGGATCCTCCGTACAACGTGGTGGTTGTGGACCGCCTTTAACCGCAGCTAGAAAGTTATTATAACCAGGGTGCCGTGACGCTAAGATTTTATCCCCGCCGTGTCTCGCTAAATATATTTTCGATGCCCAGGCGTCTTTGCTTCTTATAAAAATTTTAAACTCTAAAAAAATTCTCTCTTTTACCCTTTGGAAAATTATCTCTAGCAAAATCAGCTAATTCTTGATCCGTACCTAGTTCTCCAATTCTATTTAATGTTTCGGCTGTAAATATACTTTCAGGCGAATAGTCTCTTCCTGCAGCTGCACCTTGTTGTTCTTCTTCGCGTTCTTCAATTTCGCCCGGTCGATATTCTCGTTGAGCTTTTATATCACTGGATAGCTGTTCTATCCCTGCACGTGTTTGTTCTGTCTCTGCTGATATCTTTTCAAGCGTATCAATCAGCGGCGCCTTCGCTGCTCGTTCTCGTTCAGGAATATATCCGTATATCGCTGATTCAGTTAACTTTTTCACATCTTTGGTCGCACTTGTTATCGGAGTAAACAGTTGTTCACTTGACACAGAAAAGTCAGTCTGCGCTTGTTGTCGTTGTTGAAGTTTTTCGCGAAGTCTGTCTCGAACCGGTATAAACTTTTTAATTGCTGCTAGCCGCTCTCGAGCTAATCTAGTTGTAAGCGATTCACCTATCATATATTGTTTGTGAATTTAGTTTTCAAATGTGAACCCGGAGGATTTCCATGCCTGCGTTTTCGCCCGGAGGGTATTTCCACGTGAAGACGTTATCACAATTAGAAGCTGAGTTATCAAATAATGTACTATCAAGCTAACGTATCCATTTCCGACAAGGTTAAACTGTACGACGCTATCCGCGAATGTTTCAGAAATAACATAGCTGGGGTTTCAAAATTGTAATATCTGAGAACGGCGATGAATGATTTTTGTTAACGATGCGACAACAACAACAACTACGTGAAAATGGAGGCGTCGCGGTGATTACTTGCTACCACAACCAGATCATCCAGTACGCACATAACTGCAAGAGCAAGCCCAAACTGCTGAGTATTCGTTCAGGAGAAATCCTATGTAACAAGTGTAACAAGTGTTACAAAAAACGCTAAAAAAAAAAAAATTTCAGTAGAAAATTTACTGAAAGCCTATTTTTTATAGTAACGCTCACGTGGTTAGGATACTCGTTTTTCCTCGTTTAATATTTTTCTAAGATCACGAACCTTAGAACTAATTTCAGCTCGTTTTTGTTACTCTTGGCCGAGCTTTTGACGTATTGCTTCAACGGTGCTATATAGCGTTATAAATGCATTAATGTCGTTACCATACAAACAAGAATTGATGGACTTTTGAATTTCTTTTACGAGCCTGTACATCTTAGGTAAAACATAACGACCATTACTATACTGATACTCAATATCTTCATATTCCGAGGTAATCCTGTCGCAGTCGAGATCTTTAGATAATACTATTCCACGAGTTTTCAAATTTGAAATTTGAGCGATTATAGCATTTACATCTTTGATATCCATTATTTATATAATACATTTTATCTTTAATTTAAAAAAAATAACTCTCATTTGGCAAACTCGCTGGCGCCCTATGACATCAGAGAGAAACAGAGGTTACTTTATTAACTTAATTAAGAACACAACATATATGAAAACCCCATTTGGTAATCTCGCTGGCGCCCTATGACGTCAGAGAGACCCAGAGGTTACATATACGACAACACATCTTCGGAACTCCTTGGTTACCTTCACATCCAAGTAAACCCAAGGGGACCCGAAACATACATTTCCGGAAGGGAGGCCTATGGTGACAAACATAATCTTAGACCACCCAGAAGATATGCTTGGGGCGACGTCACAATATGTACTTAATTAACTTAATTAAGGATGGATTATATTCAATGAAACGATGATGGAATTTGTGATGTGATGGCGGGCGTGCCATGCAAGCCCAAGGGAACCCAAAGCATACATCTCTGGAAGGGAGGCCTAAGGTGACAAACGTAATCTTAGACAGCCCAGAATATATGTTTGGGGGACGTCACAACATGTACTTAATTAATGGACAGTACAATGCCGTATATATCTCCACTCGAGTGTTGTGGCAGATTTTAGGCATAACATATACTTAATTAACTTAATTAAGGATGGATTATATTCAATGAAACGATAATGGAATTTGTGATGTAATGATGTAGGACGGCACAACACAGCACAAACAGGAAACGACAGGGCGGATTTTACGGCCAATCCAATCAATCAAAAGCAGCTCAATTAAATTAACCTGGTTGCATGATTGACAAAAGACAACCACACGCCCAGGTCAATGGCATTTGTTAGTTTTGATCGGTCGAATCGGCTTTCAAAAGCCCCAAGCTTATTACGAGTCATAACGTACATAAGGTGACTAATATAGCAGCGTCAATCCACAGGGTGTGTCATTATATTTCCTTGAATTAGTTAATAATCCTATTTCACAACATTTAAATGAGACAAAATAGTTTAATAAAACACTCAACAAAAGAATACAGCTGTTAGATAACAGCGTGTATTTCATTAATTTTTATCGTAAAATGAGTAATTAATCGTAGAAGTAATTGAACTTCAATGGACGTAACTCTGTCATACGACTTTATTATTGTACGATTTATCCCCCTTGATATATGAAACATGTATCCTTTGTTTATTTTTCTTTGAGACGGCTATTTGATAAATTCCTTCTGCTACTCTTTGTACTGAAGGCCCACAAATGTCAAAATATTTTCCAGCCGAATACATTGATTGAAATACCCTTTCTTCGTTAGTTTCTGTATCAAATGATTTCACACTCTTAGGGTGTTTTGCGTGTTTGCCGGTTCCACCTAATTTTGTATTCTGACTTTGAGTAAAAACTCGTAAGTTATCCAATTTGTTATTTCTAGGGAATCCATCAATGTGATCAATCACAAAGCCATCTTTGATCAATCCGTTGTGACATTCGTATGCGAATCGATGACAATAATATTTCTTCTTCCCGGCACCAAACGTCAAAAATCCCATATTATTAACAATACCAACCGGCTTCTTCAGTCTGCGGTTCCTTACAACACCATCACTGGAGGCATCATAATTAACAAGCACTGGATGGGGTCTGAAGTCTTGGCTCATTTATATAATAATACTACTTGTCTAATTTATATCTGCTTTAATTATAAACCTCTGGATATAATCTTGAGGGGTTTTTATGATTTTGTCTCTGACGGAGTCATCGGTAGGATCAATGACTGCATTTTTTATTCGTTTGTCATAGTAGCGTTTTAGTTCCCTGTAACGTTTGCCGCCACAACTGAGACACAGCTGCGATTTTCTCCTTACCCCCACCCCACATCGGAGGCACGAAAGGGGGCCAAAAGAACCGTTTTTCACGCTTTGTAAATGATACCCACATAATTCGCTTCTGCATGATTTATTACACGGGGCCGCTGATAAAATCATAAGCCACTTGCAGTGATTCATTATACCATATTTTTCTATTGAAATACTTTTTTTAATTATAACATGGAGGAGTTCGAGAGATTACCAGCAATTAAGCCTTTCAAAAATGTTAAATTCAATCTCGAAAAAACCTTCAAAGATGTGCCAAAACGAGCAATAACGGATAGAGCCCTGATAAATAAAATTCGCGATTGTATTAATGAATTCAAGCACGACGGTGCATCATATAGCTGGTCAACATTTCGAATTGATGGCGTTGTTGATGCCACCATGAATGACAGTAACGCTGCCATGATGTTATCACAGCTTGGCAACAAAAAGTATTTTTTTAGAGTGAAATTCATTATCCGTGTGGAATCAGGAGGTTGGATTATACGAGACAAATTTGAACCGATTCTCAAAGACAAGAAAACAGTCGTTGTTAGCCGTGATTCTAAGCCGGGTCTGTTGACTGGAATTGACAAACCGTACTATGAACGAGCATATCCTGAAACAGCAGTTGTGTATGGGATATATCCGTTAAATGAAAAACCCGATATAGGAAAACTAGCGCCGATGAAACAGTCGTCGCCGGCGACTTTGTCGCTGAATTGTGTATCAGCACGAGTAACAGAACATTTTACAAATGCATCCCGAGGGAACAAACTTACCGATCTTCGGCGTAGCAAAATAGCTCAATGGAGTTTAACAGTCAAAGAGCGTGGAGCAACTATTAGCGATATAGCAAAATTAGAAACGTCGCTGAGATTTCCAATAATTGTTATGACGATAACCGGAGCAGTTTTATACGAACCGAAATATAACAAAAATGGAGCCCCAATTAAATTTATTGATCATAACGAACACGCATGGACGTCCGCGGTCACAATATTTCCACGAAATAGAACAAAAAAGTATATACCCACGGAATTCTTGGGAGAAGATTTCTCCAGGGATGGTTTTCTCGTTGAAGAGAAACTATTCGATGATATTGCGCATTTGAGTAAAAACGACCCCGTGTCGGTGTGGTTACTTCGCAGCACTGAAAACGACACGGGTACGTTTGATTAGTTTGTAAGACCAAACGGTGAATTATACCGCACTGAAGCATTTCACAATAAAATGAAAAAATCAGCTAGTGGGTTTTTAACGGCGTGTGGCGGAGTCGCTTATAGGGAAGCCACCAGTGATGAAATTATCAACGACGAACAATTATTGACAAACTGTTTTACAATCCCGTCGGTTGCAGTTCATTTTGCGAGAATCAAAAACGCAGGGAAACCAACACGCGTTGAATTCTTGCCAGACATTGAGGCTAGTTGTTTAGAATTCAATCATGGCGGTTTATGGAATAACAAATACGACAGTGATAATATCATTTCAGTTGATATGGTTGCTTGTTATCCAGCGAGTGTTCATAGTTATGGAGAGTGTACTGATAATTTTAAACGATTTGGACATCCCGTACATGAAATGACTCGTGTTGCAATTAATGGGCCGCTGCCCGATTTTGATTTAACTGGATTCGCTCGTGTAGTATCATTTGAGTTCGCAGCAGGACTTCATCGCGCTTGTTATATTTGGATTGGTAGACACGTGTCTGAAAAGAAGTGGCTGCCAATAGCGCTATTACGATTCATGATTGATACAAAAATGTTAATTTCGCTGACGGTCAGTGAGGCAATTATATCATATCGGAAACAAACCAATGTCTGGTTACCAACACCGGAACGTCTTGATAGTATAATTGAGGAATCCAGAAAACATATTGATGCCGACGAAAAATATATCATTGAGTGGTCCAAACGGGTATTTAATCAACGAAACAACAAAGCAAAAGATCTCGGCAGAAGAATAATTGGAAAATTAACTCAGGGAGGGAAAAAATCTGACTGCAAAATATATTCTTCACGGTTGATTATAGATAGCACCGAATATGACTTTGTAATCGCGGATGCAGTATCTTAAAACATATATGTTGATCGAAAGGATGCTTTCTTGTCCGATGGAACAAAATTGGGTACAGTTGTTACTTACAACGATGGCCACAGTTCTCCGTATACACATTTGAGGTCGTCTATGCTGGGTTATGCTTGTATTAATTTATTTTCAATGATAAATAGATTTCCTGACACTGTGGTTAGAGTTGCCGTTGCTTCATTTTACATTAACAGCAAGTACAGTTGCGCAGTTGCTGAATTCACTAATTCGGATGAAAGTTGGGGATCATGGATAATTAAAAAAGAAATGCTGCGTGATTAAGCTGAATCAGCAGACGTTGAAATTAAAAGTAATTACTTTCGCGGTGATAATTTATCAGAGCGTTCTAATGCACCACCGATATCCGATCCAATTTGTAGATATAAAACCGTTTATTTAAACGGCAGTGGCGGGTCAGGAAAAACGACTCGGGTGATTGAATTATATCGAACGCGGACAAATATGATTGTGCTGACACCGACCCATAGATTAGCGCAAGAGATAAAGCAACGAAACGTTGAAGCTTGCACTTATCACAGTTTTTTTTCGATACAACGGCGACAAATGGACCCCTGAACGAATGGGTGAAAAAATCATCCCCGCGGTTATTATTTGGGATGAGATATGTACGGTTTCGTTAGATGTATTAAAAATGTTTCTTGATTGGTTGCTGCAAAAGAATACGGCGGTGATATGTGTGGAGATCATGGCCAACTACCACCATTTGTCGGCGCGGGTCCACATGATTGGTTAAAAGGGTTTGTTGACTATTATGAAGAAATCGATACCGATTATAGGGCACTTGATAAACAATTACGCGAGGTCAAGAAATTAATTAGATTACAACCGGATAGAATCCAATGTGAAATAATCAGAGAAATAATTCCTGAAACTCCCATGGAGGAATTTTGGGAAGCATGGAGACCAAACGATTTTGTAGTGGCGAGGAGAAAGATAGTCAGAGACACACTTCAGAAAAAGTTGTTTGAGCTTCACAAAAAAAAAACTCCCAACGCGCCCAGTGCCGCTGTGTAATAGACCCTATGATACACGGCGAGAGAATATTGAAGTTGAAATTCCAGGACGTGTGACTTCGTCAGGACCCGAAAGACAAACACTAGTGTTAAATGATATTGTGTTGGTTGATATCAGTGTTGTCGAAAATGCATTGCGTGCTGATAAATCGCCATGGACGCTAGGTTACGTATCGACGATATATTCCTCGCAGGGATTAACCATTACGGATACAACTGTTTGTATAGTCGATTATCGCATTGAGTGGTCGAATTTAGTCTATCTTGCAGTGTCTAGAGTACGGCCAATAAATCAACTTCGAAGAATTGTTTTCGATGATGACACCACAATGGATGATATTGATGTTAGCATCATTAATAAAAAAAACTCTCCGGTTACAAACACCAAGACAAAAAAAACCAACGAGAATTTGACATTGATGCTGAATTAATAATCACTTTGAAGCAACAACAGAATAATCACTGCGCGAGTTGCAATTGTATAATGCGTTGGCAGTATTCGGATAAAGATCCTCGCCAATTTACCGTAGACAGAAAAAATAACAATTTCATGTCAGAAACAATGTGATGTTGACTTGTCTTGAGTGCAACTGACGCAACGGCGCTAGTTAAGACCATGCGGTGGCAATTGAGTATCGTCAATAATCACTTGTAATTGTTCGCGTGTAACCCCGCTGAGGGGCAGCTGAATCCAATGTATAGATTGGAGGTCTACCAGTTGATCGTGTTATAGTAGATATGGTATGCGTAGTGACACTCCAAATAGGATCAGTAGCCCTTTTTTTACCACCTTCGAGTTCTCCTGGTTCATAAACGCTATCCCGCTGTGTTTGTGGTATATACTTTTTTTGAATTGCGTTGTTAGGTTTCATATTGATTGCTCTGGTAATCTCGTTATTTAGCGCTGCAACTACCCCTGGTAACCTTTTGACCCATTCACGGGATCGCTTTTCTTGGATGAATTCTTTTGTGTATTGATATCCAAAAAAGCGCTCAGCAAGAGTCCGATTAAATCGTTCTACAATTGCCTGATCGCGATGTAGTGCAGTATGCCCCCGTCTGATGGTGACATTGTGATGTTTTATTGTAGATGCAACCACACCCTGAAATTCCTAGCCAGGATCAACTTGTAACAGATTTGGCCAGCGTAGAGGGCTTCGTCGATAAATCCTTTCAAATGCAGAAGCAACTTCAGGTGATGATTTTGTTTTTAGCGGTTATGCTTGTTTGTATCGACTCGCAACATCAACTACGGTTAGCTCGTATTTGTAACCGTTTTCATGTGGTAAAAACAATAAATCAGCTTGATGAACTTCATTGGGTCCGGTAACATCAAAATGCGAGAAATTGATTTGTTTAAGACGCGATAGATAAATTTGCCATATAGCCTGTTTGGATAACCAATTAGCCGCAGTGGCCTTTTTCACTTTTGGGCATTTGGCGAGTTTACTGATTGCAGCGCTACCCCTCCAGTATCCCCTCGTAGAATAATAAATAGATTCCATATTATTAATTACCAGCGCCCATCATCAATTTGCCTTTCATCGCCGATGTTACTAACCACGAAGCCAATTTTTCTTTGAAAGATTTATCAGGAATAGCATTTAACGCATGAATTAATTTCTCATCCGCGAGATGCCTGTGTTGCAAATTGATGCTTTTATATGCGACATCATGAGCATGGCACGCCTTATCAATGGCGTTTATCGGTTCTTCACCACGTCGAGGTTGATTTTGATCATCAAGTCTGATATCTAATCGTGTTCCGGGACCACAGTAGCTATATCCTGGAAGGTGCTTTTCTCCTGGATACTTTGCCCACGGCGTTCCAGGGAGTTTCACTAACTTGGTTGCGATATCATCTCCTCGTTTTTTTTTTTTAAAACATCTCCGGATTTCATAGAAACAAATCTATATTTTTTTATACCACAAGTTGCACATCTACCAGTAAGTGCAGATCTGTTATTGCTAGTTGTAAGTGTCGTCACATCATTTGTGCCAGTACGCGTTTTACACTTCACACAATATAGATCCATAATTTATGTATAGAGATATAAATATAATTGATTTTTCAGCGACTAAAACAAGAGAATCAGTTAAGCATCATGCAGCGCTACCAAACTCTATCCGCGCAATTATAATCGGGCCATCTGGATCCGGCAAGACGCAATTGTTGCTCAATTTAATAATTAGATGGATGAAGTGGGATAAGTTGTATTTAATTGCCCCTACCGTAGATGATCAACGATGCTATGAAGTGTTAAAGGATTTTAACGAAAATGCATTAGAAATTAAAGGTGAGAACGTCGTTGATTTTATAACTGATATTGACGAGGCACTATCCGTGGATGACCTTGATGTTTCTGGTAGAGTAGATATGAAGACGGACCAGCCAGAATTAGTTACAATGGTCAAGTCTTGAAAGTACGAATGAACACATACTTGTTTTACTGGTATCAGCTGAATGATATTTACCAATGGAACTGATGCATCTCAGTGCAAGATATGCAGCATTGAATATGTTCATGACATGTTGGTGGAATGTGAGAGTATTGTGCTGAGTAACACCTAGGATTCGTACTGACTGTGTGAATTTAATGTTAGTGTGGCTGTAATTTGTTGTTGGAGGTAAAGGATGTGAATGAGAAAGTCTTTATGTTGTGATCAAAATGGCCATATTTTTATCACCATTCATCTGCAGCGTGTTACATGTTATCCATGATATCACATCTGAAATGCAGATATCTTCTCCTTGGATGGTAGCATCAACGTCATTTGGGTGGCAAGACATGTATATGTGGGTGTCAACAGCGGACAATTGGTGATGATAGATGAAACCTGAGAGAGGCTAAGTGTATAGAATGAAGTGAACAGGTACCAAAACAGACCCCGGTGGAACACCAAAACATATATAAACTGATCTGGATTGTATTCCAGTTGATGTAATCAGCCAATACCGCAAGTATCACAGAGCGTCGAGGCATCCCAAAGTATGATTAAACGCATTGGAACCTATAATACTATTGTTTCCTTGACTTCCATTTAGGGATACACAAAATAAATCTGTAATCAATTACGTTGTGCACAAGACGAGGACTGCAAAGGAATATGTCTTTGTTTGTGAAGGTCAATAATGTAACTTAATGGGATAAGATAATACTTCATACAATTAAAATATGTATATCCATACGATGCTGAAACAAATAATATGACATCGTCATCGAAAACATAGTATAAATTAATTTAATTACAACAAAAGTGAGTATACTTGATTTTGTTTCAGTCAAAAGATGTGATCAGACATTACCGCAAGTAGCTCACGGAATCCTTACGTTCAAAGATGGAATTGGAGGTAATGCAACCTATAATACAACTGTGACCCTGAATTGTAATGAAGGTTACAAAAGGAGCCGAGATGTTCAATTAAGTTGCGTCGACGAGGATCATTGGCAGGGAACTCTCGGGTTTTGCATGGGTAGGTTCATAAAGTAAACAAGTTTGCAGAGATTAAACTATCAATAATTTAAAAGTTTCTAAGGCTTTCAAGCATGATAACAGGTATAGAAATTGCACGATCTTTAATTTTTCAGTGCACGACATAGTAATACGAAATTAACTTTTAATCTGTATAATAAAGTATAAGCAGTTAAGGAATATAATACATATTTAAATCAAGAAGTTTCTCAATCTCAAAAATTGCTTTAAAAATAAATTATTAAATCTTGTTTTTGATCGATAGTATTCATTAGATTACACAGGTGTTCCGTTTAAAATAAAATTAAAAAACACATAACACTTTATTTATATCAGAGATCTGCTCATCTTAATATTATGGTATGCAACCTATTTTTTCTAAATCTTCCTAATATGATGTGTGTTGATCAAAGGAATATAAAATATGAAAACCTCATTCACAACATAATATAAACATCATGTAATTACAGGTTTAGTTTATCCACTTAAGTTTGGTATTTTTCATTAGACGAAGTGATAAGCAGCGAAAACAAAAATAGCAAAAATATACTTAAAATTAATGGAACCTGTGTCACAACGTGTCCGTGAATTCTTTTCAAGATTACCAACATGATAGAGTTGTTCAATTACATTCAACAGATAAAGAACACTTGCAGGGAACACTCACTCTATGTTTGGGTAGATAACGTAATCTGCAGAGTGAGAAAATAATTCTTATAATTAAAAAGTTATCATCATAAGATGCTGAGCAACGCTTAAATAAACAGAATATCTGACAATGTCATGAACAACATAATACAAAGTATATTTAAGTACACTTTATGTTGTTTCAGTCAAAAAATGTAATCAGACATTACCGCAAGTTGCACACGGAATCCTTACATTCAAGAATGGAATTGATGGTAATGGAACCTATAATACAACTGTGACCTTGAATTGTAATGAAGGATACAAAAGGAGCGGAGTTGGTCAATTACGTTGCGGCGACGAAGATCAATGGCAGGGAACACTCGGGTTTTGCGCGGGTAGGTACATAAAGTAAACAAGTTTGCAGATATTAAAATATCAATAATTTATAATAATATTAGGCTTTCAAGCAGGATAAAATGTATGGAAGTGTTGTGGTCTTTAATTATTCAACATTCAAAATGGCTGAACAATATTAACCAATAATATTAAATAATTGTTTCGGTGTTTATGTCCTTTATGACAATGATAATTTATATTTAGTTCTAAACGTTGTTCAAGGTCTAAAAAGGCTTTAGAAAATATTTGAATTGTGTTTGTCATCGAATGCACTCATTTCGGTACTCCTTTAAAAAATAATTATTTAGAAATAACATGACACAACTTTATTTATATATAACAGTTGATCATCTCAACATTATGTTATTTAATTAAAGTTTTCTAAATCTTCGAAAGATGCTGTGTAATGTTTAAAGAAATATAATTTAAGACCATATTATATAAGATTCACCTAATTACATGTTTAGCTTGTCCACTAGATTTGGTTATTTGATGTGAAACAATGGCATAAAGCGTTGCCACAAAAAGCGCACGGCGTCCTTACATTTAAAGATGATCTTGGAGGCAAAGTAACCTATAATACATATGTGTCCTTGAATTGTAAAGAAAGATACAGACATGCTTAATTACGTTGTGTAGAAAACAAACAAAGGCAGGGTACACTTGGGCTTTGTTTGGATAGGTGCACACATTAACTTAATATGTAGATATTACAATACTTATAAATTAAAGTGCATCTGGCTTTCAAGTAGGATTTAATATATATAGATAGATAGATAGATAGATAGATAGATAGATAGATAGATAGATAGATAGATAGATAGATAGATAGATAGATAGATATATAGATAGATAGATAGATAGATAGATAGATATCAGTTGCATGATCTTAAATTTTTAAAGGCACACAATCCGGAAAGAATTTAACTTTTAATCTGAATAACATGTTGAGCGAGCTAAATCCTTTATACATAGCATTATAATTAGATTAAGTTTCTCAGTGTAAACTAATGCTTGCACAAAGTACTAAATGGTAATTTTCATATGTTGCATTCAATAACATTTCTTACGTTTTCTGTTAAACGTTTGATTTTTGAAATATTGTTTCACTGCAGGCAATACAATTCGGTTTTATTCTTCAGGTGTAGAAGTTGCACGTATCTACTTTGTGTCACTTAAACCTTATCATCTGTATAATATTGCGTTCAATCTATTGTTTTGGGTTCTTTAAATCTTCATGATATGCTCTTTACATACCAAAAGAATAAAATATATGACAACGTCATTTACAACATGGTATGTACTTCCACTAATTACAAATTTAGTTCGTTCACTTGATTTTGTTATCTGTAGTGAAACGATGTGATAACCCATTAACGCAAGTATTACATTCAAATAATATCAGGGAACATTTGGCCACTGTTTGGGTAGATATATAATGTAAAATAATTTGATGAGATAAAACTCTGCCTATTTTAAAACGTTATGTACACAATATATGTTGCAATGCACGGCTTGTGCGCTCAAGGTATATCCGGTTTCTTACCGTATGTACTTAATTATTGCAGCTTGGGTGGAGTTCATCGGAATAATGTATAGGTTAGATAAATTACCCCAGGTAACGTTATACAGTGACACGAAATATAAGAGCATTGTGTGTGCGCGTGTGTGCATGTGTGCGCGTGAGTGTTAGCGCAGCTATAAACGAATTTGCAATGAGGCTGTCTGTAGTGATATATTCCACTGTGGCATCATGCCGCAATAAATACCATGAAGTCTCATCCAGTAACATTTTACTAATACAAGGCCAACCAGTTCTAATACAAATATCTTAATGCAGAATGCATTGCGACGTTGTTTTTAGTACTACTTGTATTCATATTTGGTACAACTCAGACGAGATCTCAACTCAAAACCACCTGTCTCAGAGGTATACACTCTAACCACTATGCCATCGGAGCTGTAGCATACAAACAAATAGTCTTAAACAATACATATACACAATTTGCATTTTGGTTAGAGTAGACTGGCTGAATATTGCAATTTGAAATGGGGAGATGTTACACTAAAGACAAATGTGAATGGCCTCCAGCATCTTCAACGCAATGAAGGCAGACAAAAACATGAACAGGAGGCAATGCCAAGGACATCAGGGATATTAATAATAGGATATATGAAAACGAAAAACAGCAAATAGAGATATCCACATGATATATACAAGCGGTATGCAAAGCCAAAATCAGCAGAATTTTCAATGTGAAGATCCTTTCCTTATTGCGCCCAATACTATTCCAATCTCAGCGAAAAAACCCAAATGGTTAGGACATATATTGTTGGAATTAACAAACGTTGATGTATCATGAACAAACTGAAAGAAAACGCAAATGTTGCATAACGAAAGAAATTAATAAACACTGGTAGCCGAAAGTACATAATGCAAAAGTTAAGAGACAAAACATTCCCCCAACTCATATAATGCAAATTGCAGGCCACAAAAATGCAGTCTATAAACAACTCCACAAACTGCCCTGCGAATCACTGTAGTATATAAAGTTCCCAAACGATTAATGTTCAATAAAATCAGATTATCAGCAATCCATTCTGCGAATCAAGCATCACTTTACAAAATATGTTTAATATGAGCCTGAAACAAATATGTGAAACAGATCACTTACTGGCCCAACGTATTTCAAAATCTGTAAACATTTGTATAGCAGTCTATCAGCATGCTGTCAATTTTTAATAATACAATTTGTATCTTACATATTGAAGAATTTATTTGCTTTTATACATTATTATTGAAATGAAAATGTTGTTTTTTTGGCTAATACAACTTTTAACTATTCTCTAAAGTTGAAAGGAAAGATTGATACTTCTTCAACAGAAAATAACTAGATTATGCCGTAAATTATAGTAATAATTGCTGTCCACAACTTAATAACACCAATTTCCAGAATCATTGAGAAGTTGTGAACATAAATCAAGTGTCGCTGGTATAGCGGGAGGAGTGACTGCCACAATTGGTGCCATCATTCTTAGAATAATAATCGCCTATTTCCTCTATAAAACGTGAGCAAAGGAGGATATATACACCAAGGACATCAAGGGCATATACACACACCAATATATATATATATATATATATATATATATATATATATATATATATATATATATATATATATATATATGTGTGTGTGTGTGTGTGTGTGTGTGTGTGTGTGTGTGTGTGTGTGTGTTCTCGGATTGACGGCGTTGTGGACACTGATCCAAAGTATAGACCTTCGTTGTGGACACATTTTCCATTGTGGACACTAAAAGTTGGTGTCCAGAAGGTACACACCTGTAAATTATTATTTTGATTCACGTACATGAATTTAGTGCCAAAAGAGCAGACCTACGTTGTGAACCATTTCCCTCCATGAGTATGTATTTTGCCGCGATTCTGCTCAGCATCCATTCTGTGTGAATTCCACCTCACATACACACATTGCGGTTTGCGCATGTCATTGCCATTGGATATCGCGATCTCTCACTTCTTATTGGGCATTCTCGCCTCGCGCGTTTGCAGGGAGGGATACAGAACTATATCGGGAGTAGCAGTAGCAGAGAAAAGATCTACAGACTCAAAAAGGGAAGAATCATTTTTTTTAAATAATTTGTGTGGAATTAGCGAAAAGAATCTCTTGTATTACTTTAGTTTGTATGGATAGGTTTATGAGGGCAATATATACTGCCGTCATTCTAATAAATGCGTAATGCTTGGTATAATTTGAAATTCGTATTTTTATTTCTTACACATAATACATACTATTTCAACAAAAGTATTCTGCAGTTCTTGTTATCAAATTCGGAACGTTGAATATTCTAAAATGCATTATATCTATTTGACAAGTATTTTCCGTCTAGATATTTCGCTCTGTTAGTCGCGATCAAATCATGCTTCATCATAATGTTTCTTTAAGTATAAAAAAATATATGACCGAGTTTCAATTTTTCACCTAATACTGTCTGCTTTAGGCAAATTATTATGATAATTTAGTGTGTAAAATAGACGATTTGTAATTATCTAAAAAACCTAATACTTATTTGATTAAAAGTGTTGAACAAGGATAGTAAACGATAATAGAAACAGGTAATATTTATATACATTGGACGTTCTTTTTCTAACACGTTTGTCCGTGTGAGAATTTTGAAAGACCGTTTCAAGGACACTGTGTCCACAGTGTTGATACACACATTTTTGAAATATATCTGTCTTGAGAAAGAATGCAATGATCAAAAGAGTCGTCTAAACGATACATTGACATATTTTAAAGTTGGGAGCAAAAACAGTATAAAAATGTAATTTAAACAACGTTTTTAATATTTCTGGAAATCAAATTTTATAGCGTGTGTGTGTGAATTCTAAGAGGATGGTTTGTGTACACTGTGTCCACAGTGTTGCTACATGCAGGTTTGAGAAATAAATGAAATAGTCGTATGAACAGTATATTGATTTCTAAAGTCTGATGTTACACATTAATAATGTAATTTATTGGCTATAGCGAGAATAGCAAATCTGTAATCTTCACTCACATTATTCTTTCCAACAAGTTTGTTTGAATTCTGTAAGCTTAATGTGTGTACAAGGTGTCCACAACAATGCTTTACTCACGGTAAAATTATTATATATTTGAATACGTACAATAGATACACTATGAATAACGTTCATTATAGAAACCATTAACAACATTCTCCGTGCGATATACCCCTCAGGATGCATTACTATATTTTTCTTCAATTTGTACCTAACGAATAGGTTATTCCTACCAAATCTGAAAAGTAATTGCTTTCAATATTTAATGAAATGTCTTTACTCAGGTTGTAAGACAAATTACCTCTCCACTGTTATGATATTAAAATAATTCACCTCTAGAAACGAAACTGTTATGGATATTAACTTATTTAGTGGTCCATAGATTAATATCAATAATCCTTGATGTTTTTTACTCCATCTGTAATGATTTTACTCATGAATTATCATAAGACCTGTGAAATTTACACTCTTAGTAGGAAATATCTGAAATATATTCTAAACTTCCTGTATTGTGTAAAACAGACGATTTGTAATTATCTTAAAGGCCTAGTACCTAACACTGTCTGGTTCAGGCAAATTATTATGATAAATGCGATACAATTTATTAGAAATCTCTCTAAATATAGGAATACAAAGGACACAATAAAAATATCGTTTAATACTAAGTCATTATTCTGCTTTAGTAACGGTACCACCGTCCATAATCTCTCTCTCTCTCATCCTTTGGTCGGCTTGACGTAACATTTACCATCATTCTTATGCCCAGCGACATCGCGGGATGACACAAACGAAAATGCTTTACGCTCTTCATTTCATAGAATTTAAACCTTGTCCTGCTACGATGGTAGAGAGAGAGAGAGAGAGAGAGAGAGAGAGAGAGAGAGAGAGAGAGAGAGAGAGAGAGAGAGAGAGGGAGGGGGGAAGAGAGAGAGAGTGAGAGAGAGAGAGAGAGAGATAGAGAGAGAGAGAGGCTTTTGGAATTTTCATTTTTAATTGCATATAATCGATTTTTGAACATAATAATACCTTTAAGAAACAGCAACAACAAAACATTAAGTACATCACAGTATGTAAACCACTTAACCGATACATACCTTATGACGTCCACATCGTTCGCAACTTTGTATCATTTATTAAATAATTAATAGTATTAATAAAACTGTGTATCTCTATTTATTCATACATTTTGATAATATAAACAGTATAGATATATGCAATGGGAAATGCACACATACCGTTACGCACACGATATTCGTGTAGGTTACTTGATATAAGTTTAATTTCAAAATTTTAATCCATAGAAAATTTATTTTCTCTCACTCCACATTTCTGCGTAGTTTGTTTGTTATGCATGAGATGAGATGGGAAACATAAAGTAGAAGGAGTTTTGATGAAAATGTGTACTATATTAAACTTGTTTAGAAAACGGAGATTATTAATACTTTTTATTGTTATTTTCATACCTTACTAATGATTAATGTCTGGCATTTTATCATACATATAGAATCAACTGCAGAAGCTCGCTAGAATGCTTATAAATCAGTATCAATACGCCATGGGCTGATCACAATTTGATATTCCTAATGGTATTGGTTTATATGGTATATACATTTGCTTTATACCAACATTTCAAATGCCATATATATATATATATATATATATATATATATATATATATATATATATATATATATATATATATATATATATATATATTATGATTCTACGATAATAGGGAACAGCAGAGAGGTTGAACAGACCACCTTCCTTTTAGCAAACTCAGGCTTCCCAGTAATATTTTAATAGAAGCCTCCGTTGATGAGATACACTAAAGAAGTCATTGTTATTCACCTTGTTTTTGCTGCATTGAAAATCCTTCGGATTTTTGAAAATCCTTCGGATTTTTGAAAATCCTTCGGATTTCATTAACAATTTTCCACGATGAAATTGTTAATGTAAACAGACCAACTTCTTTTTAGCAAATTGAGGCTTCCCAAGGGTAAAAAAAAGACGCTATTGTCATTGGTGTTCACACTCTCTGCTGCTGTAATTTTTAATTGGAAATCCTTCGGATTTCGTTAACTAAATATCTGATCAAGTCCGACACGATATCTTGTCCGAGGATCTGATAAATTTATCGTCACAAATCCATGTGGGATTGACTGAGCGCGGCTAAAGAAATTTCTAAATTGATTATGATCCATATCACCACCGCACCAAGTTTGCCAAATATTTCTTAGCGTGTGTGTATCAACACCGTTAAATACGCATAATAGATTGCAGTTATCTCTGATCACTTTTGGTATTTGAGTGTAACGTTGAGTGACATATATCACATCTGTGTTTTTATGACGTCCTCGTGAAAATATTCTAGCAGGATTCTTTTGATTAACTAACATAACATCGTCGTATACAACTAAATTGTTAATACTT
The DNA here is from genome assembly GCA_029339505.1 of Unio delphinus. NCBI lineage: Eukaryota > Metazoa > Mollusca > Bivalvia > Unionida > Unionidae > Unio > Unio delphinus. The sequence continues at coordinate 4,851,061 of JAQISU010001240.1, read as the reverse complement.
CCGTCGATGGAGTCAATGTTAGGCGCCTCTTCGATATCGGTTATAAACTCAATAATATCATCATCGATTTGAAATTCTTCGAATTTTGATTTCGCTTTCTCGTTAAAATCTTTTAACACTTCATAACATCGCTGATCATCTACACTCAGAGTAATCAAATACAACTTATCCCACTTCATCCATCTTGTTATTAAATTAAGTAGCAATTGTGTTTTACCACTTCCAGATGGTCCGATGATAATTGCGCGAATAGGATTTGGTAACATTGCATGGTGTTTAATAGGTTCCCGTCGTCTCGTAGAAGAATAATCAATTACATTCATAATGTTATATAATAAATTATGGATCTATATTGTGTGAAATGTAGGGCGCGTACTGGCACAATTGACTTGACGACGATTACAACAAAAAATAATCGATCAGCGCTTTCTGGTAAACGTGTACAGTGTAGTACAAAGAAATTTAGATTTACTTCCACGAAACCTTTAAAAAAAAACGAGGAGGTGATATTGCAGCCAAGTTAGTGAAACTCCCAGGAACACCGTGGGCAAAATACTCAGGAGAAAAGCACCTTCCAGGGTATAGTTATTGTGGACCGGGAACAAGACTCGATATCAGACTCGATGACCAAAACCAACCCAAACCCGGTGAATATCCAATAAACGCTATTGATAAGGCGTGTCATGCTCATGATGTTGCTTATAAAAGCAGCAATCTTCAACATAGACATCTCGCGGATGTGAAATTAATTCATGCGTTAAATGCTATTCCTGATAAATCGTTCAAAGAAAAATTGGCTTCGTGGTTGATAAAATCCGCCATGAAAGGCAAATTGATGTTAGGTGCTGGTAATTAAAAATATGGAATCTGTTTATTATTCTCCGAGAGGATACTGGAGAGGCAAGGCAGCAATCAGTAAACTCGCTAACGCAGCAAAAGTAAAAAATACCACTGCAGCTAATTGGTTATCTAAACAGGCAATATGGCAAATTTATCTACCAGCGCCTAAACAAATTAATTACTCGCATTTTGATGTGACCGTTCCTAATGAAGTTCATCAAGCTGATATACTATTTTTACCACATGACAACGGTTACAAATACGCGTTAACCGTAGTTGATATTGCTAGTCGATACAAACAAGCAGAACCACTGAAGACAAGATCATCTACTGAAGTAGCTTCTGCATTTGGAAGGATTTATGGACGAGGTCCACTACGCTGGCCAAATCTGTTACAAGTTGATCCTGGCAAGGAATTTCAAGGCGCTGTTTTAACAACGATGAAACATCATAATGTCGCCATCATACGAGGACACACTGCGCTACATCGCGATCAGGCAATTGTTGAACGATTTAATCGGACACATGCTGAGCGGTTTTTTGGATATCAATACGCGAAAGAATTCATCCAGGATAAACGATCCCGTGAATGGGTTAAGAGATTACCAGGTGTAGTTACCGCAATCAATAATGAGATTACTAGAACAATCAACATGAAACCTAACAACGCTATTAAAAGGGAGTTTATACCCGTACAACCACATAAAGATTTCAAGGAACAAATTCTTGGTAGTAATGTCACTGTTCGGTATTTATACGAACCAGGAGAGCTTGAGGGTGGTAAAAAAAGAGCTACTGATCCTATCTGGAGCGTCACGACGCATAAGATATCCAGTAGAACACGATCTACGGGTAGACCAGTAATCTATAGACTGGATTTAACTGCTCCTCAGCGAGGATTTACTCGACAACAACTACAGGTACTTCCCGAGGATACTCAATTACCACCGCGTGGTCTTAACTAGCACCCGATGCCAGAGGCATTGTGCTGGCACCTCTGCGTCTGTTGCACTCAAGACAAGTCAGCATAACGTTATCTTTGGTATGACCAATGCTGCTATTCTTTCTGTCTACGGTAAATTGGTGAGGATCTTTATCCGACCAACTCCAACGCATTATACAATTACAACTCGCGCAGTGATTATTATGTTGTTGCTTTAGTGAAATTATCAATTCAGCATCAATGTCAAATTTTCTATTATTTTTTTTATCCTGTTGTTTATAACCAGAGAGTTTTTTTCTGATAAAATCACCAGTGATATCATCGGCGCTGATTGTAGTGTTATTATCGTCAACAACAATTCTTCGAAGCTGATTTATTCTTCGTACTCTGGATACTGCAAGTTAAATTAATTTCGACCACTCAATTCGATTATCTACCATCCAAACAATTGTATCTGTAATAGTTAATCCCTGTGAAGAGTGTATTGTTGCTGCATAACCTAACGTCCACGGGGATTTATCAGCAGAACGTTTTGAGTTTCCCAATGCATCTTCAACGACGCTGATATCAACCAGCACAATATCATTTAACACTAAATTCTGCTTTTCACGCTGTCCAGGAATATCAACTTCGATATTCTGTCGCCGTGTATCCGAAGGCATATAACACAATGGTACTGGAAGTGTTGCAAATTTACGTTTATGCAATTCAAATAACTTTATCTGAAGTGCGTCTCTGACTATCTTTCTACTCGCGATTATCAAATCATTTGGTTTCCATGTTTCCCAAAAATCATTCATGGGAGTTTCTGAAATTATTTCACGCGCTATTTCACATAGGATTCTATCCGGTTGTAATCTAATTAGCGCTTTGAATTCTCGTAATTGTTCATCAAGTGATCTATAATCAGTGGTAATTTCTTCATAATAATCTGCAAAACCCTTTAGCCATTCATGTGGGGATGCACCGACAAATGGTGGTGGTTGGCCGTGATCTCCGCACACGACGACTTTTGTGTTTTTGTTTAACAACCATTCAAGAAATGTCTGTAATACACTCAACGATACAGTGCATATTTCATCCCATATTATGATTTCAGGAATGAATTTATCGCCCATTCGATCAGGAGTCCATGTATCACCTTTCCATCGAAAGAAGCTGTGATAAGTACAGGCTTTTACTCCCCGCGCTAACATCTCTCTGGCGAGTATGTAAGTTGATGTTAACACAATCATGGTTGTGAAATCCGTAGGATTTTTCCCACGGAATAATTCGATTGCACGAGTTGTCTTTCCTGATCCACCACAACCGTTTAAATAAACTGTCTTGTATCTACACACGGGATCAGATACCGGTGGTGCATTAGAAAATTCAGATTGAATGTCAATACGGTTACAACAAAGATATTTATCGTCGTTGGTAACGTCTGCGGATTCACAATACTCGTGTAGTTTTTCCTTTTTAAATCGCCAACATCCCCACGCTTCCTCCGAGGATGTGAATGCCGCTACATCCGATTTGTATTTCTCGTGGATATACATCGAATCAGTAGCTACTCTAACCGCGGTATTTGGAAATCTATTTATCATCGAAAATAGATTAATACAAGCATAGGCTAGCATAGAACTTCTCAAATGTGTATACTGGGGGCTATATCCATCACAGTAGGTAACAAGAACTTCTCAAATGTGTATACTGGGGGCTATATCCATCACAGTAGGTAACAACCGTACCTAATTTCTCACCGTTGGATAGAAAAGCATCCCTACGGGATACAAGTTTTCTATGTTTCATTAAATCCGCTATGATAAAATCGTATTCTGCGTTGTCTATGATCAACCTCGAAGAGTATTTCGAATTGTCATATCTTCCACCTTGAGTGAATTTACCAATTATTTTTCGTCCGAAATCTTTGGCTTCTTTGTTTTTAATTTGAAATAACTCCTTAGACCAATTCATGATTTGTTCTTCTGGAAATTGGTGTCGCTGTTCGCGTATTATATGATCTAAATTAGGTTGTGGTAACCAAACATCCTTCTGCGCGCGATAGCATATAATAGCTTCGTCGACAATCAACGATTGTAACATCTCACAATCAATCATATACCGCAATAACACAATTGGCATCCACGCCTTTTCAGATAGGTGTCTACCAAGCCAAAGATAACTACACGGATGTAACCCTGCAGCGAATTTGAATGATATCACACGAGCGAATCCCGTTAAATCAAAATCAGGCAATGGCCCATTAATCGCAACACGAGTCATTTCATGCGTGGGGTGTCCAAATCGTTTAAAATACTCAGAGCATTCTCCATACCCGAGAAAGCTTCCAGGATAACACGCGGATATATCAATTGAAATCATACCATCACGTGAGTATTTTGTATTCCACAATCCTCCATGACCAAATATGACGCAACTCAATTTAACGTCCTCGAGAAAATCATTTCGTGTTGGACGCCATGAGTTTTTTTCTCTTGCAAAGTGAGCTAACACTGATGGAATTGTGAAGCTATCCGCGAGTAGTTTTTCATTGAATGAAATATCTTTTGAAATGGAAATTGCAAAGCAAAATCATTAGCATTTTTTCTCATTCTGTTATATAATTCTTCAACGCGATATAATTCACCATTTGGTCTTACAAATTGATCAAATCCTATTTCGGGATCTTCATTACTTCTAAGTAACCACACTGACACAGGATCATCTTTACACAACACAACAATAACATCGAATAATTTCTCTTCATAGAAAACATCCTTACAAAATTCCTAGGGGATATATTTCACGATTCGTTCTCGTGGAAATACATTTACTGCAGGTGTCCACGCGTGTTTGTTATGATCAATAATTTCAATTGGAGCTCCTCGCGATTGATATTTCGGTTCGTATAATACTTCTCCGGTTATTGTCGTTACTGATATTGGGAATTTTAATGATGCTTCTAATTTAGTTATATAGGAAATCTTTGCACCGTGCTGTTTCACTGTCAGTTCCCATTCGGTTATTTTCCTACGTCGCAGATCAGTTAGTTTATTTCCTCGGGATGCATTTGTGAAGTGTTCCATTATCCGTGTTGCTACACAATTGAGTGTCGACGATGTTTTCATATGAGCTAGTTTTGCAATACTCGGCTTATCATTTAGCTGATATATTCCGTAAACAACTGCTGTTACAGGGTAAGATTTCTCGTAGTATGGTTTGTCAATTCCAGCTAGAATTCCTGGTTTGGAATCTCTACTCACAATGACAAATTTTTTATCCTTGAGAATTGGTTCGAATTTATCTCTGATAACCCATTCACCTTCGACTTCGATAATGAATTTTATTCTGAAAAAATACCTTTTTCGAAGATGTGAGATTATCTCAGCTGCTCTTGTATCATTCATGGTAGCATCAATGTTAGGTACATTGACACCGACATCTTCAATAATTCGAAATGTCGACCACGTATGAGATGCTCCATCACGCTTAAATTCATTAAAACAGTCTCTGATTTTACTCAACAGGGTTTTGTCATCTATTAGACTTTTTGGTATATTAGAGATTCTATCAAGATTAAATCTAGCATTTTTCCAAGGCTTAATTTTCGATAATCTCTTGAATTCTTTCATATTATAATAATTAAAACAAGTATTTAAATAGAAACTTTTTATATAATGAATCATTGCAAATGGCTTATGATTGGATCAAAGACTCCGTGTAATAAATCATGCAGAAATGAATTCTGTGGGTATCATATGCAAAGCGTTAGAAACGGTTCAAAAGGTCCTCTCCCATGCATCCATTGTGGGGTGGGTGTTAGAGGCAATTCGGAGTTATGCATCAATTGTGGGGGTAGGCGTTATAGAGAATTGAAGCGTTATTATGACAAGCGAAGAATAAAAAATCCCGACGTTGTCAATGACAATGGCAAAATCATAAAAAATGCCTAAGACTACATAGAAAGATTTCTCAATATTATTTCTCAACCAAATAATGAATTAGACAAATAATATGAGTATTATAATAAATGAACCAAAATTTTCAAAGACATCCTGTTATTGAAAACTATGAAGCTTCTCGTGATGGTGTTATTAAAAACTGTAGACTCAAGAATACGGTTGGTAATCTGAATAATCAAGGATATTTGATGTTTACTGCTGGAAAGAAAAAATATTATAATCACCGTTTCGTCTATGAAGTATTTAACGGATTGATCAAGGATGGTCTTGTTATTGATCACATTGATGGTATTAGGACTAATAATTCTTTATCGAATCTTCAGGCTATTACACAACGTGAAAATACCAAACGAGGTGGGACTGGTAATTATAAATCAATTGGGAAGAGAGCAGTAAAATAAATTAGCACTGACAACGAGGAAATAATATTTCCGTCTATTACTTCAGCTGGTAGATATTTTGATATTTATCCGTATTCGGTACAAAAAGTAGCAAAGAATATAACCAAAACCGCTTTTTCAAAACGTTTTTGTAAAAAAATTCGATTTGTTTGTGTTTAAGGGGAATAACTCACTGGTAAAGCGTGTGTGACAAATTACCAATGACAGAGTTATCGTTGAAACATTGTTGTTGTTTTGGTGGTTCTTGATTGGTTGTTATAATTATCATAAATAATCAATTATCTGTTTCTGAAATCTTTTCAGACCTCGAAACAAAATCATCATAGCGTTTACAAATAATCGTATTCTTTTTTTTAGTGGGGTTTTTAAGTATTATGCGTTACTTCAACGTTGTGAATCATCGCTTTTAAACATAACAAACAATTACAACCAGACACCATTCTATCTAACTTCGCTGTAATGAATGCTTATATACAACCTGGTCTGTATTATATTTGGGCTTTAGCCGAAGCTCAAGTGCAAAAATCAAACCACAATGTCTCACGTGGTGTGATTGTTATTATTGACATTCAAACCAAATCGTATTTTTATGATTTGGTTTTTGCACTTGAGTGTAAAATAGCCCGCGTCATCCATTGTCATTGAATCAATTCATACCATTCACAAGCATTGAATCAAGTCATTGTAAATACCATTGTTATTATAATCTTTTGTTGTACCGTCCTATTTGTAGAACAACCGCCTGCACACTAGATCATGGGGATGTAGTATCGTCCTGTATGTAAACAACCGCCTGTACACTAGATCATGGGGTTGTAGTATCGTCCTGTATGTAATACAATAAATAGAGCCGCCTACACACTAGATCAGGGGTTGTAAGTACCTCATCATCATAATCGTTATAATCGCATTAAGCTTCTGGATTTGCTAAGATGACCAACACCTTAGCGTGTCCAGAATTCATTTTGTGATTTTTAAATTTTTTGGATTTTCGTTCAAACAATTAAATAAATAACCCTTTCATATTATATGAATTCTGAAAATCTCAAATGTGTTATTGTTGATATCAATAAACTTAAAGATCAAAATGTAAAATTATGTTCAGGAATAGATTGTGATCAAATCATGACCGATTTCGAGGATATACAATTTGCAGAACAGAATGGAAAATATGTACTCGCTAAGAAATATGTTTTAATTAAGCAAGTACAGAAACTTATTCGTGAGAGTTTGGTTTATCATGAAGACGTTAACGTGTTTGTACCACTATGTAACATCGTTGAACATATTCGGAGGCAATTAAGTTTAGAGTATGAAAGCAGAAAACTTATTAATTGTAAGGTGAGACAATTAAAAACGTTAATGGAACAAACTGAGTCCTACCCGTAGAGAGCCTCTTGTTGTATATAACTTCCGTGTACATGAATAAGCCCATTCATGTGAGTTTAGTCGCTTTGCAATTTCATTCATAGTAATTTTCAACGTAGTATTTTTTTTTTACTCGGTGGAAATTACTTGCAATTTGACAATAGTGATACTCTTTCAATAATGGTAGGACAATCGCCGACTACACGTAACACAAAACAGCGACTGATCGATATAAATAAATTATTACCGATTAGTGATCGTTTACGCGAAAAACTGCAGCAGCGGCAGTTAATGCAGACTGATTTTTCTACTGATACACAGGAACTCTTTAAGCCTATTGTTGCTGCAACTACAGATGTGAAAACAGCTACTGAACGAGCTATATACGGAGATATCCCTGAGGATGGGAAACGAGTAGAGAGACCTCTTCTTGGTGAACTTGAAAAAATAGCAAGACGAACTAAACAAACAAAAAAATCATTACAAACACTTCCTGGTGATATAATAACCACTGCAAGACGACAAGAACAACAAGAACGAGAACTTCAGGAAGAAGTTGAACGGTTAGATGATGTTGATATTATCCCACAACCTGAAGAATTTCAGGAAGAAATTCAGGAGCAACAAGTCGCTGATCGCTCTCCTGAAAATCTATTTACAGTTGATGCGTTACAAATAATCAGAGGAATCAAAACATACTTTGAGTTAGTTAAATTTACCACAGATAATCTTAAAAAAAAGAAAAGACATGGCTATTTAAAAGACGACCAGTCTAGAGAATTTGTAAAAGGTCAAGAAATTTGGGCAAATAAGGTGTTTTTAGCAAACCGGGGAAAAACTAAAATCACAAGGGAAACGAGTAATGATTATAATCAATTTCTAGCTATGGTAAAGGGAGTCACACAACCACCACCAGTATACACAGCTGACCCAATCCCAGGTGAAATACAAATAATGGCAGAGGCTGATTCTGAGAAGGGTGCAACTGGTATAACTAAAAAAAAAGGTAGTGGCTTAGTTGGAAACTCTAGTGTAACATGTCCTGGTAATATTCTTGGTGATATAGCATGATTAGAAATACTTGTAGGGGGGAAACGAGCTGGGAATAACTCACCATAAATAATTAATGAAGCTGCTGATATTTGTAGGCGATTATTTCAAGGTGGTATCATGGATATTGCAACATATCGAGATTTTATTGAAGAGTTAGTGGACGGTTATCATAGCGATTAGATAAATAGCAATTGAATAGAGAATGATCATACACTACAATCATGATAAACCAACTAACGTCTACGTAGTGAACTCACGATTGCCAAAGTACCGAGCATATTATGGAGATGGTCTCGGTAATACTATAATGGGATTATTTTCAAAAAGTAGCGCCGCTAGCAAAACAACTATCAATGAAAGCCATTGATGTTATCAGGGATAAGGGTATTAGCGCTGTTGGTGATCTTGCCACGAAGGCGTTTTCAGCCGCGAAGGATAAACTAACAGCGCTAGTTCGACGGGGAAAATCTAGATTTTCGAATCCAAAGGATTTCCAATCAAAGAAATCACTACCGTTACCATCTACTGCGGTTATGCCTGCGCAGGTTAGTAAAATAATAAATAACGCAGTAGATGACAAACTACAGTCGTTGATGACCGCCCAAGATAACATAACAGCAAATATGATAGCGGGAAGTGGTCTTAGAAATTCAAAGAATTTCTACAAAAGTCAAAGACATCGATGAAAACTGCTTGTAGTTTATAAAAAAAATAATTATAATAAATGAAAAATCTGCGATTTTCAATTCTGTATTTTTCACTGATTTTCACTGAATTTGGGGTGATTTTTTGACTGTGAAATCACATTTTTGTGATTTTATAGGTGATTTTATTGATGATTTCAGTGAGAATTAGAAGAAATTCGTAGGGTAAAGTGGTCAAATTTGCATGGGATTTCCCATAGGAAAAAGCTGTTAGGAATTAGTTTTGTTGTTTTCGAAGTAAAAATGATCAAAAAATCAACAATAAAATCACAAAAACATAATTTCACGATGAAAAATACAGAAAAATCCGGAATTATTCCGTGAAAATCTCTTTGAGATTTTTCGGGTCAAGTGGTCGAATTTGCATGGGATTTCCCATAGAAAAAAAGCTGTTAGGAATTATTTTAAAATAATTGAAAATCATTGTTGAAATTGTAAATTGCTTTGCAATTTCAAAAAATTTTCATGATGAAAATAATTTATGATTTCACCTTCAATTTAGACCAGCGGGTATATAATAAAAAATGATCAAACAGAACCCTGATAGTGCATTTGACATGGACGCCCCAGTACTTAAAGATGATTCTGTACGCGATTATCAATTTTTTGCCTATCACACAGTACAACCTAATCTTCGGGGGAGAATCGAACTTCAAGTTCATGATACCAGTAAGTACTTTTTGCCTTGTGAAGCCTTTATTGAAGTCGAAGGTGAACTTTTACAAGCGGATGATACACCATATGCTGATAACCAAACTGCCCGAGTTGGTTTTGTTAACAACGGCATCATGGCGTTATTTGAAAGCGCTAGATATCTCATTGATGGAATAGAAATCGAATCTATTGAACGTGAAGTTGATATTGCAACGGGAATAATCGGGTTAGCGAGATATTCTGATGACTATACTAGATCAGCAGGTCCGTCTATGATGTTCGCGAAGGATATTACTGATAACGCTGAGCACATTCAGTATTCTAGAGTAAAAGCAACACGAGCTACAACAGTTGATCCAGCACCAGCCGGGTATGTAAGACCAGCTGCTGAATTTGATGTCATAAATAATATTCCCGGTTACAACCTAGGATTTGCAACACGAGTGGCAATGTTAAAGGGGGAGAGTCGACGGTTTTCATGTGCGATTCCGTTGCATCACATATTTGGATTTTGTAGAAACGTCAGAAAAGTTATCTATGGAGCAAAGCATACGGTAGCATTAGTGAGAAAAGGTAATGATAATAATGCAATCTGGCGCGGTACTGGCGTTGCCCCTGGTAAAGTCGTTTTATCAAAACTAATACTGTGAATGCCGGTGTTGACTCCGTCGTTGTCAACAGAACCGCGGTTACTATCATTTATGGATCAGGGGGGGAAGGCGTTGTTGAGTTGGTTGTCAACGTCCACAGATACCATGGATTATAATATTGATGGTACACTTACATGGCATCTAGCATCAAAACAGGGTATTTCAGCTCCACGTCACATATTTGTTGCGTTACAGGATACTGCGCGATTAAATAATCAAGAACGTTCCCATATGATATTTGATCAAATTGGGTGTAATGAAGTCTCGCTGAAAATAAACGGACAGCAAGAACCATCAGAGGATATACAACTAAATTACACAGAAAATCATATTGCACGAGTTTATCATAACCTGTTGTCGTATATGGGACGCGATCAAAATGTTGATACTGGTCTACAAATATCACAGTTTGATTTTAAAAGTCTATATCCGATTTATTACTTTTCGTTGGAACATCTTGATTTGATGAGACAGTCCGTCGTTGATATATACTTCCGAGCTCGTGTAACCCGTCCTGTTGGTATTGCTAATTATAGAGCGGTTGCTGTCATTCTCAGTGATAAATCAATGATACTCGAAGATGTTGGTGGACGAATGAGAGTGGTAGATGCACCAGTGGAAAATCTGTAATTGATTATATATTTTCCATCTCTCTCTCTCTGCGATTTAGAATCAATCTGTTTTGTATAATGTCGTATAATAATATCAATGTGTCGTTGACACCTGGTCAGCTAAAAAAAATACAATCCAAATCAGCTAAGCAATGTGGAACCACAATAACGCTGAAACCTAATCAAATGAATGGTGAGCGAAAAAACTATCACTGACGAAAACTCAGGTTAATCATTTTAATAGCGCGCTTAAAGAAAAAAAAGGAGTTCAGGTTACTCTTTCTGCGAGCGCTATTAAAAACATGGAAAGACAGGTGGTATATTCCCGCTGTTAGGGTTGATTCCAGGATTGATTGCCGCAGCGGCCCCAGCGGTAGCTAAAGCGGCAGCGTTAGGAGCTATTGGTACCGCGGCAGGAATGGCACTAAAGAAAGCAACTGGGAAGGGTTATAAAAAAGGGGAAGGGTCTAAGACTACCAGGAACCCCGTATTCATGGTTCAGCGGAAGCGGCCTGAGAATCCCAGGAACGGTTTACTAGTGAAAAATCTTCCAATGTCCAATTTTGATTTAATTGACGCCGCTAAAAAACTCGAGATTAAAAACTTCAGAGGTGTTTTTATGAAAGATCAGTTACCGGTACAACCTAATCACGTTGAAACCGGTATTATTAATCTAGATAACAGCGATGGACCTGGAACCCACTGGGTTGCATACGCGATTGATCCACGTGGGATTATTTATTTTGACTCATATGGACTAGCGCCTTCGAAGGAATTTATGCGTTATATAAACAACTTAAAAATACCCCGTTGGTATTCCACGTTACCAACGCAAACGATGATTGACCCACCCATATGTGGTAATGAAGTATTAAACGTACTTGATGCTATTTCAAAGGATTCTTTGATGAAATTGCAGAGTAATTTACAATCAAAACCACCTCATTTAGTAGTGAATGAGTATACTAGCAGTCGTTGGATTGAAAATCTTTAAGATTTTAAACAGAGAAAAGATTTCTATGATAACAATGATTGATATTTGGAGACGACCTTTATCAGCGCTGAAGAAACCGGATACTGATGGAGTTGAAACCCTTGACAAAAAGGATGTTAAAAAACTAATCGAAGATGAAAGAGCCGAAACGTTGAACCTAGTAGGTGTTGATTCTGGTGAAATAGTTGTATTTGGCGATCGTCAGCGTAAATTGAAAACTAATAATGTCTCCCTCGATAATATTTTAGTTAAACGACGAGACGCAGCAGAAGATACTATCGCGTTATTTTCCGATCAGGGTAAACTCAAACCAGGTGTACTTATTTCAACGATCACGGATAAATTAGCAACATTCGATAACACGGTGAATTCATTGAAATCGCTCAGTGATAAATATGACAATCATATAGTTGCATTTGATCAGTTTACTACGGTACAAAGTAATATAATTGACATAATTGATAAACTCCTGCTAGAATTCTTTGGAAATCCACTAGTGACCACACCAAAACTCACCTCGATAAAAGATTCTATGTTGGAACTAGCAACTCTTCAATCCGAATATGAAAAGCACGTGAAACAATTTTCAGTGTTTCGTAAAAACCTCGTCGATACATTTATTGGAACTCCATTCGATAAAATTGAAATAACCCTTCCTGATATTAAAAAGGCTGTTGATGATCTAAAAACATTCAACGACGCAATTAAGGATGATACAGCGAGGATGATAAGCGTTGTTGGAAAAATAAAAATTCCTCTTAAGAGCACTAACAATATCGTATACACGATTCAACACGGTTCATTTGCGTGGACTCCCACAACTAATATTTTACACGTAACCGCAGCCGTCAAGGGTATTTATCAATTAACAATAGTATCACCGACTCAATTCAATATATCATCAAGTAGTTCATCTGGAGTCAATAATACAGTATCAACGATCATCGAAAAGGATGTATCTGAACAGTTCACGATCACGACCGCAGATAGAAATCTAGCCAGGGTTTCAGTAACGTGGTACGTAGAATTCGTGGTGGATTTAAGTAAATAATAAAACTGAAAATCCTATGGATTTTTACTAGTGGTTTCAACTGAAAACGCTAGCAATTTGAAATCAATTGAAAACGCTAGCGCTTTTAAAATAAAATGACAATTCCTTCAGTGTATCAGTATCGCTATGATCAGGTCAGAGAATTTCAAACTAAACTCAACTCGCTCTGTGAGGAGTATCAAATAAAAATAAAAAAATATCAGCGAAGAATAACCGCAGTTGATATCACCGTGTATTTAGTATCGGGCGTAATCACTGCTGCTGGAATAATACTATCTTCGGTTACAATGATTGCTCCGGTCGTAGTTCCAATCGCTATTTCCGCGGTGGCTACAATCGCGGGTATGTTAACCGTGATCACAAAAAACTATCATCGTGTAGCCAGAGTAAACTACACGACTATGAAATTAAATTTCACATTGCATCTACCGGTTACTCGCAATTATCCTCGTTGATATCGTCGTCGTTGGATGACACAACAATATCAGATAGTGAATTCTTAACGATGGCTCAATTATATAAATCAACAATGCTAAAATTAGAGCAGAATAATAATAATAATAATAATGTCGTCACAAGAACTACTTCAACAAATAGTAACAAATACAACACCGGTGAAAACAAGCATGATATCAATAACCTCAACTCATCCTGAATTCAGTGTAAATTTCCCAATCCCCGTTCCAGTGAGTGAGATCGCGCTGGCAAAACTACGAGTTTATCATAGCTGGCCCAATATCAGATCTGTAGCATTTGGTGGTCAACAACCAAATAATTCCTTGGTATTCGCGTGGAAAAATCGTGAAGACGGAACTCCAGACTGGAATGTTGTTTCAATTCCAACTGGGTCATATCAAATCGAACAAATCAATAACGAATTACAACGAAGAATAAAATCAATCACTGGAAAAGAATCAAAAATCGCTATAACGGTTCACGACCCGACGTTATCATCTACGATCGAGATTAATTCCCCTGCGTATGCTGTGGATATTTATTAGAGTTCTATAAGATCAGTATTAGGATGGTCTGAATTACCACCTCGACAGAAAGAAACCGTTAATATACCAGAACCTGTAAAATCTGATTATGTCTCCAACGTGATAAAACCCGATAATCCATTAAAAAGTTATCAAGATTATTATCCCAACAAGTTTATGAAATATGACAACTATAATAATCTGACATTTCACCCTGGTTTAATCGAAGAAAATTTAACAGCGATGAATAATGATTTTTCATTATTGTTAATATCCCTTAAATCCGGCTCTCTCACCCAAGATGAATTTATTAGTGTAGTACAAACAGGTAAAAAAAATCATCAACGATATGGAAACATTTCATTCGCAAATTATTCAAGAAGGAGGTGTTAAAATTTTGCGAATATGGGGAAAACCCGGAGACAGCGCAGAAGATATCCCAAAAATTAAAATTCCTGGGTATAAACCCGACGAATTAAAAAAACTTCTACGGGAAGCCATCGATATCGGGTTTAAGAAAATCCACGACGATTGGAAGAAATTATCACGACAACAAACAAATATTCTGGCATTTAATAACGACCCAGATGGCGGTGGTAGACATATCGCTCCTCAAAATGTGAATATATCCTCAGTGATTGCGCTGAATTTAGTATGTGATGTTATCGAAGGAAGCTATCAAATAAATCTCGAGCGATCAAATCAAGCTCAGCAGGGATATATTCTATATTCATTTGCACCAACGGCTCCTCCAGGATTTCTAATTATTGAAAACCCAGTTAATCCAGTCTTTATGCGATGTCATAATAATTCTTTAACGATAATTAATTTCCGACTTACTGACCAATCTAATAATTTGATTGATCTGCGAGGTGAAGTTTTGCAAATTAGTCTGTTTCTGAAATCATAAGTTATTTTCATGGTAAAAAAAATTGTTAACGAAATCCGAAGGATTTCCAATTAAAAATTTCAGCAGCAGAGAGTGTGAACACCAATGACAATAGCGTCTTTTTTTACCCTTGGGAAGCCTCAGTTTGCTAAAAAGAAGTTGGTCTGTTCACGTTAACAATTTCATCGTGGAAAATTGTTAATGAAATCCGAAGGATTTTCAAAAATCCGAAGTATTTTCAAAATTCCGAAGGATTTTCAATGCAGCAAAAACAAGGTGAATAACAATGACTTCTTTAGTGTATCTCATCAACGGAGGCTTCTATTAAAATATTACTGGGAAGCCTCAGTTTGCTAAAAGGAAGGTGGTCTGTTCACCCTCTCTGCTGCTTAGGGGCAGTTATGTTTTCCCTATATCACAGGATGAACAAGTATAGCTGTTAAATATAACGAGGCTGTCTGCCAGAGGCGGATCACAATTTGATATACCAATACTGGTATATAAATCATAAATATATATATATATATTGATGAAACTAGATTCCTGCGGAGTATATGCTACAATAATAGGAACAGTTATGTTTTCACAGGTTGAACAAGTATAACTGTTAAATATAACGGTACTGTCTGTCAGATGGCAGTGAGCCTAGGTTGTGAGAACCCTTATCTGATTTCGTGTGTCAATTATCAGGTTTTGACTAGACTGAATCAAAGACTGGGAAAGTGTTTTTGATAAGATTCACAGACTTAAGAGAGGAGGGAGGTTTGGTAGCTTTCAGTGTGAAAGGATTCATTAAATCTAGAATGCAAACACACAGCTGAATTATTTTATGGATTTTTTTATGAAACCATCACGTTGTTACTATGAATAAAATAATGCAGCTGTGTGTTTGCATTCTAAATCTAATTAATCTTTATATATATATATATATATATATATATATATATATATATATATATATATATATATATATATATATATAAGTATATATATATAAAGAATTATTTATTATCCATCCTGTATGATAATAATTATTTCTCCATATTTAAAATGCATTATAAATAGTTGCGGGAGAACCCAGGGAACACCCCAGTACGAAACACCGACCCACGAGCTTCTGGCAGCTTTCTCACATACCGAGACTGAAACCATACACACGTTTCAGATGGCAATGATCGGGAAAGGCGAGCGCTTTTGGATCATATTGGCTACTATCTTCATGTCAATAAATGTATAATGCTCACTATAATTTGAAATTATTTGCAAACTAATAGTTTCACTAAATAAAATAATGCATAATGTTCTAAAATATCTGTCTGCGATCTACAAATTGGGAAATAATGCACGCTTACGTGACACTATGTAGAATAAAGAAATTATATATTCTCATTTCAAATTTTCTCTTTAGATGATATTACTTTGATACTAGCCTAGATGCTGCATATTGTCTGTAGAGCAGCATTGCTCAGAAGTTATTTAGGCTAAACATTATCATAGATATCGTGTTTCATGCAAATAAGCACTGCACATATGTCTATCGTTAATATGGGATTAACGGTAAAAGTCAGAGCAAATGAGAAATATTGAAACGGTACTGTCTGGTTCAGGCAAATTATTATGATCAATGAGATTCAAACAACCAGAAATTTCTCTAAATATAGCAATACGAAACACACAAACAAAATTGCATTTAATAGGTAAGTAATTTCACATTCTTTTGGTTGCAAAGAGTTGATATGAGCGTATATGTAAGGCAATGACTAAAACTGACACTGCATTGCATATTTACCCACCATTTCCTATGTGAATCTTTTCAGAGAATGGAAAAGCGAACTCAATATGACTTCAGGGGATTAAAGAAGCACATACGACATGATCCGGTATGGACAATAAAAGAGTGTAATAATAATAATATATTATACGGTAATTCTAGACAGGACAATATATATGTGACATAAGACAGGGATTCGAATCGTAGCAGATAACGAATTAAAATGATCTAACCTGTATTACAACATGTTCTTTCTCCGTATCTAAAATTCAGTATAATTTGTGGAGAAAGAACCCGGGTAAAACTTGTAAGAACTACGAGAAGCTACCGCCATGTTTCACACATACACATAGTGGCCGAGTCTAAGGATCGAACACACAGAAAGACTGGTCAGACGGCTGTGATCAGTAAAGGCGATAGCTTTGACCACTCTACCATACCACCCGGTATATATATACTTCATGATTTGTAATATATGTTTCACTCTATACTGCGAGTTAGATACAAAATAAATATCCATTTGATTTTAGAGCCATTCGCACATTTTACACACAAACAAACATTCATTATATATATATATATATATATATATATATATATATATATATATATATATATATATATATATATATATATATATATATATATATATATATATATATATATACATATATATATAATTGCACTTTTATCTACAGGGCAACCGCGTGGGTCGAAAAAAATACTTTTTTAGATTGGCGAATAATGCAGTTACTTAAATAATCCCCTTGTCATGATATTATTCTGTATCCTAATGGCAGTCCATGTTTCCAATGCAATATGCTGAAATAGGGATGTAGTTTTTGTATGCATGTAATCATGATTTCGTTTAATACATTTGTCAAGAAATGTATTCATCACCCTTATGTTTTCTTGGTTTTTAAAAAACTTCAGTGTTAGTGTATAACTTCGGATTTTAGGATACTCATTATCGTTAGAATAATGTGCAAAACTCTGCATCTGTTTCAGGTCGGGGAATATTTGCAACCAAGGATTTTCAACAGGGGGATTTTCTCCTCGAATATGCAGGAAAATTGCTATCGGGAGAAAAGGCAACTACGGTGGAAGATACGAATTATACGTATCATTTTAGACACAAAGGCGAAAATAAATGGTGAGTTCAATACATTGTTTCTCCATAGATTAAGATTTGTGCATCTTTTTGGAACTACATATGACATTCTACTCCAAATAACATGAAGTTGTGCTCTTATATAAATAAGTAGTGTATATTAAAGATATGATCGTTTGGAACAGTTAAGGTCCATACATGTTGGATTCCCTCGGGACTATGATTTACATGCTAGTTAACGTTCTAGGAAATAAACACTGCCAGCTTGATTTCAAAGTGTGTGAACACTGTGAATCACGTGCGGGTCAAGAGCAATTATTTTTGTCATTCTCATGGAACACAATTAACATGCTGTCGGAATGTAAGGGTATGGTAACTTGAATATGATGATCATTACAGTTTTTAAAGCCCATCAATGATTATCTTTCACTGTCGTATTTTTTATAATAAATACAAATCCCACAAATAATATAAATAAATGACCGCTTCGGTGGCCTAGTGGTTAGAGCGTCCGCTTCGGATGCGGTAGATCGTGGATTCGATCACCGATCGAGTCGTACCAAAGACTTACAAAATGGTACAAACAGCTGCCGCGCTTTGCGCTCATCAATCAAAATCAGTGTTAGGACTTGGTCGGTCTGGTGTCTGGATAATGTGACTGAAAAATTGCTAAAGCTACGTTAAAAATCTAAATCACACACATAACAATACATTAGGAGAGCCTATGAGATTACAATCATAGTTATCATTATTAACAACGAGTCAAAGGCAACTCTCTTTCTAGATATGCAAATCTTTATGTTGGTCATAAATTCTTCAGGTATAATACTATTCGTAGCCCCAGAAATATTAGCTTCAATAAAAGAGCTGTTCTTTTGTTCATTGACTATCCACACATTGTTAATTGAAAGTGTAAAATCAGTCAAAGTTAGTCTGAATATAAAGAAATGCAACGTGCATGTTTGATTGAAAGTGTAGAGCTAGAATATTGAAGTGTAATTTTGAAGAAGTATTGTTATACGATAATATAAATAATCTTAAAGCAACTTTTTGTGAATTCTAAAAGCATTGTATGTGGACATTTTGTCAACAGTGTCGACACATGCTTTTTATTCAGAGACATCGGGAAAGCATTTAATAAATCAATTAGCCCTACGAACGGTTGATATATTTCTAAAGTTTGAAATTACGCAGCATTCATTTCATTGAGGGTGTAAAGGAACAATAACACCAATATAATATTCACTCTAATCTTATTTACAAATTTGTGTGAAATCTGAAAGCACAGTTTGTGGACACAGCGTCCACAACGATGATACCTTCATTGTCGATGCATTATTTTTTTAGAAAGAACAAAATATAAACCATGAATAACGAACACTAGAGAAACTATTTAAAAAATTCTTTATTTGATATCTTCCTCAGAATGAATTTATATATTTTTAATCAGTATAACCTCTCGAATTGCTAAATCGTAGCATTACATTCAGAATCGGATATAAATTGGGATTAAAATCTTCACACAGGATGTTAGTCTGCTACATATATTTGAGAATTCACAAGACAGACAGGTGTGCATGTTATGCTTCTGAAAGACCATCTGCTAATATTTGATTAAACTCATTTTATCACTTGAACTGTGCCAGTTGCTCACTTGGTAGGAAGTATTTGATATATAGTATAAACTACCTATAGGCGTCTAAAAGAGACTAATGATTTCTAATTATTTAAATGACTCAATACGTTTTGAATCAAAAGTGTCGAACAAGGATAGTTAAACGATAACAGAAACAGGTTATATTTATATTAGTTGGACATACCTTTTTCTTCCAGGTTTGTCTGTGTGAGAATTTTGAAAAAATGATTTTTGGACACTGTCCATAGTGTCGATACACAAAATTATTGAACAATATCTGTCTTGAGAATGCGTACAATGATCAAAGAGTCGTAAAAACCGTATATTGCACTAATACGCTTAATGGGTTTATTGAAAGTGTCGAGCGAAAACAGTATATAAATGTAATATAGCATGTGTGTGTGAATTATAAGACCATGGTTTGTGGACACAGTGGTGTTACATACAGGTTTGAGAAATATATAATTGTAAAGGCTTAATGAATGAAATAGTCGTATTAACAATATATTGATTTCTAAAGTCTGTAGTTACACAATAATCATTTAATTTAATGTCTATAGCGAGAAAAGCAAAACAGTAAATCTACACTCGCATTAATCTTTCCTACAAATTTGTATGAATGCTGTAAGCAGGCTGTGTTTATCTATATTTTTCTTCAATTTGTACCTAACGAATAGGTAATTTCTCCCATATCTAAAAAGGAATCGGTTTCAACATTTAATCAAAAGTCTTTACATAGGTTGTAAGTCAAAATAGCTCTTCACTTTCATGATATTTATATAATTCACCTTCAGAAACGAACCTATATATGGGCATTAACTTCCTCAGTGGCCAATATATAAATATAATCATTTCTTGATATAAATACAACATCTTAAATGATTTTATTCATGAATGTAAATCTGTAATAGCTGACAAGAACAATTCATTTGAATTCTCCGAAATATATTTGTTGAAGGTATGATCGATTTGCATAAACACAAGACAGCCGGGTGTGCATGTTATGCTTCTGAAAGACGATCTGCTAATATTTGAATGAACTCATTTGATCCCTTGAACTGTGCCAGTTGCTCACTTACCTATAGGCGTCTAAAAGAGACGATTTCGAATTATTTAAATGGCTCGATACGTGTTTGACTACAAGTGTCGAACAAGGACAGTTAATTGATAACAGAAGCATGTTATATTTATATACATTGGACGTACTTTTTCTTACACGTTTGTCTGTGTGAGAATTTTGAAAGAAAGTTTTAGGGACATTGTGCCCACAGTGTTGATATACACATTAATGAAATATATCTGTCTTGAGAAAGAAAGCAATGACCAAAAGAGTCGTATAAACGGTACATTGACATATATTTCATAGTGTGGATCAAAAACATAATAAAAATGTGATTTAAACTAAATATTTTTAATATTTCTGGAAATCAAATTTTATAGCGTGCGTGTGTGAATTCTAAGAGCATGGATTGTGGACACTGTGTCCACAGTGTTGTTACATGCAGGTTTGAGAAATAAATGAAATAGTCGTATGAACAGTATATTGATTTCTAAAGTCTGATGTTACACATTAATGATTTAATTTAATGGCTATAGCGAGAAGAGCAAATCTGTAATCTTCACTCACATTAATCTTTCCAACAAGTTTGTTTGAAATTCTATAAGCTTAATGTGTGTACACGGTGTCCACAAGAATGCTTTACTCACGGTAAAATTATTATATATTTGAAAACGTGCAATAGATACACTATGAATAACGTTCACCATAGAAACCATTAACAACATTGTCCGTGCGATATACCCCTCAGGATGCATTACTATATTTTTCTTCAATTTGTACCTAACGAATAGGTTATTCCTACCATATCTGATTAGGAATTGCTTAAAACATTTAATCAAAAGTCTTTACATAGGTTGTAAGATAAATTACCGCTCCACTGTTATGACATAAAATAATTTATCTCTAGAAACCAAACTGTTATGGATATTAACTTATTTAGTTGTCCATAGATTAATATCAATAATCCTTGATATTTCTGCTCCATCTGCAATGATTTTAAAACTGTGGTGGCTTTGAGGAACAATTAATCATTGGATCATAGTTTCTTCTCTAATTTATCTGTTGATTGTATCATTAATTTGCGAATTCACAAGACAGACTGGTGTGCATGTTATGATTATGCAAGACAATCCTCCAGAATTTGATTGAACTCATTTTATCATAAGACCTGTAAAAATTGCACTCTTAGTAGGAAATATTTGAAATATATAATAAACTACCTGTAGAGTGTAAAAGAGACGATTTGTAATTATCTAAAAGGTCTCATGCTTATTTGATTAAAAGTGTTGAACAAGGATAGTAAAACGATAATAGAAACAGATTATATTTACATACAGTGGACTTACCTTTTCTTACACGTTTGTCTGTGTGAGAATTTTGAAAGAACGTTTTAGGGTCACTGTGTCCACAGTGTTGATACACACATTTTTGAAATATATCTGTCTTGAGAAAGAATTCAATGATCAAAAGAGTCGCATAAACGGTACATTGACATATATTTCAAAGAGTGGAGCAAAAACAGTATAAAAATGTAATTTAAACAAAATCTTTTTAATATTTCTGGAAATCAAATTGTATAGCGTGCGTGTGTGAATTCTAAGAGCATGGATTGTGGACACTGTGTACACAGTGTTGTTACATGCAGGTTTGAGAAATAAATGAAATTGTCGTATGAACAGTATATTGATTTCTAAAGTCTGATGTTAGACATTAATAACATAATTTAATGGCTATAGCGAGAAGAGCAAATCTGTAATCTTCACTCACATTAATCTTTCCAACAAGTTTGTTTGAATTCTATAAGCTTAATATGTGTACACGGTGTCCACAAGAATGCTTTACTCACTGCAAAATTATTATATATTTGAAAACGTGCAATAGATACACTATGAATAAAGTTCACTATAGAAACCATTAACAACAATTTCTGTGCGATGTACCCCTCAGGATGCATTTCTATATTTTTCTTCAATTTGTACCTAACGAATAGGTTATTCCTACCATGTCTGAAAAGGAATCTCTTAAAACATTTAATCAAAGGTCTTTACACAGGCTGTAAGAATAATTATCTCTCCACTGTTATGGTATTAAAATAATTCATCTCTAGAAACGAAACTGTTATGGATATTCACTTATTCAGTGGTCCATAGATTAATATCAATAATCCTTGATATTTCTACTCCTTCAGTAATGATTTTACTCATGAATTTCAAACTGTGGTGGCTAAGAAAAACAATTAATCTTTGCATGATATTTTTATCTCCAATATATTTGTTGAAACGTATCATCGATTTGCGAATTCACAAGACCGACGGGTGTGCATGTTACGCGTATGAAAGACAATTCGCTAAAATTTTGAGAGAACTCATTTTATCATAAGACCTGTGAAAATTTCACTCTTAGTAGGAAATATTTGAAATATATTCTAAACTTCCTGTAGTGTGTAAAAGAGACGATTTGTAATTATCTTAAAGGTCCAAAACGTATTAGATTCAAAGTGTTTAACAAGGGTAGTAGAACGATAAAAGAAACAAGTTATAGTTAGATACATTGGACGTACTTTTTCATACACGTTTGTTTGTGTGAGAATTTTGAAAGAACGTTTTAGGGACACAGTGTCCACAGTGTTGATAAAGACATTATTGAAATATATGTCTTGAGAAAGAATGCAATGATCAAAAGAGTCGTATAAACGGTTCATTGACATATATTTCAAAGTGTGGAGCAAAAACAGTATAAAAATGTAATTTAAACAAAATGTTTTTAATATTTATGGAAATCAAATTGTATAGCGTTTGTGTGTGAATTCTAAGAGCATGGTTTGTGGACACTGTGTCCACCGTGTTGTTACATGAAGGTTTGAGAAATAAATGAAATAGTCGTATGAACAGTATATTGATTTCTAAAGTCTGATGTTACACATTAATAACGTAATTTAGTGGCTATAGCGAGTAGAGCAAATCTGTAATCTTCACTCACATTAATCTTTCCAACAAGTTTGTTTGAATTATATAAGCTTAATATGTGTACACGGTGTCCACAAGAATGCTTTACTCACGGTAAAATTATTATATATTTGAAAACGTGCAATAGATACACTATGAATAACGTTCACTATAGAAACCATTAACAACAATTTCTGTGCGATGTACCCCTCAGGATGCATTTCTATATTTTTCTTCAATTTGTACCTAACGCATGGTTTGTGGACACTGTGTCCACAGTGTTGTTACATGCAGGTTTGAGAAATAAATGAAATAGTCATATGAACAGTATATTGATTTCTAAAGTCTGATGTTACACATTCATGATTTAATTTAATGGTTTTAACTATAAGAGCAAATCTGTAAACTTCACTCACATTAATCTTTCCAACAAGTTTGTTTGAATTCTATAAGCTACTTGTGTGTACAAGGTGTCCACAAGAATGCTTTACTCACTGTAAAATTATTATATATTTGAATACGTGCAATAGTTACACTATGAATAACGTTCATTATAGAAACCACTAACAACATTCTCCGTGCCATATACCCCTCAGGCTGCATTGCTATATTTTTCTTCAATTTGTACCTAACGAATAGGTTATTCCTACCATGTCTGAAAAGGAATCTCTTAAAACATTTAATCAAACGCCTTTACACAGGTTGTAAGACAAATTATCTCTCCACGTTTATGATATTAAAATAATTCATCTCTAGAAACGAAACTGTTATGAATATTAACTTATTTTGAGTGGTCCTTAGATTAATATCAATAATCCTTGTTATTTCTACTCCATCTGTAATGATTTTACTCATGAATTTAAAACTGTGGTGGCTGAGAGGAACAATTAATCTTTGGATGATATTTTCTTCTCCAATATATTTGTTGAATGTATCATCGATATGCGAATTTACAAGACCGACTCGTGTGCATGTTATGCTTATGAAAGACAATCCGCCAAAATTTGATAGAACTCATTTTCTCATAATACCTATGAAAATTGCACTCTTAGTAGGAAATATTTAAAATATATTACAAACTACCTGTAGTGTGTAAAAGAGACGATTTGTAATTATCTAAAAGGCCTAATGTTTATTTAATTAAAAGTGGTGAACAAGGATAGTAAAACGATAATAGAAACAAGATATATTTATATACAGTGGACGTACTTTTTCTTACAAGTTTGTCTGTGTGCGAATTTTGAAAGAACGTTATAGGGTCACTGTGTCCACAGAGTTGATACACACATTATTGCGATATATCTGTCTTGAGAAAGAATGCAGTGATCAAAAGAGTCGAATAAACTGCACAATGACATATATTTCAAAGTATGGAGCAAATACAGTATAAAAATGTAATTTAAACAATGATTTTTGAATATTTCTGGAAATCTAATTGTATAGCGTTTGTGTGTGAATTCTAAGAGCATGGTTTGTGGACACTGTGTCCACAGTGTTGTTACATGAAGGTTTGAGAAATAAATGAAATAGTCGTATGAACAGCATATTGATTTCTAAAGTCTGATGTTACACATTAATGATTTAATTTAATGGCTATAGCGTGAAGGGCAAATCTGTAATCTTCACTCACATTATTTTTTCCAACAAGTTTGTTTGAATTCTATAAGCTTAATGTGTGTACACGGTGTCCACAAAAATGCTTTACTCACGGTAAAATTATTAAATATTTGAATACGTGCAATAGATACACTATGAATAACGTTCACTTTAGAAACCATTAACAACATTCTCCGTCCGATGTACCCCTCAGGATGCATTTCTATATTTTTTTTCAATTTGTACCTAACGAATAGGTTATTCCTACCATGTCTGAAAAGGAATCTCTTTAAACATTTAATCAAACGTCTTTACACAGGCTGTAAGACAAATTATCTCTCCACTGTTATTATATCAAAATAATTCACCTCTAGAAACGAAACTGTTATGGATATTTACTTATTTAGTGGTCCATAGATTAATATCAATAATCCTTGATATTTCTACTCCATCTGTAATGATTTTACTCCTGAATTTAAAACTGTGGTGGCTGAGAGGAACAATTATTTTTCGGATCATGTTTCCTTCGCCTATATATTTGTTGAATGTATCATCGATTTGCGAATTTACAAGACAGACTAGTGTGCATGTTATGCTTGTGAAAGACAATCCAACAAAATTTGATAGAACTCATGTTATCATAAGACCTGTGAAAATTACACTCTTAGTAGGAAATATTTGAAATATATAATAAACTACCTGTGGTGTGTAAAAGAGACGATTTGTAATTATCTAAAAGGCCTAATGATTATTTGATTAAAAGTGTTGAACAAGGATAGTAAAACGATAATAGAAACAGATTATATATATATACATTGGACGTACTTTTTCTTACACGTTTGTGTCTGTGAGAAGTTTTAAGAATGTTTTAGGGACACTGTTGATTCACATATTATTGAAATATATGTCTTGTGAAAGAATGCATTGATCAAAATAGTCGTATAAACGATGCATTGACATATATTTCAAAGTGTGGAGCAAAAACAGTATAAAAATGTAATTTAAACAGGAATTTTTAATATTTCTGGAAATCAAATTTTAGAGCGTGCGTGTGTGAATTCTAAGAGCATGGTTTGTGGTTACATGTAGGTTTGAAAAATATAAATCTATAACTATATAATTGTAAATCCTTAATGAATGAAATAGTCGTATAAACAGTATATTGATTTCTAAAGTCTGTATTTACACAGTAATGATTTAATGTAATGTCTATGGCGAGAATCGCAAAACTTTAATCTACACTCTCATTAATTTTTCCTACAAATTTGTATAAATTCTGTAAGCAAGATATGTGTACACTTTGTCCACATCAATGCTGTACTCATTGTACTTGTATTACATATCTGAAAAAGCACAATACATACACCCTAAACAATATTCACTGTAGAAACCATGAACAAAGTTCGTTGTTGGATATACCCTTCAGGATGCATTTCTACTTTTTTCTTCAATTTGTACCTTACGAATAGTTTTTTCCTACCATATCAAAAAGGAATCGCTTTCAACATTTGATCAAAAGTTTTACACAGGTTGTATGTCAGACTAACTCTCCACTTTTATGATATTTATATAATTCATCTTTAGAAACGAAACTGTATTGGATATTAACTATCTCAGTGGCCAATATATAAATATAATCATTTCTTGATATGAATACAACATCTGAAATGATTTTATTCATGAATTTAAAACTAATATCTGACAAGAATAATTCATTTGAAATCTCCGAAACATATTTGCTGAAGGTATGATCGATTTGCATTAAAACAAGACAGCCGGGTGTGCATGTTATGCTTCTGAAAGACGATCTGCTAATATTTGAATGAACTCATTTGATCCCTTGAACTGTTACAGTTGCTCACTTGGTAGGAATTATTTGATATATAGTATAAACTACCTATAGGCGTCTAAAAGAGACGAACGATTTCTAAATATTTAAATGACTCAATATGTCCACAGTGATGATACAAATATTATTGAAATATATATATATATCCTGAGAAAGAATTCAATTATCAAAAGTGTTGTATAAACGGTACATTAACTTATACATTTCATTGAAACAAGAATTGTTTAATATTTTTGGAAATCATATTTTATATCATGTGTGTGTGATTTCTTAAAGCAGCGTTTGTGGACACTGTGTCAACATTGTTGTTACATTCATGTGTGAGAAATATTAGCGTCCCCCAAAATGCACTTTCTGTTTCCTTTAAAGTATCAAAACAAATGTTTCTCCTCTGAAATAATATCTAAATACAATACAAAATACATCTGCAGAATTGTTGTTACAACAGGAAAAACAAGAAATACAAGAAAACTGTCCAGGCTGAGATTCTAATATATACTATTTATAAGCTCAAAACTACAGCACGCATAGCATCACTACTACCTAATTGAAAAATTGCAAATATCTAGCATCGTAGAAGACCGCGATTTAAATTATCCAATTGTAATTAACTTAATTATTTAAGATTCATTCTCATCTACTTGTCCAATTTGGAGTAAAGGCTGAATCTTGTAATCATAATTACTAATGACAATATTATTAGTTACTGTCAAGACGTATATCTGCATCTATTTATTAATCCTATTTTAAGTTCTTTAATATGTTAAAATAAAAATAAACACCAAATCCAATTATAGACAATAACTACAATTTACAGTCATCGATAATAATTGAAAATAATAAACAAAATGCAGTACCATGAGTTACAAAATACATAGATATACATACAATTTCATGTTTCGTCAATCGCACCTTCAGATTGAATAACCCCTAGCATACTAGACTGTGCTGATTGCTTAAGTCGTTAGATTGTCTGCCTTGGATTAGTGGGTGGTGGGTTAGAACTCAGGCGGAGTCATAACAAAGACTTATACAAAAGGTACTAGCAGCTGCCTGGTTTGGTGCACAGCATTAATAAATTAGTGCTAGGACCGTATGGCAATTTGACTGTGTGTAACATGATTCAAAATGTCTGCGGCATGATGTCCCAGTGCTAGATATCAGTATGACTTTTGTATGACTCAAATTGTTATGCTCCGTTCCGAATTCAGAAACACACACATATAAATAATCTCTTTGAACACGTCAACAATTTTTACATATGTTGAAAAGTAAACGATCTTTCTTTATTTCGTGTATCTTTCATGATAATTAATTAATTTGCCTTAGCAAAAACAAACATTTTTCATATAGTTGGAACATCAAACTTTTCAAAGATTCCCTTCCTGCAGAACTAGTTATATACCATCTTGTACCCACACGCATTTTGTTTTGTTTGTTGGGTCTCTGTTTAGTGTTTGACTTTAAAAGACCCATTTATGAACGAATGCGCAAAGGCTAGTTAGAAACTAGTTTTGCACTGTTGTACTTTTATTGCATTTATCTTATTCAATCCATGACACACCCTATCCCTTTCCTAATCCTATATGATTGAAATGACTGTTAAACATTGCGTCCATGAGCATGAACATGGTATTTCAAGGCTTAATATTTGTTTCAGCATTGATGCAACAAAGGATCCAAAACGTGGACCACGTTTGGGCAGATTGGTCAATCATGGCGATCATCCAAAGGATAGAAATGCCGTCAGGAAGATTATTGAAGTTGATAATGCTCCACATCTCTGTCTTTTTAGTGCTAGGTATTTACCATTTTATTCAGATATATTAATTGTACTTTCTAGTTTGCATTAACTGAACAAAACCGCATACCACAATACACTTGGATTAGTTTTACCCATTGTTCTCTGTCAATGTACGTTTCGACTTAGTCTCTAATTGTATGTGGGGTATGGTAAACTGTAAAAGCTTTAAGATTGTGTTACTAACAACCTTTACACAGAGTCATTTGTTTGCTGTGAACATCAGGAACTAAAACAAATAAAAATAAAATAACTTACGCAACAATTATTAACGAACGATTAGCCTAAAACTGGCAGAGATATATCAATGGTACTACGTCTTAAAACACAGAAGATTCGAGACAAACTGAATGACGCGTCAGTTTAATTAACAAATACCAAACAAACATTGTACAGAGTTTGGGTTACCTAAGAGTGATCATATATAACAATATCTGCCAGGTTTTCCAAATATTTAAAGTTACAAATTACGCAAGAAGCGGACATCATTCAAATTTATTGTTCACTTTTGGGGATAAATGAAGCTTTAACACCCCTTGTGACTTGGTTAATGTATGAATCTCTTCTTACATATACATTTTTTATAGCGTATATTGAACGTTATTTAAATTATTGCAGGAAAATCGATATCGGGGAGCAAATTCTCTATGACTATGGTACAAAGGACCTTCCTTGGTTGAAAAAGACGGCGGCAAGAACATCGGCTATACCAACATGTAAAGCAATGCTTCTTGTTACGTGCTGGAACACATTCAATATATCATTTTCACATGACATAGATTACAGTTGATGATGTTAACGTGTCACTATTCAATGAATTGTGTACTAAAACGAAGTCACATTTGTATGTCAATTACATTCAGTTGTAGAATTTTGTTTTTTTAAAATATATACAAATTCAGCACTAGCAAACGTTCATCTGTGAATCAAACCGGAATAGGTTAATGCATGCTGTTTCTTCGTATGTTCTAATAAAAGCAATATCATTTCTGACGTTATATTTTTTAAATTAAACTTTATATTACATCATTGCATATTGATCTAGTCCATGTTGGATTTTGTTTATTTTCAGTTTGATTACGAATTGAAACAAAAATGGTTTGGTCGTAATTTAAGAAACATTGTGGAAACAGAATTTATTGTATTAATCAGAAATTACAAATACATTATGATTTGTATTAATTCGTACCAAACAAAATAAACCTTCATTACCAATGGGTGATCCACTGTATTAGCTTTTATTGGAGACAACAATAGCAATCAAGTAATACGAACGTCTGAACAATCGAATGACCTAAATTTGTCCGTTTTAATTGTAGATGTGGTGCAAATTAATGCAGAAGCCATCGGTCAGGTAGCACGTGAATCCATTATGTTACAGGTATTTATTCATCATTAATATGTATACACAAACAATTTAAAAGAAATTGGGCAAGTTTGCATGCATGTGCAAATGGTAAAAATTCAATTAAATCTATGGTATTGACCAAACTCATTGGTGGCATGATTTACGAAGTAGTAAAATGAAGTTAGTTACACATATTTGAATACACATTTATATATCCTTGTTACATATTTAGGCCATTGCAGGAAATATTTTAAATTTAACACATGAATGGATGATTTAGTTTTAGAAGTTACAATAAAATATCTGTTAGGTCAATTTAATGAAAACCATTTCATGGGTGAAAGGATATTACTTGATTGAAAAGAATGATGACATTGTTATTCTTATAATTGTACTAAAATGAAGACCCGAAGCAATTATATCAGGATCATCAAAATACAAAATAAATTAACCAGTATAAAGAGAATCAAGATATTCTCTCAAGCCTATGTGAAACAACGACAATAGATAATGCAATCCGTTACTAATCTGTATAAATATTTTAAACTATGATATATTTCAGAAAACAGTTTCTCAGAAACAGCGGAAAACCATTTGAAGACATTGTAAAATTAAGAAACAAAGTTTTCTGTAAACCATTATATTCTTCACACATTGCATTATTTCATTTTTAAAAATGGGTGTGAAAAAATATTACGAATTAGTTCTGTGTGTGCTTGTCCTTCTGTATCTATGTAATCACGATGTTGCTTGTAACGTAAGGCATTGGGTACCACTTTCATATTTTCTGTACTATTAATGAACTGGTTAGTGGTACAATTGTTTCCCACAAACATATAATACATTAATAAAATTTATTTAAGTTGGACACATGCAATGGAGAATCCATGCTTTTGAGAATGTATTGATGATATGGCTATATTTCCATGACATTAAATTAATATTGTATATGTACTTCTGTTTTGCTGAATTATTTGTTTGTAGCACATGTAGAAAGAACACTCTCTTTTTGGTCCAAATATGCCTTCTAATCCCTCATTTTTAATAATGTTAAACTTGTTATAAGTGTGGCAAAGCTGAAGAGTTTGGTGACTATCTAAAATAAGCGACCTTTTTGATATAATAAGAGGAAGATTTTATTCTGAACCATAAGAATAAATAACGTTTTACGCCACGCTCAGATATTCCGATTTATTAAAGACATATGTTTTGTTTTCCTCGGTTAATTTCCAGTGTCACCGATTGACATTATTAATCATTGTGGGTAGGGGAGATGTGTTTCTGTTTTCTGAGCAAATCCATTTTAGTTACGCTTAGTCTAATCAAAGTACTAAAGCAAATAGTTTGCCCTGTGGTTTGAGTGCTTGTTCGAATCCTGCTAAGACATGCGGGTCGGAGCACCAAAGTGCGTTCTTGATCAAGTCATTCTACTCCACTTACCTAAGCACGATGTACCCTTTAATGATTTTAGGTTCAACACCAACCAAACAGGTAAACAACCAATCAAAGCTCTACTTCCGAGATTTATTTTTAAAGCAAATATTAAGTTCCTTAAATGGTTAACTTTACAGAATAAGCAACCTATTGTAGGAGTTGTTTATTATTATTATTATTATTATTATTATTATTATTATTATTATTAATTATTCTAATTATTATATTGGTTTATGAAACTATCGATACCATTCTACTTTTAGAAAGACAAGAAAGATTCATCGGAAGAGGCGGCAATATTTGAATACAGTGATATGGATCCAGATTTCAAGCCAGACTCGGAAGAATCAGATTCACCTAACGAGGCAGTACTTGGCAGTAAACGTGATACATCAGACGTTGATCCATATCGAGTAATTGTATAAACATTTTGCAAATCTTGATGTATTTGCGCTTTACAATCATGTTCCACCTTTCTTAAACCGTATATGAACACATCTACCCTATAAAAGTACAAGGTTGTTTCGTACAAAGATATGAATGAAACCAATTCCCCATGCTGTGTAAAGCGTTGATTGAAGCATTTCATTACAGTAACATTACATCTTTTTAAACATTAATATTAAAATAATAAATTGAGCTGATTCATGTTATGAAACGAAGGACGGCGTGCTTGTTGCATATAATGTATGCTTGGTTTATTATTGTAGGTTCTGATTCAAAAATCAAATCAAAATAGTGTTGAAAAATTGAAGGATGACATTTTGAAGTTTCAATCAAAATATGTTAGTACAATATAATTAAACAAAACCTTTCTTGGGAGAAAGTATCTTACTTTTTTAAAAAGGAAGGAGACATTGTTATTCTTATTATTGTACTAAAATGACGACTTGAAGCAATGACATTAGGATCATCAAAACACAATATAAATTATCCGGTATAAATATAATCCAAATATTCTCTCAAGCCTAGGTGAAACAACGAAGATAGATAATGAGTTATGCTTATAATGCAATTTGTTACTACTCTCTATATATATTTTCGAAACTATGATAGATTACCTTTATAAACAAATTCAGAAAACAGTTTCTCAGAAACAGCGGAAAACCATTTGAAGACATTGTAAGATTAAGAAGCAAAGTTTTCTATAAACCATTGGCTATATGCTTCATACATTGCACTATTTCATTTTTACATATGGGTGTGAAAAATGTCACGATGTTCTGTGTGTGCTTGTCCCTCTGTGTCTATATGATCACGATGTTGCTTGTAACGGTAAGACATCGGGTGCCACTTTCATATTTTCTGTACTATTAATAAACTGGTCAGTGGTACACCTATTCGCCACAAACATAGGACACTCTAATAAATGCCATTTTAGTTGGACACATGCAATGTAGCATGCATGCTTTTGTGTATGTATTGATAATATCGCTATATTTCCATGACATTACATTAATATTGTGTATGTACCTCTGTTTTGCTGAATTATTTGTTTGTAGCTTATGTAGAAAGAACACTCTCTGTTTGGTCCAAACATGCCTTCTAGCCCATCTTTTTTAACAATGTTAAACTTGTTATAATTGTGGCAAAGCTGAAGAGTTTGGTGACTACCTAAAATAAGCGACCTTTTTGATCTAATAAGAGGAAGATTTTATTCTGAACCATAAGAATAAATAACTTTCTACGTTCCACTCAGAAATTTTGATTTATTAATAATGTTATATGTTTAATTGTCCTCGGTCAAGTACCAGTGCCATCCCGAATGACATTATTTGTCATTGTGTGGAGGGGAGATATGTTTATGCTTTCTTAGCAAATCCATTTTAGTCACGTTTAGTCAAAATACCAAAGCAAATAGTTGGCCCTGCGGGTAGCTTGCCCGAGTAAATACATGTCGAGTGCTTGTTCGAATCTTGCTAACAAACGTGGGTTTGAGCACCAAAGATCGTTTCTGAGCATTCAGTTAACTCCACATGCCTAGGCACAATGTACCCTTTAATGATTTTAGGCTCAACACCAACTAAGCAAAGTAAACCAACCAATCAAAGCGCTACTTCTGAGATTTATGTATTATGCAAATGTTAAAGTCCTTAAATGTTTAGCTTAACAGAATAAGCAACCTATTGTAGGAGTTTATTATTATTATTATTATTATTATTATTATTATTATTATTATTATTATTAAAATTATTATTATATTGATTTATGAAACTGTCAATACCATTCTACTTTTAGAAAGACAAGGATTCAGCGGAAGAGGCGTCAATATTTGATAACAGTGATATGAATCCAGATTTCAAGCCAGACTCGGAATAATCAGATTCACCTAACGAGACAGTACCTGGCAGTGAAAGTGATACATCAGACATTTATC
This sequence comes from Unio delphinus, assembly GCA_029339505.1. Lineage (NCBI taxonomy): Eukaryota > Metazoa > Mollusca > Bivalvia > Unionida > Unionidae > Unio > Unio delphinus. Next base: position 4,817,048 of record JAQISU010001240.1, on the reverse strand, counting down.
CATATCCAGTAAGTTTAATTAAAATTTTTCAAATCTGTATTTATTGATTTTTACAATTATGTTGTATCTTTTTTAAACCGTATATGGACACATCTGCCCTATAAAAGGACAAGATTGTTTCGTACAAAGATCCAAATCCCCATGCTGTGTAAAGCGTTGATTTAAGCTTTTCATTACATTATCATTATATCTTTTAAAACACTAAAATAAACATAATCAATTAATCTGATTCATGTTATGAAACAATGGACGGCATGTTTGTTGCAGACAATGTATGCTATGTTGATTATTGTAGGTTCTAACTCAAGAAACAAAACAATTCAGTGTTGAAACATCAAATGATGACACCTCAGCGATGAATTCAACTGACGGGCAGGAAGCAGATTCTGCCAATCAAGCATCAAGTATGTAAATCATTTAATTAATTTAAGGTGTTTTGAAACATTATAAACATGCTGCAACATATCAAATTCATATTATGAGTGTTCTAATTTAAATAGAATTTATGTACCACCAATTAGTAGTAAATTTAGGAAAGTTAGAAAGAAAATATATGCACTGCGTTTGTTCAGATGAGATGCAGATCTTGTTATTTCATTATGGTTACACTTGATTGTGGTTTGTTGTTAACACCGTCATCCATTTTACATTATACTGGGGAATACTTGAAAGTTTATTGTAGATGCATACAAATTAGCACAAACATATATTACAGATGTTCTCGTGTTTGTTTACATTATGATTGTCATTTCTTTCTTACAGTTTCAGTTCCGTTGGCAACGTCTTATATAGATGGAAAAAGAGTCGTGGACAAGTACCATGCATGCACCTACTGCGGAAAGTTGCAATTAAGAATAGCCAGACATATTCAATCGGTGCACAGAGACAAAACGGCTGTTTCGGAACTTCAGCAATTAACCCAGCAAGAGAAAGCGAAAGGCTTAGACAAACTTAGATTAGATGGAGACTATAAGCATAATATTAAAGTCTTGACAGAAAACAGCGGATTTTTAATTTTAGCAAGAAGGCCAAGTGCAAAAAATGTGGATGCAAATTATTCTTACAGTGATTTCTTGCCCTGTGAGCACTGTAAGGGTTTTCTCCTAAAACATGAGCTGTGGAGACACAGACAAACGTGCCCATTTGCACCAAATCAAACCAAAGATTCCAGCAGTAAATATACTCGCACACAGAGCAGTAGTGTGCTAATGCTTCAAGCATCGCTTCCCCAAAATAAAACATTCAAAACAGGATTTATGGAATCCATCATAAGCACGCTGATTGTTGATGAAATGTCTCTTATCATTAGAAATGATTATATCATCCTAAGAGTAGGAGAAAATTTATTTGATAAGCACGGAGTGAAGCAAAAGCAATATATCAGTCAAGAGATTAGATTGCTTGCTAGAATCGTAAAAGCAATGAGAACAATAAGTGGAAACGAAAATGGCTATTTGGTGGACTTTCTTAAACCACAATTATTTGATCAGATTGTCGAAGCGGCTCAAACAATATCTGGCGTAGTCCAAGAAGAACATTGTTGTTCCTTTGGCACACCTTCTGTGGCACTGAAATGTGGGCCGGTTTTGAAAAAATGTTGTGTTGTTTTGAAAGGTGAAGCGTTAAGAAATAGTAATGAAGTCGGCGAGAAAAATGCACAAAGACTGCAACATCTGATAGAAGAAGAATGGAAGGACAAGGTAACGTCAATTGCTCTAAGGTCCATGAAAGAATCAAAGAGGAATGAGCCAATTTTACCCTCTTCTGCACGTGACCTAGTCAAACTGAAAGATTATATTGAAAGTGAAATGAAAACGGCTAGTGATTACCTAAAATAAAACCAGAGCTCAGGTGGACATTTTGAGGCGTTGTCAGCAGCAGTTCTATACCGAATAATTATGTTCAATACAAGGCGGAGTGGGGAAGCAAGCAAAATATTAGCAAAAGACTATAACGTAAGACCTAACTGGAAAGACAATGTAAACGAAGACATAATGCAATGTCTCCAACCACCTGAAAAGCAGCTAGTGAACAGGTTAATTGTTATTTTATCTATTCCTTTTCTTTAAATGTTTTAATGTTTTGTTTCTAACAAACATTATTTTTGTATTATGTTTAGAAGCAATTGTTCTACGTTTCTTTGTTACAAAATATGTTTCGGATATTATACATAGCTACTTTTATCATTCATAAAATGATATAATAATGATTAAATAAATATGCCATTCTATTTCAAGTTTTAATACATTTTGAATGTTAAGTCGAATAATTATTTTATAAAATAGTAAACATAATTCATGACAATATTTTTCCTTCATGCACAAATATATACATATAATGATGTTTGTGTTTATTATAATAGACTCGACATGATTGAAATAAGAGGAAAAAGAGGCAGAACTGTGCCAGTAATACTAACACCAGACATTAAAGAATCATTTGATTTTTTGATGAAGTGCAGAACTCTTGTAAACATAAATGATCAGAACCAATACCTGTTCCCGAGGATGAAAGGGACAGGTCACATAGAGGGGCATGTGTGCATGCGCCAGTTTGAGTTTCACGCTGGGTTAGAAAACCCTGAAAAAATTGGATCGACGTCCATGAGAAAATATATTGCCACGGTCGTTCAGGTACACTGGTTTTTTTCTACATAAACGGGATAATGTTAGGAAAGTGCATAATCCCACTAAACTAAATCTTGAAATTAAAAGAATATACAGCTTCATTTTCTCAAAGCAATATTGCATTGAACTAATGTGAAACCATATCATAGATACATTTCAAACTAGGATTATCTACATGTATATGTCCTATATCATAAATATTGTTTTGATTAGCATAAAATATCGTTTGTGTCTTTCTGCAATGTGAAGATCGAAAATGGATTTTCTATTTCTATATTCCTTTATGCCAGAACATCAACACTGTCATGGTAAAAAAGCGCAGGCAACCCTTGCACAGCATTGACACTAATTAACACAAATTAATAGTGCACATAATGCATTTAATAAAACACATGTTTGAAATTACAATTGTTAACTTGTTAATATTATCAGTCTCACGTCTCGCCCCTTGTTTATGGCAAAGTTATATATGTGCTGTATTCACAGCAGTAAATATCATCATACACCATCGTTCAACGTTTAGATCAATTTGTAAACATGTTATCGCCTCATTCAATTGTGGATTCTAAATTGTTTGCAAAGGTCTACTAAATGATTTTAAGATTATGCAATTAAAAAAAAACATTTGTGATGTGTTCAAGAACATAATATTTCACCTATAGGAAAAGTAGCTTTGAAATGTTTCTACTTGAACTTTTCATATTTCCAGGTGCTAAATCTGAATGAAATTTAGGTTGAATGGTTGTCAAACCACCTGGGGCATTCTGTCAACATCCACAAAGCATTTTATAGAAATCAAGAATCAGCCGTGGAACTTGGACGAGTAGCGAAATTGTTGCTAGCAGTTGATGGAAGGCATTCACTAACTCCAGCGGTAGACGAAGGTTTGCATATGTATTTTCTTGTCTATATACATTATTATTTAATAATATGGTAAAGCTGAATTGATTTTTGATATGTAATTGTTCCAGTCAATAAAGTCAAAGGTATTAAAATGCGTATTATTGTTTCTAATCGACTTTTCTAAGTGTAATCGTTATTAAAACAATAAGATATTTATCATTAGCTAAATGTATTCTTAATTTGTAGATTCTCTCGACAAAGTGATAATCTCAAAGAATGGAGATGATGATAACGAATATGATGAAAAAGACATGGATATGGATGATGATGGAGATCTTCAGCGTAAAAGCGATACAGATGTACAAATACAAAACTTAGGTAAGCACGTGTATTTTGCTTGTAATTCATTTTCAAATACCTAAGATGAGACTTTCATTTGCAGATGATAGCAAGAATATTACTATAATTTCTCATATTCAATATATTTCAGGACAAAGGAAACTGTCTGTCAAACAAAAAGTTCTCTGGACAAAAGACGAAAATGCCGCAATAGAGCGTCAGTTTGGAAAGTTTTTCAGACTTCTCAAAGTTCCAGGAAAAAAGACTGCGAGAAGGCTTTGGAAACAGAACCAGTCCTAAGAAACAGAGACTGGGCAACGATTAAATACCGTGTTTATAACACCATACAAAGATTGAGAAAACTAAAAACAAAATGATCAAAACAATCATTGTAACTTATTTATGTTGAAAACATAGCAATCTGGATCGGCTGAAAATGTAAAATCTACTTAAGGAACATTTGTTTACAGAAAAAGAAAGAACACGAAATGCAAGAAATAGAAGTAAACTAGAGAATATGAACAAGTTGCCTTTTCTAATAATATGTCGTCCAACATTCGGAATAAATTCCTGCTGATAAATACAATTTGTTCTTATTACATTTGCTGCCTAGTGCTTAATTTTGTACATGGTGAGAAAACTATTTTGACAAATCCATCTCATATAAATTTTGCAAATCAGCTGTTGTTCACCATACTTGTTATGCTGTATGTTATGCTGTATAACCTGATCTATGCTACTTCACTCTGTTCACGATTGAAATGGAATGTTGTAGCAATTATGCAAAGAAAACAGATAAGCAATATGTCGTGCATTATCGTACAAACAGTTTAGTTTCGCAACTGAATGTCTAAAGAAAGAATCACTCCGAATCTAAGTTGCTTTTTATTTTGATTAGCTTCAACAATGGGTCTGCTTAATGATCAAGATAGTCTTCACTTGATTAAGATACGCATACTACTTTTCACAAATAACACTTCATATCATAATGATTGAATTGTATTAATTCATGATGCTGCCGTATGTAAATGTTATTTATGACGCCAGATCAATATTACACACTTTTCAAAGTACTAGTGTAAAGCTAGTCGTCTTATGAAGACGTTTTCATTTGTAAATATTTCCAGTTTATAATAGACGTATTAGATATTTTTGTAGATGTATACTGACGCTAATTTAGAGGAGCTACCAATATGTCGTGCATTATTATACAAACAGTTTAGGTTCGCAACTGAATGTCTAAAGAATCATTCCTAATCTAATTTGCTTTTTATTTTGATCAATCTAATTAAAATTACATCTTTCACTTGCTCCCCCCCTTTTTGTTATTGTCGCGGCGTGGAAGATCTAACAACATCCCATTACAGGTCATCTCAGATTGACCTTTTGTATTGACCAATCAAAATCAGCTTTACCAACTTTGAGTGTTTGTGGAATCCTCTGTTATTATTCGGCATCTCTCGGGCATTTAAGCAATATCCATGTTTTGACGAGAAGCCATATTGATCATTAAACCGAGGTCAAGATAACATATTACGTTTGATTGGTTACTTTTTGGGGGATGCCCAAAATATTCATGGGACAATATTTATATCAAAAGGTCAATCTGAGATGACCTGTAATGGGATAATGTTAGATCTTCCACGCCGCGACAATAACAAAATGGGGGGAGCAAGTGAAATGTGTAATTTTAATTAGATTTTATTTTGATTGGCTTCGACACAGGGTTTACTAAATGATCAATACAGTCTTCACTTGATTAAGATACGCATACTATTTTTCACAAATAACACTTCATATCATAATGATTGAATTGTATTAATTCATGATGCTGCCGTATGTAAATGTTGTTTGAGACGCCAGATCAATATTACACACATTTCAAAGTACTAGTGTAAAGCTAGTCGTCTTATGCAGACGTTTTCATTTGTAAATATTTCCAGTTTATAATAGACGTATTAGATATTTGTGCAGATGTATACTGACGCTAAGTTAGAGGAGCTATCATTAGTACAATTCATACATAAAGACAATGATTATACCCATAACCATAAATGTTAGCAAATCAAATACTTAATGTTTACATTGCTTATAAATAGGTCGAAAGCAACATTTTTAATGATGATCATTCGAATTTGACACAGAAATCTGACATGCAGATTAAATGTGCTAATGACATTAGGTCTAATCTTGTTTTCCTATAAATATTATATTTTTTTGAGTATTTGTTAACATTATGATGTGTTTTAATTTCATGTGTGTTTCCATCATAATGTCATTCTAATTGCAATATATATATATATATATATATATATATATATATATATATATATATATATATATATATATATATATATAGATATATATATATATATATATATATATATATATATATATATATATATATATATATATATATACTATGCACGTTTGCACATTTTGTATGATATTATCGTCCGTACTCTTTGTTGACCCATTTTTGAAAAACCATTGTCCAGTCATTTAAAAGTTGTCACCATTTTAATGTGAATTTATATTTCAAGATTGTATTAGGTATAGAATTGTGTAATGATCCTTGAAAAGCTCATCTGATAATATAGTCATGCGTACATTATATTTTATCCGTCGTCGATCGGTAGTTGATTGTATGTCAACATGATCACCTTATGCTTAATGTCATTATACAAATTGCAACCAAAAATGACAGACAACATAAATCTTTCCAACTATTAAAAACAATACCGATATGCCATAAAATATGGCGCCTTTACGAAAACTAGAAAACTTATACGCAACGTCTGATGATCAAACGCTCAACAGAATAAAATCAGTTTAACATAATTCATCCTGACATAAATTTCAAGCCTCTATACATGATGGCAATCCATCTTAATATATGGCAACCGTTACCAACCATAGCAAATCATTTAAACTATGTAGTCTCAAAAACCTTTCTGCATACTTTTACAAAATGTTACAGCAGATATCCTGATATGAATGGTTCTGAAGGTGCACAAATGATGCTCATCTGTTATCAGATTTGTGCACATTTAAAAATAGAAATGAGAAAATGTATTGTAAACTTACCTCGACCTGCCATGGTTTGTGCCCTTAGAGTGAAGTGTAACACATACATTTTAATATTGCGTGAAACTATTAACCTAGCCATATATATACATATTTCATAATTTACGAAGTTATGTATTTATTAATATTTGTATCCGTATTTCATCTTTTACTTGCATATGAACTGCAATAAAAGAACTATGGCAAATATATCAACGAAAAAACTAAGATGCATATTTGTTTCTTGTTTTCTTCAAACTGTTCATAAAATTACCATATCCACACACGTGATGCATTTTTATAAGATTTTGTGTTCAATATTAATAAATAAGAAAGATTTTTTTCCTTATATTTAAATATTTCAGTGACAAATATTTTTCTGTATAGTTGTCAATTTCATTCATTTTTCCAAACATGATAAAATAAGTGCAGGTTACTGTAACTAAGTTTTTGAATTGCTTCTGCAGTCACAAAAATATATATCTTGAGCATCCTGGTAATAAAAAGGTCCATTAAGTAAACGTGTGAACAGTTGCAATGACTTAATCAGCTAACACTCGCTCCAAAAGAACAAACTTGATGCGAAAATGGCAAAAATGGCATCAGTTAAACCGGACATTTCCTGTTTGTTTTATTTTATTTGAGTTGTAGTAAAATATAAATTTTATATCCTTGAATATTTCTTAATCAGTACTTACCCATTTAACTGACCCAAGTAAACACATCAGGATCTCTCAACAAGCTCGTGAGTTCGCGAGAAACAGGGATTACAAACCAAGGACGGGCACAAATTTCGGATATTTGACGAAGCCTCTTATAATTTTTTTATGCAGAATTTCAGAATATATATATATATATATATATATATATATATATATATTCACCAGTATTTAAAAAAAAATTCTTTACACGACTACCTCATATGACTTTTGATTGCATTTTACAGTAAACATTCAGGAAAAGGTGACTACAATAAAATAAGCGTTATCTACTTATCCACTGTTTTATAGAAAATTCGACCAAGGCTTCTAAAATTTAGAAACATGAAGCCGATCCGTCGTCAGATTTGGCAACTATTACTAATCGTAAGGAAAACACACCACACGGTACCAATACCGAGTTTCACATTTTTGCACAGGGTTGAAAGTTTTAAGAGGTATCACCTGTTTTTCCATATTATTAATACTGGCAATGAAAAGGGATGTGTATAAACTAGTTAAGATTTAACGAATCTTCATTTTCTAAATTTTTATATCTCAATGTTATGATTGATTTATATGTGAGACTTCACTGTTATGAGTCTCATAGAAGTTTTCCAATTGTAGGTGAATATTGTATATACTCAATTTTCATACATTTATGCAATGAAAAATAAATACAAAAACAATGCAGTTTTTCTGAGTGTTTATCCAGAATATGTTTCCAAATAGATGTGTTTATGTTTATGTGACTCAATTGAGAAGTGCAATAATGTATGTGTTTACTGTTTATGAAAAATCACTTAATAACAGGTAATGCATGCATTGGTTCGAATAGCCCTAGTAAAGTGAGAGAGTAAAATAAATGTGCAACTACATAAACAATGCAACAAAATCATGTTCAATAGACAGTTGCTGTGGGAATAAAACGATTAGGTTGTGTTATTACGGTTGTTTGTATTTTTGCTAATTTTCTTCGTCAGTGTTTTAATCCCCGTGACCTTTCTGCAACCTGTGAATTATTATCATTAATAATCCATGAACATGAAGTGGCGCAAGCAAGAATCATACAGCGATCGGCAAAACCCACCATTGTTACTGCACTATCGTTAATGAGTTTTCCAACCGCAGACGGGATAATTTATGTTGAGGGTAGTGTATTCGCGGTAATCGACCCAGAACTGGTTGAACTGCATGTAATACAAGTTTTTCATTCAATCCAGCATTTTTGTAATCATCGACAACTTGCTATGCAACCCGTACAATTGGTGCAGCGAGTGATGACAATCTCGAAATCACGTTTGGCGTATCTGTTATCATTCCATTAATAACATCATTGAGACAAGTTCCATAATATAAACGGGTTTTCTCACGTTAACAAGCCTATGTACGAATGCCATTATACTAAATATCAAGTTAATCTCAAATGTACTGTTGTATTGTCTCCTTTTGCTGTTTGTTCTACCCTGTGTATATTATGATTTTGTACTTGGATGTCATCCTAGGGATTAAGGAATGTTTGAAAAAAGAAATTCAGTATTTGCCGCAGAATTATTACAAAAAACCGAGAAAAAGTGACTCTAGCTCAGCATGCATTCTTGTACCACAATCAAAAAATGTTATCTGCGTGTGTATATGCTATAGAAAGGCGAACAGTTCCACTAAAATAGACTGATTTCTATTGCAAAGAATTGAGGACTGCATTGATAATTGAAAATGCAAAACATTTCACAAAATTTGAACTTTTCAGAGGATTCTGGGGGAAAATTCCACCGACGAAATGGGTAAAGGAAATTTCGACATTCGTGACTCTAGATGGACTTTTATCATTATAAAATGATGCCATTTAGGATAAAAGGTTGTTTAATGAGTATGATTACATCCGGTCTAGATAATTATGACGATGATGTCATCGTTTACAACGACACGTGGAAAGATCACGTAGAGACAATTCAGAAACTCTTTGAGAACCTCACTGATTAAAATTAGACAATTAATATATCCAAAAGTGAGTTATACGTACTCTGCTTACCATTATTTGACTCACGGTAAATTGACAGGTTAAACTGCTCAATGCTATCTGTTTGCGATGGTGCATCATGTATGGATGCCGTTTCACATATTTGATATATTAATTAGTTCGTATGAACATCTAGAAACAAGTTATCATATTCAAGTAATATCTGTTTTCGTTATTTATTTTATTTTACAGCAAACGTTAAAGTTTATGATACAAATTCTATTTCATTTCTGAATTCCAACGATTGATTACACCAAAGCCACTATAGCCTGATTGAATTCCATCACTTTACTTCTCTTTGTGTGAGACAGGTAAAACTAAATTGCCTGCATGATTAACCTGGCTATCTCTATCAACATTCCGGTACTCCTTTAATATATTTACATTCCAGGAGTATTAATATAACAGTTTAACTCGCTCATTTTTTTTGTGGAATTTTATAATGATGTTAATACCTAATCTGAAGACCTCTATCACACGACTGAACTGTTCTCTCCATGGTAGTTCACTTTTGTCTTGAATTGCATGATGCTTAATTCATGCATAACATGCAAGGAAATTCCAGACGCAAACGTTGATCCTTAATCGGATTAAACTAATTGATAGTTCAACGACTGCTTGTCACCAGCAGGTAACTCACGTAATTTATATTTACTTATAAGACCCCAATTATAATAGAATAACAAAAAGGTACGTCTATGGTTTCAGTTTCATTAATTATCTTCTGAAACAAACATGAATTCTTATGACATTTCCTGTTCGACAACAATCGATTGCAGTAGTAACCATGATTAGAATAAGGAAAATGAGTAGTGAAACAAGGACCGTTGCGTTCAATACATGTTTATTGATGAATACGAGAACTTACCACATCAAAAGCTTGACCATTTAATATATCAGCAAAAGGAAATATTTCCCGATCAACGTCATTCTCAACCGTTTTCTTTACCATAGCTCTGATAACTGCACCAGCTGGTAATAAAATAGGGATTTCCTTTTGCACAGGGTCGAATTTTTGATCCAAACAATGCTTGTCAATTACAAGTGGATTAACCACAACCTTATAACCAGCTAGGTCATTATCTAGTAATATATGAAGTTTTACGAAGGGTAAAAACTTAAGTGTTCCGACAGTCACGTGTCCTGAGACTAAATCTGATGCCAAATGTACACAGTGGTGTGGCATATTAAATAAGCCGCACTCTATTTATTGAATGAAAAGAATACTTGTATTAAAAGAAGACCTTTCAAACAAAGCCAAAATACCTGATAAAAGTAAATTCTGCGAAGCTACAATGTCCCTTAAAATTTTAATTGGAGTAGGATTGGCTGCATCACCCATGGGTGATATAGAAACGATCATCATGAATGGTTCATAATTCTCCAGAATAAAATCAGACGGGGAGTTGTTGGACCCAACTAATATATTGCATTAAATAGATCACCATGACCTTGACCTCTTAAATACAGGAGTTTTTGGAATAGGTATGTAGTGATAGCATTACGTATTATTTAATTTGTAGCAGTCGGAAATAACATTTTTTTTGGAGAAGGTACACGTTAAAGAGATAAGAATTTCGTATAAATCTTATCAAAAACTTGATTTCTAAACGTTGTGCGAGATTTAGATGTGGAAGTGTTCGTATGAGGATCAAAATTCTTGTTTCACCAGACAGACGAGTGGAATACTTGGAGGCAAAAGAAATGTATGTGCTAGGGAATAATCGTCGGTTGTACGATCAACATTTTCTAAAGCTTCTACCTTATGTTCGGTAAGGTAAATATTAACGTCACCAATGTTGAACTCTTGAACTAATATAGATCTCTGAAATTTTCGTAATCTTTATTAACCTTCTAGAACAGCAACAACTATCACATTCCCATGTAAAATCGACATAGATCTGATCAGTTGATTTTCTGTAATTCTCAAATCCTTGTCGATAAGCCGCAGGTACCAACTCATAACCCTTCAATATACATTTCTTAATCAAATCAAAATCAGAACTGTTCTTTACTGACAGAGAAGCGTAATATTATGTGGTTTATCAAATGTGTACTTTGTAGTAACAGTCTAGTGTTTTCTTTAACATTTCAAAGTTTTGGCAATTCTTTAAAATTGAAGGAAATATGTTTCTTTTTCTTTTTCTTTAGAATGCGGAACTAATCTTATATTCTTAACAACATCATAGCTTGAAATTGAGTGTAAGGTATGGATGTGCTTTTTATTTTCTTGTTCTAATTCTTTTATTCAAAGTTGAAATTCCGTTTTATTTATTTTGTCTTTATCTCTGTAACTTTCTATCTTTTTCTTCACATTACATCTTTATTTGCATCAGCCGATCTCTTCTCTCTCTCTCTCTCTCTCTCTTTCTCTCTCTCTCTCTCTGCAACTGGATTTGTCTTTCTTTTTCCTGATTCGGAGACGCAAGATTTCTTAAATCAATTTCTTTCTCGTATTTTAATTTATGACCTATAACTTGCAAGTTATAGTCATATTGAGACTCACAATCAAATTTAATTTCAATAACTTTACTTTGATGTTAATGTCTGATGCAGACTCACTAATGAAACACAGAATCGTTATCAAAACATTTTAATCTACCAAATATTGGACCAACATATTTTGTATTTCTTTCTTCGTTAAGAGGAGATTGCATGAGAAAGACAATGTTGTCAGGCAAGTGGAACAATTCGTCCTTTTTCAAGATGTCTAACCGTTCCTGGGTAGGATTTGAAATGCAAACTCTTCCCATTAGATGACATTGTAAAGGCTTATGAATTTCACTAGGGTTTTATAAAATGTGAAATAATAATTAGGACTTAGAACATTCCAATACAAGGTGAATTTAAATTTCAAAATCAAATTTTTCTAAAAAATATAAACAACTTCATCTCTCTAGTCTTAATATGAGTATTAGAAAAGAGAGCAAGAAGCAAAAAACTTTGTAACGTTCAACAAAAAAATTATTTATGTAGGTTACGAAGTTAGAATTATAAAAAGAACTTTCAGTATTGCGAATTAAATTTCAAATAATCCTAGAATTACAGATACAAGTCGCAGTGATTACAGTTCTGAAGAAACTTCAGTGTAAATACGAAATTAAATACAACTCTGGAAGCGACGATGTGCCGGTATTGGCTCATGCAGCGGGGAAGTGCCAACAGCCTTTTATTTTATTACATTAATACAGTCACGGAATATATCCTTATTTAAAAATTTCACTATATAATCAAGTCTCTATTTACGAGAAGGTTATTTTAGAAGAGCACTTTGTCGCTTAGTGAATAAATAATTTGAATAAATAAATTCCGTTCCAACTGAATTACTGAACACAATAATAATATACTTGACACCGCTAAGATCGTTAAATAGAAATAATTTCTACAAAAACAAGATTATATAGTCCCCTACACGACCTCAGGTCCCAATTGACATTTTCCAAAAAACATATTCCCAAATGTAAAATAGCCTTCTAGAAGGTTCATAACGTTTGCCAAAAAAATAATAACAACAAAGTGCAAAGTAGACACAATGATATTCACTCGGGCAAAGATGCTAAGCCTAATAATTAGCATATACGCATATATAATTTGTTTAGCTATGTATTAGTTGGTGTTGCTGTTGATGTAGGGCTTAAAGCCATTGCTCAGCACACGATATGCTATACATGGCGGCCAGTATTAATGGTGGAGGAAGAACCCGGGAAAACCCCCTGAAAGAACCACCGACCTACGAGAAGCTACTGGCAAGCTTTCTCACATATACAAATTAGCCAAATCTTGAACTCAAGCCCACGCAGACAGAGGTGAGATGGCCATGATCCGTAACGGAGATCGCTTTAGACCACTCGGCCACTCGTTGCCCCTCAGCTATGTATTAGTTGTATACAGAATATAAAATAATCGATGATTTACTAAATGTAGAAAATGAATTTGTATTTGACATCATACAATGTATCATTATATATAGAATAAGATGGGAAAACCCCAATAAAACACCCAACAAACAGTGTAGATTAAACGCTTAGTTTAAAACTGTGTTTTACATAAAGTTTACTTTAAAACGGTTGATTAATAACAGAAAATCGGCAGCTCATGTATTGAATACGAATTGCTCTAAAATATGTCAGGAAACTTCGTTTAGGAACTTTTCTAATCCTTGTTTTTTATGTCACGTGTTTTAGAAATCGGATGTTAAGCCAACAAGATTTTGATTTTGCAAAGTCATCTAAATTTTAGAATTTTATTTTAAATCCTACCCCTGAACGGTCAGTGTCCTTGAAAAATTATTATTTGCTCCAGATTACCAGTCAAAATGATTTTTCTGAGGCGAAGTCTTCTTTCATGAAGCACGAAATAAAAACAAACAACATTTTGGTTCAATATTTCGTGGAAATATTTTGCATATATTAAGTGCTTTGGGTTTGAATACCAATATCAATATCTAAAGTGAAAGTGATAGAATTAAAATTATAACACAATATGAAAATATAGTCAATAAAGTTGCACCTTCAAAAAGAGAAATAAGAGAGACGCAAGTTCTCTTGATGAAAATATTTTTGATATACAGGTAAGTCGCATCTTAAAGGTGTGCGGGTCTAGCTTCTACTTGTTTATCATAACTGGAAGCAAAATTACGTGGGGTCAAGTAGGAATATTGATAAATGATAATCACTGTCCTTGGCATTTGTGTTGAAAATAGTAAAATCATGAGATACGCAATGTATTCTGATCGCTATGAGGTGATGCGGTTGCGGGATTTATCGATGGGGTGATGGACCAGTTGAAAGTGGGTTCAAAGATTTATAACAATTTCTTTCCACTTGTCGAATATCGGATTCAAAGCGGTGGTATCAAACCCTGGAATGAACTGTTATTTAATTTTGTTAAAGATAATACAGTAATTGGCGGTTGGATGTACCACAAGCTCTTCGCGGCAAACTTGAGATCAGTGTACAGGTACAACGCCGAAAAGCTCACTACACTGTGGCGTAGCTAGGAGGGTGCGGACCGCACCGGGTGACACCATCAAGAGGGGGTGACACCAAAATGACAGTCATTACAATATTATAATTTTTGTGCAAGAAGGTGATCCATGGGGTGGGGGTGACACAATGAGTTATCGCACATGACTGTCTAAAAGAATGTTTGAATGTTTGTGCAGGAAGGTGGTCCATAGGGGGACACCATTATTTACCGCACATGACTTTTTGAATTTTTGTGCAGGAAGGTGGTCCATGGCGGGGGGTTGGGGTGGGTGGGTGACAGAATGAGTTACCGCACTGGGTGACACCAACCCTAGTGACGCCACTGTCACTACACATGCATGTCTCAAAACACTCAAGGAATGTTTCTATAACTGCAAAGTGGTATTCGCCGCTATATCATACCGGTTTCGTTTACCAATGAA
This sequence comes from Unio delphinus, assembly GCA_029339505.1. Taxonomy (NCBI): domain Eukaryota; kingdom Metazoa; phylum Mollusca; class Bivalvia; order Unionida; family Unionidae; genus Unio; species Unio delphinus. The sequence continues at coordinate 4,802,045 of JAQISU010001240.1, read as the reverse complement.
TATTTTACACCAACATTGACTCAAGTGAAACAAAAATAGTTATTTTTAATAAAAAAGTACAACCTTGTTCCGATAACAGTTATTGGGCAAATACCATGGTTAGATGGCAAAGGTACAGGGGTAATGGGTTAGTTTTTAAATGAAAAGAGTGATAGAACCTCAGAAGTAACAATCGACCGGAAATTTATATATTCCCGTGGCTGCTATATTTTTATAATTGTAAGACAGTTTTAACAGTAAACAAGCGCAATTGGCAAGAAATGCGTGTGCGTCTTGTACACGAGCGTGATGAATCCGTACGAGTAGGTCAGTCGCTCATTTGTACTATGAGATTATATTATTAATATCAGATTAATGATTGACCCTCAATGCTTGAAAAACATAACTGAAACGGAATACGAATTGCGAATTGAAATCACCAAGAGAACGTTGCTCCTATGTTACAAACGTTCGTGTTAGGTTGCAGATGACATGTATGGACTGGGTGTGACAAAGATTGCTGGTCTTAGAGTGGATTAAGCACAGCCATCACAAACTAAATATGTGTAGCAATCGGAATTATCGTCGGGTCAATGGCAATAGTAAAAGGTGACTCTGGAGGTACTAGCAAATTAATTTCGATGCGATTATTTTCAGGTGCACGTGACTATTCTAAAATGCTTGCCATGGCACAAAGCAGTCTCAATACCATTAGCAAACTATTCAATATGAAAATATTTAGCACGACAGAGTTCAATAACATGTTGGCGGTTATGCAAAATCACCGACAACTCCGAGCACAGATAAAAAACAGCGTAGCTGATTTGCAGACAATAAACGTCGTATAAAAACAAAAACTATATCATCAGTGGTTTTTGCTCATATCTACTCTGCGTCAGATTTTTGCTTGAACCACTTTACTTTCATGAACTATTAAAGGCAATAATCCACGGGTTGCATAAAGTGCGTGGCCTTTATGCTAAAATGGCCAAAGTCATGAGAAATAAAAGTTGCGACCTAGAAAACTAATAAAACTTACAAAGCGTCATAATGATACTAATAAACCGGATTTCCGCAAGTATATATAGAGTTAGCTGTCGAGAAAAGAGTTGTTTTATCAAACAGAGGTGACCATTTCTGCAAATATCCAAAGTAACAGTTCTGAACCTTCTGTACATTTTGAACGAAACTTCAAAAGACTGCCGCTTCTCTGTAGTCTTTTATTATTTCATACCTCTTTTAACCTACGTATTAGGCATATCTTTCTAAAACTTATGGGGATTTTGTTCTTCTATATTTTTAGGCTAACTAAATTAGCTTCCAACATTCGATTTATTTTACGCAAGAAACTATTCTGCAAAACATTGGGTGTTTGAGCAGAAAAAATGTTGCTTTTGAATTTAAACTAGTTATATTTTAGTGACTACGTATATTATAAGGTTATAATCTCTCTCTCTCTCTCTCTCTCTCTCTCTCTCTCTCTCTCTCTCTCTCTCTCTCTCTCTTAAAACTGCTACAACCTCTCTACTTGAAACGTAATCGCAAGACAATATATTTATACTTACTGCATAGTTTGATAGTATATATTTACGTTAATGAATCGCCCCGTAATTTTATCAACACGAACAACGCTTACTTTCATCACATACAAATTGATTTTTTTCTCTTCCACCACCACCCTACCCGACCACTACCATTCATATGACAAATTGTATGCTGACTATTCTTCGTAATCGTGATAAAAGTTCATTAGAGAAGTAAAATTTCGTCGCAAAATCTGACATTTTCCTAACGAGTTTTCTTCTTGAAAGATAACGCTAAGTCAGAGACGTGAATCGCCTTTTCTTATGATAATATTATAATACACCTATATTTTATCAGTGGACACATGGTTCACAACTGGGTACATAATAATAAAAACACAGAATTATGGACACGGTGTCCAGAAATACAATTTCATGTCCACTATGTCACAACAATGAAACTCAATAACTCATTTAGTGTACTGTTTATCGAAAATATGTTGGTATAAAAAGCAGCAGTAGGGTATATTGTTACCTTATATAGTGTTTATTTGTTGTTTCAATTACTATTTAGGTATGTGTTCATAGCCCTGTCCCTAGTCTGATGGTTCACAAGTATAGCAATCCGCGTGTGTGTGTGTGTGTGTGTGATTTGGATCTTTTTAGCGTAGCTTTAACAATTGTTTCAGTCATACCGTACTATGCTACTATATCTCTAGTGTAGCAGGTTATAGTGATGTCTAGCACTGGCACATCACGAAGTGGACATGTATCATGATGTCCTACCATGTCACATAATCCTCACAACTGGCCGACCAATCCTAACACAAGCTTCTTAATGCCGAATGCCAAGCCAGGAAGCTGATTTTATCAGTTTTCTAAATCTTTTATATGACTCGGGAATCGAGCCCACGATCTCATACACATACACATTATATATATATATATATATATATATATATATATATATATATATATATATATATATATATATATATATATAAATAAATATATATATATATATATATATATATATATATATTAATATATATATATATATATATATATATATATATATATATATATATATATATATATATATATATATATATATATATATATATATATATTGTTACAGGGTAGCGTTGGCCGTAATAAAACACTTCCGGTGACCACTCAATGACTCACTATGTTCGCTATGGCTGATAAACTCATTAGAGTAAAAGGCCCAGTTAAACTTTGACCTTGACTCCAAGAGATCTCTGATTCTCTTATCAAGCGGGGAATCCTTACAATAAAAGTGGGACTAGTGATGAAATGCAGACTCAGATTTAAGTTTCAGGTGGTTTATTAACTCACAAACTTGTATGGTATTAAGCAAATTTAAGACTCAAACTTCAGATACATCACTTCAAATAATAACTCATTAAGTTTTACATCACAGTGGTTGTATGCCATTGGACAAACATAATCATTTAAGTAATAGTTTAGGTTAGAAGTTGATATTAACATTGATCAATGTCCAAATTTAATGTTCAGATGTTATTATTTAACTTAATGTTTAGTGATGGACTTTTTGGAACATTGGCTAACTTTTCACTACGTTCATAAGGTTAATTTCAAACAGAACCTCGAGAAACAAAATAACTAACAACATACGTACAAAGCCTTGAGAAACACTCAACAGCTTTACAATTTTACAAACAGCTATTAGAGAGAGCTTTGAGAAACACTCGTTTGCTCTATATTCAAATGTGCACTTATTATTATTATTATTATTATTATTATTATTTTATTATGAATTAATATTTGCTAACCTAATCCTATTGAATTGTACTAAACATCATTATTTGAACAAGGTCTGTAAGAAACACTTGACTTGACCTCACAGGATCATGAAATACTGTCTGAGTGCTATTTAACTGATAAGCAGATATGTAAGCTGATTTGCTGATTTAAAACATGACAATGAATGAATGAATGAATGAATGTCTATAAAGGTTTTAATAGACAGATGTAGAATTCAAAACTTAGTTTAGGTCTGTCCGAAATCTTATATAAAATAAATATTATTTTTCTTTGCATTTATTTATGTACATATTGTGAAATAACTATAATTCTGATTTGCGGAAAATAATAAACAAAAGAGTTACGTTATCTTTGCGCACTTCCTTATATGGTATTCGTAGTAAAATACTAATAAAAGATTTTCCCACGCTTGTTCCTAACGTAAGGAGCTCGTACCGTGACCCTTGGAAACCCGAACAGGTCCCAGTGGAGACGCTGACAAGCATTTTATACCTCCCGCGGAATTCTGCGCTTGGCAGGGAAAATTCTGCCGTTCGCTGGGTAACAACCACATGAAAACTTCTGCGAGCGCGCGCTTGCAAGGGCAACCGTACTCTGCTATTGATAGCAATAAAACTACACTTAAATTAAGAATTTTAATTGAATACCTATATGACGCATTGTGTTAGCTAAGTGTGCATAGAGCGAATTTACTCTTCAGTGATAAAATTTTCAGTACAAATTAAATGTTGTTTAGGTGGCAGGGTCCAGTTTCGTAATTTGGCCCCTGGCAAATTTCTTAACTTAAGGGTATGGTGTGAGTTTTTGAGCTAATATTGTGTAATAATTAAAGATATGGATAAATTTGTGAACTAGGTGTTTCAGGCTTGTGTTGTTCTTGAAATTGATGTCAGACATGTACACTTTCCATAGTTACTCTGCAGTATGTTGATTGTGAAATACTAATAGTCGGCTAGGAAGAAGAGCTAGCCTCCCATAGCAGTAGACACGTGGGTTCAAGGCAAGTAGAATATCTCAAAAACGGCATGGATGACAACTATTATGAATTGCATCAAGCTATTTAGTTGACAATGTTTTTTTAAAATTTTCATCTAGGAAAAGGCCTTGCGTTTGCACTGTGAGCACCACATGCTGTCAAAAATGGCCTTCGGATGTGAAAAATGTATGTATAAAATAAGGGTTGGGGTACATAAACATTTTATTCTAAGAACTTCAGTAGACTTGTCAGGTCAAGTGTGTGATATGATTATGTTACGTTACATAATACCTATCCAGAAATATGTACCTTTTTGACCTTACTCGCGTATTATATTTTTAATGAATTTTTATATTAGGCAGGTGCATGCGACATTAAATTTGTACATAAAAACTTGACCCTGCCCCCTTAGCTTTCAAAATTAGTGATGTCGTAAGCGACCCTTAACTATTATGCGAGATAACAACGGGAGTGTTCCAAATGTGCCTAAATTGGAACGAGGCTTAATACCTAGAAAAGTTATACATGCATTCCTGGCATAATAACATCGTGAAATGAAAGAGTTAAATTAATGATTTATTATCAATTTATCTGGGAATGTAAAATATACCCGAGAATCATACCAGTCATCGTTTAGTATCAAATAAAAGTAGGTATTAATGAATAAATTGAGATTGTCCATCAATGTTGACAACACCCACCCACCTAGTTGCGATGTCGTAACCCCGTCTACGAATTAGTGGCACTAGTACATGTATTAGTACTATCAATCACGCTGCTTTACACCCGAAAACTTTACGACGACTGTGTGTTTTAAGCAAAATTAGCGGCTGGATTTCCTGCTCATTACATTACCCTCTGCTTTTTCTGTTTAGTGTCCTCACAAACATTAAAGATAATCCTTGCAAAAATTTGTAGAATATTTCGTTTAGCATGGTTGTCAAAAATGTACAAAATTGAAATAGCTTCAAACACAAATACAACATTAACATCTTAAATTGACTCAGTCCAAGTTAAAAGTTGTCCTAACATATAATGTACTATGCATTTTCATTTACATGGAAATTTTCTAACAATTCCCATGACACAGCAGTGAAATTTACTCATTTAATTTGTTTTATCACTATAATTTACAGACACCATAGTTGTACGTGATAATTATTGATTATCTAAAACCTTCCCCCCTAGTATGGTGAATGTCGGTGTTGGTAACGCCTTGGCGACCGTTCACTGATGTTCTCATTTTGGTTATCCCTTATGACTTCTCTTTCCTTTTGTTCCCGATCTCATCTGTCTTGATGGTTTCCCCTGTCCCTGGCCTGCCTTTGGTTTCCTTGAACCTCTTGTTTTGAATTTCCTCTCTCCTCTTCCTTTTGGTTCCTGCAACTCTCTTCCTATTGATTTCTTTGCCCCTCAATTTTCTCTTGGTCATCGGACAATCTATCATGCTGTTTCCCCCTCCTAATGAAGTGTTCTATCAATTTTGTTATATTATTGTGTAGTGCTTCATATGTCTTTGTTTGCTCCTGGATTGCATCTCTCAAATTCCGTATTAAAAAGGTTGACTGGCTGTTGTTTTCCTTTAGCATCTTACCTTGTTGTTCCATGATATCCCTCAATGCATCAATGCCAATAACTAGTTTACTCAATTCTTCCCTTGTGCCACAGCTACAACTACTCGAGGAAACTGATGTTGGGCTTGAGATATTTCGTTGGTGCATCTCCACAGCTTTTACCTTTGTTTGCTCAGCACATTGCAATATACCTTTTGGCTTGGAGTTCCTTGGAAGTTGACTCTGATAGGCCTCCCCTTGTGGTACAAAAGTAGAACTAAGCATCACTGTGTTCAGTGGGACTGAAATATGTTGGCCGATTTCTTGTTGGGGCAAATGGGCAACAGAAAAATTCATAGGCGAACCACAATCTAAGAGTTCATCCAAAAAATTAACTTTTGACCGTGTCGATGATTGTTCAGCAAGTATCATAGGGGCAGCTGGGTGTGCCAGTGTGATTACATTACTGATTTCTGGATCCTCCGGTACAGTGTCCTTCATGGAAGATAAATGGTTCCCTGGCTCTCTTTGGCGTGATCTTTCCCTCCAAATCTGTTCTGAGTCTTCGCGGCCCAGCACCTCCATGTCACTGTCCCCAGGAATGTAAGGATGCAAATTCTGGAACAGGTTAGGCTCCTCGTTCACAGGGCTCCCCTGTTCTTTCAACTGATTCACTTTCTCTCTGTGTGCTGGGTAGTACTGCACATCTCGCTCCAGGTCACGCTGATACTGACACCGGAATGTACACATGTTACAGTAAAATGGTGCTTGATCCAATGGTGCGTGTTTCTTGTAAATATGGCTTACCACCTTACTCTTCTCTCCAATGACTGCAACTTCCGCACAGGTGCAGTCTCTGGGATTTAAACATCTTCTCAGAGCATCTGCATTCCCATGCTTAGTATCACGTCGATACTCAATGCTAAAATCATAGGCAGATAGTATCTCTATCCATCGTGCAATACGCCCTTTTGGTTCCTTTAGCTTAAATAACCATACCAAGGCTTGATGATCAGTTCTGATCTTGAAAGTTCTGCCCAGTAGATACTGGCGAAAATATTCAACAAAGTATCGTACTGCCAGAAGTTCTTTGTCAGTCACACAATAGTTCCTCTCCGCTTTATTTAAGGCACGACTTGCATAAGCTATTACCCGTTCTTGACCATCTTGGTGTTGACTCAGTACAGCCCCAATGCCAATATCGGATGCATCTGTATCCAGTACAAATTGACCCTCTGGTTGTGGATAGGACATAATATCTGGACTAGTCAGTGCTTGTTCCAAATTTTCAAATGCTGCAGTGCATAGATAAGTCCACTGAAAAGGTTTTCTTTTCCGTGTAAGGTCAACTAGTGGCTGTACCATTTGGGCAAAATCCTTCACAAATCTGCGATAGTAGCTTCCCATACCTAAAATCTGCAAAACCTCTGTGACATTCGTTGGCAATGGCCACTCCAATATCTTGATAATGTTTCTTGGGCAAGGCCTCACGCCTTCTTCACTGACAATATGCCCAAGAAATTCAACTTCTGGTTGCAAAAGGTGACATTTCTCAGGGTGCAGCTTCAAGCCAGCTATTTGTATCCGAACCAGGACTTCTTCTAAACGCAACTGATGCTCCTCAAAGCTACGACCAAAAACAATGATGTCATCAATGTATATTAAACAGGTCTGCCATTGCAAACCTTGCAACACCAACTCGACAAGACGTTGAAAAGTCCCAGGGGCTCCTGTTAACCCCATTGGCATTGTCTTGTATTCAAAAAGTCCATATTTTGTGACGAACGCAGTCTTTTGCTGATCTTCTTTCTTTACTGGAATCTGATGGTATCCTGAAGTTAAATCAATGGTTGAGAAATATGATGCTGCTGCAACTGCATCAAGACAATCACGTATTCTTGGCAGATGGAAAGCATCTTTCCTTGTCAATGTATTCCGTTTCCTGTAATCCAGACATGGTCTGACCTTGCCATTTTTTTTCCGGACCAACACAATAGGTGAAGCCCAGGGTGATGTAGATTTCTTTATCACACCTTTTTATTCTAGCTCTTGTATTGCCTTCTTCTAATTCTCAGCAAAGGCCAGAGGCACTCTTCGTGGTGGTTCATCAACAGGCCTGGCATCACCAGTATCTATGGTATGCTCTGTTAGAGTTGTTAAACCCAAATCATTATCATCCCAGGAAAATGCATCTTGAAACTTACTCAGTAATCCTGCTATTGCTTTCGCTTCTCTAAAACCCTTTGTCTTCACTGTGTTGGTATATAACTCCTTCAGGTGCTCTGGTACTTCATAGTTTTCATCTTCTAATGCCAGCGCTGACATATCATTCTTATTGTTTGCAATTTCTATTATTTCTGTCTTCCCTTGGCTATACATGTATTTCTTTCCAATGGGTTGGCGTTTAATTCGTCGCACAGCATTGAAATTACTGGCTTCTTCAGCTTCTTCCATATTACAAATAGTAGTGTGAACCCCATCATGCTTGTAGGCATGGCCCACTATTGCATTTTGTTTTATGGATGCTGATGTGGAAAACGGATTTAACAATCTGACCTTTTGAGCTGGACATGCATTTATGCCAACCAGGCAGGGAGCCATGATCACTGTATTTGTCAGTGAAGTTCTCACAAGGCTCCACAATAAATTCCGTGCTGGTTCATCCCCATCCTCTCTTTCCAGGAAAACATCAATCAGTGTTTCACTGTATTCTGGTATAATGTATTGGTCTGCTGCACGAAATTTTCATCACCCTGTCATCATGGAGGCCAACCTGTATGCATGGTATTGAAACACCTCCTAATTTGATAATCCCCTTACTAAGTATAATGTCTGCGGGACCATCTTTTTCATTTTGTAGCACGTCTATTCCAAGAAGCCCTTCATCTTCTATTTCTGCAACGATCACTTCTCTGTCAAGCTTCAATGGTCCTAGCTCAATATGGAAAACAGCTTTCCCAAATTCTTTTAATGGTGTGCCACCTGCTCCTGCTAGACTTGCAGATTTTCGCAACTGTGGACGTTTCTCTTTCGATATTTTGTTGTACACTCTATCTGATATAATGGTTTTTGTTGCTCCTGTGTGTGCTGTAAAAGTAAGTTTTACTCCCTCTATAGTTCCTTTCAGGTAGATTCCCTCATATTTTGGAAGTCTGCGACGTATAAAAGTTATTTCATCTTGTGAGATTTTATTGAAGTTATTCAATGGGCCATTTGTAAGCAAGGCTACACTTTGACCCTCAACGCCAGCCTTTTCTAGTTTAAAGTAAGGATGTCATTGTTTCTTGCACTGACTGCTTGTTTTTGCTGATATTTAAAGCCTTGGTTTCTCTGTTCAGGGACATTTGCTTGCACTATGGTCTTATTCATTCTCAATGGACACTCTCGTGCAAAGTGGCCCTGCTCTCCACATGTAAAACAAACATAATAACTTTGCTCATTCCGTGTACCCTTTCCTTGATTGGTAAACTACTTGCTATTGTTCATTCTTCGTAAACATTGTCTCAAATCGAACTCTAACTTTTCTATATTTTCCATTTTTTCTCAGATTTCACTTCCTTGTTTGGATTCCCATTATTTCCACTTGACTGGGCAAGGTTTTGGTTCTTTATGTTGCTGTTTTTGGTGGGCACTCTGTAGACGTGTTCATTTATCTCGGATTCTTCTCCTGATGAATCAGATTCCTCATTTTCATTTGACCTTGTTTCTGTTTGTGCAGCCCTTCTAGCCATTTTCTTGAACTTTCTGTCAGAACAGAATTCATTACCCTTATCCCGTTTTCTTGTTTGCATGAAATTCACCACATGGTACACAGCCTCATCAACATCAGTTGGTTCCTTTATGTATTCAACTTGAAAGCGAGCATTTTCATCATGCAGTTCATCCAGAAATCTCCTAAGTAGATCTTCTCTTCTTGTCTTTAGATCTCTTTCCTCATGAGCTTTATCATACAAACGTTTCAGCTCTGCAGCGTACTCTTCCACCAGTTCATTGGGTCTCTGGTTTCGTGTACTAAATTGTCCTGCATAGGTCTTGGCTGTCTCGATAACTCTGTATCTTGTGTTTAATTATTGCACAAGTTTGTTGAAACTGTTCAAAGTTTTCTGCTGAAGTTGACTAAATACAAACTCTCCAGCTGCTCCATGTAAGCGTGGAAGTAATTCATCTAATTTCTCTTCTTCAGTCCATTTTCTCCTTTCTGCTACTGCAGTGAAACGATTGATCCACACTTTCCAGGACTCTTTTCCAGTGAATGCGGGAAGTTTTACACCATTGGTCTTAATACCAGTAGTTCTGTTTGTTGATGCATGACTTCTACTCAGATTTAATCTAGAAATACCCGAGCTATATCTCTCTTCTTCTGATTCACTCCCATCTAATGAGCTCAAATTACCCTCATCAGCATTGCCTATACTTATCCTTGACATTCTAGCCCGTGCTGAAGTCAATGCTCTATCATCTCTTCTTGTCTCAGTAAATGTGTCTCTTGGCACCCCAGCAGGAGTAACTCCTCTTGACGGCTCAGCCCTAGTCGTCATCCCCTGCAACAACATCTCAATATTCTTCATGGCCCCAGACATCTCTCTCATAACCCCAGTCACAGCTGTGTTTACTGCAGCTGTAACACTTTCTTTTAGCTCTATAGAGTATTGTCTTGCATCTTCATCAACAGTATCTCCACAATTTTTCGACTTGTCTTCCCTAGTCTGCAACATAGCTGAAGTACCAAATCTTCTTCATATATGTTCCTCCTCATCAAAAAACCTACACCTTCCTGCCATTCTACTGGATTCTGCTGCTTCTTCATTATTTATTATCATGTCTGCTTCATATTCTTTCACAGGTAACTCTTCCCCCCTTCTGGGTGACCTGTCTTCCAAAGTATAGTCCTTGCCAACTCCACTCTTGCTACTCTATGACAGTTCCACCACTGGACATCTAGTACCAGCATTCATTTCCAACTCAGATGACATCCCATCATCTTGAACCTGGTTCTTGTCTGTCAAAACATGGTCAGCTCCTTGGACTTGGGTTCTCTTCTAACCCATCTTTCTGTCAGGTAACTCAGGACTTGGTAATGTTCTGTGCAGATCTGTTTCAAACTTACTCTCAAACAGCAAAATATTTCCACTGAAATGTCTTCTCACTATGTTGTGCTTGTCCTGGGCTTGGGTTCAAATCTCTTGATCCACTATTCAAATTAAGTAGATCCCACCGCTGCCACCAAAAGTTGTTACGGGGTAGCGTTGGCCGTAATAAAACACTTCCGGTGACCACTCAATGACTCACTATGTTCGCTATGGCTGATAAACTCATTAGAGTAAAAGGCCCAGTTAAACTTTGACCTTGACTTCAAGAGATCTCTGATTCTCTTATCAAGTGGGGAATCCTTACAATAAAAATGGGACTAGTGATGAAATGCAGACTCAGATTTAAGTTTCAGGTGGTTTATTAACTCACAGACTTGTATGGTATTAAGCAAATTTAAGACTCAAACATCAGATACATCACTTCAAATAAAAACTCATTAAGTTTTTCATCACAGTGGTTGTATGCCACTGGACAAACATAATCATTTAAGTAATAGTTTAGGTTAGAAGTTGATATTAACATTTGTCAATGTCCAAATTTAATGTTCAGATGCTATTTTTTAACTTAATGTTTAGTGATGGACTTTTTGGAACATTGGCTAACTTTTCACTAAGTTCATAAGGTTAATTTCAAACAGAGCCTCGAGAAACACTCAGTGGCTGTAACAAAATAACTAACAACATATGTACAAAGCCTTGAGAAACACTCAACAGCTTTACAATTTTACAAACAGCTATTAGAGAGAGCTTTGAGAAACACTCATTTGCTCTATATTCAAATGTGATCTTATTATTATTATTATTATTATTATTATTATTTTATGATGAATTAATATTTCCTAATCTATTCCTATTGAATTGTACTAAACATCATTATTTGAACAAGGTCTGTAAGAAACACTTGACTTGACCTCACAGGATCATGAAATACTGTCTGAGTGCTATTTAACTGATAAGCAGATATGCAAACTGAGTTGCTGATTTAAAACATGACAATGAATGAATGAATGAATGTCTATAAAGGTTTTAATACACAGATGTAGAATTCAAAACTTAGTTTAGATCTGTCCGAAATGTTATATTAAAGAAACATTATTTTTCTTTGCATTTATTTATGTAGATATTGTGAAATAACTATAATTCTGATTTGCGGAAAATAATAAACAAAAGAATTACGTTATCTTTGCGCACTTCCTTATATGGTATTCATAGTAAAATAATAGTAAAAGATTTTCCCACGCTTGTTCCTAACGTAAAGAGCTCGTACCGTGACCCTTGGAAACCCGAACAGGTCCCAGTGGAGACGCTGACAAGCCTTTTATACCTCCCGCGGAATTCTGCGCTTGGCAGGGAAAATTCTGCCGTTCGCTGGGTAAGAACCACATGAAAAATTCTGCGAGCGCGCGCTTGCAGGGGCAACCGTACTCTGCTATTGACAGCAATAAAACTACACTTAAATTAAGAATTTTAATTGAATACCTATATGACGCATTGTGTTAGCTAATTGTGCATACAGCGAATTTACTCCTCAGTGGTTAACATTTTCAGTACAAATTAAATGTTTTTCAGCTTTCAAAATTAGTGATGTCGTAAGCGACCCTTAACTATTATGCGAGATAACGACGGGAGTGTTCCAAATGTGCCAAAATTGGAACGAGGCTTAATTCCTGGCCATACACCACAATTAATTGTACTATATGTTCTCTACATATATTTCTCAGCACTGACCTTTCCACAGTGTGACAATCAATACAAATCATATGAAAATCTAAAATACCCCCAAAGATGACTTCACGGTAAAATTCTTGTCAAGGGTTGACCGGCATTTTTTTGAGCTGCTGCACTGTAAACATAACAGCATGTACACCGACCACATATTTCACTTCCGGATCATCACCAAGGCCTTATTACTCCATGTGCACTGTCGCCAAATTACACACTGACACTCACTCTCTCTGCTCATATTCTCAAGAATAAACAATTACCTTTAAATCCCTACCAAATATGCATCAATATAACTCTTATATCACCACCAAAATGAGAGAGGAAAAAATGTTCAAAAAATAGACTGGAACTACATTCGTGGGTACTGAACTGGAAGTATTAATTGTGATGTGATTCCACCTAGGAAAGTTATACATGCATTCCTGGCATAATAACATCGTGAAATGAAAGAGTTAAATGAATGATTTGTTATCAATTTATCTGGGAATATAAAATATACCCGAGAATCATACAAGTCATCGTTTAGTATCAAATAAAAGTAGGTATTAATGAATAAATTGAGATTGTCCATCAATGTTGACAACACCCACCCACCTAGTTGCGATGTCGTAACCCCGTCTACGAATTAGAGACACTAGTACATGTATTAGTACTACCAATCACGCTGCTTTACACCCGAAAACTTTACGACGACTGTAACTGTTTTAAGCAAAATTAGCGGCTGGATTTCCTGCTCATTACAATATATATAGCTGAAGAATAACATGTACAGTCTCAAAAAATTGTTTCTCTGCATTTTTCATCATTTTTTTTATTACTATTCCCATGTGACCCTGTTAAAAGTCTTTTTTCTCTGTTTTCCATTATATCAATTGCACTAGTACTGAGCCATTATCTTAATACATCAGAAAATATAATAGCTTTAGCAGAATATATTTTGTTTCAAAAGACAACAAGCCACTATGTTATATATGTAAAATATGTACTTTGTATCATTTACTTTGCATCAAATGAAACGAGACTTGCCGGGTTTCCTTGCAATGAAGACCTTTTTCCTCGTCTAGTATATCAAAGTTACAATATATATATATACATATATATACATATATATATATATATATATATATATATATATATATATATATATATATATATATATATATATATATATATATATATATATATATATTGGTTACTTTTTGAACTTTACATTTAACTGATCTTACAATTAGCATGAATAAATATTTGAACATTAATAACCCTGTAATAAGTTTCACCTAACGTCTAGGGAAAAGACGACCAGCCTGCAAAAAGTAATTTAAACTTATAAATGTATTCACGGTTCATGTAAGTCATATTGATTATTTGAAACAGACAGAGACAGGGACAAGCAGAGAGAGAGAGAGATAGACAGATACAGAGACAGACATGCATAGAGATACAGAGGGAAAGACAAAGAGAGAAAGAGAGAGAGAGACAGAGAGAGACAGAGACAGAGGCAGAGACAGAGAGAGAGAGAGAAAGAGAGAGAGAGAGACAGCGAAAGAGAGAGAAAGAGACTTACCATAAAGTCATTCATTCATTTCCCAACCCTATGATTCTGTATTGGTCAATTAGTATGCTGCATTAACAATACATACTTGATTTGCTACGGTTGAGGGAGGGATTGTTTATTTGATTATGATTTTAACGTAGCTTTAACACTTTTCAGTTGGGGCATCATGTCGCAAACATTATTGTAGCAGAATGTCCCACCCAGTCACATTATCCTGATACCAAGATGACCAGTCCTAACACTAACCTCTGTATGCTGAGCACCAATCGAGGCAGTTGTTAATACCATTTTCTAAAAGTCTTTGATATGACTCGGCAGGGAATCGAACCCGCGACCTCGCGCGTCCGCGGCGGACGCTCTAACTATTAGGCCACAAATGCGGTGTTGAGGGAGAATAGAGCGGCCTTCTGACATTATGTGCTTCAGGTCTTAATTAATTCGTTTTATAAAACATGCAGAAAGGGAAGAAGAGAAAACAAAAACAAATCATTGGATAGGTTGCATTATGCATATTTAGCGTTAGAAAGATTTCCAGTATACTTTGAAAAAGAAAAAAATGTACATTGAAGCAAATAACTTCAATCCATACTCTTCATCTTGATTTAATTGCTCCCGCTAAACATGCCATTAAAGGTTCACATACAGTTTTAAACTGATTTTATAAAGAAAAAAATGCTGTTAACAACTGTCTTTTTTTAATTAAAAAAATAAATAAATTAGGAATGATATTCACCGACTATATTTGCTAACAAATTACTATTTACATACTGGTGTTGACCGTTCCAGTGGCCTAGTGTTAAGAGCATCCACCTCATATGCAAGAGGTTGGGGTCCTTGATCCCTGGCCAAGTCATATCAAACACATAAAAATGGTATTAACAGCTGCCTCATTTGGTGCTCAGCATTAAGAGGTTAGTGTATGGACTGGTCGTCTTACTGTCAGGATAATGTAACGGGGTGGGATGTCATGCTACATGTCTGCGGCATGATGCCTTAGTGCTAGACATCACTATAAACTGCCACACTTCAAACATCATAGCAATAGGACTCAAAAATTGTTCAAGGTATGTTAAAAATCCAAATCACACACACTGTTACAATTTTGAAACAGAATTTGGCATATTTCCATCACTGTATAGTAGGCCCAACTTGAGCAGTGAT
Source organism: Unio delphinus (assembly GCA_029339505.1). Classification (NCBI taxonomy): domain Eukaryota; kingdom Metazoa; phylum Mollusca; class Bivalvia; order Unionida; family Unionidae; genus Unio; species Unio delphinus. The sequence goes on along the minus strand of JAQISU010001240.1, from coordinate 4,786,674 downwards.
ATATTGTTGCAAACAGGGTTAATGGTCAGTTAGCAATTAAAACACCCCTGTGAATGTGTAAGAGTTTGTTTGTCTGTGTAGGCTAATTAGTATCAACACTGCTAGCATGACCCCTGCATTCCTGAATTTGATATGTTTATCTGAGCCAGTTTTGCATTGTACTTCGTACATTATATCTACTAATCAGTATATGTGTGTGTGTGTGTGTGTGTGTGTGTGTGTGTGTGTATCTAGCTACCCTAATTTTAAAAGAAATGCAATAGGAAACATACATGGGGGTGAGGGCATGGGCTTAATTTCAATATTTGTTTCTCTGCAGTAGTTTGTTTAGGTGATGTACTAAAGTTTGGCATTTAGTAAATGGTAATCACTTTTGTCAAAAATATAAAAAAACAAGCACAATATACTAAAACATCAATGTAATTTCTATAGAACTGTCTAGTATTTTGGAATGGGATGTCTGTAATCAATCTGTTATAGTAATGGTACACTAGTTTCTTATATAAAATGTCTCTGAGAGACAAAGAGAAAGGAAGAACGGAGGCAGACATTTGACGGACTGGAGGCAGTTGGACTACCAGTCCAGAGAAAGATCATACAGATGAGTAGGAACACAGGACAGGAGGAGAATCAATTACAGTCAGATGATAAAATAGGCCATAACTTGGTCGAGTTAAAGACGAGTGATAGGGTTTTAATTTGAGTTTCATTTGAGAGATGACTGTTATTTAATGATATTAAATTGTTGTTTATTTGACTTTCACATTTTGTGTATTCATTAATTTAACTGTCGGCACCACTGACTGGGAGCTCTGAGCATTTCATCTCTCTATCACTACTTCAATTCCTCATAAAATCAAGCCGGGAGGTCTTTTGTAATAATTTAAATAATATTGGGAGCACCCCTCCCAACCTAAATAACACGGAAAATCTCTATATATTATATGCCATAATTATTCTTAGATGATATCCTTCAATTTTATGCCTGACTGTACTCTTGAATTAAAGTTATGTCTGTACATGCACATTTGTAAATGTATAAGTTTAGTACATTACATAATATATAACAGTTTTACAGTGTATGCAGCTGTGTACATTCATCTGGGTATTTATATAAAGGGTATAATTATTTCTATGGTAAATGAACACTTTTAAAAAACTGAAAATTTGATGCATTTAATTGGTGTCAAGTATATTTGATTTAGTTGTAATAGGACGGCTGATGATGCACATATTATGTGATATAAGCATTCAATGTTGCTTTTGATGAACTAGTATTTAAGTCTTAGAAACCTTATTCTGTTTCCAGAGCCAATTTTTTTTCACATGTAATTGAACTTAATGAGCAGTATCTGGATAAAATAGTATCCTAGTGTTTTTAGTTCTGTTGATATTTACAAGCCAGTCATTATTCATGAAACACTGCAACAAGTTTTGCTTTCTCAACTCACGACTATGCGTTATTTATCATTTAACTTAATGTGTTACTGTATGTGCACAATTAAAATCATGTTCACCAGTGTACTTTCGTTGTTTACATCCTTTGCATCCCATGACAACGCTAGTCAACTTCAATTCATGTTTTTAATAAGCAGTCTCCTCACAGTTGCTTTCAAAACATAGCCATACATAGAATCATTTTTAGTGGGTAGGTAGCTAAAACAATTTTTAACAAAACTTGTTCATGCAAAATAAAAATTGCATACTACAAAAGAAATGCTTTATACAACTAAAAATAAACATAATTTTCATTATTCACACATCATATCATTGGATAGATCACCCAAGTCTTCCTTGAGTAAATCCAAAATGGTACTGGCCAAAATTATTTATCCATTATACGCCATACACAACAGCTTGGAATGACATGTCTGTTGCCAGTACTTGGGTATCCTTAAGTCCATAAAATAAATTGCCTATTAGCAGTATGCCATTTCCCCCGCTGGTATTATCTTCTTCTGCTGCCTTGTAATAGTGATTCTGATTACAATGATACAAATTATCACATTTTTAGTTGGTTTATCTTACAACGTAACACAATCTCACAAACACGACAAGTAAACACTTTCAAGAATCGCCCCTTAAAGGAACCTCTTATTGTCAGGATTTTTCATCGTATTGACTTTTTGCCTACTTCTTGTAATTTATCATATATAATGAGAAATCTATAAGCAATACATATATTGTGGGTGACTATAATGAACTAAGGAGAAGGACAGACGAAGAATAGGGCAATAATTACTCAAAAGCGAAACATATGCTTACCTCGACTTCATGTGACACTGCGACTACGGAGAAGATCGGTAAATTCCGTTTCTGCATAATTAATTAGCAATCCGTACAGAAAATCGTTCTATTTTCATTGATTAAACTTACAGATGTAATTTTTTTTAAAACTGAATGACCTGTAATTACTCATTATTTCTATTATACTTTTCATAATATCATGCATTTGCAAGAACAAAGAAGTTGAAAATCTTAGGTTGTATGCCTTTAACACAATACAGGTCCATAAATGTGTTTATAATAACATGAATGTAATTAATTTATTTGCGACAAGAACGTCAAAACCGTGTAAGCACCATACAGCGTTTCCAAATTATATTCGAATGATTATAATTTGATCAACTATGAGTGGCAAGACGCATATGTTACTTAATTTGATAATGAGATGGTTAAAATGGAATAAGTTGTATTTGATCGCTCCATCAGCTGATGATCACAGGTGTTACGATGTTTTAAAATATTTTAATAAGAACGCGGCGACGATAAAAGAAGATGATATTATTAATTTATCTCTGATATTGATGAAGCACCGAGTTTTGATCTTATGGATGGAAGCATCAATAATTTAGAAGTATAGGATAATGTAATGCTGGATAAACAATCAAATCCAGGTAGAATATTTTCCGAGGAAGGCAAAAAAAAATACGGATGTGATTTATGTTACTCAGAGATATACACAAATTTTAAACGTGATCAGAGTTAACTGTAATATAAATGCTGTGTTTAAGGGAGTTCAAACACACGTCAGGAAATATTTACCAAACCTGGCGTAATGGATGTATGGATTATATTCTTTTTAGAAATGTCTTTACTCGTTATAAGTCAACTCCACGCGGAGTTATAGGAATACATTTACACGACCCTAGATCAAGATATCAAATCGGTCTTGAAAAATGTCTGGTTGAGAGAATGATTTAATTCATAGGAGCAGAGGGGGTGTGATCTAAATTAAAAGCGTCAAATGTAAACAATCATGCGCATAATACAAAAATCAATGACAAAATAAAATTAAAGCAATAATATTAACTAACCCGTAGGAGAAACTCTCGGTTAGTTAGAAGATTTGCTTCTGTTTTCTTCATCATTTTGAATTCCATTTTGTAATAGGTATTAGTTTAGCAAACGGTAGTTTCTAAACGTTGTCGGTTTCACTCCTTCGGCTGCTTTCCGCAATGAAAGGTAAACAAGTGCTAGAGGCTGGTAATTAATCAACCGATTATTATAAAAAATGCAATCCATTTAGTATAGCCCGACATGATATTGGAGAATTGGAACAGCGATTAGTAAACTCGCTCTTGCACAATATGTGACACGTTATGCTGCTGAAAATTGGTTAGCACGGCAAGCAAAATAGCAAATTTATCTACCACCACCTATACGTATTCAGTACGCGCATATTGAAGTCAGCGCTCCCAATGAAGTTCATCAGGCTGATAGCTTGTTCTTACCTCAAGCTACTATTACAATTGGTAGACTTCAATTCACAAATATGCGTTAACTGTCGTTGACGTTGCAAGACGAGATACATAAACAGAGTCGTTATCAGTAGAACATCTTAAAAGTTGCATCTGCGTTTGAGTGAAATTATCAACCATGACCCTTGCGATGGAATTAATTACTAACGGTTGATCGTGTCAAAGAATATATTGGTGCAGTATCATCCCTGAAACCATAACTTCATAGCAAAATCAGACGACGGTATACAGCAATTAATCGAGATCACACGATCGATGAACAATTTAATTGAACACTTACTGAGTGTTCTTTTTGGCGATCAAAATAAAAATGAAATCTTCATGAATACAGTTCATAAAGATATTAGATCTGTTTTATGGGTTACACGACTACCAAGTGTGATAGCTTCCTTAAATAATGAGGCTACTCAAGCAATTTGCTATGAAACTAACTTCGCTGTTACTGTTAGCAGTTTGATTATTATTTTCTGTAAAATTTATAATATTCCTTTGCAACTGAAACATTCTCCTCACTTGAAACACAGGGATATAACTTAATTTGACTACTCAATTGTATCATCAACACTAAAAACAATTTTATCAGAGATGGTTAATTCTTGAGATGAATAGATTGGTGATTGCATATCATAACGTCCGTAGAGATATGGCCTAAGCTAACGCGTGTTTTCAGCAACACTGACAGGAACTAAAACACGTTATTTCGTTTCTCCATCCATCCTGGTATATCATCTTCAATAATCGGTCGTCAAGTTTCTGCTGGGCGATAACTTAATAGTATAAATATAACTAAAAATTTCCTTATCTAACAAAGATAATTGTTATTGAAGTGTGTCACGAAATTTCATTATTCTTGCAACTATCAAATGATCATTTCTTCTTAGTTCCTAAAATAGTTGATATTTGTTTCTTTAATTAAGCCCCGCATCATTTTACAATGTAATGTATTCAGTTGTAATCTGATTAACTTTGTTAATTTCTTTAATTATGTGTTAAACGTTCTTTGAGCGTCAGTTATTTTGTCATAAATATGTGTTGTGTAGTAACGGGGTGTATTGCGTAGTGATGGAGTCATTAACAGCATCCACAGTAAATGTTATGATAGTGTCACTCTCACATGAAGTGTGTGGTTTCAGGTGGATCGGCTCCTTCATCATGCCAGATTGTATCATCGTTTATTGCTTTTCGTACAGCTGTATACTTACTTCCGAAAATAACCTTTATAACATTTATATCAAATCCAAATATGTGGAACTGTGCAATTTCACATTAAATTCTTCTATTACCCTTGAATATATATCGACGTGTCTCAAATCAAAAGTTGAAATTATCATTCATATATATTATTGGAGGTAATACTGCAGCTTCTTCTGTGTTTCGTACATAGACAATAGTTGCGTTTTCATGAAAATGAAATAGAGAAGTGTCCTTAGCAAACGTCTTTGACTGATCAGCTGATCTTCCCTAACCACATGAATATATTGCTAGACGTAATGTCGTTGTGATAACATTGAGCTATTTTTTTAAAATGAGTCAATATTTATTTCATCAATCATATATGTATCGCTATCAAAACAACGTAATAATTCGTTTTAGTAATCAGTAATATCTGTTTTCAAACATTCGCCTTCTACTTCAATAAAAGCTTCAGCTGGAACAAAATAAATACTTGTATCCTGAAATTGTAATTATATTCGCCCTTGTTGATTTGGTTGTTTGATATCATACGAATAATATTGATAATCAAATACAGACCCATCATTGAGTAAGTTGCGTCCATATAAAACGCTGGATCAGATAAATATATAAACATTTGTGATATCATTGTTATCGTAGAACACGAAGACCAGTTCTGCCGATTAAATATGCAGTTTTATTTCTATGCTTCATGAGAAAATTCAGCTAGTATGTGATTTGTTATTTTATCAATATTTGAGGGCATCACGTCAGTGCTGGCTAATTTTACTGGCGGTCATTATTGTTGTATTAGTCCTGCTAATCTATCTTAATCGGCTGAAATCAAAAGGATAATTTGGTTTAAATGAAACATTCTAACTTCCATTGCAATCTTTAAAAAATGACACCAGTCTTTGCTTTACTAAGGGACACAAATGGTACGTTAATGTATATCTAAGGAATAATATTTGTATGCATTTTATATTCTGGTATTATTATTTGTAGTAGTAGTAGTAGTAGTAGTAGTAGCAGTAGTAGTAGTAGTAGTAGTAGTAGTAGTAGTAGTATAGTTCCTGTCCACTACACAGACACAAATACCATACAATATTTCATTAGACATTGCATAACTTACGTGGATAACAAAATGTGCATTGGTGTTTCGCCACGCTTTGTTTCCGTTGTTTGTAAACAACCTAGAAGTATGTCAAAACGTACTGGCGCCCTCTGCGATAGATACACTATATGCTTCTTCTATTATTTTTGCACAATCTTTGTAGATTGTCCATGATGATTGTAACATATAGGAGTCCAAATTTTCCTTTACATTCTGCGTGAAGAGTATGATTATATAAGGTGTTTCTCTGCTCCGGAAAAAGAGCCTCCTGTGAAGCCGCTTTCAACGTGCTCAGTCTCTCTCTCTCTCTCTCTCTCTCTCTCTCTCTCTCTCTCTCTCTCTTTATATATATATATATATATATATATATATATATAAATATATATATATATATATATATATATATATATATATATATATATATATATATATATGTGTGTGTGTGTGTGTGTGTGTGTGTCTAAGCTCTACAACAGCCAAGTGAAGCCTAATATATTTTAGTTATCTTAAATATTGAAAGGCACTGTTGAAATATCATCGGTTGGTCATAATATGTGCGGCAAAACAATTAAGATTAATGTGGCTACCAATTTCAAAATAATATAAGCCTGACTCTCTCAAATTTCAACCGGGCATCTTTCAACTGTTCCATTCCATAGATAATGAATATAATATGCTAATCTGAATGATATACTATACACGAGCACGCTCTTGTAAATATCAAGTAACTGAAAACATTTTATTTCATGCAAACGTCACTTTTACAATTGTTCTCAGTGTAATGAAAATCGCGTGTGTGATATCTAAAGGCATTGAATATTTTTTTTCTTGCTCTAAGTAAGCTAAATATTAGTAAGTATAAACATTGAAGTAATGTATTTCAAATACAGAGCTATGTAAAGGAATATTGTCATGGACTCACCAAGAAGGCTCCAACAATGTCAACGTTTGATATAAATAACTAATTTTATAAATAATGTGCATGGGAGTTTCACGTCCAAATGTAAGAAAGTATCTTATTTAAAGTTTAGGATACATAAGGTTTGAAATACATATATACGAATGGCAATTATAATGGACACTATACCCGTGGATATATCTAACCACAATCACTGCTACTATTGACTGTAGTATAAAACAAAAGATTAAGTATGCTGATAATTTTCACAAGTAGTTCCATTGTAGCCAGCTGTGCAATTACAAGCGAAGCTTCCATTAGTATTGGAACACTGCCCATGATAGTGACATATTCCTGCCTGCGTGCATTCGTCAATGTCTACAAGATTTAAAATTATTGGACGTCTTAACAAGCATCATGCCTAAAAAGTAATGTTGTCATACCAAAGGAAACCTAGTACTGTAGTTAGTAATGTCAGATGGTAGTGCAATTTTGCATGTAAACAATTTTGTCATCAGTGTGTATGTGCGCAAGTGGCAATGCAGTTATTCATCACATTTGATTGCTATAATTTAAACGAATGCTAAATATTGCATAAGAATGATGAAACGATTGATGCTTTAGATTAGATCCGATATATACTTTGTGTCTTTTTGGGGTGCTGTTGGAGGGTACTACCTTGGGGGAACGGCACGTCTTGCTCCTTCGAGAGTAGCATGAACACCTTTGGTCCCCACTTGGCGTTTAGCTCTTACCTATGGCACCAGACAGCTGTATCATATGCAGCGGCCAAATCATGGGCGACTGGCGAAGCAAATGTCCACAGGGATTCGTAATCAAAAACCTGCACGTAGGCAGCCCATGGAAAGGTGGTCACTCTGTTCTGTACCTAGGGCAGTGAAACAGTTCGGTCGCATTCAGTGTGACTGAGCAGACCTTTTCAGGATAGCACTGTTCACTCTTTATAGGAAGGGGCATATAAATAGGGGCAAACGTATTGCCTGCACTTCACAAATTTATCAGTTTTCCCTGGCTGGCAAGATCATCCATATCTGAGATTTAAAGTATTCAAGTCAAGCTCGTCTTATTGCAACATGGCATTTCCGTACTCTGATGGACAAAGAGAATGTAACAAGATCCGCAAGTTAACAATACTAGTCGGTAAGGATCTTTCACGCTACAATATCGAGATTGGTTTCGCAAAAGAAGGTTCTCTGACTGAGATAAAAGGAGGCTACACGTTCTTCTTGAACGGACAAGCCAAAAATGATGTCGTGATTAACGGAGTCGGCCTGGCTATTAAATCAAGTCTTCTAAAGCTGCTCCCGGACCTGCCTATTGGAATCTAGTAAAGACTAATGAAATCACAAAAACTCTATTAGCCTCAAACGCCACGCGACAATCTCTGCAGCGCATATTATCATAGTATCTCGATCCCAACGGAAACCATAGAGCTCAGGTCTGCACTGTACTCAGTGAGACTTCAAAACACATGTTAGCTGCGGGTATGGTTGATCGAAAGATGTGCTTGACAAGCATGCTGTCGATAAGATGAACAACAACGGCCTGTTCCTACTCAGCAAATGCATATAATTGTAGCTCCTCATCAAAAATACAATGTTCAGGATGGCAAATAAACACAATAACACCTGGATGTACCAAACATCTTGCAAATGGCGCTCTTTTATTATGTAATAGTATGCCATAGCGATTCCCAAGATGTTCTCATCAACACGGTCAGGCGAGGAGGGGTATGCTGTGTCAGACCACATGTTTGTCAGACGTACACAAATGCTGCTCATTTCACCACATCACTCATAGTGTCCTAAGCTTGTGTGCACATCTTTCAACATTGTCAAACTCCAGGAGCTTTCCAGCCATATCAATGTCCAGAGAAACATATATGACAAGCCGTCCACCAATGTTCCTCTACGCGCAATGTCTTTGAGAAAAGGAACAAACTCACATACATGATTAGATAAACAGCTATGATGACTCTGTGGCCCAAGAAGCGAACCCATTGAGTCTGGCTGGACGAGCACAACGGTGACCTGGAATATCTGCTTGCATTATTGGACAGGCAAAATGACACAAAACTTCATCGCTCAATACAATCGCTGCAAATCCTATGAAGCTGACCATCAGAGAGATAATACGCAAGATGCATGATTAGTGGATGGAAAGGAAAGATGATAATGTGAAACGTTATTCTGACACCAACAGTTCCTTTACAACGAAATCTAGTCACTCTTCGGCCCTTCAATGCCTGGCTCGGCTCCCTTGCGTACTGCCGAGGGCATTACACAAATAAAGCACAACGATGGCATTAAGGATGCATAGAAAGAACACGTTAGTCAGCTCCTAAACATGGCCTTATCCGTGAGCCAATCTGCTGTTTACCGAAGACCCCAACAGCCAAAAGACAACTAACTTGATGTTCCGCTTACGTTAACGGAGTTCAAGACAGCCATTAAACAAATAAACGGTGCCAGGATACATGGAAGGAATGGTATCCAAAAGAAGGTGTACAAGGCCCTCAGTGAAAAGAATCTGAAGGAAAATATATATATAGCTGGCAAACTACTTGTTCAGATAACCACTCAAGTCTTACTATAGCTTTGGTCAAGACCGCAACACCTTTTACATGAGCTTCGCAATGAGACCAGTCCAATAGATTTGCATTGAGCAGAATTTAAATTTTTATGCCGTCTTCGTGGAAATAACAAAGGATTCCCAGTCAATCAACAGAGATTCAAGAAGCCTGGTTGTCATCAGAAGTGTACCAACATCATCAGTTTCTTTTACGATGAAATAACTGTAGAGATAGCTTCCGATGGCAAACCCTCGGATAATTTCTCCATATTTAACGGTGTAAAATGGGAATTTTGGCGCGCTCCGATAAGCTTCAGCCTCTTCTTCACACAGGTACTGCTCCATGCTCTCCGTGACCTCGACCTTGATATCTATATTTCATATCCCCTGGATTGATCAGTGTTTCATCTCTGTCGCCTAGTTGCAACACCCACGCTGCTGTAAATACAGATCACAGAGGCACAAATCGCAGAAGACTGTCTTTATGAACCATGAAAATATTCACCTACATGCAATCGTGGACAGGTTCTCCAAAGCTTCCAACCAGTTGGGACTCATAATTAACCTACGACAGACAAAAGTCCTCTTCCATCCGACCCAAAACTCTAACCTTTTACATCCCGGTATCATCATTGGCGAAAGGCTGCGGAGTAATGTGGTTAATTTCAAATACCTTGGCAGCACAATATCCAGTGTTTACTCACTGGACAAAGATATTACTGCGATGATCCAAAAAGATAGTGTAGCTCTCTGACGACTCCGAACCAATGTATTACAGCACAAGGACATACGACTATCAACAAATATAAAGGCGTACAATGCAGTCGTCTTCACATATCTCTTTTAAGGGTGTGAAACGTAGACTCTAAGCCGAAGTCATATTATTCAGTTAGATTATTTCTACCAGCGCTCCCTGGAATTCTCAATGCCAATTAACTGGCAGGAACGAATCAACAACCAGGAAGTCCTTGTTAGAGCCAACTAGCAACGAAGTCGAACTATTCTTGACTAACTTCGATGGACTGGCCATGTCATCCACATAGATCAAAACATAATATCAAAACAGCTGTTTTTTCACGAGCTATCATACGGCAAATGTAACCAAAGCAGTATTCGCAAGAGATACGAAGACGATCTTAAAGCGCACATCAACTGGTCAAACTCTAAACACCATCTGATCGAGATCGCTGCCGCAGACATAATTCGGTGAATGCCGCTGACCATAAAGGCCAGCTTAACATTCAAGGTTGACTGACGCAAGCGTCTTAAGGTAGCTCGTGTGAGATATCACAGACCTATGTCCCAGCCACACGCGACCACCGGTATAACATGCCCCAACTGCATCCGTCTGAGTCCTTCTGAATTTGGACTCTGGATACAGAGTATAAAGAAAGATAATCATTAATTAACGTTCATATTGATTGTAATATCCTATCGTTAGTGTCGACATCTCATTTTTATAGTAGACATAACGTAGATGGCACATTCGTATTAGGTCACATCTGACCTATTATGATCACCCATGAAATATTTGGGCAGATATTTCCCCAAATCATATAAATGACATTAGCAACACTACGATGACAATTAGTACAGGTCTCCTTTAAAGTCCTGATCTTCATAAACCTAGTATTTAATGTAGTCTCTGTCACGTTGTATATCAGAGAGTTTTCAAATATATGTATGTACTGTAACGTCTGTTGATCAGACTACATCAGATATAATTAATGGAACGATATTAAATTCGACCTTTATCAAACAATTGCTTGCTTTAGCTTGGGATGTAGTATGTAAGTTGTCTCAAAACTAATTCGACAAAAGCACAATCACTTATGAAACATTCAACAAATTAACCTGGATAAACTTCAAATATTTATTTATATATATATATATATATATATATATATATATATATATATATATTGACACATACATGACTTTAGTCACTTGTTCAATTCAAACTATAATAAGACTTTAAAAGTGATTAATACGTTTGACTGGGAAATTTGAAATTTCACATACAGCTGTATCAAATGATAACAACATGTGATAGTCTTGCCCGTTTCACATGTACATCCGTTATCAAGATTAAATGGAAAACAACTCATAGTAAACTGTATATTTCAATTAATGAGCCATTAAATACTTTTTGTAATTCAACAAGGCACCATTGATTTAGTAATCACGATCCAGAACTGGATATAAGCATACATTCTTTCAAATAACATTTCACCCATAAACGCCATTATAAAGACACACTCATACTCACACACACTCACACAGATATATATATATATATATATATATATATATATATATATATATATATAAAGCAACACACATACAATATAATATGACCCATTTTCACTACAATTCAATATGCATTATTGATTAGATCATTAACATGCAATACTTTTTGCATAGTAAACTAATATTGACATTTATAATATTGTCATACTATAGTTTCTATAATATATGTTCTATATTCAGAGAGATGTATTTCGCATCGAAAATGTGACCAATTGATAAAACTAGCAAGTGTGCAGATATTTGTTGTGTTTTCATAGATTATATATTGTGGGAATCAAAGGCGCGACACCATTAAACACGGCATACATATCAACATGAGTATCAGCATTTTCGCTGTGTCGCTGTTGTAGCTGTTTACCTTTATAAACGTTCTGCGGATTGTTTTCCGCAAAGTATTTCCTTTATTCAGATTATGTTAAAAGGAGACAGTTAATCCTACTGATTTTATAAGCACTTCAGTACATTAGTTTTGAATTGTAGTAGTTTTGTCCAGTGTATTAGTTCGATTGTCACCATCAAAGTAGTATTTAAAAAGTCAAACAGTATGCAGAATATTTCAACTATTGCAGCTACGTAAGTCCTATTCATATTATGATAAGAACCAAACGGCATGTAAAATGTGTTCCGAAACTCTAAAGAGATAGAGGTGTACTTGTGGCGGCAACAAGAGCATTAACAGAAACATTGTGCATAAAAAATTGGATTGTATTGTATTCTCAAGTCTGTGAAGTTGCTTTGATCCTGTTTCCTTTAGTCGCTAAGAATCCCTACATAAAACCATATGTATTCTTTGTCGATAAACGCTAACACAGTGATTCAATCTGCGCTTGACACATGTTTCTTGTCTTCTCGATGACGGATTGGCCCACTCTGCTCACGAAAGCAATTGTGAATGGCTTCCAAGAGGTGCCGGACATAAGGTTGTGCATCTTACCGAGGTTGACAGATTGCAGCTGTTTTTGATCCACGAGGACTAGTGTATAGGTCACGACGACTGTACAACGGTCGCCCTATATACACGAACGTATATTATAGGTTTAGCAAAACAGAGTTGAAGGAATTTTTACCTTGAAGTGACTGGTCTGAAGGACGCTAATGCGCAATAACTAACCTTTATTCGTTGTATGTTTAACTGTATTGTCGATGCTGAGCAAGACAAGTAAGAGATGGAAAACCTGCTACAACTATTCCATGGAGACGAAGAAATAACATCGCCGAATGAGATTCGAAGTTAAATCAATTGTTATATCAGAACGAATTATGCACCTCTTACGTATTTAAATATGTTGTGGGAAATATCGGATGTGACGTGTCCATTACTGAACAAACGCATATTATGGCTTGAACAAAATATGGTTGAAATAATTTTGACTTTGAAAAACTGTCCGAAATGGACGTCAAAGTGCCGAGACTGACCTTGATCCTCTGTAAGAGATGTAAAAATGCGTACCGGTCTTATAGATGCTGACCAACAAATGTAACAGATGGAGAACCGGCTACAAGCATCCGTAGAGACGAATAAATAACATCGCATTATTGAAATCTATACCTTGGCGCTAAGGTATATCAATTAGTAAAACAGTACGGATCTGGTTATCAACAGAGCAATGTAAATGTAATAATGACACCAAAATTAACAAAATCTAATTCGAAAGAGACACGTTATAAAGGTCATTGAGCGTGTACAATGATAAACCCATTTTCAGGCTTCTTTGGTGAATTGTGTTCTTGTCCAGGACATTGGCGCATATCAGTGAACGCTTATTGAGCAGCAAATATAATATAAGCTGCGTGTCATATCGACAGTTTAGACATTTTGGAACACAACACGTGGTCGATACAATTCATGCCACACCATGAGGTCGCACGAAAATGGAAGGTTACCTTGTTTTGTCATCACATGTATCTCGTGTCAGCGGATCGGGATCAGTAAGAGTCTATAAACGTGTCATTTTCATCAAAGCTACAACGTATATAAATGTCAGTGAGTTTGGTCGCGACCAAAATATTAATCTTCAGGTCCACATCCTTGTTGAAAGACATTCTCTAGTAAGCGCTTCCTGTACATTTCTCTATTTCTCGACGATATTAAATGAAGTATACGTGGCAATATCAGTGACTATGAACGTTGTACTGAACAATAAGTTTGCTTGTTCAGTGTGATAAGGAAAGGTGATTGGTAAAAACTCGTATTGGTACGCAGTTGTCCTGGAGATTATGCCAAAACACATATCGACTTTACTTGGTAACATGCCATTGATAGGTTTAAACCTGAAACAGCTGAAAAATGACTTTTCCGGACGGGTATTCCAGTTCATACAAGGTCACAACATTAGCGTACGCTGTCACTCCTGGCGTGACAGACATTACATGCGACGACTGTGGGATCCAACAACGAGCTCCTTTTTCACGTTATTCTTTAATCTGTGTTACATATTATATTAACTATGACCATTACAAGAGCGCACATAAATATTAACCTTTTTCAACAATCAGAATATTGACGTCTTCCTGACAGTCTCATGACTAAAAATATCAGGCGATGGGGACAAGTGCGCGGAACTAATACCCACCGGTTATTCCATAAAATCATTCCCCTTCCACGCTCGCGCAGGTGTTATTGCTGTCATTACAAAATAAACTTCATGATCAAACGTGTTAAGCATACCACAACCTTCGATTTCTCAAAAACATCGTTTGAACGAGGACAAAGCACACTCACGCTGAAACAAAGGTACGTACATTTTCTTATGCCTCTACGCCCTCTACCTCATATAAATAACAAGCTGACGGAATATCTTTCTGGAGCGATTTCTGGATCTCCTGCAGTATAGAAATTCGACATCTGCCGACCTGATTATTCTTGGAGATTTCACTTTTCACTTTGACTGTCATCGAAACCTGTGCAGATCAACACTCTTAGATTTCCTTAAAGTGTTTAGCCTCAATGAGTCAGTTAAGCAGCCCACCCATAACAATGGTCACATTTTCAACTGGATTTCTTAATAACTCGATTATCAATATTATACGGTCCTCCTGGTATCTATAGAACAAAAATAATAAACGACATCCAAGCAAACCTAACAAAATTGCTTACCTGCTACAGCAGGGCGACACAATAACTGACAACGTTCATTGCTTGAACAAAATTCCCCAGCCACAAAACACAGAAAATCAATTCATGAATTTAAAAGTTTTATCCGTGGCATAGCGGTGCTACGGTCCACTTTACCACTGATAAAAAAGACCGCCGTAAAGTTGAGAGGCCATGGCTTGCATCAAAACATATATATAAGCAAATCTACGGTGCTGCTAAATAAAACGTGACAAATATACTCTATGCTTCGAAATCAGCCCACTTCAGTACTAAGATCACGGAAAGTTCTAGTTGCAAAGAGCTTGTTGAGATTACTAGCAAGCTAATGCCAGTGAACAAATGTACACCACGTCCAAACTCCTCTCTAGTCGACCTTCGGCACCTGTTTGCAGATTTTGTCCATGACAATGTACCACCCATTAGAGATAAGCTTACCAATACCATTTCAGTTGATTAATCAAGACCATACATTTGCGATCCAAAATTGCAGGGGCAACCGTGGGCAGCATTTGAAACTGTACCTATGGATGTAGAATGTACAATCGCGACGAAGAGTGCACCAAAGCAATGTAAACATGATCCAATTCCAACATCACTGCTGATTGAGTGCTTAAATTCCGCATTGCCTTCACTAATTGATCGTAGTAGTACCTCTTATCCGGGAACTAAACATCATCTTAAAACCTGTTAGAGTAAAGCCGCTGCTGAAAAAGCAAACACTCAACCATAATGATTTACATAACTACCACCCAGCTTATAATCTCCTATTCATATCCAGATGCTTAGAAAGGGTTGCTCTAAATCAACTTATATCCCATATCAATTTAGACAATCATTTCATTGAGCGATGTAGAGTTTGCATATCGTCCTTGCCACAGTAATGATACTGTTTATAATATATATATTATCTCCTATTCATCCTATTCAGCATATAATCTCCTATTCATATCCAAATGCTTAGAAAGGGTTGCTCTAAATCAACTTATATCCCATATCAATTCAGACAATCATTTCATTGAGCGATGTACAGTTTGCATATCGCCCTTGCCACAGTAATGATACTGTTTGTTTTAAAGTATTCCATGGCATCCTCTCTGCTTTGGATCGCAGAAACATTAGTCATCATCGTCATCATCGTCCTTGATCTGTACGAAGCATTTTACACAATATACCATGATAATTTACTTGCCCGTCTTCAGCATTTTTGTTTTACATTCATGTTACCACCTTCCTGTGATTCAAGTCATACGAGGTCAATAAGTAACAACTGGTGCACGCAAATGGATTATACACCAGACCAGTTTGTCGTGATTTACAGAAGTCTGATTGTAGATATTTTCTCGTCATTATATACAATCAGCCACTCTCAAATGTCATATATCATCTTGAAAGTGTTTCACCAATTGTGTGCTAGCCAATAACGTGGATGCTACCTGCCAAGGTGTGAGAGTATCGGATGTGATAACATGTACAAATCTGCAGACGAATGATATTAAAACTGGAGCCATTCTTATTCAACATCCTTAGTATTATTATTATTATTATTGGTAGTAGTAGTAATAATAGTAATAGTAGTAGCATTATTATTAGTAGTATAATTATTATATTTATTAGTATTATTAGCATCAACATTCAACACCTTTATGCCGCTCTCAATGAGATAAACTATGAAGTATTACTGACAGAAATAATACCCTGCTTCAAATTATTTGACGTATTGTTGTGTCATACGAGCAAGTCCGTACTGTCTATAACGGATAATCTGTTTTGTGGAGATAATATGACAGTGGCATCCATGAAACCGGTATTTTAGTCATAAAATCAAACATATTTAAATATTTTGAATTGCACTAGGTCAATTTGAATTAAACATTAGTGCTCCAACACGAACTAATACCATGCTCGCTGTAAATATATAGTGGTTATCTACTTTAAAACCTGTTCTGTCTGCTTTTTTTTATCATCGCCCTCGTTTGCTTTTAGTGCTGTGTAGTTGACAAAGGAAACAATGACGCGTTTGAATCAACGCACGATTTAAAAAATAATGGCAACTTTATTCAAAAGAACAACAACACAAGTACCCCCGTTTCATGCGCCGTTTTATCCTTCATTAGACAATACGGAGTTGATGTTATGAAAAGCATATTTTAATTGAAATCGATATAGACATAGTGTTACGGCTATTGGATTTAAATTATTTATTTTTTAATTCTCAAATCCAAATTTGTCATTTTGGGTTTAAAATTCATTAATTGGGAAATTATTCTGGAAAGTTCAGGTTGATTTGGACTCTAGCTGTAAACAAGTTTTTGATCTTGGCTTGGTTACCTCTTTATCTGACCTTGCTTCAGATTGATAAACAGGTCTTTAAACTATTGGTTAATTTCAAGGATAACTTTTATTTTTAGTTCTTGGGGTGTAGGAAATATCTAGAATACGTGACTTGCTGAAGGTAGTGACCTTCCATGAATTTCTAGAAAATCACGTGATCACTTGTTTACTTAAGAAATCCAGTTATATAGACGTGTTTGGGATAGAACAATTCAGTAGAATCTCTGGGCTGTAAAGTTAATAGTTGTGTTTGAGTTATAATTATCTTGTTCTGGACTTTGTGTCAATTCATTGAAAAAAGAAGATTTATTATTTATTTGGAGGAGAAAACATGTGCTCATAATTCATTTGGATGATAATTAAACAAGAACTGCATCACGTGACATTGTCAGCCATTTTGGATTACATCGTCAAGATTTGAACCTGGTAATATTAGAACCTTTATTTATTCGGACTCTTGAAATTCCATTAGTGGATTATTTTTGTGAATTCTATATTGGATTAATGTAGGATTTGATTCTCTAAAACAGTAAGTTAATTTATTTTATGAAAATAATTGTATTTAATAAATTCATTGTTCGATTTATACAACATTTCCAAATCTGTTACGGCATCCATACAGGTAGTGTACTGATAATCAATGCTAACAGGGCCCGGCCAGAATCGTTAACAGACTCATACCAAACACTTCCTGCCAACTGACGCAAAGCTTTCAATTGTAAATAATTGTATTTAATAAATTCATTGTTCGATTTATACAAGCTTGTTAGTTTTCACTCTTTCTGTGTTGCTGCTTATTTGAGCCTAATCACGTAACAATCGTCTTACCAATAGATTTTGGTCTTGTGCTTACCCTGTCGACACCATTTGGTGCAAGAGTCTAACTTCGGTGAAGAACTTACGATATTTCAGCAGCTGTTGCCATTATTAACTCTCACATCCAGAACTCAATAGATTTTAAAATCACGCCTCACGAACGATTCTTGGGCCTGCAGGGTGATATGGAAAACTACTCTTCGGTGTCACCTGAATATACTGATATCAATGACAGAGTATATGAGTATTGGACGTATGCATTAGTACTCGTACGTGGATCGATGACATGCACTTAGTTAGGCTAAATGGTTCAAGCTTTGTCAGAAATTGATTTGCCTGCTTTTATGGGCAATCGTCTCCGTTTGCCTCAGAGTCCGAGTACTTAACAATCAAAAATTTTAGTGGGGCACATAAATGAATGGGTCATTTTTCCTTTATGGGATTAAAATCAAAACTTTTTAACATTTTCAGTTTTACTTGTTCGAACGACATCAGTTGTATACCCTTTCCGCTCGCAGGTTTCCCCTATATCAGTGAATTAGGAAATCGCTGTGACGAAGCTTGAGTATCGCGAGCAATATTTTCAAACGAAAGTCTTATCACTAGCCTTTGTCCTATGCTTACCCTGTCGACACCATAAGGTAAAATGTAATAAATCGATTAAGAAAAGACGACATTTTCAGCCACGCTACTCATCGTCGAATTTCGAACTTTAGAGCTCATGCTGGTTAAACAATATCTCCCAAGAACAAAATATGGGGTTGCAGACTTTTATAAAAAAAAAAAACAAAGCTTCAGTGCTGCCTGGAAATACTGACATCTTTGACGGATAATATGTTTATCTGATCAGCTCGCAATAATATCACCTTCAATTTTTCTGTGAAATAGAAATCCCTAGTGGAAGCTTAAAGGGAAAAATAGTGAATTAATGCTGAAAAATTAAGATATATACCCTAGAAATATATTTATATTGTCTATAACTGAAATATATTATTGAAATATTATTATATAGAAATATATTATATTGTCTACAATATTGTCTACGGTCAGCTCGTATTTCTCTTTACGTTGTATCGACCCTATTTATATTATATCAGTTTTTGAGGGATGTATGCGTTGGATAAAGCAAGACATATATTTGTTGAATACTCGTATCCCATAACGAAACTCATATTGTGCGTTTATATCATAAAATAGGTTTATCGTCATATATAATTACTGTCGTTCATGAGATCAATTTCCATGGTGTATATATTTTAGTTAAACGGTTTAGATTGTACTCACATACAAACATGCTTCAACGGAACTATTCTTTCATGCAAGACATTTTATACTTGTTAGGGCGGCTTCCACTTCCATAGATAAAGTAATCACTAATGCATGTATAACACTATGTATCAAAGTAGCTAGAACCATCTTTGAGAGAAACACGAATCTTGAAGATAGAAATAATATGACAAATGATTTTGTTTCTCCAAATATATACAGATATATATATATATATATATATATATATATATATATATATATATATATATATATATATATATACAAGTATTACAAGTAACTAAATTTAGGAAATAACATTTCCAAATCTGTTACGGCATCCATACAGGTAGTGTACTGATAATCAATGCTAACAGGGCCCGGCCAGAATCGTTAACAGACTCATACCAAACACTTCCTGCCAACTGACGCAAAGCTTTCAATTGTAAATAATTGTATTTAATAAATTCATTGTTCGATTTATACAAGCTTGTTAGTTTTCACTCTTTCTGTGTTGCTGCTTATTTGAGCCTAATCACGTAACAATAGTCTTACCAATAGATTTTGGTCTTGTGCTTACCCTGTCGACACCATTTGGTGCAAGAGTCTAACTTCGGTGAAGAACTTACGATATTTCAGCAGCTGTTGCCATTATTAACTCTCACATCCAGAACTCAATAGATTTTAAAATCACGCCTCACGAACGATTCTTGGGGCTGCAGGGTGATATGGAAAACTACTCTTCGGTGTCACCTGAATATACTGATATCAATGACAGAGTATATGAGTATTGGACGTATGCATTAGTACTCGTACGTGGATCGATGACATGCACTTAGTTAGGCTAAATGGTTCAAGCTTTGTCAGAAATTGATTTGCCTGCTTTTATGGGCAATCGTCTCCGTTTGCCTCAGAGTCCGAGTACTTAACAATCAAAAATTTTAGTGGGGCACATAAATGAATGGGTCATTTTTCCTTTATGGGATTAAAATCAAAACTTTTAACATTTTCAGTTTTACTTGTTCGAACGACATCAGTTGTATACCCTTTCCGCTCGCAGGTTTCCCCTATATCAGTGAATTAGGAAATCGCTGTGACGAAGCTTGAGTATCGCGAGCAATATTTTCAAACGAAAGTCTTATCACTAGCCTTTGTCCTATGCTTACCCTGTCGACACCATAAGGTAAAATGTAATAAATCGATTAAGAAAAGACGACATTTTCAGCCACGCTACTCATCGTCGAATTTCGAACTTTAGAGCTCATGCTGGTTAAACAATATCTCCCAAGAACAAAATATGGGGTTGCAGACTTTTATAAAAAAAAAAAACAAAGCTTCAGTGCTGCCTGGAAATACTGACATCTTTGACGGATAATATGTTTATCTGATCAGCTCGCAATAATATCACCTTCAATTTTTCTGTGAAATAGAAATCCCTAGTGGAAGCTTAAAGGGAAAAAGAGTGAATTAATGCTGAAAAATTAAGATATATACCCTAGAAATATATTTATATTGTCTATAACTGAAATATATTATTGAAATATTATTGAAATATTATTATATAGAAATATATTATATTGTCTACAATATTGTCTACGGTCAGCTCGTATTTCTCTTTACGTTGTATCGACCCTATTTATATTATATCAGTTTTTGAGGGATGTATGCGTTGGATAAAGCAAGACATATATTTGTTGAATACTCGTATCCCATAACGAAACTCATATTGTGCGTTTATATCATAAAATAGGTTTATCGTCATATATAATTACTGTCGTTCATGGGATCAATTTGCACGGTGTATATATTTTAGTTAAACGGTTTAGATTGTACTCACATACAAACATGCTTCAACGGAACTATTCTTTCATGCAAGACATTTTATAATTGTGAGGGCGGCTTCCACTTCCATAGATAAAGTAATCACTAATGCATGTATAACACTATGTATCAAAGTAGCTAGAACCATCTTTGAGAGAAACACGAATCTTGAAGATAGAAATAATATGACAAATGATTTTGTTTCTCCAAATATATACAGATATATACAAGTATTACAAGTAACTAAACTTAGGAAATAACATTTCCAAATCTGTTACGGCATCCATACAGGTAGTGTACTGATAATCAATGCTAACAGGGCCCGACCAGAATCGTTAACAGACTCATACCAAACACTTCCTGCCAACTGACGCAAAACTTTCAATTTCAAGATAAATTGTTTTGTGTATGAACCACTGAATGAAATTTGTATTGTTTTATTATATAATATGCGTATTTTCTTATTCGTTTGTTTAACGAGATTGTGTATTTCGTTTCATTTGTGACATTCTTATACTATATAATATGACTCACGTCTAATTTGCCTAACGATGACATAATTCATACATTCTTGCCTACCCTGTAGGAATTACATACATTCCTGGTAGTATTACTTCTTAAGTGAGATACAGTAATTCGCTTAAATGGTACAATATTAACTGACCAATATAATACACATGATTTTAAATACTCAACGCGTAGTCATTGCAGCAAATTGCGAATCTTCTCTGTACAGGACTCGAAACATACCAGAACAATTTCCTAGAGTACCATCCCATTGACTGTACGCATTGCAGCGAACCTGCTCTGTGCCGATCAGATTGTATCCATCTCGACATCTTATTGATACAGTTGAATTGTATGTTCAGTTGCCTTCGATGCCCAGATGATATCCAATAAAGCCATTTTGCGTTGTAACATGTTGTCGTAGCATCTAACAACTGAAACATAACAAACGTTCATCACAAGTATTTTCTTTTGTTAGGAGGAAAGTATTACCATGCCTTGACCATGCTTTGACAAATACCTACAATAATAATACTTACATATAAAATGAAAAATCTAATACGATAAAGATTTACTTGCCAATGATAATAATTTGTTTCTTTTCTTCAAAAAGGACATAAAACATCAGATTTAAAACACTTGTGATCCCGCATCTATCTTCAACAATAAAAGCAATGTGAAGAAAACCTCATTCGACTGAGATATGACCTTGTGAACCCTTGATGCAGCGAAATAGAAAGTGCGAATGGCCATCATATTGTCCTTACGAGCTGTAACATCAAAGCGACCAAATCAAAAGGTGCTGAAATTCTCAAAATATTGACTGTAAATAAACGATCACAAGCGTACTATGGAAAACAAAGTCGAATGTAATTGCATTGTAATGCACCAGTTTTCACCACAAAATATCTATCCCACACATTTGCAACAGAGACGTTAAATATTGAAGACAAAGCATATATCAAAGAGCCATAATCTTGACTTTAAAAGCCATACGAAAGGAGTACACAATAAACTTCCTAATGTTATATTTAAGTAACCGAATTTATATCCCTTCATAAAAGATCAATCAAAATATATGGAGTGGACTGCAGAAAAGGATTCAAATATAAAATGCCAACTGTGTCATTGTATTGTAAGATTGGACCTTATTAAATTCATGATATACATTATAATGACGACTTATAAACTGACCTGGCACCATCGATTAATCTCATATGTCTTTAAAGTTATTGAACACAAACGAAAGTTTAATAGCATGTAGTAAAACTCACATTTGAACACAATGTGTTACGTCTTTTTAGGAATGGTATGCAAAATTGTTTAATAGTCAGATTACAAATACCAAAACAAATGGCTGCACGCATCAGCTATTATATTCCCTCAGCGAAACACAACAGCAGTAAGAGTCGCGATGAATTTTGATGTATCTGTCAGGTAGAGTAGATAAACAATAGTCATTACTTTGACGATCATATGAATACGTTGCAAATGTCACCTATACTAAATTATATAACTGTTGCACTTTGAAATCAGTTGAAACTGAAATATATTAGTTTGATTTAGAGGAAATTATATCAGTGTGTATATTGCCTTTTAACGTTATCATAGTTGTTTTTCTGACATTCTTTAGAGATGTTGCTGTTGTTCAGTGTTAAGCAAATTGACTATATAGACCATTCACCCAATTTGCATTAAGTATCCAGCTGTGACCCTCCGCAGATCTTTGCTGACTGCTGAAGAGAAAGAAAATAAAAACATCTTATTGCATCGCAAAATTCACTTTTTATTGTCCGACGATATTTGATTAATAATGAACGAATACTACAGAAAAAAACTAGTGATATTTACTCATCGCACATGTTGGTCTATCGTACCCAGCTTGGCACACACATCTAAAACTTCCAATAGTAGTCTTGCAGGTTCCTATGTTACTGCAAAGACTGCGTCGTTTATAGGATTTTGATGATATGTTCCAAACTCACTGATGTATATCATTTTATTATTTGGCACTTGTGTGACTGATGAAGGTTTTGTCATCCGCTCGTATGATCTAGCACCATGCGGTATGTTGTAACAATAAAAGTTCCGCAACTCTGCGTCAAAATCGCTCAAGGGCGGATTAAGCGCGATACATTTTAACATGTCAAATATGAACACGCAACTTAGCAATTCAGCAGTGACGCCTATAACGTATTTACTAATTTCGCTTGCGATGGCAGTGACCCGTTTAGAGATGAGCGTGAATACAAACTGTTCAGTACGTCCATGACGCTTGCTAAATCGTTCGACTACAATGGTTTTGAGTTTTTGCACCAAATAGCAACATCTACAATAGCTATTGTTCACTTTTATGTTAGCCAGCTTGCACGATCACGTGAAAGAAATAAAGGACCAGCCTGATGAACTTCTTTCGGTGATTGGACATTAGACCTTCATCTGTGATATTCTTAAGCGTGAGGAAAAAGATGAACTAGTGCTAATTGTTTAAACAGCTTTATCTTTCTAACTATACACAGAGACTGTACTGTGTTGCAGCTAATTTCATTATATAATTGTTCTTTATCTACAATTAGTCACATTTTGAGCACTCATCTCAAGCCAGCACGAACTTGAATCATTACGTTCAGTGACTATATGAGATAAACGTGCGCCACAAACATGTTGTGGTTGAGATATACAAACACTCAAGTTGCTGAGATCTCTAAATTTGCTGCCATACCAGGCAATCATTCAGCAAAGCTCTGGATAATGCTACTAAACATACTTGAGCGCGTTTCAAACCCGATTATGCGTTTTCACGTAATAATGATGACAAGTAAGGATTCTTAGCTCAACGTCTGTCATTGACTCTGATCGCAAGAATGCATGCTCTGTCCGTTGAGAAGCATCAATGACGTGTGCAGTGATATCCGTACGGTCTTCAGAGGAGTAAAGCAAACGTCGGTTCTGGAGAGTATCGCACACATTAAATGCACACATCATACGGAGAGACAGGTGGACTGTTCATACTGACGTGGCTTTCATTGTGGATACCAAACATTACACCTTCTACACCTCACATGCCCTAATTAAAACTAACATTAAATAAATATACCCCGACAAGCTTTACAATAAGCGAAACAGAATGTATATCCCACAGTAAGTGCTAGCTCAGTAGACCACATCGTGCCATATAGCTATCAATCCAGGCAATTTACTTCTAAGATATATATATTTGTTTCAATTATTAGCAAGGCAAGACAATCAGATGGGAAACATGCATGTATTTGGGCTTATCTCGTATTCATGTTCGGATAAATTCTAGAAATTTCCAGAGCGAGAAGATTATGTTTGTGTGGATACGAAGAGCTACTCCGATGCCTGTAAAACGCTAATGAAAGGTATGATAAAATAACAGGAGGTGGATACTGGAACGTAAGTATCGCAATACGATTTCGCAAATCTGTGTCACATTTTCCAATTCGATGTATTTAACATGATGAGTGGGGTAAAGATTTTCCCTCTACATTGAGATCCAACCGGTTATTATCGACTAGGTGGTGGATACATGTGTAACGTCCTTGTACGACATGAATAAAAATCGTTGTATAGACAATGCCTTAAAAGAAAATTGAAAACATCGTTTGTACCTCAAATAAACCAGCTTGTAATGTAACCACAGGTGGTGGTACTATAATTCCATTGTTGGAAACGATGGCGTCAAATATATTTTCACCAGTTCTTGCTCCGTTGGGAAAGTCTAAAACTACATGGGCCTTTATTGGAGTCACACATAAAGCCGTGATGGGAAAAGGTGATGCACGAGCAGAAATAACAGACAACATGTCAACGTGACATCGTCAATTGGCTATCAACATAAACTCATATAAACACAAACATAATAGCATTTAATATAACACCAAGTCGTACTGAAAATCGACATAACGTTATCACTACTGCAACGGTAAATTATTGACGTTGAGGTAAAAGACAAAATACCCATATCGATCCAGACTTAAGTCATCGTTGTTAATAGGACCTGAAGGTATTATGCGGACTCATTGTCAGTTGCATCAGTAGCTTTCATACCAGTGCCTGAAAAAAGGAATTGTTCTTACTTTGTTGACGTCAGTGCTGTACACAGATGATTTATCGCACTCCTTTTAGCGTAAATCGTTGGAACGTTCGCTCCAGGATTGCTCGGCATCAAAACAGAGTACAATGTCATGGTACCAAGCACGGTAAAGAACTTCCCAGTAGTGGCATAGAAAAGTGATTAGCGCGGACCACTAATCCTTCTCAGCTATCTATCATCAACCTCAATAAGACTTTAGCACAAAACGTTGGATATTTGAGATGTATCAGCTACCTGAATATATCATGTTCAACGATAGCTGTGTGATTAACCTTCGCAAATATTATGATGGACATGAAACTCGATAGGTTAACAGTGTACAACTCGTTACAGCTTCAGGGTCTCAACGACAGTTTCACATTTAATCTTTTTTTCCACAAATGATAGATGGAATAATCCCCGTGTAAATACTGTAATCAACTTAATTCAGACAAACAAAATAACACCACTACGGTGATATAAATGCTATCGATGTTAGAGTTGACACATGTGCATATCACCGGTGGAATCTTACATTCCCTGTATTTATATTGGCCCTCAAATGTTGTTAGCAGCTGAGGTTTCAAAAGCAGCGGTCTGTGCACTATGCTGGTGATTTTCGAATGTTTCATATGCGAAATCTGCGAAGTCAGATTACTTCAGCTTATTGGTCAAATAATATTATTGTTATGGTAAGGCCTCACCATGCTGCTAATATTCGGACCTATTTCTATTTAGATACCGACCGTCTAAATGATACTGCTGCACAAGGATATAAGAATATGACAAACAGACAGACATACAGACATACTGACAAACAGACCGACAGACATGCATGCATGCATGCATGCAGGCAGGCAGGCAAGCAGACAGACAGACATACATACCTGTGCAACGCTCGAATGAACCGTTCCAAGTTCCATAAGTACTACATTGCACTGTGCTTGGTCCCACTAGACTGTATCCTTGATCACACACCGACGTAAAAATGTTTCGATAGGGCCATTGCTTTTTAATGCTGGTTTGGAGATGACTGCCATGACTGGGAATACTTGGACTAGACTGGCATGTAATGTCTGCAAAACGGAATATTTTTAGATAATACAACTTATCAACGAAAACTGAAATTTGAATAGTATATAAGCATTGATAGGGGTGGAATCGGTATCGGAATATACGAATCGTTACTTATCGGTAATTAGATAGCACACCCAGTATTTAACCTTCTATAGCTATTATATGAAGTATACTTGTTTAAAAAGCGCGACTGCATTGCGTAAATTTTGTGGGATCAATATGTGAATCTTCTTGGGTAATGAATGGCAAAACAAGTATATAGGGTGCAAATTATTTTGAAAATATATGACTTCGAGTGAGAAACAGAAGTTATTGCAGAGCCGAAACAATACTTTATTTTAACATAGTAACTTTCACAAATCGAGGCCTCTGTCAATACATTGTTAAAATGAATTAATATTGTTTTATTTTATTTTAATTTGTATTAATATGACAAAGTGTTTGTCGTCTCCATCAGTCATTCTAGCCACGACTACTTCATTTAAATAACTATTACTTTGTACAGAGAAACGTATGTATGTAACGGCGTCTTATTGTTTAACAATATGGGTTGTCACATAATTAGGAACAATTGTATCAATGAATTATGTATGAATATAAATATAGTTGCGTATCGTTGCCGCTTACAGCGTTAAACGAAGGAAGGTATTGTCCATAGCCGTGGTTATTTCAAACTGTTGATTTCGATTCACTAACTGTTGCGCACACAAAGTGTTAAGATTGAGAAACTCTTATCTCGAGTTATCTGGCCCTGAATATGACCGTAACTATAGCACGTATACCCTTAAACTGTCATTGTGTTAGTAATACCGCACCGGTTAACTGGTGGCTAGAGCGTCCGCCCCACATGCGGAAAGTCGCGGTTTGGAACCCTGGGGAATCATACCGAAAACTTATAAAAGTGGTAATAAAAGCTGCCTTGCTATGTATTCAGTATAAGAGGTTAGTTTTATAATTAATCGGCCTGGTGCCAGTATAAAGTGACATGGTGGGACATGATGTGACATTGCTGCGCTATGATGTCACAATATTAGGCATTGTAGCGATATGATTGATATTACGTTAAAAATCCAAATGACACACATGTTATTTGTTTCAGTACATTACAACAGATTATTTATCAGCAGGGTATCCACATTACGAATGGGTTCCTGACCAAACATGAAGCATGTAAGAAAAAATATTTGCCTTGATGTATTTCCAGCAAAACCAGGTATTGATTGGGCATTGAAAAAAGAAACGATATATAATTTTTAGTAGCAAAGTATTACATTAAAATTGATTTTTGTTATTGATTAAATTCAAGTGATGTGTAGATTATGTGTACAATGATTAGGAATTCATTATAAATTTTAAAATAATTTTAGATATACGTCATATAGTTCCATACTATCAGACATATTTTAAACTATTTTGAATGAATCATTTTTAAAACCTGGGAAATTGAAGTTCGCTTCCTATATCTGTTGCATGCAAAAAATATTTAACAGTCTACGAGATCTTACAATCCAATGAGATTATTCAAGACGTACAAACAAATTATACAATAACCAATATTATACTGATGACATATTGTGCAAGGAAGATAATGCATGCGTACGCATGCGCAATAAACAACATTAAGGTCCTACCGAAAGGTATCTCCGACGGTCCACGGCTGTGCAATTGTATTTTTCTTTTTTGAAACGGGCAGTCGCAGACCTAGGGTTTCGTATGAAGTTGGTGGTAGAGATTGATGGCAACGTTAACTGTGAGTGCGGAATTGTTTTACTCGCTGAGTAAGAACAATTCTATTATATAATTTTTTTAAAAAATTCTTGATATGCATTCCACCCGATTTGATACAATTCATCATGCTCCACCCATTTTCGCAAAAAGCTAGCCCACATCAAGATAAATATTAGGAAGCTCAAAGTATTAGTGGATTTAACCAGTAAATAATGTATGCATAAGCACCTAAGTCAATTCAAGATAAGCACACAAACGTTTACTGTTTGTCAACATATTTTGCAATAACAATGGTGTTTATGTATTTTCAAATATGGATAGCTTTCATCATTAATACGTTGCAGCTGTACAACTGAATGACTATCACATGTATCATGACAGGTATGCAATTTGACCCAGCTATACTTACATTAAAACTAACAAGGCATTTAAAGTGTTGGTATAAAACACATTGACACACTATTGGTATGTATATCAAATAGTACAACCCCTTGGCACAATAAGACGAGTATATAAACATTCTTTGAACCACATGCCTATAGGGCGTTTCACGGTTGCATCGGAGTTTCTGATCGTAGTGCCTAAAATTACCTCCCTAAGCCCAATTATGCATGACTACAACACAATTCCAGTTCAGAATAATTTACTGTTCCATACTTGATTAGCAAAACATAAAGTCATCAAAGGAAAACCATTGAATCCATTATATATGTCAAACTTTTTTAGTTCATACTAGGATAATACTTATAGACACTTAAACACATAATTAGATTCGGCGTCCATAGTTACATTATATCAGATAATTCAATATTTACCTTCCATACTTTAATATTGTCAAATAATTAAATTAAATACACTGTCGATATTTGAATTATACCTGATAATATAGATTCATTATCCATAATTTCAGATGCATTGGTAGGAACATTTCACCTTGCTCTCCGATTTTAAACATTTATTGCACAGTTTTGGCTACATAACTTAAAAAAAACAATCTCAACAATTTGCACTTTTTATTTGTTGATATATCTTTCCTCCTCATTTAATTGCTAAAGGCTAATAGTTGGTTTATAACACGAGTTAAGAGAGTTATAACGCAATTTAGATAAGAAAATTATAACACGAATTCAAACCAGCAGCTGATCTGTAATGCTAAAAATTTAAATCAGAAAAGTTTGTGGGTTTTTTTTTAATTTTAAAAATGAAACACAGTATATCAATTAGTCAGATAAACTTGACAAAGCAATACTTACATTAGCTATCATAACGCTAAATGGGCAGATAACATTTATTTGAAAGCTGGCTGCAGCGCAAGCTAGAGACAGAAAAACAAATGTAGCAATAATTGATCCAATATTGACAGAAGTTCTTTTTATGATAGTGAGATACCGATCCTGCTTGCAAAATGTAAGCGGTTTGCCACATTTTCTTCCTATACGTGTGCCATCTTTAATTATTGAACTATCAGGAAGTGAGCTGCACCGATACGCCTGGTGGTAAGATAGCAACCGTGAAACCCTTATAGATCAAGGATGAACTTATACTTATTTATTAATCATAAATGACAAACAAAATAACGATAACAAGTATTACGTTTTCATGTTTTCTAACTGAAATTGAAATGGTACACATCTTATTGGAATCCATTTATTCCAGTCTTGTTCGTATATGACAAAATAAACACAAATCTGGAGTGAGAGAGAAAAACAAGTAACCTACAATAATCTGGTTCATCGTAACGGTATGGGAACGCTTTTCTTGAGATCTATCTACAGTACCAATGATACATAGTTGCAATATTAATACACTCGGTCAATATACGATTGTCAGAAGCATAGCATAAATCCATTCAAAGTGAACATATGTGTATTTGTATGTAATATAAAAACATACATGCATAGTATATACGCTGTATCAATGATATATCATGCGTTGTATAACGTTTTCATTAAAAGGATACTCGGGCTAGCCTCGTTTCCCTTTAATGAAACAAATATACATCTCGTGGTATATCATTGATACAACATACATACTATATATATATATATATATATATATATATATATATATATATATATATATATATATATATATATATATATGTATGGTTTGTTCAGTTGTACTGAAAGTAGTTTCGGTGTCGGTTGGGCTAGGCTTAATTTTGCCATTTGTGTTTCTAAAGTAGACACACCTTTTAGGCGACATGTTCTTTTTCAGGAAATTGTTAACCTTGTAGATTGCTTGCTGCCGACCCACCCCAGAATTTTTTTTTTAAAAATGACTGTATGTTAAAATATCTTACCGTTTAATGTGGTGCCAAATCAGATAGCGAGTGTGGGTTGATATTGACCAATAACATTTTTCTGAGCAGTAAGACTACGTTTAGTGGGTGAAATATCTTTTTGCGCTATTGTCTTGCTCTAGGTGCTATGTGATTTCATTGAATTTTGATATAATTGATATTTCAGTATTTATTCTACAGCTTTATAATGAAACATGTTTCAGATAACGTCATTGTACAGGATAGATAATGGTGTGTTAAAGGTGGCCAATTTGTAGAACTCGATTGAACAAATTATTTTTAGCGGATACAGATTCATGCTAGTTATTATTATAATAATCCTATGCTGTATTGAGGATGAAATGATTTGATAGGTATAGAGATAAGGTCATATGCGTGCATGAATAAAGTATGTCAGTTTGTTAGTACTTAATAGACTCCCGCGCACAACAATCCTATCTTCATTTCAGTGTAGCATATATTGAATTGGGAGTAGTAAAACTGAGATTTAGTGTAACCTGTGTACTGCTGTCGAAGGCGACGTTGGTCATGATGATGGTATTAGCCTTCTCGTCGAGATGGATCAACGTTTAGTGACCAATTGGTTTGCAGAGATTTTAAGGCTCTTTAGTGATCATTCAGAAGACTGGGGGGGGATATGTTTTGGTGACCCCATAACCATTCCAGCTGTGGAATAGTAAAATATTCGTCATCGTCATGTGGTTGTCACATACACACGTTATATACTTTGAATGCTATTCAACATAAATATGAGTATTGCAAATCGCTGAACCTAATCAACGCATGACTTATTCCTACATCGCGTGTACCACAGTTTATATTGCTTGAGGTAGAAGAAACTTTATGTGTATATTGATGTAGGAACAAGATCTTAGAATGTAATGGCGTATGCTGCAAAATTGTGCTGCTAACCCCAAGACAGGAAAAACGAGTATTGACATATAAACATCAATTTAAAGAACTACTGTTGGTTTTATAATTGAATCTAATCTCCTTCAGACTTCATCCTTTCTACATGTTCCAAACTGTCTAATGCTTTATCTTGTAGAGTAACGTTACGTGTTATATGAGTGTAAGGATATTACTGTTGAGTGACATGTGCGTAGATAACTGCCCTGATTTGTAATATCTTCACTATCGTTATCTTACGCGCCAATAGTCAGACTCCCGTTATAGTAAACTATCTATATATACTTTGTATTGATCCTTAACTACGTTTAACTATGATTTTTTTAAGCTTGCTTAGTTGCTTCCCAAGATTTCATACATTGGCTCACATTCAATGTAACAACGAGAAAAGAAGAAGCAAAATTGTATTTGAACATTAGAAACAAAATTCACTGGTGTCATATCCTCTCTTACCAGCAAAAACTAGTAATTCTCATATGGTTATAATAGCAGGCTCTTCGGGATTGGTGTCGTTTAGCTGTATCATTATTGCTTTAAAAATCCTGGATGGTGAGATATCTATGTTGATGACGCCAGTTCGGTATGGTGTACGTGTCCATAATTGCTCGTAGGATCCATTCGCACGAATTCCAAATATATGGTACCCATTGAGTCTGGCATCATTACCCGCTATTCAAAAAGAAACGATTTATCTTGAAATATGTACATGATTTACACTTTAAAGTATCATATGTATATAAAATATACTGTATGTGTTTATATCAAAGACCTCTTCGGTGGCCTCAGTAGTTAGAACGTCATCCTCTGACGCGGTCGGTCGCGGGATGGAACTCCGGTCAAGTAATATTAAAGACTTACAAAAATAGTATTTCAAGTTGCCTAGTGTTAGGATTGATTAGCGTAGTTGGACATGATGCTGCATGTCTGCGGCATAATATTCCAGTGTTAGACATTACTTTAAACTGACACGCTGAAGAAAACGTAGCCATATGAATGTAAACTTGTTAAAGATACATTACAAATCATACGCATAAACACACACACATAAACAAACAAGACACACACACACACACACACACACATATATATGTAAATATATATATATATATATATATATATATATATATATATATATATATATATATATATATATATATGTGTGTGTGTGTGTGTGTATATATATATATATATATATATGTGTGTGTGTGTGTGTGTGTGTGTTAGAATTAGTTTTAGGTTTTGAAATATTTTGCTTATACAAATTAACACATTTATAACGAAATAAACCATACTGTTTGCGTGTATGGACTTACCTTGTCTAGAACCTAATTCACTTAAAAATAGTTTCAATTTTGTACGCATTCGAGGCTCTCCTCCCCACCTCAAGGTAAGAAAAATTACGTATAATAAAAGTAGCGCAAAGGTTACGAAAGTAGCACGGAATAACAAACCTGCCATATAATACGGATGATTTGGCAAAAGTTAGTTATTTTGTTTTAATAGCACATCAGCGCATGTTTGGTCCTGTCAGTGGGAGAAAAGGTTCTTTCCTGAAAACAAACCGAGTCAATATATGTTGGGATGTTCAAGTCATGTAGCATACCAGCGGCTACAATTATAAAAGCCCAACGTTATGCCATTGTTTTACATCGAACATCCATATATTTAAATCTTTGCGAACTTATTTTCTTTTTTTTTTCTGGTGTTCATTCTGCAGCAATGATTCGCTCTTTCTTTTTAAACATATGTTGAAAATACTGGTTTAAACCTGCTCTAAAACGATTTTATTTAATGCATTCGGTTTTGTAAATCTGAAGCTTTTTAGCTTGGTGTTTGATCTGATCGTGACTATCGAATGTCGTATTCACATTTCATTCCACTTGTCCTTTTTAGAGATGCTTGGACATTGTAAGAAAGCTTGCAGGTTACTTCTAGTGGGTCGGTGGTTCCTTCCGGGGTTTCCTGGGTTCTTTCCCCACTATTCGTACTGGCCGATATGTATAACCGTTATCGTGCTGAAGAATGGCGTTAAACCCTATACAAAAAAGAACAACATCAAGAATAATTCTGCTTGAGGTTAATATTACCAATAGTTGACGTCATATCCACTAGATTTCAGATAATTGCATAGACCCCAGGCTCCACGTGAATTCGTGTAAACGTTTATAAACGAAACGATGCATGAGCATGTGGAACACTATGCAGTCACTTTATAACTACATCACTGGGATATAAGATAACAATATTATTTCATGTACCGCTACTATCAAAGAACATATTTCCACAGTCTAATTTCATAATAACTTGAAAGTACGTGCATTTAATTAAATAATTAAATAAGCGTATAATATATATATATACTAAAATCGGTAAACGACTTTAACAAAATAATCACAACCCCATTCCACATTTATTGTGTATTATCCAATTTCGTGATCTAAAACTGTCAAAATCTGTGTAGTGTTCATATCCAACCATAAAAAGATTGTTTTTTGCTGATAACTTAAACAAATTAGTTTTAATATTGAAAGACAACCAACGGTACTTACAATCGGATCTATGGAAAATTCTAATCCCAATGACAGAATAAAGATCTTGTAAGTCAACCTTCCACCATGCACTCCTGGCGTTGGGATCTGTGTGGCTGCAACTGTTTCCATGTAGCATAGTGTCTGCATTGCCATCTACTGCCAGACTTGCATTGTAAGGACCAATGTCACCGTACGCCTCATTACCATTATAAGTTGATGACTGACTTGCTTGCTTTCCTCTCGCTACATTTACTTCTGAACCATCATAACAATGAAGGACAGATGTAAGACAGTTGTTGCCTAAATGGTGATTGTTTGCAATGTTCAATAGTAAAGTGAGATAAAAGTGATGCTTACAACTGTAAACATACCGGCAAAT
The DNA here is from genome assembly GCA_029339505.1 of Unio delphinus. Lineage (NCBI taxonomy): Eukaryota > Metazoa > Mollusca > Bivalvia > Unionida > Unionidae > Unio > Unio delphinus. The sequence goes on along the minus strand of JAQISU010001240.1, from coordinate 4,751,966 downwards.
TGACAGACATGTCGTTCCTTCTCCACTCTCATGAGTGACTTGTAACATATATTTTATGTGATAATACTTCAACGCATAGATATGCAATTAGTTTAGCTGTTTGCAATCCGTTCGATATATGGGAGTTCGATCCTTTCTTTTGTCATTATTATTACATAATCAAATAATGGAAACGCTTAGCACTTAAACAAGAACGATGGTTTGAATGAAGAATCGTCAAGATTAAAACAACTAAATTTCTAGCGTACAGCCTAGTGAAAGCGCGGTTATTGGTCTATCGGTGAGAACATGATCCCCTTCTTTTTCTTTGTCATTTTTGCCATTATAATTACAGCGACACTGTCGCATACCACGATCTCGAAATCAGGTATCTTATTTTCTCAGTGATAGTCTCTCATGACGCGTGAGTGGGGAAGAGATAGAAGGAGAAAATATTGAATAATTATTTAAAAATATTAAGGTGTGGTTGCAGAGTGTAACATAAGCTCCATGTTGTATATTCAGTAATCAAATTCAAAAAATTATGTTAATTGTGGATGGGCTTACTTCCAAATCTTCTTGTGAACAGTGTGGCAGATATTAAGTAATATTTAAATTAATTGAGAGTTTCTTCTCTGTCTTTGTCGTCTATATACCGTCATTCTTTGCATTATTTCACGTTATATTTGACCTTAGTAGAAGGCTCCACATTTCAGAAATATCAATTCTTAATTGCAACCCAAAATATCTACTCATTTTAAAGCTTACATCAGATTTATTTCGGTCATATCAGGAAACGGTTTGTATCTTCTCGTAACATGTTTAGTTATTCCAGCCTCATGGTGAATTAAGTTATATTTAGGCTTGGTAATTTGCTGCTGAATTGTTTCTGTTATAGCATTACGTTCATGGCTTTTTGAAAGGCTGTATCCTGCAAAGTGTTTTTCTCGAGGTTTTATTTGTAGTTGAACTACATGCTTTATTAATGTCCTTACAAACTAGTCTGCCACGTTTCAGACATGATTTGTAACATTTATATTATATACAATGTTGTAATTGTACAAATATTCGTACATTATTGAAAATTCGCTTCCATTAAATAGCTTTTGTGATAGAAATTGATGTTTTCTAAAACAGGTATAAAATTTGTCCCTCACTTTTTGACAAGTCTGGTCTTGATTTTTTATTAATTAATATGTATTTTAGGTTCTACTAGTATCAATGTTGCTTTTTAGGATGGGTTCTATCCAGTTTTCTAAATGAAACCAAATGTTTATATATTGTCAGTAAATTTACTTTTTATCTTGCATTCGTCTGCTTAATAGTCTATCGAATTATAATGAATTTGGAACCTTTAATTACATTATTTGTTAAACTGGTTCAACATTGTTTTATGCACATGTTTCAACTTTAAAGACAATATATTTGCTCTTGCAAATTTAGCCAGTAAAATATATCCATCACAATATTTTCTAGACATGGTTTGGTAATTTGTATGTTTATCTCCTTTGCTCTATTATTATCCTCTCATCGTTCGGGTATGATGTCAGTAAAACAGTTATGTGCAATCACACTTTTATATATGCTTGTTATATATATGTTGTCTTCCTAGCAAATGCGGAAAATGAAGAACAGCCGCAAAATAAAATATATTGCATTTATTATTGATAACACTTGTTCCTATTTGATTAGTGGTTAAGAAAAAAAAAAGAACCTCCGAAATTCGCCAAGAAACAATTGATTAAACCCAATATATGCCATTGATTTAACACATAACCAATCTTCAATTTTGTTTAATTAGTTCCCTCTGACTATTTGTAATTAAACTAAACCAAATCTTGGGAATCATACAATGATGATTAAATTATTTTCTGTATTTAAATGTTATTGGAAAAAAATTCAAAACTATACGTTACAATTATAGTTGAATATTATTTTATTTGTATATATTGGAGAAATACTTTTAAATTCTGACATCAATATTGATAATAAAAGATTATATTGTTTTACAAAAAAATCATTTAGAACAGACGCACAGAGGTAGGATCACGGTAGAGTTGTGAATTAAATCTAAAGTAACCATTAATGTCATATTGCAAATGAATCAAAATAAATCAAATTCCAGTTAAACCTGAATGATGCTGTAACATTTGTATGTACTCATATGACCTGAAATATCTACAATAAAGTACACATGAGCGTCTTTGATCATGTTCATTCGTCCCCTTATTACAAGTAGAATCTTCATTCAGAATATAAATATACATTTAGACTATAAACATTTATTCAGACTGTACATATCATGAACTTGTGAATTATATGAATCATGTCACTCAGACATTGATAATACAAATATAAAGAATGTACATAAATATAGACGTAATGTAGAATAGTATCGGTTTGTCTTTATATATGTAACAACAGCTTTAAATTTGTTAATCAGTATTAGATAATGAGAAAGCGTTTACAGCCTCTCAAAGTAGATTACTGTTTTGAATCACTCTCCAATATATTGTCTTAAAAGTTTCTGCTTACCTACAAACACTTCCACTTCGCATAGAGATACAAAAACGTTAGTCCCATTGTGTTCAATTTGTATTCCTTTGATGGTTACAGGCATGCTTAAGTTAGTTTTAATATCACCTTTATCTGCACTGCTGAAAGTCATCAGATGTATATATGTACCGTTATTCTGTATGCCCCAAAGCGTGGACCCAATATTCCGATCACTGAGTGCTGCACACCGGAAATAATAACCATATTTTATTAAATAATTACTAAACATAAAGCTGTATTGCACAACAATACGTTGACATGCTGAAACTGTGTACCTAGACCAAAGCAGTATAAGTACCAAAGCAGTATATATATATATATATATATATATATATATATATATATATATATATATATATATATATATATAAGCAGCAGAGGGGGCGAAAAGACCAATTTGTATAAGCGTCAATTTGGTGAACCAAGGCTTCTTCGTAAATGCTTTATAGGTAAATCAGAATTAAAAAAGATGCCATGGTCGTTGTCGCACCACCCTCTGCTGCTATGGGGTTAATCGAATTAACCATAAATGCGGTCTAATGCGACACGTTACCTTGTTCGAGGGTTGTGCAAATTTATCGTTATAAATCCGTGCGGGGTGGCCTGAGCACCACTAAAGAAATTTCTAAATTTCTTAAAATCCATATCGGAGCACCAAGTTTGCCAATATGAAATCGGCGATGTAAGGTAAATTAATAATGGGTGCTGGTAATTAATAACAACATGGAATCTATGTATTATTCTCCTAGAGGATACTGGAGGAGTAAAGCAACAATTGGTAAACTCGCTAGCGCCGCAAAGGTGAAAAATACCACTGCAGCGGATTGGTTATCCAAACAGGCGGTATTGGAAATTATCTACCACCGTCTAACCAAATTAACTACTCGCATTTTGTTGTCAGCGCTCCTAATTATGTTCATCAGGCTGATATGTTATTTCTGCCGCATGATGGTTTTTACAAGTATGCACTAACCGTAGTTGATGTTGCGAGTCGATACAAACAAGCAGAACCTCTAAAAACAAAATCATCAACTGAAGTGGTTTCTGCGTTTGAAAGGATTTATCGGTGAGGTCCTCTGCATTGGCCAAAACTATTACAAGTTGATCCTGGCTAGGAATTTCAAGGTGCAGTGTTATCAACAATGAAGCATCATAATGTCACTATCAGACGAGGACATACTGCATTACATCGCGATCAGGCAATTGTTGAACGATTTAATCGGAAACTTTCTGAGCGGTTATTTGAATAACAATACGCGAAGGAATTTATTCAGGATAAACGATCTCGAGAATGGGTCAAGAGATTACCAGGCGTACTTACAATCAACATGAAACCAAACAACGCTATTAAAAATAGTATATTCCTGTAAGACCACAAAATGATTTTTCAAAACAACCAATACTAGGCTATGTCACTGTTAGGTATTTATATGAACCAGGAGAGCTCGAAGGTGGCAGAAAGAGAGCTACTGATCCTATTTGGAGCGTTACTGCACATACAATATCTAGTATAACACGATCCACGGGTAGACCATCAATTTATAGATTGGATTCAACTGCTCCTCAGCGAGGATGTACTCGTGAACAACTACAAGTGATACCCGAGGATACTCAATTACCACCGCGTGGTCTTAACTAGCAGAACTGCGTCTGTTGCATTCAAGACAAGTCAGCATCACATTATCTTTTTGGTATGACCAATACTGCAATTTTTTCTGTCTACGGTAAAATGTCGAGGATAATTATCCGACCAACACCAACGCATTATACAATTGCAACTCGCGCTGTGATTATTCTGTTGTTGTTTCAGTGTAATTATTAATTCGGCATCAATGTCAAATTCTCTATTTTTTTTATCCTGCTGTTTATAACCAGAGAGTTTTTTTTATAGTATATCATTACTGACAATATTACATATTGTAGTGTCATTATCATCTAAAACAACTCTTCGAAGCTGATTTATTCTTCGTACTCTGGACACCGCAAGATAAATTAATTTCGACCACTCGATGTGATTATCTACCATCCAAACAATTGTATCGAATATAGTCAATCCCTGTGAAGAATGTATTTTTGCTGCGTAACCTAGCGTCCATGGCGATTTATCAGCGCGCAATGCATCTTCGACGACGTTGATATCAACCAGCACAATATCATTTAATACAAGAATTTGATTTTCGGTCAAGCCAGGAATATCAATTTCGATATTCTGTCTTCGTGTATCCTTGGGTCAATAACAGAGCGGTGTTGGAAGTGTTGCAAATTTATCTTTATGCAAGTCAAATAACTTCATCTGAAGTGTGTCTCTGACTATTTTTCTACCTGCTACTATTAAAACGTTTGGTCTCCACGCTTCCAAGAAATTATTTAATGGAGTTTTCGAAATTATTTCACGCGCTATTTCACTTTGGATTTTTTTCGGTTGTAATCTAATTAGTTTCTTGTACTCGCATAATTGTTTATCAAGTGCTCTATGATCAGTATTAATTTCGTCATAAATGGTGGTGGTTGACCATGACTGCCGCACATTATCACTTTTGTATTCGCTAGCAATAACCAATCAAGAAATCTTTGTAATACATCTAACGATACCGTGCATATCTCATCCCAAATCACGACATTAGGAATATATTTCTCACCCATTCGATCAGGAGTCTATTCGTCACCTTTCCATCGAAAGAAACTGTTATAAGTGCAATCATTCATTTCTCGTTGTTTCATCTCTCTTGCAAATTTATGGGTCGGTGCTAGCACATTCATGTTTGATTTGAAAACGCTAGCGTTTCCACGAAATAATTCAATCGCACGAGTCGTCTTTCCTGCCTCATCACAGCCATTTAAGTAAATGGTTTTATGTCTGCATATTGGATAAAATATCGGTGGTGCATTAGATAGTTCCGATATCTGATTATTTTTCAAGTAATTGTTTTTAATCGTAACATCTGCTGATTTGGAATAATCACTTAGTATTTCTATTTTAATTCTTCATGATATCCAACTCTCGTCAGAATTTGTGAATTCAGCCACTGCTTCGCTGTGTTTCACGTTTATATAACATGAATCAGTGACTACTCCAACTGCGGTTTCAGGAAATTTATTTATCATCGAAAATAAATTGATAGAAGCATAAGCCAGCATAGACGCCCTCAAGTGTGTATATTGAAGATTGTATCCATCGTTTTAAGTAACAATTGTACCGAATTTTGTTCCATCGGACCAAAAAGCGTCTTTACGATTTACATATATACCCTTAGATGTTGCATCCGCAATTATAAAATCGTATTCAACGCTATCGATAATCAACCGTAAAGAATATTGGTTATTGTCGTAATTTCCACCCTGTGTGAATTTACCAATTATTCTTCTACCGAAATCTTTTGCTTGTTTATTTTTAACTTCAAATATCTGTTTGGACCATTTTAAGATATATTCTTCGTCGAGATCAGGGAATTGTTTTTTGTTTTCGCTGACTATACTATCTAGATTATCAGTTTGTGGTACCCAGTCTTCAGTCTGCGCTCGATATGATATAATCGCTTCACTGACAATCAGCGATATCAGCATTTCAGAATCAATCATATACCGTATATTGGCATCCAGTGCTTTTCAGATGAATGCCTACCAAACCAAACATCAAATCAAAACCGGGTTTGATGACTATTAATCAGAACACGGGTCATTTCATGTATGTGATGTCCAAATCCTTTAAAGAACATTCTCCGTACCCGAGAAAACTCCCGCGATAACACGCAACCATATCAACCGAAATAATAGTTTTGGGTCGTATGTTGTATTCTATAATCCAGCATGGTTGTATTCGATGCAGCTTGATTTGATATCTGATAGAAATTCAGCTCTTGTTGGTTTGCACATGTTTTTCTTTCTCGCAAAATGAGCTGCAACCGACGGAATTGTAAACCAATTTGTTAATACTTGTTCGTCGTAATCCGTTGAAAAACCACTAGCTAGTTTTTTCATATCGTTTGTGGAGGGCTTCAGTGAGGTATAAATCTCCTTTGGGTCTTACAAATTGATCGAATTTACCCTCTTGGTTTTCAAAACAGTGAAGTAACCACACTGACACGGGGTCGTTTTTACTTAACTTGTAACTACAATCAAATAATTTCTCCTCCATGGAGAATTCCGAGGAGAACTCCGCGGGTAGATATTTTATTGTTCTATCTCGCGGAAACATTGTTACTGCAGGTGTCCATGCGTGTTCGTTATGATCAATAATTTTTATTGGGGATTCTCTCGATTTATATTTCGGTTCATATTACATCTCGCCTGTTATTGTTGTTACTGATATTGGGAATTTTAGTATTCGTTCTAGTTCTTCCACATTTTGAATCTTTGCTCCGCTCTCCTTTACCGTTAGTCCCCTTTCATTTAGTTTTTTTCATCTTAGATCCGTCAATTTGTTTCCGCGCAACGCATTTGTGAAGTGTTAAATTATTCGTTCTGCTACACAATTCAGCGATGATAGTTTCATTGGTTTTAATTTTTCAATACTCGGTTTATTATTTATCGGATAGATTCCATAAACAACTGCTGTTACAGGATAGGATCTCTCGTAGTACGGTTTGTCAATTCCAGTCAAAATTCCTGGTTTGAAATCACAGTGAGAGTTCTTTTATCTTTCAAGATTGGTTCAAATTTATCTAGAATACTGCAATCTCCCCTTTCTGAACGGATAATGAATATCACTTTAAAAAAATATTTTTTTTTGTCAACATGTGAGATTATCACTGCTGCGATTTCGTCGTTCATGGTAGCATCAACACTACCATCAATTCGAAATGTTGACCAACATTGGGATGCTTTATCGCGTTTGAATTCATTAAAACAATCACGGAATTTACCTATCATGGTTCTATCACTTATTAGACTCTTTGGTGTATCTACGGAGAATTTAACATTTTAACAAGGCATAATTTTAGATAATCTCTCGAACTCCTGCATATTATAATGAAAATAAGTATTTAAATAAGAAAATTATGATATAATGAATCATTGCAAATGGTTGATGATAGGATTAGTAACCGCGTGTAACATGTCAAACAGAAAGGAATTATGTGGGTATCATTTACAAAGCGTTCGTGGTGGAATTTTGGGCCCTTTCCCTTGCATACGATGTGAGGTAGGGGTGCGTAGTAAATCGCAGTTGTGTCTCAATTGTGGTGGTAAGCGATACAGAGAGTTAAAGCGTTATTATGATTAGGAAATCAAAAACCCCATCAAAGATTCCATCAATGACCGAATTGTGTCAGCGACAAAGTCATAAGAACACCTCAAGACTACTTTCATATATTCCCAAATAATAATTTAACCAAGTAAAGAATTAGACAAATAGTATTTAGTATATAAATGAACCAATAATTTCCACAACATCCCGTGATTATGAAGCGTCTCGTGACGGTATTGTCAGAAACCATAGGCTGAAGAACCCAGTTGATGTTGTGAATAATTTTGGATATTTGAGGTTTACTGCTGGAGAGAAAACTTATTATTGTCATCGTTTCGTGTATGTGGTATATAACTGATTGATAAAAGATGATTTTGTTATTGATCATATTGATTCCAATCCTAGGAATATTTCCTTGAATAATCTTCAAGCTATTTCTCAGAGTGCAAATACCCAAAAAAGGGAAAACTGGTTCTTACAAATCGATTGGGAAGAGGCCCATAAAATCATTTAATACAGAAAATAACGAGCAGATATTATTCCAATCAATGAATGAATCCGGAACATATTTCGATTTTTAATGCCTTAGTACGATATGCTGCGGACTGGACAAAGAATTAAATTCATTTACATCTGAATTCTGTTTTGTACATATAACACCAAAGGGAGATAACTCGTGCGGGCATGTGTATACGGCTTTTGAAAGAGTTGCAGATCTGAATGGACTTTGTCACCGGTTTTCGATGGGAATTTTCCGATTGGTTGGTTTTAACTGTGATGATTCTCAACGGAGATATAATCAGTTGAGAAAATTATCTGTTTATTAAGAAAACGAATCAAATACGCGGTATTTACAAACAGTTGTATTCTTTCTTTTTAGTTTCTTTCAAGTATTCGGTCTTGTTTAGATGTATTCAATAATCATTATCAAGCATATAAAAGAATAAAATCGCACACCTCTGTCATTGGCTTTCATGTATTAGATAGGTTATATACCATATCGTCTAATATATGATTGGGGATTTAACGCCGAAGCACACAAGTCAATATTAAACCAATCATATGTCATACACTATCACGTGGTGTGTGAATTCTATATGTAATCATACAACCTGGGATGATTTTGTGCGGGTTGTATGATTGGTTTAACATGGCTTGTGAGTGTAGGACCCACCCCGTCATTATCATCCATTCATTCATTCATTTTCATTCATTCATTCATTATCATCCATACAATTGTCATTGAATATATATCATAACCATGTCATTGTATATAATCCATTCATAATACAATTGTCATTGTATATAATCCATTCATTGATTGTATGTAATGTGACGTCCATTCACTAAACATAACCTCTTAGATTTCTAACCCGTTATTTGAGTTAGATATCTTTTCAGGGGACTATGTTTTATGATACCTCTGTGCTCGGTTAGATGTAAATATGCACCTGAGGAGTTCCTATGAGATTTGTTATCTTATATTTGTAACCTCTGGACTTCTCCGATATGAATATACACCTGGGAGGTTCCAAATGGAGTTTATATATGATCGCATAATATCTCTAGGCGCGTGTTAAGATGAATAAACACCTTAACACGAACAGAGTTCATCATCATATATAATGCATAATATCTCTAGACGTGCTAAGATGAATAAACACCTTAGCGCGAACAGAGTTCATTTTTGTGAAAAATGTTTTAGAAATATGTATTATTATATATGAATTCTGAAAATATCAATGAGATCATAACTGAGATTTCAAATTTAAAACATCTAGGAATTCAATTGTCATATAAATTAAATTGTGATCAGATTCTTTCCGATTTTCAAGATATTGAATATAACGCTATGAATAATAAATACGTCTTACCAAAACGATACGCGCTTATAAAGAAAATTCAGAATGCAATTCCCGATTCCCTTGTATTTTGTAAGGACGTCAGTAAGTTTGTCCCGTTATTCACTGTTGTAGAAAAAGTCAGAAAAGAATTGTGGCAGCAATATGAAATCAAACGCACAATTAATTTTCGGGTTAAAACAATAAGATATATTATCCGCCAAACTGAAAATGCCTCCTTGGTAACCTCAACAGAAAAAAGTTCTAACCAACGATTTGACATGTATACAAATACTCAATATCTGTCTGTTGAAAACAGGTATGCAAGCATACAATGGACAATTCACCTAACAGGTATGCGTGTGCGCTCAACTAGAACACAATTCTATACGGGTTTTTATCAATGAACTACACGAAAGTAATATAAACACTGTAGTGAAATTCGGGGTGGGTATGTTTTTTTTGTGGTTTTTGGTCATTTTTGTCATTTTTGTCATTTTTTTCATTGTTAAAAGCATCATTGATACCCTTAAAATTATTCTTTGCAAGTTAATACAATGATAGAGTTGTTTGTGGGTCAATAGTAGCTTTTTCACCCGCTTAATACTCTCGTTAACTCTTCAACATGGACATATTGCATAATTTGATCGCTGTTACAACTAATCGTTGTTATATTATCCTGTTGCAGCTGCTGCATTTGGTCTTCAGTGAGTAGAAATTTATCATCGTCGCCGAGGTTATCAATAATTAGTTCAACGTGAAAATCCGTAGGATTTCCGATTTCATTTAAAGTTTCCCTGATTGCCTTTTACTAGTTTATGTTTCTCGTAAATAGCTATTCGCGTATGATGATACATATATTAAAAATCTTTGATTTTAATTGTAAAACTAAGCCATTTGGAAATTCTACGAATTTTCATCAAGAATTTCATTGAGCGTGTCAACACTCGTGCACGTATTCAATTATTTGGCCGGAGGTACACGTAATCGTAGTTATTTTTTCATCGTCGAGGTGCCGACGTTGATGTTTCGTCAATGTAAATGTTTCATCGCCTAAAATTTACACATACCCGGGTGATAATATAGGGCAACAAATCATGGACATTTTGGTCTGAAATTGTTGATTGAAGTATTTATCATGGTTAGTTTAAATACAAATACCTCTGATTAAAAATCCATTGTGGTACTAAAAATTCTACGAATTTTATCTTCGAGAGTATATTTGTCGTAAATGAAAACTCGAGCAACATTATTTAAAGTCTACGACTTTAAATCTTTGATTGAAAATCCTATGGATTTTCACGCTAGCATGGTAACGATGAAAGTCTATGTCGAAAATCTACGATTTCACATCCAGGGTCATTTGTAATTGTTCCCGTCGGAGATCAAGCAAAGAAAAGTTCTGGTCGACTATTCTAAAATTCATTCTCGATATAAGATTATTGGTGCTTTCCAAGTATGCTAAATGAGGTGGATTCATCACGATTAAACTCCCCGGGGAAACATTTGGGGACAACATATATAAAATATAGCCTTGATCAGCCCTTGTTGACGTAGCTGTGTCAATACAATAACTACCTAACACTGCATCACAAATAACGTGTATGGCAATCGTGGACGATATGTCAACGTTGCCGGGTGATCTGTGTTTGTTCTTTTATATACTGAATTATTCAACCGTAGAATTTCCACATGTGGATTTATTTTAAACCATAGCGCGTGAATCTGTGGGAAAAATTCATCGATGAGATCTCTTAAAGATTTCTTTAACTCGGGTACACACCATCCTAGGAACTTCACGTAAACTAAATTTATATCAGTGCGCGAAAATACTCTTTTGAACTTTTCCTTGGTGGGAGATCTATCTTCGTGAACCAACGAGAGTAATCTATCATTGAGATAGTTCATATCGGAGATAATTTGATTAAGTTGTTGTTATTGTTGTTTAATTGTCACATGTGAAGTTGTTAAATCGATTAACAGAGATCGTTGCAGATAATCTCTTAGTTGATTTAATTTAGTTTGAAAAAAATTGTTTCATATTGTTGAGGATCACACCTTGAGCACCTAGTGCAAATCGCCATATTATATTACCGTACACTTTATACTCATATTTTCCAAGTACATCAGTTTCATTCCCATCATAAACATTAAACGAAAACATTTGATTGACATTGGACTCACGTAGAAAATTAAAGTTGAATCCATAATCGAACTTGGGATCCAGGGTAGGTTTTTCATCGGTGAAGAAATCAGATTGTTTTGGTTCCGGTAACTGAAAATGAACCGCAGGGAGACCTTTCAACCATGCTTCGTGGATCCGCAGGAAGAATTCATCGATGGTATCGCTTAGTTTTCCTCGTAACCATGGTACGTTATATCCTGGAATCTTAAACGTGGGAATATTTTCAACGTCGATTTTATACTTCGTTGCAAATTCTGTTCTCGTTTCTCGTTTCAGAGTGATCACCAGCTAATATAATTTGAATCCATCCCAAATTATAATGTTCCATATCAACAATAATTTTATTACATACTTGTGTGTACTTGATAACTTTATCTCAGTCAGGTGGGATTGTACTGATTGCCGTTACAAAATAACCTCTAAATCGCTCAAATTCTTCATTCATGTATTTGAATTGATTAGTAATAGTTGATTCGAAAACTTCGTTCATTTTGAAACGTCCAAATGTAAAAGGTCCTTGCTGGGCTACCATCTGTTCCCGCAAACGAATAAAAATACAATCTTTTGGTAAATTATATCCTAAATAGCCAACACGAAGGATGATTATGATCAGTTTCATGTGCACGTTAACCATCAAAATCATGATAATCTTCCTTCGTGGAAATATAGTCGGATTTTAGTGGCTTCGATGGCAGATCTTTTATATCAACGATGCCAGGGATATACTCAGGCCAACCCAACAAGGTTCTAATTGAGCTATTGTATATATCTACGGGGTAGTCAGGTGAATTTATCTCGATTGTCGTCGACAGCAGCGGCTCATGTCCTATTATTTCAATGGGAGATTAATCCGGCCCATCCTCGACGACTATTATATTTTTCCATTTGATTGCCTCAATGCCATTTATGATCACCACGTTGATATCTTCGATGTCATATGCGCCAGCATGTAAATGTAATGTGTGTCATTCCGGTTCACCTGCAGTGCCATCTGGATTGACTTTATTTTTATAAGCGAACGTAAAACAGTTATTGGATGGTTTACCATTAAACGTTTTCGATCTGACATAAGGCCAGCTGTAGTAACATCTCAGATGCTGGAAACGGAGGTGTAAATTTAATGCTGAACTCTGGTGTTTTCGTTACCAGCGATATCAATTTTGTTTTTCCGGGAGCGATATTTTCCGCTATTCGTTGAAGTAGTTCTTGTGATATTGACGCCATTATTGTTATTATCTCGCTCTAATTTTGACATCGTTGAATCATACAACCGAACCATCTTCGAGAATTCATCATCATATATAAATGTGTCTTCGAGCGACGAGGAAATTATCGTGGATAATTGCGAATATGCATTCGATACTGTATGGAGTTTAACAGTGTAATCGTGTAGTTTATGCTGGGAACACGATGATATTTTTTTGTGTTATTATTGATATGACTCCCGCGAGTGTTGTTGTCGCGGATATACAAATTGCAACAGCGATCGAGACAACAATTGTAACCGATGCTAGTATAATACCAGCACCAGTGATTACACCAGATACCGAGTACACGGTTACGTTAATGACGTTGATTCTTCGCCGGATTTTTTTATTTTTACGCGGTATCAGACAGTATTCCTAGACTAGTTTGAAACTCTCTGACCGTATCATAGCGATACCAAAGGTATCCTCGGCGAAGAAATCATTAGTGATGACATATTATTTATTACAACATATTTCAATTAAGTTATTTACTGAAATCCGCTACGAATTCCATATACCATGATACTGAAACCATAGCCAAATTATTAGCAGTGGATGCTATTGTGAACTATTCAGTTGTATCCTTGTCGATGATCGTTTATATTGTATTGTTGACCCCAGATGAACTCGTTGATGAAGTATTACAATGAGTCGGTGTCACTAGTGTTAATCGATAAATACCCTTGACTTTTGCAGTTATATTTAGTATATTGTTTGTAGGAGTCCATACAAATGATCCGTGTTGAATCGTGTATACTACGTTGTTGGTTCTCTCCTGAGGAATTTTTGTTTTCGCAAGTATGTTTATCATCTTCGGCATATCACTTCTGATAATATCGTTGGTTGTTTTAATATGTTCTCGAATAGCTTCTATTTGCCGATTAATCGTGAGTATTTCATTACTGGTTGCTTTAAGATCATCGATGGATTTTTTAATCTCCGGGAGTTTTATGTCAATTTTATCCAACGTGGTTGCAAACAATTTATCACTAATATTGTTCCGTAATGATGTAAACATTTCAACGTGATCTTCATATCTAGATTTAAGTGTTGCAAATTCTCTCATAGTTGTTTTTATCTCTGTGAGTTTTGGTGTGGTCACTGGAGGATTACCAAAAAATTCTAAAACGGGTTTATCAATATTGTCCATGATGGATTTTTGTAAATCAGTATATTTATTAAATGTATTTATATGATCGTCATACTTATCATTGAGCGATTTCAATGAATTCGCCGAGGATATATAAATGTTATCGAGTGTTAATATTTTATCTGTGATTGTTGACATGAGGACACCCGGTTTGAGTTTACCCTGATTGGAAAACAACGCGATAGTATCTTCTACTGCACTGCGTTGTTTAACTAAAATATCATCCAGGGAACTAGTTTTCAATTTACCCTGACGATCTTGAAATTTAACTATTTCATTGGGATCAACACTTGCTAAGTTCAACATCACAGCTATTTCTTCTTCGATTATTTTTTTTATATTACGGGTTGCAGTGCCATCAGGTTCGGGTTTCTTCAGCGCTGATAAAGATCTCCCCGAAATATCAATCATGTTATTCTATATAATCCCTCTCTAAATTCTTTGATTTGAAATCTTTGATTTCCAGCAATTACTTGTGTATTCATTTACGATCTGATGAGGTGGTTTTCCAGATGTTGAAATAGCGTCAAGGACATTTAATACTTCGTTGCCGCATATTGGAGGGTCATTCATTTGTTGTCTTGGTAGTGTTGAGTACCAACGAGTGGTGTTTGAGTGTTTTAAATAACGCATGAATTCGTTTGGCGGCGCTAATCCATATGTATTGAAATAAATGATTACACATGGATCAATCGCGTATGCAACCCAGTGAGTTCCGGGTCCGGTGCTGTTATCGAGATTAATGATACCTGTTTCAACGCTGTTTAGTTGTGCCGGCAACTGATCTTTCAAAAAGACTCATCTGAAGTTTTTAATCGCTAGGGCGTAATCAGCATCGAGTAAATCAAAATTTGACATTGGAACCGAAGGTTGTTGAACTAGTAAACCGTTCATGGTATTCTAAGGCCGCTTATCTTGTACCACGTGTGTGGAATTCCCGGTAGTTTTAGACCCTTTCCCTTTTTTATACCCCCGCCCGGTAGCTTTCTTTAGTGCCATTCCATTCGCGGTTTTAACGGCTCCTAACGCAGCCGCTTTAGCCACCGCTGGGGCCGCCGCCGCAATCAATGCTGAAATCGCGGCTAACAACGGTAATATACCGCCGGTTTTTATCATGTTTTTGATCGCAGCCGGAGAGAGTGTGATCTGAACGCCTTTTTATCTTTGGAAGCATCATTGAAGTGTTTTATCTGACAAGTTGTCAGTGGCAATTTATTCTGACCACCAGATATCTGATTGTGTTTCAGCGTGATCGTGGTTCCATATTTTTAAGCTGATTCTGATTGCAATTTCTTGAGTTGACCGGGAGTCAATGTAACACTAATATGACTGTATGACATTATATAATAGCAGATTGATCTAATTGTTACATGTTTTCCACTGGTGCATCAACTACTCTCATTCTTCTGCCAACACCTTCGAGTAGCATTGATTTGTCGCTGAAAAAAACAGCCATTGCTCTGTAATTCGGGATAATGATAACGCCTGCTGCATTAGTCAGAAGAGATATACGAGCTCTAAAGTGAAAATCAACGACGGATTGTCTTTTTAAGTCAAGATGTTCCAGCGAAAAGTAATAAATTGGATATAAACTCTTAAAATCAAACTGTGATATTTGCAGACCGATATCTACATTATTATCGCGTCCCATAAATGTCAACAAACGATGATACACGCGTGCTATTTGGTTGGTGTTGTAATCAAGTAGTTGATCCTCAGATGGTTCCTGTTGGCCGTTGATTCTCAGTGAAACTTCAGAAACACCAAGTTGATCAAATATCATATGGCTGCGTAATTGTGAACCAACCCGAGTTCTATCCTGTAACGCAATAAATATATGCCGCGGAGCAGCAACTCCTTGTTTTGAAGCCAGGTGCCATGTAAATATACCATTAACTGACGATTCAAAAGTATCTTTTGTTGTTGTTAGCCATGATAGCAATGATTTTCCTCCATGATCCATAAATGATAGTATTTTTTCCTCTGCGGTCATTGATGGAGTCATTACTGGCATCCATAATGATAATTTTGTTATATTTACAAAACCAGCAGCGACTGGAGCTATAGGAGGTGGGCCAAGGTGGCCTGCATCACGCCGAATTGCGTCATAATCATCTGCTTTTCGCACGAGTACTACTCTATTCTTCGCTCCATAAATAACCTTTCTGACGTTTCTGCATAATTCAAATATATGATGTAGTGGAATCGCACATGAAAACTGTCGACGTGGTTTCTTCAACATTGATACGCGTGTTGCAAACCCCAGGTTGTAATTAGGATTAACGCTTTTTATAACATCAAAGTCAGCACCTGGTCTTGCCTCGTGTTCAAAATGACCAACTATTTGTGGATTAATTGCAGTATCCTGCGGTGTCCGTAACTTAATATATTGAATATGATCAGCGTTATCAGTGATATCCTTAGACAACATCATAGATGGACCTGCTGATCTTGTATAATCATCAGAATATTTCGAAAAAACCCATTATTGTTGTGGCAACGTCAACATCATGTTCTATGGCTTCAATTTCTCTTCCATCAATCATATATCTAGCACTATCGAATAGTGTCATAATACCATTATTGACAAAACCAACTTGGACATTTGGGTCATCTGCATATGTATTGGTACATCATGATCATCAGTAGCAGTTGTTACAATTTCTCCTTCTATTTCGATAAACGCTTCAACGGGTATAAAGTATTTACTGGTATCATGGACTTGAAGTTCAATTCTTGATCGAATATTCGGTTGTATTGCTTAATAAGAATAAAATTGATAATCGTGTACAGAATCATCTTTACGCACTTTGGCTTCCATATCAAACTCTGGATCAGGTAACCTTTTTTGAATATTTTATTATATATCTTTCGATCTAAATTGTGATTTTTATCGTGGTCGTTGACGACCCCGTCGTGGTTTTAAGCAACTTCCCGCTGTCATATTTGCGGTAATACTATCTTGGTTACCTGCTGTCAATGATGAAGTCACCAATGATGCTAATTTCTTATCTACTGCGTTATTTATTATTTTACTAACACTTGCAGGCATTCCTTCTGTAGATGGTAGTGGTCCCAATGACGAAGTTGCTGGTGGTTTCCTTCGCCGTCGAACTAACGCTGTTAGTTTATTCTTTGCAGTGGAAAATATTTTTCCGGCAACATCTCCCATAACACTAATGCCCATATCACGAAAAAGATCAATGGCTTTCATTGATAATTATTTTGCTAGCGGTGCTATTTTTGGAGCTATTCCTCCAAATAACCCTGCAATTGTATCACCGAGACCATCACCATAGTACGCGCTATAAACAGGCAATCGTAAATATACTACATAGACGCGGGTTGGTTTATCATGGTTGTAGTGTATGATTATTTAAATGATATTTATCTAATCGAATGACGAATTCATCAAATTAGTCACTGTGATAACCATGATAATAATCCGTAGGATTTTCAACTACCTCATCAATGCAATATCGATATATTTCAATATTCATGATGCCACCTTGAAATAACCGCCTACAGATATCAGCTGCTTCATTAATTATTTCCGGTTAGTTATTTCTAGCTCGTTTCCCTGATATGAGAACCTCTAATCGTGCTATATCACTGAGAATATTACCAGGAAAATGAATAAGACCACTACATACAATTCTACTCCCCGAAAATTCCTTTCCGGTTGATTTTTTAGTGATACCAGTGGCACCTTTTCAGAATCAGCTTCTGCCATTATTTGTATTTAACCTGGGATTGGGTCTGCTGTTTATGCCGGTGGTGGTTGTGTGACACACCTTACTGCAGCTAGAAAATTATTAAAATCAGAACTTATTTATTTAGTTATTTTAGTTTTACCGCGGTTTGCTAAAAGTACTTTATTCGCCCAGGTCTTTTTCTTTTATAAAATCTCTAGACTTGTTATCTTTTAAATACTTTTCTCTTATATTTTTTTAAAACTGTCATTAGTAAATTTAATTAATTCAGAGTCTGTTTTGATTCCTCTTATTCTATTTATCGCATCAGCCGTAAATATATGTTCAGGTGAATAGTATTCTCTTACAACAGCGACCTGTTGTTCAAGTGGTTCTAGTGGTGCGCTAACATCAATATCACCTAGTTGTTCTTGTTGTTATTGTAGTTGTCGTTCTTGTTGTTCTTGAAGTTTTTGTTCGTGTTGTTCTTGTTGTCTTGCAGCAGTTATTATATCACCAGAAGTGTTTTTAAAGAATTTTGTGTTTGGTTTGATCTTTGTGGTATTTTTTCAAGTACAGGAAGAAGAGGCTCTTTTCTTTGTCCTTGTTCAGGGATATTTCCGTATATTGCGCGCTCAGTAGCTGATATTACCCCTGTGGTGGCCGTGGTTATTGGTCTAAACAAATCTTCAGTTCCGGCTGAAAAATCGATCTGTAAACTTTGTCTGGCTTGTAGCTTACTTCTGGCCGAGTCGCGTAGTGGTATATACTTTTTGATAGCAACCAGTCTTTCACTCGCTAATCTAGTAGTTAAAGCTTCGTTTACCATTATTAAAACAGCAAAGTAATTTCCAATTAATGTACGATGCAGTGCAGGCAGGCAAAAGTCGATAATATCAGTTAAATATTTACTTCTATAGTACGCGTTCATTGATAAAACTCAGTATAATAGTATAATATTTCAAAGTCGCTATTGACTAAAACAGCCTTTACACATTTCGTTCTAGTTAAACGCACATACCTGTCCATTGTTATACTCGCAACATCTGTTCAACAGGTATTTATACATATCGATGTAATGTCTTGTATTGATTGTATACCTGTTCAACAGACGCAATAAAGCATTGTATACATGCTTAGTAGGCTCATTTCTGTATCAGGACATAGTCGCGATGTAGGGCAAAATGGCAAACGCAGAAAGTGTTTTCATTGATTTTCAGTTGGAAGTTTTTACTCGGCCGAGGGAGGGTTTCCAATTTGACTTATCAGCGTTCTTATACTCCTGATTTTTGAACTGACGTCCCGTTTCAATTCGTATTGCCGCCCCAATTGATTTCTGATCCTTTCTATAACAGTAAATAACGGGTCAAACTTACTGTGGTCGTTACAGAATACAAGGGGTTCACGAATGGAATTCTGGATTCGTTTCATGAAGGCGTATCTTTTCGGTAACACGTATTTGTTTTTTTATAGCGCTGTATCCAATATCTTTAATATCCGAAGCAATTTGATCACAGTTTAAACTATCTGATAATTGAAATCCTTGACTTTTCAAATTTGAAATTTCAGTTATGATCTCATTATTATCCTTATAATTCATATTATACATAATAAAAATATATTTCTACTAAATGATATGACATTTTGAAAAAAATTGAGGGTCATAATACCATACCGTTGACATCATTCATTGTATATAATCCATTCATTATCGTATATATGTATATATGTAAATGTGACGTCATTCGCCAAGCATATCTTCTTGGGGGTCTAATCCGCTATTTGGCGAGTTAGACCCCCTCTTAGGGGATTATGTTTAATGATATACTCTGGGCTGGATTAGATGTAAATTACACCTAAAAGGGACCCAACGAGATGTATTGTTTTATATATGTAACCTCTGGGATTTTTCATATATATCTCTAGGCGTGCTAAGATGTCAATAGCACCTTACCACGGACAGAGTTCATTAAAAAAACGGGTCAAAATTGACCCCACTTTTTTTGAAAAATATATAAATATCATATATTAGAAAAAAATTTTATGTATACTATGTATTCTGAAGATATCAATGAGATCATAACTGAAATTTCAAATTTGAAAAGTCAAGGGTTTCACTTATCAGATAATTTAAACTGTGAACAAATTACTTCGAAGTTTGAGGACATTAAATACTGCTCTATGAATAACAAATACGTGTTACTGAAAAGATACGCTTTCATTAAACGAATCCAGAATGCTATTCGTGAAGAGTTATATAGGACAGCACAGGATAATACAACTACATAACTGAAACAACCATACTTTCATAGGCCGACATACCCGAACGAGTTACCTCCCTTAATGCTATAAAGAAAAGAACAAAATATGATTCAAACATATGAAAATTGAATTTTTTGTCCAGACTTTTTTAGAATAGGCCGAATTTTGCACGCGTTCTGCAACAAATCGTACTGAGGAACTACAAATATCGAAATATCTACCGGCTTCAGTCATCGATTGAAATGCCGTTTCCTCGTCATTTTCTGCATTAAACGATCTTATGGGTCTCTTTGCAACTGTTTTACAAGTACCTGTTCTCCCAGATGCAGTATTCTCACTCTGTGTAACAGCTCGTAAATTATCCTATCTGTTATTTTGAGGACATCCATCAATGTGATCGATAACAAAACCATCCTTGATTAATCCATTGTGACATTCATATACTATTCTATGATTACGATAACTTGTCTGACAATACTATTACGGGGTGCCTCAAAGTTGCTGATCACGGGATGTAGTTGAAAACCTTGGTTCATTATATACTATAATACTTTTTGTCTAATTCATTGTTTCGTTGAATTATTACATTATTTGGGAATCTGTCAATATAATCTTGAGGGGTTCTTATGATCTTATCGCTGACATATTCAGGGTCAGAGTCATTGATGGAGTTTTTGATTCGTTTTTCATAATAAAGATTCAAGTCTCTGTATCACTTACCACCGCAACTAAGACACAACTAAGATTTTCCTCTCACACCGACCCCACATCGTAGGCAAGGTCAGGGCCCATCACACCCCCTGCGAAAACTTTTCACATGATACCCACAGAACTTTTTTTTGCATGATTTGTTACACGCGGTTACTAATCCAATCATGAGCCATTTGCAATGATTCATTATATAATAAATTCTATATTTAAATACTTGTTTAATTCTATTATAGAGGAGTTCGAGAGATTATCGGAAATTAAGCCTTGAAAAAATGCTAAATTCAATCTCGATAGAGTCTCCGTAGCACAAAAGAGTCTAATAAGTGATAGAACCATGTTGGGTAAAATCTGTGATTGTTTTAATGAATTCAAGCGTGATGGAGCATCTCGCTGTTGGTCAACATTTCGAATTGATGGTAACGTTGATGCTACCATGAATGATGTAAAAACAGCAGTGATAATCTCACATAATGACAAGAAAAAGTATTTTTTTTAGAGTGAAATTCATTATCCGTTCGGAAACAGGAGATTGGATTATCAGAGATAAATTTGAAGCAATCTTGAAAGATAAAACAACCGTCATTGTGAGTGATGATTCCAAACCAGGAATTTTGACTGAAATTGACTAACCATACTACGAAAGATCTTATCCTGTAATAGCAGTTGTTTATGGGCTCTATCCGATTAATAATAAACCAATCCTTGAAAAATTAAAACCAATGATATTGTTGTCTCTGACTTTGTCAGGGAGAATGAATTGTGTAGCAGAATTAATAATAGAACACTTCACAAATGCGTTGCGTGGAAATAAATTGACTGATCTAAGACGCAAAAAGATAAACGAATGGGAACTAACAGTGAAGGAGCGCGGAGCAACAATTCAAAATGTTCCAGAGTTAGAAAGAATACTAAAGTTCCCAATATCAATAATGACGATAACAGGACAGGTATTATATGAACCGAAATATAAATCAAGAGGAGCCCCAATCAAAATTATTGATCATAACGAACACGCATCGACATCTGTGGTAACAATATTTCCGCGAGATGGAACAATAAAATATGTACCCTCCGAGTTCTCCCCGGAATTTTCCCCCGAGGAGAAATTATTTGATTTGATTTACCAGTTAAGTAAAAACGACCCTGTGTCAGTGTGGTTACTTCGACCAATTTGTACGACCCAATGGCGATTTATACCGTACTGAAGCCCTCCATGACACATGAAAAAACTAGCTAGTAGTTTTTCAACATAACACGACGAACAATATACTAACATGTTGATTTACAATTTCGTCGGTTCCAGCTCACTTCGCGAGAAAGAGAAACATGTGGAAACCAACAAGAGCTGAATTTCTATCAGATATCAAATCAAGCTGCATCGAATATGGTCTTGCTGGATTATGGAATACAAAATATGACCGCGAAAGTATTATTTCAGTTGATATGGTTGCGTGTTACCCCGGGAGTTTTCTCGGGTACGGAGAATGCGATGAGTACTTTAAAGGATTTGGACATCCCGCATATGAAATGGCCCGCGTTGCGATTAATGGACCGCTACCGGATTTTGATTTAACTGGATTAGCTCGTGTGGTATCATTTGGATTGGTAGACACATATCTGAAAAACACCGGATACCAATAGTGCTATTACAGTATATGATTGATTCTAAAACGCTGTTATTGCTCAAGCAATGTTATCATACCACGCGCAGACTGAGGTTTTTATAATCGCGGATGTAACATCGAAAGGTATATACGTCAATCGTAAAGACGCTTTCTTGTCCGATGGAACCAAATGGGGTACAATTGTTACTTATACATATACAGATGGATACAGTCTTCATTACACACATCTGAGGGCATCTATGCTGGCTTATGATTCTATTAATCTATTTTCGTTGATAAATATATTTCCTGACACCGCAGTTAGAGTCGCCACTGATTCATTTTACATAGACATGAAACACAGCAGCGCAATGTCCGAATTCACTAATTCAGACGAGAGCTGGGGATCATGGATAATTAAGCGGGAAATACTACGTGATTATTCCTAATCAGCAGATGTTACAATTGAAAACAATTACAGGAAAAATAATCGGATATTAGAACTATCTAATGCACCGCAGATATCTAATCCAATTTGCAGACATATAACCGTTTACTTAAACGGCTGTGGTGGCTCAGGAAATACGACACGTGCGATTGAATTATTTCGTGAGAAATCAAACATGATTGTGCTAACACCAACTCATAGACTTGCCAGACAGATGAAACAACGAGGAATTAATGCCTGTACTTATCACAGTTTCTTTCGATGGAAAGGTGATGAATGGATCCCTGATCGAATGGGCGAGAAATATATTCCTGAAGTCATTATTTGTGACGAGATTTGCACGGTATCGCTAGATGTATTACAAATGTTTATCGAGTGGTTATTACTATCGAATACAAAAGTAATAATGTGCGGCGACCATGGCCAACCACCACCATTTGTCGGTTTTTCCCCACATGATTGGTTGAAGAATCATGTAGATTACTATGAATAAACCAATAATGATAATAGAGCACTTGATGAACAATTACGCGAGTTCAAAAAACTAATTAGATTACAACTGGATAGAATCCAATGTGAAATAGCCCATGAAATAATTTTGAAAACACCATTAAAAGATTTTTGGGGAACGTGGAGACCAAACGATTTGACAGTTTCAAGTAGAAAAATTGTCAGACACACTTCAGATGAAGTTATTTGAATTACATAGAGACAAATTTGTAACACTTCCAACACCGCTGTTATAGACCCAACAATACACGAAGACAAAGTATTGAAGTTGATATTCCTGTGAAAAGTCAAAAACATATTCTCGTATTGAATGATATTGTGCTGGTTGATATCAGCGTCGTCGAAGATGCATTGCGCGCTGATAAATCCCCATGGACGCTAGGTTACGCAGCAACAATACATTCTTCACAGGGATTGACTATATCAGATACGATTGTTTGGATTATAGAATGGTCAAATTTAGTCTATATTACGGTATCCAGAGTACGAAGAATAACTCAACTTCGAATTGTTGTTTTAGATGATAATGACACTACAATCAATGATATTGTCAGCGATGATCTAATCAGAAGAAAACCATCTGGTCATAAACAACAATACAAAACAAAATAACAGCAAATTTGATATTGATGCCGATTAATAATTACACTGAAACAACAACAGAATAATCACAGCGCGAGCTGCAATTGTATAATGAGTTGCCGTTAGTCGGATAAAGATCCCCACCAATCTACAGTAAACAGAAAAAAATAGCAGCGTAGGTCATACCAGAGATAATGTGATGCTGACTTGTCTTGAATGCAACAGACGAAGAGGCGCTAGTTAAGACCACGCGGTGGTAATTGAGTATCCTCGGGCATCACTTGTAGTTGTTCACGAGTAAATCCTCGCTGAGGAGCAGTTGGATCTAGTCTATAGAATGCTGGTCTACCAGTAGATCGTGTTATACTAGATATTTTATGCGCGGTGACACTCCAAATAGGATCAGTAGCCTTTTTTTTGCCACCTTCGAGCTCTCCTGGTTCATATAAATATCTTACAGTGACATTGCCGAGGATTGGTTGTTTTTAAAAATCTTTTTGCGGTTTTCCAGGTATATACTTATTTTTAATCGCATTGTAGGGTTTTATGTTAATTTTTCTAGTAGTCTCATTATTCAGCGCGGTAATTACACCTGGTAATCTCTTGACCCATTCACGGGATCGTTTATCCTGAATAAAATCCTTCGCATTGATATCCATATAACCGCTCAGCAAGTGTCCGATTAAATCGTTCAACGATTGCATGATCGCGATGTAGTGGAGTATGTCCTCGTCTGATAGAGACATTATGATTTTTCATTATTGATAGAACCGCACCCTGAAATTCATTGGCAGGATCAACTTGTAATAGATTTGGCCAGCGCAGAGGACCCCTTCGATAAATCCGTTCAAACGCAGAAGCCACTTCAGTTGATGATTTTGTTTTTAATGGCTCTGCTTGTTTGTATCGACTCGCAACATCAACTACAGTTTGCGCATATTTGTAGAAACCATCATGCTGCAGAAATAATATATCAGCCTGATGAACCTTATTAGGAATGGTCACATCAAAATGCGAGTAGTTAATTCGTTTAGGCGGTGGTAGATAAATTTGCCATATCGCCTATTTGGACAACAAGTCCGCTGCAGTGGTATTTTTCACCTTTGCTGCGCTAGCAAGTTTACCGATTGCTGTCTTACCCCTCCAGTATCCTGTTGGAGAATAATATATAGATTCGATGTTATTATTAATTA
The DNA here is from genome assembly GCA_029339505.1 of Unio delphinus. Classification (NCBI taxonomy): domain Eukaryota; kingdom Metazoa; phylum Mollusca; class Bivalvia; order Unionida; family Unionidae; genus Unio; species Unio delphinus. Next base: position 4,726,821 of record JAQISU010001240.1, on the reverse strand, counting down.
CCGGCACCTAACATCAATTTACCTTTCATTGCCGATTTTACTACCATGAAGCTAACTTTTTTTTGAAGGATTTATCAGTGATAGAATTCAACGCATGAATTAATTTTACATCTGCGAGATGTCTGTGTTATAGATAACTGCTTTTATAAGCAATATCATGAGCATGACACGCCTTATCAATGGCGTTAATTGGATCTTCCCCCAGTCGGGGATGGTTTTGATCATCAAGTCGAATTTCGAGTCTTGTCCCGGGTCCACAATAACTATACCCTGGAAAGTGTTTTTCGCCTGGATACTTTGCACATGGTGTCCCTGGGAGTTTTACTAACGTGGCTGCAATATCACCTCCTCGTTTAAATTATCTGCAGATTTCATTGAAACAAATCTAAACTTTTTTGTACTACATTGTACACACCTACTGGGAAGTGCTGATCTGTTATTGCTGGATGTAATCGTCGTCAAGTCACCTGTGCCAGTACGTTTTTTACACTTCACACAATATTGATCCATAATATATTGATAACTACATTAATGTAATTGATTTTTCGGCGACAAAAGCAAGAAAATCAGTTAAGCATCATACAGCGCTACCAAATTATATTCGTATGATTATAATCGGACCATCTGAAAGTGGCAAGACACAATAGCTACTTAATTTAATAACAAGATGGATGAAATGGGATAAGTTGTATTTGATCGCTCCGAGCGTTGATGATCAGCGATGTTACGAGGTGTTAAAGGATTACAACGAAAAAGCGGCAGAAATCACCGGCGAGGGTATTTCTGAATTTATAACCGATATCGAGGAAGCACCGAGCATTGATGATATTACTGGGAGTATTAACAACTTGGTTATGTACGACGATGTGACGTTATATAATCAAAAGAATCATGCAAGGATATTTTCCAGAGGCAGACATAAGAACACCGATGTGATATATGTCACTCAACGATACACTCATATACCAAAAGTGATCAGAGATAACTGCAATATTCTTGCTGTATTTAACGGAGTTGATACTCATACACTACGAAATATTCACCAGACTTGGTGCGGCGGTGATATGGATTATAATCGATTTAGAAATTTCTTTAGTCACGCTCAGTTAATCCCACACGGATTTGTGACTATAAATTTATCAGACCCTCGGACACGCTATCGTATCGGACTTGATCAAATATTCGGTTAACCCATAGCAGCAGAGGGGGCGCGACAACAACCATGGCGTCTTTTTTATGATTTTCGAGGAAGCCTCAGTTTGCCGAATGAGCCTTTCTATAAAGCATTTTCGATTAAGCCTCAGTTTGCCGAATCGACACCTCTACAAGATTGGTATGTTCGCCCCCTCTCCTGCTGCATGAGTATCCTGCATTTCTCCGTTACTTCGTTAACGCTGGTTATTGTTTTCTCATGTTCAACACTAACGAAAAGCGATGTATATATATATAAGATAATTATCAAGCAGTGGCATATCATTAATATGTTTAGGAAACGTGCTCGACTCAAACAAAATAATTGCTTTAAAAGTCTCGTGACCTAGATGTATACTAATATGTTTTCATGCATATCCTGTGCAAACTGCAATGCGTTTATATGCGTGGCATTAGCAAACTCAGTTGAAAGACTCCCAACAGTTGGTGCTAATTCGATTTAGTCTGTTTCCATATATTTCAGACCATAGAAACATCTTGCTAAGAATCAGATCTTTGAAATCCAGTTTGCGACGCAATACAACTGCTTTTTAAATCAACCCGTTTTACCAGCTGAAAGGTGTATTGTGAAACATTTCGTCAATTTATGGACCAGTAGCAACTTCATTGCAAAACAGCTTTGCATGGTTTAACGAAGAAACTATACAAAGAAAACCAATGTGAATGAAATTTAGTCGGTGACGCATTTGTTGATTTGGACAAATCAGAACAGTCTGTGAACTAGATATGACAGCATTTGAAATAATTGATACGCCGATCAAAGAAACTTTGATAAAGTGACCTTAAGAATACCCTATACCAAATGTGTAGTTACTCAGCTTGGAGGAAGAGATTCAAAACCAATCGATTGCCATCACGTTTTTATTCAGCACGCCCAAATTAATAAGAAAAAAGAAAAAGAATTATATATATATATATATATATATATATATATATATATATATATATATATATATATATTCAGCATTAATTCCTCTGACGTTTCATCAGAATTCCGTTTTCTTTTTATTCTTGTGTGACATGACATATCTACCTGTCATCTTATGTAATCCACTTTGAGCCATGAAATAAATATCTCCTTCGAATGAGCAGGTTTGCTTTGAAAATGGTTTAAGTGTTGTACATCAGTTTGGTTCTAGACCATTAAAACCCAATACTTGATTAGGTTCAAATTTTCATGTAAGAATGGAACTATGCAACTTTACATATGAAAAAAGACAAATAATACAGTTAAGTGTGCATACATTGGATACAGTTGTCATTTTGTATTCACTTACGTCCAGCTCTTTGGTATATATTGAGTCTAGTTACGAAGAAAAGCCCTTGCAGATCTTAAGTCCACCATGCATCGTTTTGATTCACATCTGTGCTGCTACAGCTGCCTCCGTTAAAATTTGTACTGTTATTACCGTCAACCGCAAGCGATGCAGAGTAACGAAAATTAGGCGTGTCACCATTTTCGGAAAGGCCAGTGTAGGTCGTTGACTGACTCGTCGGTTTCCCTAAAGCAACATTTACTAAAAAGTAAAACAAATATGACGTACATAAAAGACTGAATCATTTCCGTAGAAAAAGACAAACTACAAGCTATCTTCCTGGATGCAACTTTATCGTCCTGTCTTCTTGTTACACACTTTAAGAAACATACATATCATTGTCCCGTCAGAGTAATATTTAATAGTTCTATGAAGATGTACATATAAACATTAATTGACAAAAATCGCAAAATATTCTTAAAAACGCTATAAAGTATAAAACGTCTGTAACACGACTGATACTGACACTCGAAGTTGTAATTAGCAGCCAATATGTTGAGCTTAATCAGACTTATGGAGTGACTTACATTACTTTGTGTATTTACGCTTATTTACAAAGGAAACATTAATGAAATTTGTTTAGCGGTGACAAATCAATTCGTTGAAGTAACATATTTGACCCTTGCAAAGTTCGTTACATATCTATCAATGATATTAACTTTCAAGAAAAAACTGATAAAGTGTTTAACCAATAAGATAATCTATCCTCCTTAGAAATAATATGCAAACTAGTAATTTACCTGCATAATCAAATAATGTGAAAGATACCAACTGTTTGAATAGTAACGAGTGATACATTATAAAGATGACAGCACGCATCGCCATATCTGAAAATAGGTAAAAAGTAAATGTACCTCATTATAAAAAAGTTAAAATACCACAGAACAAAATATGCATTTATGATAGGCATAATACAGTCTTTTAAATCAGATTTCATAAAGGCTATCATTGACTGATGAATCTATCTATTATATATATATATATATATATATATATATATATATATATATATATATATATATATATATATATATATATATATATATATATATATATATAACATAATATATTTGATTCCAGAAAGATGATTGCTCTCGCAAGACGGGTTTGATGCAGTTCTTTTTTTTTATGATATATGTCCTTGTTGTCTTTCTTCGTCTACCTAATAGGGGGCCCCTAGTGGCCGAGCGGTCTGAAGCGCTGTCCGTTACGGATCACTGACATCTCACCTCTTTCTGCGTGGGTTCGAGTCTCAGATTCGCCCAATGTGTGTTATTTGAGAAAGCTTGCCAGTAGCTTCTCGTGGGTCGGTAGTCCTTTCCGTTGTTTTCCTGGTTCTTCCTCCACCATTAATAATGGCCGCCGTGTATAGCCTAACTTGTGCTGAAAAATGGCGTCAAACCATAAGAAAGAAACAAACAAAACAAATTATCATCTACCTGATAGTGTTTCATCATGCATTGGCTATGTTTTTTCATATACTTGTTTTGGAAACGAGAACAATTCGATTTTTTCTCAGCTGTCTGCATCCACTGTTAATACGTACTTTGTTATTGAACAAACCACCATCATGTTATCGCCAGTCAACCCGTTTCTGCTATATTGGACCATCATTTATTGTTTTAATTGATCATTCCTTGGCTCTTTGTACCACAGTCTGCTAAAGACTAAACGAACTGGGACTACATTCAACATTACTTAAATGGAAATGGAAGCGAAAAAAAGCAACGTTGTTTAAAAGCTGTCTAGCGTAGAACATGGATAAGAATTCCACGTATCTCCCTTTCGAACTTTCCAGCTAAACAATTTAAAAATTATTCCGTTAATTTTGATAACCTGGTGCAATTCCATCTTAAATCGTCAACCATTGAGTCAACTGTAAAAGAAATATCACTGCGTATTGCATTATTCAACGCCCATTCAGTAGCACCACCGGAAAAGCGCACAGAAATAATAAACTTTATCTACAATCAGAACATTGACATCTTATTCCTGACAGCAGCAAAGCTGAAAACATCAGTCGATGGGCCAAGTGCGTGGATTTAACATCTAACACTTATTTATTCAAGTCATTCCCCCTCTACTCTCGCAGAGGTGGAGTTGTCACCACAAATAATTCCACGACACAATCACTTATTTACAACACAACATTCCATTTCTGCCACACATCGGTCAAACTAGTCCACACAACACTCACACTATAACAAAGGTCAGTCCACTTTTATTGCCTATGCCGCGCTCCTCCTAGTAGAATAAACAAGCTTCCTGAATCACTCTATTTCGAGCAGTTTTCGAATCTCCTGGAGTATGGAAATTCGATATGTGGCAACCTGATTATTCTTGGAGATTTTAACTTTCACTTTGAGTGTCCTGGAAACTCATGTACGTCAAAACGTTTAGATTCCATTCATGTTTTCAACCTTAAACATTCAGTTATCCAACCCACCCATAAACATGTTGACATTTTAGACGGGATTCTGTATAGACCTGATGATAAGATTCTGCGATGATTCTCTCTTGTATCCAACGAACTTGCATCAGATAACCTCTGCGATACATGCCATCTTAACGTATCAGTCCCTAACCCTCGACCTTTATTTGCTGATAGGTCACAAACTTCATATGGTAAATAGTACCTAACTAATGCGTGACATCCAGGCAAGCTTAGCAACTTTCCTACCTCCTACAGCAGAACAACTCGATACCTGCATTGGTTCATTGCTTGAGAAACATGTCGCAGCCACCAATTGCAGATTATCAATTCAGAAGTGTTCTCCGTGGTATAGCAGGATTAGGGAACAGCTTCGCACTGCTAAAAGACCTTGCCGTAAGGCAGAGAGGCTTTGTCTTTCCACCAGACTCACTATTCATAAACAAATATATGAAGCCGCTTAGAAGAATGTCACAAACATAGTCCATTTAGCCAAATTATTCCACCACAGTCCTACGATCAAATAGAGTTCCAGCTGCAATCAGCTTCTTACGATAACTAACAAACTAATGTCTAGGAAAATATGTACACCACTTCAAACTGCAGTCTCCCCAGTAGACCTTCCTGACCGATTTGCAAATTTATTACGAACAAAGTACAAAGCAGTAGAGATACGCTTGAAAATACTATTTCAATCGTCGTCACCATATAGTTGCGTTTCAGAATTTAAGCAACATCCTTTAGGAGTATTTAAACCTCTTTGTATTGATTTAGTGATTTAGTACGAACAACAGTGGTGATTGTGCACCAGAGTAATGTGAACTTGATTCCATTCCATCATCACTGCTGCTTGAGTACTTAGAATCACTATTGCCTTCACTAACTGATGTTATTAATATCTATCTCGCATCCGGTGAATTGCCATCATTTTTAAAAACTGCTATTGAGAAGTCTCTGTTGAAGAAACCAACGCTTGACCATAACATATTAAAGAATTACCGCCCAGTTTAGAATCTCACGTTCATCTTTGAAATCTTAGATACAGTTGTTCTAACCCAACTTTAATCTTAGTTGAATTTAAAGTCTTGTTAACAATGTACAGTCTGCATATATCCCTTGCGACAGTTCTGATACTACTATTTTGAAAGTTTTTTAAGTCAATCTATCCGTTTTGGATCGCGTAAAGATTACAGTTATCACCCTCATTGATGTTATTGTAACATTTGACACAATATACCATGATATATTAGTTCACCGTCACCGTATGTAAGTACACACACACACACACACACATAAACACATACATCGTGTCGCTTCTAAATGGTAGTAGAGAACAACCGTAATTGATTTCACTGAACGATATTTAATTTTCTTATTCACATCCAGTTGGCTTTTGTGATCAACATTTCTAATTTAAAACAGGACGCTAATCATTAAGTTATTGATGCATACCAAACGTGATAGTAACGAACCAAATGGATATTGTCACAGGATGCAGCTGGGTTGCGACTGGGTTAGTGAAGATACCAAAAGCATCGGCGTTAAAAAGATGTTTATTTATACACGCAATTTAAATATAAAGACATTTGGCACAATTATATGGAAAAGAAAAGGAAAATTATAAAGTTCCTAACATGGAACTTTCAACAACAAGTAACTCAACGAAACACAAACTCAAAGCATGATTGTAAAGACAGGATTCTAAAACTAACTTGAATAACGTCTTACCACCTAATCAACAAATACAACCTAATTAACAAATACAAGCATATAATGTAATAATTTTTCTATTCGCCTTTTGATATCCATACCAAGATTTAATACATTTAGTAAGTACATAATGTATTATACACACACACACACACACATAAATATATATATATATATATATATATATATATTACGTTTCAGCACACATAGTTTCCTTAATTTCGTGTCAGCATGGATATTTTGGTTTTGTTATTTATACGATCAATATGTAATTACATAGTTCAACCAACAATTGATTACCTTTATAACACTTTGATATTCGTTTTCAACGTTTTTACAATGTTATTTGAACGTTTTGCAGTATAACACTCTTATTTGTTAGAAGAGTAATTCGTGCTTTTATCTGCCTTATATTTCTGGTGAGTTTTGTCGCTGTAATAAGTTTGAGTTGGTGCTTGTATAGCTTTAAACCTTCAAGCCTCTTCCAATATATGCCAACTTATACCCTCTAAGAAACCATCTGACCGATCTTTGAAATGGGAAAAAGTGCGGAACCTCGTATAAATATGTTTACCTATAATTATATTATTAGCAACTGTCATGACGAATACAATCAATGATGTATATATCTATCCTTCGCATATATATATATATATATATATATATATATATATATATATATATATATATATATATATATATATATATATATATATATATATATATATATATATATATATATATATATATATATATATATATATATATATATATATATATACTAATTACTTCTAGACAATTGTATTTAATATCTATTTAATTATATGCACGAGGTATTGTAATAGCGAGGGTAATCAACGTTATCCAAACACTACCATATACTTGCAATGGTACGAAACGTTTCATTTTGATGCAAAGCATTCATAGTTACTTCTTTAAGAATATTAAAACTAATAATCATTCTGAGAAAACCATGGATATGCCGATTTAACACGAATGATTACTTCATTAGAGGCTAAAGAAAATTAGCTTTCCTTTACTTGCATCAAATTTGTTATATACCTGAAGATATAAACTGCATTCATTGATTAATTGCACAGTATCATCACATTAACTTAGAATTTTCTTTAGTGCATAATTACATTTTGGCCACAGAATTGTTTATCTATATTATTTCAGTAAACAGATCAACTTATCTCGCGAACAAATGTGTTTCTCATTATTCGTTTCAAGACATTCCAGCGTTGCAATAATAAATCATAAATAAATCTAATTGACGCATTCCCCGCTACCTGAAACCGAGTTTGTTGAAACTGCTTTGCATGACACATTCATGCTTTAATACACATATGTTTTCATGCATTTACAAGCTTGTTGGTGTCTAATTCCGCTAGTAAAAGAGCGAAGCAGACAATGCTGTAAACACATCTTTAATAAAAGGAACTTGCATTTTCTAGCTCAGCAGTTATCATACCTAGTACAGTATTGTATCAACCAGGAAGTTAAGTGTAAATTGTAGACTTTACACACAATGTTGCTTTTCTTAAAAATTTATTTTCGAACGACCAATATATATTTGTTCCTGATGAGAGATGATTTCAGATATACCATGACTTTAGCAGTACTCCTCTTCCGTTAAGATTGCAATAACAGACATTGCATTAAACAGCAATTGTACTCACTGAGTTCCATGCTATTTGTCAATCATAGTAATGTTTCCACTTTGATGACTTATTTTTTTCATGTGATATAACATCATACATTATGTTATTTCTAAATTATTCTTGATGGTTTTGAAATTCCGCTTGCTATTCTTTTAATGATTGTGCAAAATTTACGGTGGGAAGTTAGAATAACGTAAATATCTTCCCATCCTAGATAAATGGGAGACACACAAAATATTTCAAATGATTTGCTAGATGTTTATTTAACTAACACATACCATTTCGAACCCATGTTGATAGCTGTTTATACTTAAGTTACTAAACGTTGTCTGTGAAACTGAGATCCTAAATTATTAAATTATTATTCTTGCAGGATGTTAATAGTGTTCTATGAAGGCAGTTGTATCATTTTCAATTGTTTGGTTTATCAGATACATTGTGTCGTTTCTTTCAAATCGTAACATTATTGTTTGCTCAGCTTAATTAACTGTTACTTCCATGAAGCAATCCAATAACGCGATTACAAACTTGTATAACGATCACAGTTGCCATGTTTTGACAACATTCCATCCTGAGTTAACACACACACACACACACACGCACACACACACGCACACACACACATACACACACACATATATATATATATATATATATATATATATATATATATATATATATATATATATATATATATATATATATATATATATATATATATATATCAACGCAACTGTATTCCCCATCTTCTCAGTGAAACATCGTATCTGCTACACTAATCCCCTTAAAACTATAGGCGATGAATTTCCTAGTGATAAAACCGAGATGTTCAAGCGCACCTAGCAATCAATTCCTTAGATCGGTAAGGTTTCAACTCTCTTGTAAAGATCGTGGGCAGAAAATGCACTACATTACACATTTATATTACTATAATTCCACCCTTCATTACTAAGTATGATGTGATGACGGAATGATTTCAAGAAAGAAACCAGAACAAAACAACGCACATACAGTACAGAGCCCACGTTCTTAAAATAAGCTAATTAAAGTTAAATGTTTTAAATTAAATACACAAGCTATATAGTGTTCAATATATAGACATGATTTTATTTTCAGACTAGAAAAGTATAATTGGATTTCAACCTACCTTATTTCTCTTCACATGTAGGCCAGCTATAAGGCTAAACGTGTGTAGAGATAATCGCATAGTCCGTAGCTATGACACAAATAGTAACGATGTCAACTGATATGATTAATGCTAACTTCCTTGTCAGTTATGTCTCGTTCTAATGTTTCCTGTGTGATGATTGTATTTATTCATGATATCAGTACCGTGGTCTATCTCGTCCTATTTCACACATCTCAGTGTAATGTGCTTTTAAAGAGTGAGTTTGAGCCCCAGCTGATCCCATTTTCGCCGTATCAACAAGAGTACAAAATGCGAAGTACACGCCAGTCCTGCAGACAGATATCAGCAGAGATAAGGGTCCCCTTCACATGTCGCAGGTAGTTAATTTTCACATTTTAAACAAAAAATGTGCCGTTTAATGGAATTGTCACAGGGTTCATATTCATTACGCATGACCAATATCCCATTATTTTTGCTGCCTCTCTTTCATTCATAATAATACAGTGCGTATGTAACTTTCTCATTTTCTTGAAAAAGTGATCTCTTAAATGGTAGGTTGATTAACCGATTATTAAACAAACATACTGCATAACACAATATATACATATCGTTTTTAGGGACATATACATTAGAAAACTCCATCATTCAAGTTATACTTTTCACTTATTTCATTTATACAGGTACGACCTAATTCAGAAAAAAAGATCGAGCTAAACAGAAATACAGAGAGACAAACGAGGATGTGAACAACACACACACACACACACACACACACACACATATATATATATATATATATATATATATATATATATATATATATATATATATATATATATATATATATATGGATTTGTTTTCATGTATGCGCTAATTTGGATATTATGATATATACTACAGCACAACCTTCAACCATCTGGTATCAATTACTTGCATGAAAAACCACACAACTTAAAGATACAACATCAAAGATTATATTCAGGCAATTAATATTTTATTGAGGATTGTATCTTAAATTGTACAACTGAATCCAAGGAAAGGTGTAACAAGTCAGAACATACATCGAGGCATAATTTTATATTACTCTTGTAATAATTACCGAAGCCCATGTAAATATCTGCTTTGTTCGATCTTATACTGTATGGTATAAATCAACCGGCCTCCTCTATACACAATGTGTACAATAGTGTGCGTTACAAATGTCTGAGTCATCTCTATTTCAGTAACGTTTCAAATCAGTCGTGATATTGTGTCATATTGAATCCATCTGTATCCATCTACAAATAATGATCATCCGAATCATTTAATTTATAGAACAGACTACTATAAAAAAAGTTACAATTATTTAATAATTCCTGTCTATGCATCTATAACTATTGAGACTTAATTATGTCTGCAAAGGGGCCTCGAATGACCTAAATAGCTCTCCGTTTCGGACCACTGCCGTCTCACCTCTGTCTACGTGGGTTCTGGTTTAGATTTGGCCAACGTGGGTATGTGAGAAAGCTTGTCATTATTTTCTCGTGGGTCCGATTGCACTTTCTGGGGGTTATCCTGGGTTCTTCCCCTATCGTTAACACTGGCTACCATGTATAGCCCATGGTGTGCTGAAAAAGATGTTAAACGCTACAAAAACAACATAAACCTCTCCAAGATACGTTCAACATGTGAAAGGAAACAGCATGTAATCATGTTCCTCTGATACAATATGCGACATTGTCAATGTAGAGCAGAAGCTAATTCATTAATCATTACATTAATTAATTATGTCTGAACCAATGAAAAAAAAATGAATCATTAATTAATTGTCATGCTTAATATAATTATTTAGTGACTGTATCGGGTAATCTCGAGAAGATAAAGAATGTTAACATCATTTCAAGAGTGTCATAGCGAGACGATTTTTCTCCGAGCTGGACAATTCAGGGCAGTCCGTCACAGTTAAAATAAGAGATTATCATAGCTCGCATTGTGATTCATGTAAATTTTAGCCTGTGCCTCAAGTCTTCAGATATGCCTTGTTTTGTTAATTATTTAAGAAGTGTATGTGTGTGTGTGTGTGTGATTTGGAATTTTAACGTACTTTTGTGTGATAGTTTACACGGATGACTAGTACTAATAGCATTATTTCGCATATTTACATACATACATACATACATACATACATACATACATACATACATACATACATACATACATACATACATACATTCATAGAAACACAAACACAAACATACGTACATTCATACACACACAAACACATACATACATATATACATATATACATACATTCATACGTACATACATACATACATGCATGCATACATACATACATACATACATACATACATACATACATACATACATACATACATACATACATACAAACACAAACACAAACACAAACACATACATACATACATACATACATACATACATACATACATACATACATACATACATACATACATACATAACTACATACATACATACATACATACATACATACATACATACATACATACATATGGTTTTAAATTCGCGCCTTCGGTTTATAACTAATCTTGAAATGTATGCCACAAATATGTTTGCATCCGTCATAGAACCATATATTGTCACATGACATTTAAAAATTTATCTTGCTAAGTCGGTTCAGAGAGAGAGAGAGAGAGAGAGAGAGAGAGAGAGAGAGAGAGAGAGAGAGAGAGAGAGAGAGAGAGAGAGAGAGAGAGAGTTTCTGGCTAAGAGACAGTTGCCATAAGGGAATATATTTTCAATATCAATCCCCATGTTTCTCTCTTAGTTGATTAATCTACTACCTTGCAAACGAACACACCGTGAACGAATGTGTGAGTAGGGGCCTCCTTCAGACATTCTCACATTTGAAAGCCATCGGTTTTCAGACATTTAGTATATTTATAACAAAATTCGAAACACAAGCATTAAATAAATTACAATCTGTGTGCATCATAACAAAGGAATATATCGCATAGTCTCGACATGTTATTTCAACGTACTTGATAATATTAACACTGTTGATAAGTTCTATGGAGACCAAGGTATAATAGATTATTATATGTATATATAGATTCATTCTCTCACATTGTGTTTGTTGTATATTGTGCGAGTGTATGTAGGTGAGGATGGGATGAACAAAATCAAACTAGAAAGTATTGCGATTAAATTGTGTGCCATTCTAAGTTCATTTAGAAATATGCAGAACGGGCACTATTTGTGCTGGAGTCGGGATTTTCCTTCGTCGGATCGCAATTTAACAACCCAATACTGTTGATTTATCAAATTTATGTATAAAAGATAAAAGCTTAGGCTGAACGACACATAAAGGAAAAGAAAGAAAGGGAGAGAAGCATGAATATGGAGCAGACCAGCACTTTACATTCGTGACCGGCTTCAAACAACTAATACAAGTATAAAATTGGGATGTATTCGGTCATATATATAGAAGTGCAATATACTCAAACCGAGCGTTTAATGCAGAACAGAAAATTCACAATAACTCTGATATATGCGGTGATAGTTTAGTCTGTATTTATTTATAAAGAACAAGGACAGTTCATTTAAATGTCTTGTCTAACAGACATTTGCTGCTCTTATGCATTCTATAAGCAAAGACATGTCTCTTAGAATTATGTTTTTTAATGTCCAGTACCTACTGATTCAAACTATGTTTGCATGACCATCTGGCTTGATATTTTATTAAACTATACCATATATAATTCCAGTGCTCACATTGTGAAACAATCGTGCAATGTATATATACATAGTACTCCAGAAAGGAGGAACAAAGGTAACCGATAAAAACATCCAGTATGGAGGTAAACAATTAACTCTTGTCACCAAACTTTATATCAAACTTCCTGGCTTTAATTAACATTGTTGAAAAATGTCGTAAAGTATTGCACATGTATAGATAGTACGTATCACGGGAACAGCGTGGTCCTCATACATTATCAGGTATGAATTTAAGGTCATAACTTCTCTACATTACTAGTAATGTGCTATGCATACAAATTTATTACTGGAAATTGAGGGCATGCTTACAATCTTGGTATTTTATAAACAAAACAATTGTATACACTGGCACTGGTGTTTTCATGAATGTGATGTGATGAAATACTTGCAACCTCCATTATAAATACGTGTATGGATGTGTTTAGGTAGTCAAGTCGCACGTTTGAAATAGTTAGAATTATGCAAAACTACAAGAATACCATGCTTATAAACATAAGTAATTAATACAGTGCAAACTCTTAGATAAGTTAATTGTGTAAAACAAAGTCTCATATTTGCATGAAATATAAGAAGGTAAAAACCTTTGGCTCTAGTTCAGATTTCCATATTGACGAATCGGTCATGTCCTATGGAAGGGATGTATAAAATAATATTTTGAATCTGCAATATTCTCTTCTACCTGTTGCGTAAGGTTAACAAATTCAACATTATGGTTCGTTGCAGCTGATGACAATTTAGTTCGATATTAATTAGTTATGTTCACGTCATATCGTTAACCTGCAGGCAAATTACGGAAATTGAGCCTTAATATAAAAGCTTTTGTTCTTTTGTTCTCTTTTTATACGATAACACCATGTGTACTGTTAATTTCGTATTTAATTTCGATGATTACTGGAATCATATAATTGTATGTAGTAATTTACTGCAGATACAAATCTAATGAAGCGTTAGTTTTATGTATGTCACTTATGCATAAATCAGTAGAATTCATCAATATATCAAACATCAGTATATATATATATATATATATTGACGTATTCCAACCTATGTGATACTCATACGTTTAAAAAATAGATTAAGAGAAGTCACATCTGATTCATGTTCACTAGTAATTTCACTATCACAAACAGCTACGTATATATATATATTTATATATATATATATATATATATATATATATATATATATATATATATATATATATATATATATATATATATATATATATATATATGGCAAACCCATTGGGACAGTAATAACCAAGGGAGAATAATACGTTGCATGATTAAGGAAGTAAGTAGAGTCAGCAAAACAAGCAGGTAGAAAGGTTATGAGCAATCTAAACTAAATAGAATAATAATAGTGAAAACCAAACTGGCAAACATCTTTGGAAAATACGTAGGACCCTTCCCACATAACATAAATTGATTGCTACAATTGTAACACCCCAGAAAATTTACATCATATCTTCAACAATTGCAAAATAACCAAAAAGGAAAGGGACAAATTCAGATCCAATCAACAAACATAGCCTCACCATGTACATACCCAGAAGTAATTGAATTAACAAACACCAATCCTCAAGGCACATACAAAACTATAATTGAATTACTCAAAAACACAGGGCTATTATAAAATATATAGAAGCAATGCCAATCATAATCAACAAACACCCTAGTATTAGTTTTAACCAATACGTAACCAATAATGAAACCATCACTAAGGTATTGAAGCATCTTCAAGAACAGACGGTTATCAATTCCCGTAAGGGGCCCACCTACACTACGCTGGGTATGATGCCAGCCAAATCTGTACCCTGACCACCCAAACCGGAAATGAAGGAAGTAACCCTCAAAAATAGAAAATAGGAAAACCAAAGATTACGAAACAACTGATGCTAGATTATTTACGAGGTGTGTAACCATAAAAGAAAGCCACTTTCATAGAGATGGAAGCACCAGGAACGGACGGTGGGCAATACCGTTACTGACAAACCTACACTTCGCTGTGCAGACAGCTCTCTAAAGTCCGCGACCCGAGCAACCAAACCAAAAATTAAAGAGGCGACTAAACACAAAAAATAAACATTGGGAAATATAAAAATTACTGAAAGCACTCTGAGCAACCAACCACTTCGGGAATGCAAATAACAACTTAACCATCATAAACAAGTCATACAGACAAAATTCAACAACCAAATAAATTGCAAAGTTTGAAATAACTGTCAGTCATAAGGTTCAAACTGGATCCCCACATAGAGTCACATGGGTTAATTGGCCAGTCATTTGTCCGGGCTTCAGGGACACCAATAATATTACTAACAAACGAAAACATCCCCAAAAATGTTATTACAAACACTAGGAATAAACAACAGGTACAAAGATAAATATTTCAAATTTGGAAATAAGTGTCAACCAGAAGGTTCAAACTGTCGCCCCACGTAAAGGTCACATTGGTACATTGACCAATCATTTGTCGGGGCTTCAGGGAGACCAAAAAGATTACAAAAACTAGTGTTAAGAGTTTTCACGAAAGCATCTAAATAAAGATTAGTTGAAACATCAGGGATAGCCAAAAGGTCTATAAATAAACAGAGAAGCTTACAGAAAAAATAACACCAAGCAAAATAACAAAGGTGTGGAATATATATACCACCAGGATTGGCGTAAACAGCAGGATCAAAAATAAGTTTAGGAACTAACACTCTCCTGTTTATTTATTTCTGAATTTTTCTTTACATACAGTCTCGTTGACAGCATTAGCAGATAACCAAATAGAGTCCAATTAGCAGATAGGAACCACACAGTTAAACATCACCACAGTGGTCTGAGATCAGACCACAACAAAATTATAACTTGTGTTAACTCCCCAAACTAGACATTATAAGGTAGTCTCAAAGACCAAAGACTATCAGGTCAACTAGACCGCAACACAATTGTATAGATATATATCTAAACACAATTGCTCAATTTAATAATATCAGGTAGTCAACATTCCGAGACTATCAGGCGCAGCAGCACAAGGCTGCATACAAAACTAAGGTGTAAGACCTAAGGCCCAACACAGTGAATATAATGTGGTCAAAAACCCAAGACTATCAATCACAGTGGCACAATACTGCAACAAATACCAAAATTAGACAATACCTATCTATATTAAATAAGAAATATAAGGTGGTTTGGAACCTCGAACCATCAGGACAGCGGGACATATATCCGTATAAATAGGCTGTCATACGGGACTGTATACACTATAGATTAACAACAGCACAGTCTTTTTAAAGTAATAGGGAAACGTTTAGATCTAGATGCCCTGGAGCAAGGAAGTACAACTGACCGACTCAAACGCCAACCTGCCCGAGCCACCTTTCCAACTTCTCCCGCTGCCGGACACCATAACCAACGAAACCTTAATCCGCAACAATATCGAGTAGATAAGTGTGAGTGTGTGTTGAGTCTATTCCCACTCACCTCGGCCTACCATTCATTTCGATATTTGCTCAATAGCGACTCCAATCTGACTGTCAAATTAAATAGTGTTATATGAACAAATAAACGCCAGGGGGAGGCGGCACCATTCCTTCTACCAGGAATAATTAAATAACCAGCCTTTGCTGGATACTATACTGCTAAATGACCCTAAGATGCCGAAGCACTTTAATTTCGTCATCATCTCCGTTTTTGATAACATAGATGTTTTTCTTCATGACCGCCCTTGAAACATATGAAGAGAAAAGCTCGTCATTCTGGCTGCCTATCGTTGTTGCATAAACCCAAAGAAGACGAGGGGACTTTAAAAAAAATTGATGGAACTCCAAATGCACTTGGAGCATGTTATGCGTCTCCTGAAGAACTGGTTATGGAGACTATAGCCGAACAGTCCAGGTTGAAGAAGAAGAGGACGAGAGAAAAATAAAGAAGTTGAGGAAAAGAAAATTCCAATCTTACCTAACCTCATTATGCTTGAGGTCTGTCAGTTGAAACCTGAAGTGAGGACACAATCAGCACCGGTGCGACAGCCACATCCACAACATATCCAACTTAATCCACGGTTGTGGTATAGAGGAAGAAGAGAAGAACAGGTCGTCAGTATCCATAAAACGGAACCTTGGGATAGTGAAGCCACTCAAGCTTCCTCTGCACTCCCAACCACACAAATTAATTGGGAGAATGATTTGAGTAGATGTATGTGATGGACTGGACCTGAGAGGCGTCAGCATTAGCCAGGTCTTTTTTGGAGTTAAGAAATATAGCCCATCTCAGGGCTACCCAATACTAAAGAACAGAGACTATTCAAGTTGACAATTTTGTAAATGTGGAGTAGTGTAATTATAAACGCTCACTTTCTTCCTGATACGATAAAGTGTGTGTGTGTGCTCTAGTGCGTTTGTGTGGATAGTAAATTGCATGGTTTGCTTTGTCTGCTTCCTCATTTGTGGACGGTAGATTTTATGGTTTGTTTTGGCGGCTTCCCTGTAGGTGGATAGCAGATTGTGTAATCTTTGATAGTAGATTGAGAGGTTTATTTACCCTCCTTCTGTGTGGATACTACAATTGGTGCTTTGTTTTCCCTCCTTCATTAAATATAGTAGATTGTTCTTGTGTCACTCCTTCAAGCCATTCAATACTGATCACATATAGATGGCGATCTACTTGTTCAACCAGCTACGACACAGCAGGTTTTGGATAATGGTTGCATACTATGTGGTGGAAAGGCTTGAGAAAGAATTTCAGTGCAGCTTGGACATCGTAACCAATTTGAGATTAACAAGAGATCTTCTAGAAGGTATGATATAGGAGGAAGTCACGAAATTAAGAAGATTTATTACAACAATATATGTAAGAGTAGGGACTGTAATGAAGGCAAATTATAATATCATCAAAGCCAGGTGCTTTCTTGAAGACACATTGTATTGGATAAAGTGAGCATAGGTGAAGCGGAGATCAGCTACAGAAAGCAGAAGCAGTGATGATAAAAGTGATAGAAGAAGAGGTGATCAAGATTAAAGATAAATGGACAAAGGAGAGAAAGGAACCAGACAACAAAAAGAAGAAAGAAGACTTGGATAAACTTAATCCGAGATTGATTACATTTCAGGAAATGTTTATAGTTATGGAACATCGTGACTTAATTTTTGATGACGAAAAGACGCAGAACAAGACGAAAAACAAAGGAATGATTAGAAAAATCAAAAGGTGATGAAACAAAGGCAGAAAATACATAAATAAAACAGCAACAGGGAAAGTGAATCGGATAACTTTATAGAAGCGTCTATTTGGCAAGCCAAGGTTTCCTCCAAAATTGATAAAAAGCGTCTATTTAACAAACCAAGGCTTCCTCAAAAATCGAAAAAAAAAGTTTCCTTTGAACACGCAAAGTCGTTGTCGCGACCCTCTCTGCTGCTATGGGGGTGAAAATCGTTTTACGATTTCAACCGAATATTTTATCAAGTCCGACACGATATCTTGATCTAGGAGCATTAAAATTTATCGTTACAAATCCATGTTGGATTGAATGAGCGTGTCTAAATAAATTTCTAAAGAGATTATAATCCATATCACAGCAACACCAAGTTTGCCAAATATTTTGTAGCGTATGTGTGTCAACTCCATTGAATACAGCAAGAATATTGCAGTTATCTCAGATCACTTTTGGTATTTGAGTGCATCGTTGAGTTACATATATCACATCGGTATTTGTATGCCTACCTCTGGAAAATATCCTAACGGGATTCTTTTGAATGTCTAACATGATATCATCATATACGACTAAATTGATAATGCT
Source organism: Unio delphinus (assembly GCA_029339505.1). Taxonomy (NCBI): domain Eukaryota; kingdom Metazoa; phylum Mollusca; class Bivalvia; order Unionida; family Unionidae; genus Unio; species Unio delphinus. The sequence continues at coordinate 4,707,822 of JAQISU010001240.1, read as the reverse complement.
TTCTTCAATGTCATTAATGTTCTGTGCTTCCTTGATATCTGTTATAAGCTCATTAATATCCTCATCGATTTACGATTTTGCTTTCTCGTTAAAATCCTTTAACACCTCGTAACATCGCTGATCTTCTACACTCGGGGCTATAAAATACAACTTATCCCATTTCATCCATCTTGTTATTAAATTAAGTAGCAGTTGCGTATTGCCACTTTCAGATGGTCCGATTATAATCATGCGAATATAATTCGGTAGCGCTGCATGATGGTTAACTGGTTCTCGTGTTTTTGTCGCCAAAAATTCAATTACTTTCATGTTATTATAAATAAATTACGGATCTATATTGTGTGAAATGTACGAAGCGTACTAGCACAAACGACTTGACGACGATTACAACTAAAAAAATCAGATCAGCATTTGCCGGTAAGTGTGTAGAATGTGGTAAAAAAAAATTAGATTTGTTTCCCTTGATAAAATAAAGGATTTAAAACAAACGAGGAGGTGATATTCCTTCCAAGTTAGTAAAAACCCCAGGAACACCATCGGCAAAATTTCCAGGAAAAAAACACCTTCCAAGGTATAGTTATTGTGGACCCGGGACCAGACTCGATATCAGACTTGATGTTCAAAACCAACCCCGGCCCGATGAAAACCAAATAAACGTCATTGATAAGGTGTGTCATGCTTATGATGATGCTTATAAAGGCAGTAATATGCAACACAGACATATCGCAGATGTGAAATTAATTCATGCGTTGAATTCTATCATTGATAAATCCTTCAAAGAAAAATTGACTTCATGGTTGTTAAAATGGGCGATGAAAAGTAAATTAATGTTGGGTGCTGGTAATTAATAACATCATGGAATCTATTTATTATTCTCCAAGAGGATATTGGAGGGGTAAAGCAGCAATCAGTAAACTCGCTAGCGCTGCAAGGGTGAAAAATACCACTGCAGTTGATTGGTTATCCTAACAGGCGATATGGCAAATTTATCTACCACCGCCTAAACAAATTAACTTCTCGCATTTTGATGTCAGCGCACCTAATGAGGTTCATCAGGCTGATATATCATTTCTGCCGCATTATGTTGTTTACAAGTATGCGCTAACCGTAGTTGATGTTGCGAGTCGATACAAACAAGCAGAACCTCTAAAAACAAAATCATCAACTGAAGTGGCTTCTGCGTTTGAAAGGATTTATCGACGAGGTCCTCTGCGTTTGCCAAATCTATTACAAGTTGATCCTGGCAGAGAAGTTCAGGGTGCACTGTTATCAACAATGAAGCATCATAATGTCACCATCAGACGATGACATACTGCATTACATCGCGATCAGGCGATTGTTGAACGATTTAATCGGACACCTGCTGAGCCGTTATTTGGATATCAATACGCGAAGGAAATCATTCAGGATAAATGATCTCGTAAATGGGTCAAGAGATTACATGGTGTAATTACCGCGCTGAATTATTAGATTACTCGAACATTTATTATGAAACCTAACAATGCGATTAAACAAAACAACCAATGCTCTGCAATGTCACTGTCAGGTATTTATATGTACCAGGAGAGCTCGAAGGTGGCAACAAAAGAGCTACTGATCCTATTTTAAGCGTTACTGGACATAACATATCTAGTATAACTAGATCTACGGGTAGACTGCCAGTCTATAGATTTGATTCAACTGCTCCTCAGCGAGGATTTACTCGGGAACAACTAGAAGTGATACCCGATGATACTCAATTACCGCCGCGTGGTCTTACTAGCACCTCTGCGTCTGTTGCACACAAGACAAGTCATCATCACATTATATCTGGTATTACCAATACTGCTATTTGTTCTGTCTACGTTAAATTGGCAAAGGTCTTTATCCGACCAACACCAACGCATGATACAACTGAAACTCGTTTAGTGATTATTCTGTTGTTGTTTCAGGGTGATTATAACCTCGGCATCAATATCAAATTTTCTGGGTTTTTTTGTCTTGTTGTTTATAACCAGAGAGCTTTTTCTGATTATGTCATCGCTGACAATTTCAGTTATTGTAGTTTCATTATCATCTAAAATAACTCTTCGAAGTTGATTTATTCTTCGTACTTTGGACACCGCAAGATAAACTAAATTCGACCACTCGATGCGATTATCTATGATCCAAACAATTTAATCGGATATAGGTAACCCTTGCGAAGAATGTATTGTCGTTGCGTATCCTAACTTCCATGGGGATTTATCATCACGCAATGCATCTTCGACGACATTGATATCAACCAACACAATATCATTTAACGCGATAATCTGTTTTTCACTTTGTCCAGGAATATCAACTTTGATATTTTGTCTTCGTGTATTCGTAGGACTATAAAACAGTGGCACTGGAAGTGTTGCAAAATTTACTTTATGCGTGTTAAAAAAACTGCATCTGAAGTAGGTCTCTGACTATCTTTCTACCTGCCACTATCAAATCATTTGGTCTCCACGCTTCCCAGAAAAAATCATTTAATGGGGTTTCCGAAATTATTTCACGCGCTATTTCATACTGGATTTTATCCGGTTGTAATTTGATTAGTTTCTTCAAGTCTCGTAATTCATTATCAAGTGCTCTATGATCGGTATCAGTTTCTTCATAATAGTCTACAAAATTCTTTAGCCAATTATGTGGAGACAAACCGACAAATGGTGATGGTTGACCATAATCGCCACACATTGTCACTTTTGTATTCGCTAGCAATAGCCAATCAAGAAATCTTTGTAATAGATGTAGCGACACTGTACATATCTCATCCCAAATGATGATTTCAGGAATATATTTCTCGCCCATTCGATCATGAGTCCATTCGTCACGTTTCCATGGAAAGAAACTGTGATAAGTGCAAACATTAATTCCTCGTTGTTTCATCTCTCTTGCAAGTCACATGAGTCGTCTTCAATGACCCACAAATGCCGTTCAAGTAACTGGTTTTATGTCTACATATTGGATCGGAACACGACGGTGCATTAGATAGTTCTGAAATCTGATTATTTGTCAAGTAATTGTTTCCAATTGTAACATCTGTTGATTGGGAGTAATCACGCAGAATTTCCTCTTTAATTCACCACGATCCCCAACTCTCGTCTGAATTAGTGAATTCAGCCGCTGCTTCTTTATGTTTTACGTCTACATTAAATGAATCAGTGGCGACTCTAACTGCGGTAACAGGAACTCTATTTGTCATTGAATGTAAATTAATAGAACCATAAGCCAACATAAACGACCTTAAGTACGTATATTGAGGATTGTCTCCATCTGTGTAAGTAACAATTGTACCTAATTTAGTTCCATCGGATAACAAAGTGTCTTTACGATAGACGTATATACCCCTAGATGTTACATCTGCGATTATAAAATCGTATTCAGCATTGTATATATGATCCGTCAATTTGTTTTCACGCAACGCATTTGTAAAATGTTCTATTAATCGTTCTGCTACCTGCTACACAATTTATTCTTGACGAATATTTCATGGGTTTTACTTTTCCAATACTCGGTTTATCATTTATCGGATAGATCCTACAAACAACTGCTGTTACAGGATAGGATCTCTCGTAATACGGATTGTCAATCACGATCAGAATTCCTGGCTTGGAATCAAAACTAACAGTGACAGTTCTCAGTTTTTCAGGATGGGTTCAAATTTGTCGTGTATAATCCAATCCCCCGTTTCTGAGCGGATAATGAATTTCACTCTAAAACATTACTTTTTCTTGTCAAGATGTGAGATTATCACTGCTGCTCTTTCTTCGTTCATGGTAGCATCAACACTACCATCAATTCGAAATGTTGACGAACAGTGAGATGCTCCATCCATTAAAACAATCACGGACTCTACCCAACATGCTTCTATCACTTATTAGATTCTTTATTACATCAGTGGAGACTCTATCGAGATTGAATTCAACATTTTTCCAAGGCGTAATTGTCGATAATCTCTTGAACTTCTTCATAGTATAATTAAAGCAAGTATTTGAATAAGAAATTTATTATATAATGAATCATTGTTAATGGATAATGATAGGATCAGTAACCGCTTGTAAAAAATTATGTATAAATTAATTATGTGGATATCATTTACAAAGCGTACGTCGTGGGAGTTTTGGGCCCTTATTTTGCATATTATGTGGGGTATGTGTGCGTGGTAAGTCGCAGTTATGTCTCAATTGCGGTGGAAAGCGATACAGAGAGTTAAAGTGTTATTATGATAAACGAATCAAAGATTCGGACTCTGACTCTGTCCCTGACAAAAACATAAGAACACCTCAAGACTACATTGATAGATTTTCAAGTAATAATTAAATAAAATAATGAATTAGACAAGTAGTATTTAGTTTATAAATGAACCAAGAATTTCAACCACATCCTACGATCGTTGATAATGAATCATCTCCTGTTGGTATTGTCAGACACCGCAGAGTGAAGAAACCATCTTATGCTTAGTGCTGGAGGGAACAAATATTGCTGTCACAGAATCGTATACGAGTGTTTCCATGGATTGATAAAAGATGGTTTTGTAGTTGATCGTATTGATTCTGATCCTAAGAACAATTCTTTACATAATCTTCAATCTATAACACAAAGTGAAAACATCGAACGAGGGACTGGAAGACACTCGAAAAACGCGAAACCTATACAATCATTTAATAGAGAAATTAACGAAGATAGGGTATTTCAATCAATAAGTGAAGGTGGAAAGTATTTTGATATTTCTACATCCTCAGTATTATATGTTGCAGTTCAAATATATCGATCTGCGATTTCAAAGCGAACTGGAAATATAATTAAATCCGTAAACATCTAAAATATTAAGGGGAATAACTCTTGTGTGTTTGTATACTGTTTATGAAGAGAGGTAATCATTACGGATCTCAAAGGGAGAATAACTCGTGTGGGCATGTATACGATTTTTTTTAAACAGAGATATGAGTTACGGATCTCAATGGGATTTTTCTATGACTGAATGACTTTTTTGTTGTGGTTTAACTGCTACGGATCTCAATGGAAATAATCAAGTATTTCTTTTGTGAGAAAACGAATCAAATAGGTTGTATTACAACAATTGAATTCTTTTCTTTGATGTTTTTTTTCAAATATTCGGTTTTCTTTAAATGCTGTCAACAGTCATACTTAATTACACGAAATAATACAAATCACATACCTCTGTCATTGGTTTTCATGTATTAGCTTATATAACATGCTGTCTCCTATAATATTGGGGCTTTAAGCCATTCGAAATTCAAACCATGATACCACCATACGTCACACACCGTTACACGGTGTGAATGTGTTTGGCATTCAACCCGGGTGATTTTTTGGGGGTATGGTGGTTTCCGTTTGAATGTAGAACAGCCCCGTGTGTGTATGGACGTGTGTCAACCTATAATCCATTGTTATATGTTGCATTGTTTTGTGCTGTCCTATTTGTAAATACTTGTATTATCATATCATTTCATTGTAAGTACCATTTTATTGTAAATACCATTTCATTCTAAATACTTGTAATATATGTAATGTGACGTCCATTCACGAAATATTTCTTCTTGGAGTTCTAACCGGTTGTTTGACGAGTTAGATCTCTTTTTGGAGATTATATTTCAAGGTACCTCTGGGTCCGGTCGGATGTGAGTAACACCTGTGTGGTTCCAAATCGGGATATGTTGTCTTATATTGTAACCTCTGCGTCTCTCCGATGTGAATAGCACCTGAGAGGTTCCAAATGGGGTTCATCATATCATAACTTGCATAATATCTTTAGGCGTAATAAGATGTGAATACACCTTAGAAAGAAAAACTGGTTAAAAATTGACCCCAATTTTTTTATTTCATATTAAATATATAATATTTCGTATATGAATTTAAAAATTATGAATGTCATTATTAACGAGATTTCAAATTTGAAAAATCAAGGAATTCAATTGTTAGATAAATTAGATTGTGAACAAATTTGTACTGAATGTCAAGATAATGATGATAGGGCTTGGAATAATAGGTATGTCCTTCCAAGGGAATATGGCTTGATCAAACGAATTCAACACGCAGTATATAATTTCCTTGCATTCTGTAACGACATCAATAAGTTCGTCCCGTTATTCACTGCTGTCGGAAAGGTCAGAAGTGAATTGAAGAAACGATATTAAATCAAACGCACAATTAACTCGAAAATCAAAACAATAAAAGAGAATATCATCCGAAATGAAAGTACCCCTTTAATTGCCTCAAGATAGTAAATGATAATTGACACCATACATACCTGATTAATACAGGTATGGTACACAGGTATGCGCTACTCACCTAGAACGAAATTATATAGACAGGTGATTTAATCACTACGCGAGAGTAAAACACACTGTGAAATTCAAAAGAATTTTGTGGTGAATTTTCACTTCTAATTTAAATCGTACTTTAATTTATAATGGTAAATGAAGCTCTAACAACTAAATTAGCACGTGAACGATTAGCTTCGATTAAGAAGTTTATTCCAGTTCGTGTTTCCGTTCGAAACAAACTAAAAGTAAGACAGCAATTTCAAACTGTTTTCACAACAGATACTGAACAATTATTTAAATCAACTACCACTGCCACGAGAAAAGTCGTATCGACCACTGAGAAAGCCATATGGAGAGATATTCCTGTGGAGCAACAATAAAAAGAAAAAAAAACAGCTCTTCTTCACATACTTGAAAAAATAGAAAAGAGATCCAAGCAAACAAAGAAATCTTTAGAAACACTTCCTGGTGATATAATAGCCACTGCACGACTTCAGGAACAACAAGGTGAACAACGACTAGGTGATATTAAAGAAGAAGAAGAGGGTGATATTGAAGAAGATGAGTGTGATATTATTGAAAAAAAAGAAGAAATTCCGAAAGAGAGAATATATCTACCTGAAGAGATATTTCCGAAAGAAGTGATGAAAGAATTTAAAGATTCCACGGATGATGAATTAGTTGATATTACTGTTAAAAATTTAAAAAGGGAAGAACTGAAAAATATAAAAATGATGGTCTTGAAGACTCTGTAAAAAATTGACACCTGGTATAAAGAATATATTTGGCAAAATACGGTGGAATTAAAACATCAAAATATAATAATAATTTTAATTTGTATATACAAAAGTAAAAGAAAAAAGAAGCGGTCAATCATCATCTGTTTGAAAAGAAGATGATGATGATGCACAAGGTGAAACCGGTTATAACGGAAAGGGATTTTCTCAAAGGGGGATTTCAGATAGTGGTCTAGTTCATTGTCATAATAGTATTCTCGGGGATATATCACGATTAGAACTTCTCGTAGGAGGGAAACGAGTCGGAAATAACTCACCGGAAGTAATTCATGAGGCAGCTGATATCTGCAGACGACTATTTGAGGGTCTTATCATGGATATTGATTTATACGGAGAGCTTTTTGAAGCTAGCAGACGGTTACCTTAGTGATTAATTTGATGACTTCGTCGAAAATCTAAAGGATTTGTGCGATTAGATAAATAGCATTTAAATAAGATGATCGTACATTACAACCACAACCACAACAAACCAACCATGGTCTATGTAGTAAACTTACGATTGTCAGTTTATAGAGTGTACTATGGAGATGGTCTTGGCAATACCATTGCAGGGTTATTTGCAAGAATGGCTCCAAAAATAGCACCAATCGCAAAGCAATTATCAATGAAAGCTATTGATGTTATTCATGATGAGGGTACTAGCGCTGTTGGTGATTTTGCCGGGAAAGCATTTTCCGCGGATAACGAAAACATATTAGCGTTAGTTGGGCGGCGAAGGAAACCGATAACAAAATCACCGATGACTTCGTCATTGGGACCACTTCCATCTACGGAAATTATGCCTGCAAGTATTAGTAAAATAATAAACAATGCGGTGAATCAGAAAATAGCATCACTGAGCAGCGTCGAGGATAATATTACTGCAAATATGATTGCGGTAATTTGTTTGAAATCGCGAGCGAAATCACGATTTAGATCAAGAAATATATAATAATATGTTCAAATCGGTTCCTGATACAGCGTTTGATATGGGCCCCCCAGTACCCAAGCATGATTCTATACGCGATTATAAGTTTTATGCCTATAATGCAGTACAACCAAATAGTCGATCGAGAATCGAACTTCAAGTCCATGATACCAGCAAATACTTTCTACCCTCTGAAGCGTTATCGAAGTAGAAGGAGAAATTGTAACAAATGATCACGACCATAATGATCCGCCATATGCAGATGATAAAAAAAATCCAAGTCGGTTTTGTCAATAATGGTTTCATGGCGCTATTTGAGAGTGCTAGCTACATGATTGATGGAAGAGAAATCGAGTCTAAAGAATATGATGTTGACGTTACCACAACAATTGTGGGGTTGGCAAGATACTCCGATGATTATACAAGATCAGCAGGTCCATCTATGATGTTTGCAAAGGATCTCACTGATCACGATGATCAAATTCAGTATATTAAATTACGGACACCAATTGATACTGCAGTTGCTGATCAACCAGTCGACGTTGAACATCAAGTTAGACCAGCTGCTGACTTTGATGTTATAAAAAAATATTAATACTGATTACAACGTAGGGTTTTCAACACGCGTATCAATGTTGAAATGACGGCATCGACAATTTGCATGAGCTATTCCACTGCATCATACTTTCGGATTTTGTAGAAATGTTAGAAACGTTATCTATGGAGCGAAGCATACAGTAGTACTCGTGCGAAAGGGTAGTGATAATGATGCAATCTGGCAAATTGCTGGTGTTGCTGATGGTAAAGTAAATATAACAAAACTATCACTGTTGATGCCAGTTATGACTCCAACAATCACCACAGAGAAATAATTACTATCATTTATGAGTACAGGCGGCAAATCATTACTAAGATGGGTAACAACTACCACGGATACCACGGATATTACTGTTAATGGTACATTTACTTGGTACATGGCATCAAAACAAGGTGTTTCGGCGCCGCGGCATATATTTGTTGCGTTACAGGATAAGGCGCGATTGGGTTCACAAACCATATGATATTTGATCGAAGTCTCGATAAAGAAAAACGGCCAGGAGGAACCATCAGGGAATATTTTACTTGATTACTAAACCAACTTATAGCACGCGTTTATCATCGTTTGTTGTCATTTATGGGACGCGATAATAATAGTATAGATACCGGTCTGCAAATATCACAGTTGGATATTAGAAAACTATATCCCATCTATTACTTTTCGTTGGAACATCTTGACTTAACCAGACAATCCGTCGTTGACATACACGTTTGAGCTCGTGTAACCGCTACTTCTTCTCCTCCTGATTACAGAGCAGTTGCTGTAATTCACAGTGACAAATCAATGCTACTCGAAGTAGCTGATGCACCAGTGGAAAAATAAGTATTGTCACAATTAGATCAATCTGTTATTAAATAAATAGTCATGTTAGTGTTACGTTAAGTCCTGGTCAAATTAAAAAAATGCAATCGGAATCAGCTAAAAACTGTGGAATCAAACAAATATATCGCTGAAGCACAATCAGATGTCCGGTGGTCAGAATAAATTGTCACTGACAGCTCGTCACACAAAACACTTCAATGATGACATCAAAGATAAGAGAGGTGTTCAGGTCACACTCTCTGCGGCCGCAATTAGGAACATGATACAATCAGGTGGTATATTCCCGTTGTTAGCTGCGATTCCATCATTAATTGAAGCAGCGGCCCCTGTGTTAGCTGTACCGTTGGTACAGCGGCAGGGATGTCACTAGAGAAAACTACCGGACGGGGATACAAAAAAAGAAACTATCAGGAAAGGGTCTAAGATTACCAGGAACTCCGGAAAATTCCCGAGACTAGGAATAGTTTATTAACAAGAATATCACCGATGTCAAATTTTGATTTAATCGATGATTCTAAAAACTAGCGATTAAAATCTTTAGAGGTGTCTTTATGAGAGATCAATTACCACAACAACCAAACAACGCTGAAACCGGTATCATTAATATTGATAACAGCAGCGGACCTGGAACTCACTGGGTTGCACACGCGATTGATCAGCGTGTGATCATCTATTTCGATTCATATGGGTTAGCGCCGCCTAAAGAATTTATGCGTTATATAAACCGCTTAAAAACTTCTATTTGGTATTCTACGCTACCAACACAGAAAATGAATGACCCACCAATATGCGGTATAGAAGTATTAATTGTACTCAATGCTATTTCACCATCGGGCAAAACACCACATTGAACGGTACATGAATATACGAGTAATCGCTTTTTAGAGAGATCTTAGAGTATAATGATTGATATTTGGGGGAGATTTTTATCAAGGCTGAAAAAAACCAAACCTGAAAATATCTGTAACCGGTGATGTAAACAAAATCGAAGATGAAATAGCTGAGATGTTAAACCTCTCAAGTGTTGATCAAAATGAAACAGTTGTATTTCAAGATCGTCAGGGTAAATTGAAAACTAGTAATGTTTCCCTTGATGATATTTTTGTTACACTCAAATCAGGTGTACTTGTATGAACTATTGTGGATAGAAATAACAATTTAGAACCATTAAAAAAAACTAAGCGATGAATATGACTACCATATAACTAAATTCGATCGATTTTCTGAATTACAAAGAAATATTATTGACAGTATTGGCAAACCTCTATTAGATTTCTTTGGAAATCCACCGGTGACCACACTGAAACTCACGGAGATAAAAACCTCCATGTATTATTTTCAAAGTTGCGATCCGATTATGACGCTCGTGTATCTCAATTTACTACGTTACGTAAAAACTTTAACAGGACCGATGACACGATTGATAATTATTTTGGTAAAAATAATTCGAAACCCGTTGATGTTAAAATAGATCTCGCTGATATTAGCACAAAACTCGATGAAATAACAGCGATTAATCGGCGAATCGAAGTTGTTCGCGAAGATATTAAAACGACCAACGATGTCATCAGGGATGATCTACTGAGGATGATAGAAAAACTTGAAAAAATAAAAATCCCTCACGAACAAAATAATATCATAAATAACGTGTACGCGATTCAACACGGATCATTTACGTTGACACCATCCACTAACATATTAAATATCACCACGGCCGTCAAAGGTATGTATCGATGAACACTACTGTCGCCGACTCAATTTAATATTTCATCAACGAGTTCATCTGGGGTCAACAATATGATATCAACGATCATCGACAAGGAAACAACTGAACGATTCATAATAGCATCCACAGATAATAATTAGGCTAGGGTTTCAGTAACATGGTATGTGAAATTCGTAGCGGATGTAAGTAAACATCTGAATGAATTCAGTTGTAATAAATAAAATATAATCATTTGCAACGTCACAGCAATATTGCTATGATCAGGTCAGAGAATTTCAAACTAAACTCAAAACACTCACTCAGGAGTAGGAAGTAAAAATAAAAAAATACCGACCAAGAATCACAGCAGTTGATGTTACCGTGTACTCATTATCAGGTGTAATCACTGGAGCCGGTATAATACTATCCTAGGTGACAATGATTGCCCCGATAGCTGTTCCAATTTGTACATCAGCGACAAGTACAATCGCGGGAATTATTTCAATAATAACAACAAAAAAAAACATCATGCAGCCAGCGTAAACTGCAGGATTACGTAATTACGTTCCATTTTGTGTGAACCGCATACTCCCAATTATCCCAGATTATATTGTCGTCACTCAATGACACATTAATATCCGATAGTGAGTTTTCAGCGATGGTACATGTGTATGGTTCTGCGATGTCAAAATTAGAAAAACAACATGAGTATGATAACAATGGCAACATCGCAAGAACTACTTCAACGAATAGCGGAAAACACACACGGTAAAAGCCAACATGATCTCAATAACATCAACGAATCCTGAATTCAGTGTCAATTTCCCTACCGCGATTCCAGTTAAGGAGATAGCACTAGGAAAATTACGAGTGTATCACAGTTGGCCTAATATTAGATCAAAATCATTTGGTGGTCAACAACCGAATAATTCCCTGGTGCTTGCGAGTTCCAGACTGGAGCGCTGTTTCCATACCATCTTGGTCATACCAAATCGAACAAATCAATAACGAATTAAATCGCAGAATAAAATCCATTGCTGGAAAAGTATCAAAAATCGCTAGAACAGTTCATGAACCAACACTATCATCTGTCTTTGAGATAAACTCAACCGGGTATGTCGTAAATATATATCAGAGTTCTATAAGAACAATATTGGGTTGGCCTGAAATCCCACATCGACATGAAACCGTTTAAATACCACCTGTATCGAAAAAATCTGGTTTTGTTTCAACGAAGGAAGATTATCATTGTTATCGTGGATGGGTTAACGGTACATTCACAAACAGTTTAGGTTATTATGCTGAACCACTATATCATTCTGATTTTGCTCATGGTTTCTTTGAGTTAGAAGAATCCAGGGACGATAAGTACTATGTAATAAAGGAATTCACCATGAGCAAACAATTCACGGATATGAATTTCAGGTTTGAAAAAATTGAAAATAAACTTTATAGAAGAAGTTAGTAAAACCCCACCTAACCGAGATGAAACCATCAATACATGGAGGTAATAAAATTATCGCAGACATGGAATTTTTCAATTCGCTATTTGTTCGATTTATATTAGATCATAATAGTCCTAAAAAGAGAGCAGAATTTGCAAAGAAACTTAATATACGCATAGAAGATATCCTCCCCAATTTTAAGTTGCCAAACTATAATGCACCAGCACTAAAAAAATCTCTCAATGATGCCATAGATGATGGTTTCAAAAGGATTCACGACGCATGGAAAAAATAACACAATAACAAACTACAACAATCCTCAAAGTTATCCGATTCCCCCTCCCTGCTGCTAAAACATTTGTAATTTCAACATCGTGATCCCCATCATCCAAGTTGATATTGATAAACATGTATATCAAATGGGAGTTAGCAAGTTATATGAACGTGTTAAGTGGCTATACTCCAGTTATATTATGCTATGTCGAACACGGACATGTAATGTTAAATTTGTATATCAGGTGTATGCACCAGGACAACAACAGTGTGAAAAGCATAGATCAAAAAAGACTAGTCACGGACTGTTTTTTTTTTCCATATCTAATTCGCACCAGAAATTAGTATCTATTAAATAGTGGGTTATGACAACATTTTCAGCTCTTCCTCTGGCTATGCAATTATCTGCCTAGCGAGACTAAAAGTCAGGTGTCATTCATTGGAGAGTATAACCAAGATTAGATCTTTGAGTTACAGATATACTTGATTGGGATATTTTTATATTTTTATATTTAGTAATATGCAATAGCTACAATTAATGCCACTTGATATCTTCTTATGATGTTGACTAATCTAATACAGTCTTGAAGAAGTGTGATGGAAATCTACGTTCTACCTACTGAACATATGTTCTTGGAGCAAGTTTACCACCCATCCACCCACCGACCAATAGAACGAAATGCAAACACTAACTTGCCTTTTCATGATATGATACAAATATATGCCTTCTCACTTACATTAAGTTTGTTTATCATAGTGATATGGTATTTAATGAGAGACTTTTAATGAAGAATACTTTGATGAAGAATATTTTTATAGAATATAAAGTACATATAATTATGTATGTCGATTAAGCCACTTAAAGTTGTTGTTAGAGGATGAGACGCCTAAAAATAAATCTTTATAGCATAAATGTACCCTTTCATATAACTTGTTAACTTAGGTTTAGAAAACAAAATTAAGTCGAACAAAATGCATTCATTTTCAATGCTTATTTGTGTTGAAACATGTATGTTCAGTGTTTCAGATGTGCTTCAAACGCTTTCATTGCATAATATTGAAACCTTTTATTTCATAATTGTTTATTCACACTCTTAAATATATGTTTAAACACTAAATATCTTTAAACAATTATCTGCAATGAACTTGTACAAATAGTCTTACACGAAATAGTTAGCTTCGTGTTTCGTTTTAAGAATGCACCTTGTAAATTCAGAAAAGTTTTTTTCCATATTGAATTAACGTTTTTTGGTACTAAAGTTTAATTTCATATATTGCCTTTCAAAATCGTTATATAAGATTATTCACTAGATGATGCCCAAAGAATTACAAATACACAAGGTTTTAACCATTTTGATCTCGTGTTTTCCCAATAAATGATTTAAACTTTAAATTGTCGAAGATAGTTTAGCAAATATATTGCTGGAAATCCCATACATTTTTAACATGAAAACATACATATTCTGACAACGGGTGTCTCAGTTGCTCAGAGGCTTTATTATCTGTTTTTTGACACTAGCGTTTTAGGTTTCATAGGAAGCCTTAGTTTGACAAATAGACACCTATACAAGTTAGTATGTTCACCCTCTCTGCTGCTGGTAGTCTTAATTTCATGTGGAGGTATCACATGTTGGTAAACTGCTAATGAACAAGAACATATATTTAAAGAATATTCATTACTCACGTGTCTTAATAACAAAGATTCGGCCAGGTCACAATGAATTTTGAGAGCATCAAATCCTAGAGTCATTCGCATGTCAAACAAAACAACAATATATCCTTTGCTTTGAGTAGTGAGCTTGTATTCAGATCACGTATCGCCAGTTTAGATAAAATATTAAAACCATACAGCGGAATGTTCAAAACCTTATATCGACTACCATTGGTATAGTTTGTTTGATATTGACCAACCTATTACGTTGCAGATGGTGAATATATGTTCCATAAATAGCTCCGTAGCAGACGCGCTTAACGAATTTGCATACGCTTAAATAAAACCCTAAAACTGATTAGAAACATCATAGAAAAGGGAAACTAATGCAATGATAAACAAAATTGCAATTGCACAATTTTAATTTTGTTTTGTTTAGTTTATCGTGGTATAATCTGTCAGTTGCAGACTCATACAACTTACATAATGCCCGATGCGCTTAATTAATTGTGTGTGTCGGCAACACACAGTTTATACAAAAATAAACTTATAAAATAACATCATTAAAATCTTCAATACCTGATTGCAATATCGATGGTAAAAAAAAATCAAGGATAATCCATTAACATTTTGTTTTGAATTTTATTTAGTTAGGGTGGAGCTGCTATTTTGTTGTTATGCCGATTCTAGTGCCTCTACTATTACTCTTTGTTAAACCACAAACTTCTCATGTGTTAAAACATTTTTTAGAATACAATGTTATACGCCTCGTCGTTTTAGCTAATCTTAATCTACCTATTTCTTTCTAATATATGGAATAGTATGTAGAACATGGTGAATATCTGCAGTTCAATTTCATTACATGCAAAGAATTTTCGACATTTAAGACAATACTACGCATCAAAAACAATACTTCACAATCACGCAGTAAAAGTAAGATATATTTTAGATTGTATGCAACAGTGAAACTATTGTCCACGATGTGTTAAATTTACCTCTGTTAATACTAGAACACAATATATTGGAGTAAGCCTCAACCTGTATTTACATGTAGGTTAGAGTTGCAAGCCCATGTTGGACTGTACTAGTTTATTTTCTTCGAGAAGACAACTTGAAATATAAAAATGTTTGATTCCTATAATGAATTAACTAAATAATAAAAACTCCTGACAAAAGAACGAGAGTGGGCGATGACAGCATCTGCATTTTGTTTCAAATTCGCAACCTAAATTGTAGTGTACCTTACAGAAGCCAACAGATTACTGTCAAGTTTTTTTTCACATCAGTAATGCCATTTAATACCAATTCAAATTATGAGTTTACATTGCCTTCAGAATCTTACTGCTTTTGATATAAATATTTTCAATTTGCAGAATTACAATAAATCAGATATTTACAAACCATAATTGCGCATGACATGCATTCATCCTAACATATCATTCTTGACAAAAAAGCCAGCTGCACTCCAAATAGAATATATCGATAAGACGCAAATCATAATTAGTATTACGTAGTGTGAATAGGTACAAATAATGTATGCAATCTGTAAACAGTTTATCTGGTCGTGAGAGAAAATCTACATTTTAAGTAATTTAGACGGCTTTTCTTCGTTCCACTACGTAATAGATGCGACTACATTTATGAATCTTAATTGTATTTTTCAATGTGAGAGGAGAAAGACAGGGGATGAAATGACGGAGAGTTAACTCTTCAAAAGAATGTTAGGAGTGTTCCTGTAAAAAAGCAAATATGTTAATATTTCAATCGGACATGCGTTTAAAATATAAAGTTAACTTGAGAAGGACGCACCAAACAAAAATTAAAGATATCGTCTGAAACTGTGACATCGCACCATTTTAAATCAGTCGAAGTTAATAAACCTATCTGGAAGGGCCATTCGTAAACAACATGGTTACAAAGCTAACTTTGTAACTTTTTTCCATGATTTTAGGTTATAGATAACTTTTTGTTGTGCTTAGAATATTCCATGCAACACACACACACACACACACAAACACACACATACATATATATATATATATATATATATATATATATATATATATATATATATATATATATATACATATATACATATATATATTTCCTGCCATAAAGTAGTATGATTACATAGTTTTGCTCTTGGATTAGAAGAATAAAGAATTTTTATATCAGGTGTGCAAGTTTAATTGGTATGGGTATAAAAACCACGTGAATTGCAGTTCCAAAGAAACTCTCACACCCAAACCCACCCATCCCCAGGTAAATACATTCAATGGTTCGACTCTTACTGAATTTACACGTTCGTATGTGATATTCAATGTTACTCTCTCTCTGTTACAATTTACAACAAACGGTGCAAGATTTACAAAAAAAAACTCAATTCATTAAATTAAAATACAATTGTTTAAGTATTGGTTGTAATTCTCATCATAAAACAAGTATGTTTGAAAAGAAAAATTAAACAAAGATATGTGAGCGTTCCATACAAACTGATATTAATCTGAAATTAAAGTCACAGTATATTACTGAATTAGATTGCAAGGTTACTAAGGCCACAAATTTCACGATTAGTTGCAGAAAAAAGGAAAAGAGACCCAATTGGCACAAAATGAGATATCAATTTTTGTTTGTTTTTAAGCCGTTACAATTATAAATTTGGCAGACAGGTCCGCTCTCTAATATTTCGAAAATACCTCAAATACAAACAATTCCACTGATTCAATCAACACAAGACAACATTCACTAATTCGGCCTAATTGTGTATAATCATCTCTTAGCCAAACGGCAATAGTTTCGTTATATCTTTATCATTACATGTTCTAAACTTGTACATGCTGCACTGTTTAGTTGGTATATATCGCTATCGCACATGTATATATAGTTAAGAAACCAAGGAACGTTTTGATTTGAATTCAGATGGACGATTTTGGTAATGTGATATCATACTGCAATGTCCGAATGTAAGACGTTATTGGAGAAATGTATTTCAATTTTTAGACCATTTTGCCTCAAGCGTATATAACTAAAGATCTAATATTCATTACAGAATATTGAAACTCCCACCATCTATCTCTCTCTCTCTCTCTCTCGCTCTCTCTCTCTCTCTCTCTCTCTCTCTCTCTCTCTCTCTCTCTATCTAGCTCTTAATTTATATATTTATATAGATATATATCTATATCTATCGATCTGCCTATATATCTATCTATCTATCTATCTATCTATCTATCTATCTATCTATCTATCAATCTATCTATCTATCTATCTTTCTATCTATCTTTATTTCTATCTATCTATAACTCTATTGATCTATCTATCTATCTATCTATCTATCTATCTATCTATCTATCTATCTATCTATCTATCTATCTATCGATCGATCTATCAATCTATCTATCTATCTATATATCTATCTACTTGTCTGTCTGTCTGTACATTTAAATGGTAATGAGTGTAAGAATTTAGATCTATCAAAACTAAGTTCATTTTATGAAGAACATGTTAGATAGCTGGTTGTTCTATCTATCTATCTGTCCATCTATCTATCCATCCATCTATCCATCCATCCATCCATCCATGCATCCACCCATCCATCCATCCATCCATCTATCCATCCATCCATCCATTCATTGTTCTATTTATCTACCTATCTATCTATCTATATATCTATCTATCTATCTATCTATCTATCTATCTATCTATCTATCTATCTATCTATCTATCTATCGATCGATCTATCTATCTATCTATCTATCTATTTATTTATCTATCTATCTATCTATCTATCTTTCTATCTATCTATAAATCTATCTATCTATATATCTATATATCTATCTATCTATCTATCTATCTATCTATCTATCTATCTATCTATCTATCTCTCTATCTATTGTGTTTCTAGTTTCTTCAACTTCTTGCGGATGCTGCAAAATGTCAAAATCGATGACCCAAAGCGACACATATGTTATTGTATGTAAATTTATGTACGCGTAAACTATATCCCGGATATTTTACATCAGTAGTAAGAGGCTATTAAGCAAATTTAGAGAATTATTTAATAGAAAATGTGTCAGCTGGAAAAGATAATTACATTGGGATCCAGTGCATTTGAAAGGACTGTTATATGCCATATGATTTGTATTCTTTATATATATATATATATATATATATATATATATATATATATATATATATATATATATATATATACGCTACACCAAGCCTGATGAATATTTCTTAGTGTATGCGTATCAATTCCATTAAACATAGAAATAATATTACATTTGTCTCTGATCACTTGTGGAATTTGTGTATACCGTTGAACAACATCAACTACATCAATATTTGTATGGCTGCCTCGGGAAAATGTTCTATATAGACTTGAGTGCGTGTCCAGGATCACATAATCATTCACCACCTAATTGGTAATATATCCATAAATGGAATCAACACTATGTGCTTCATTGATATCAGTAATACGTTTAATAACATCACCATCTTCATTTGAAGATTTCGCGTTTTCATTAAAATCATTTACTACTTCGTAGCATCGTTTATGATCTACGGATGGTGCCACTAAATACAATTTATCCCACTTCATCTATCTCATTATCAGATGTAGTAGCAATTGTGTTTATCCACTTCCAGACGGATGTATGATAATCATGCTGATCGAATTTGTTAGCTCAGCAATATGCTTAAAAGGTTAATGTTCTTTTGTCGCTGAAAATTCAATTACATTCATGTTATTATACATAAATTATGGATCTATATTCTGTGAAATGTACGACGCGTACTAGCACAAACGACTTAACAACAACTACAACAAAACTAAAAGACCATTGCTCACCGGCAAGTGTGCACAATGAGACACAGAAATTTAGGTTTATTTCTACATAATCAGCTGATGATTTAAAAGAAACAAAAAAAAAACACTTAGGTGATATTGTAGCAAAATTGACAAACTTACCAAGGACTCCATGGGTTAAATATCAGGAGAAACACATCTTCCAGTATATAATTACTGCGGCCTTGGAACCAAACTTGATATCAGATTTGACAACCACGACCAACCAAGACCAGGTGAATATCTTATAAAAGTTATTGATAAGGCTTGACATGCTCATGATGTGTCTAATAAAATTAACAATCTGCAGCATAAACATATCGCATATGTGAAATTGATTCACACGTTAAATTCAATACGAATAAATATTTCAAGGAACTCATTAATATACTGGTAAGTAAGTTCATCGATGAAGGGTAAACTAGTGCTAGGTGCCAGTAATTAATCGGCTGATTAACATTATTATGAAATATATGTATTATTCTCCAAGAGGATACTAGAGAGGTAACGCAGCTATTAGCAAATTCGCCGAAGCAGCAAAGGTCAACAAAGTTACTGCAGCAGATTGATTTTGAAAGCAGGCAATATGGCAGATACATCTATCAGCGCCTAAACAAATTCACTTTGCAAATGTTATGTGATCGTTCCAATTGTGGTTCATCAGGCGGATATATTATTCTTAACACGTGATACTAGAGGTCGTGTAATAAACAGGTACGAGTTATCCATTGTTGATGTTGCGAATAGATACAAAGAAGGTGAGCCATTATCTACAAAGGCAGCATCATAAACTGCTTACGCGTTTGAACGATTTTTTTTTATATGACCTCGGCAAGGGCCCAATCTATTATAGGTTGATCCTGGCAAGGAATTACAAGGTGCATTGATATCATGAATGAAGCAACATAATGTCACCATCAGACGCGGACATACTGCAATTCACCGCGATCAGGCAATTGTTGAACGATTTAATCGAACACTTGCAGAACGTTTATTTGAATTTCAAGAAGCGAAGGAATTTATTCAAAATAAGCTATCTCGAGAATGGGTTGCAAGATTACAGAGTTTTATCAATGCATTCAAAATGAAATACTCGAACAATCAATATGAAACCTAATAGCACGATCACTATATATATATAGATATATACATATATATATATATATATATATATATATATATATATATATATATATATATATATATATATATATATATATATAGATATATACCCGCACTTAATGATCTTTCAAAACAAAAAATACTTGCCAATGTTTCTGAGTTGGAGGTAGAAAAAAATCTTTTGATCCAATATGGAGTGCCACATCACACAAAATAACACACAACAACCATAACTATAACATTATCCAATTACAGCTCGCACAGTGATTATTCTGCTGTTGTTTCAGCATCAATATCAAAATCGCGATTACTTTTGTGTTGTGGCTTTGTTTATAACTAGCGAGTTTTTTCGTATTATATCATTGCTGACAATTCATTGGTCATGTTGTCATTATTATTTAAGATAATTCTCCAAAGTTGATTTTTTTTTCTAACTCATGATACTGCGAGATAAACTAAAAATTCTACCACTCGATTCCATCATCTATGATCCAAACCATTGTATTCGACATGATTAACCCCTGAGATGAGTGTATCGTAATCGCGTATCCTTGCGTTCAGGCAGATTTGTCAGCGCGCAAAGCATCTTTTACAACATAAATTTTGACCAGAGCAATATCACTTAACACAAGATTCTGTTTTTTTTTCTTCTGTTTTCCCAGGAACATCAACTTCAATATTCTGTATCCGTGTATCAGCTGGTCTATAACAAAACGGTACGGGAAGCTTTGGGAACCTTTCTTTATGTTTTTTTTTAAACAACCTCTGAAAGTTTCTGGAATTACTTTTCGCTCTATTTCACACTGAATTTTATCCGACTGTAATCTGATTAATTTCTTGAACTC
This sequence comes from Unio delphinus, assembly GCA_029339505.1. Lineage (NCBI taxonomy): Eukaryota > Metazoa > Mollusca > Bivalvia > Unionida > Unionidae > Unio > Unio delphinus. Next base: position 4,686,518 of record JAQISU010001240.1, on the reverse strand, counting down.
CCTTGATCTAGTCTTGCATTCTATGATCAGTATTAATTTTTTCGGATTAATCTACAAATTGCTTCAGCCAATCACGCGGAGAAAAATCAACAAATGCAAGTGTTTGACCATGACATCTTCTGATTCAAAACAATTATGTAACATTTCCTGTATTATTCTCCAGGATCCCAATGGAGCATCAGCATTTGTAAAATGGGCCACTATTTCTATATACTAACTTTCTATATAACATGAATGCGTGGCAGCTCTGACTGCGGTGTCAGGACATTTCTTTATAATGGATAGCTGGTTTATAGAAACAAGCCATCACAGATGACCTTGATGTGTATAATGAGCAGATTTGCTATCGATGTAACTAACATTTGTACGAAATCGTGTTCCATCAGACAAATAGGCATTTGCACGACTGACAAATATATGTTTCGCTGTTGCATCCGCGATTATAAAGGCGTATTTAGCGTCATCTAGAACCAGTGATGCGTAATGTCGTTTGTCATCATATGTTCCACCTTGAGTAAATTTACCGACTATTCTTCTACCGAGATATTTGGCGTTTTAATCATTACTTTTGCATATACAAGTATAGATCTCCATAGATCGTTTAACAATATAGTTTTAAGCGCGATCAGAAAAATGTCCTTGCAATCGTTAATAATACTATCAAGACTATCAGCATCAGGCTGTGGTAGTCAAAGCTTAGTCTGCGCTTTATATATGATATCAGTATACCGTAATAAGTCTAATGGTGCCCATTATTGTTCGGTTAAGTGTCTATCTTACCAAAGATAACTAATCGGATGGAGTCCTTTAGCGATTTAGAAAGATATTACACGAGCAAATCCGGTTCGATCAAAGTCTGGTGATTGTCCATTAATCGCAACTTGTGTCACCTCGTGCGTGGGATTTCCAAATCGTTTATAATACCGAGCGCACTCCCATACCAGAGTTGCCATATGTTGTAGATGATATTACTAGATCGGCTCTCTCAAACAAATATAGCCAGAAAATTATGTTTGAATATTATATATATATCTGAATCGAAGGGAGATAACTCCGGTGGCAATGCGTAACGTTATAACGTTATTAAAGTTACTCTAGTGATCTCAGAGTTTGTCCTTGAGAAAGTCAATGTCGTTATTTTTACCGAGATAATCCGACTTGTTAAGTAAAACTGAATATTTGTTTGCGATTTAAAACTTCTGTCTGTGCTTTAAAGGTTTCCTATACTATATCATTTGTTTACAGTCTAAAAGTAATTGTCTCTGGGAATGTAGCTATATAATAATCTGAAATATATATCAATTAAGAAAGTCTATAGCACTGAAAATCAGAGGTTGGAATCCATATCAGGCATAATGTCGACGGTTGAGTAATAGCGGTTTTTCTATATAAGTGAGGGCGCCAGCCCAAAAGACTTTCATGTACATCACCCATCGTGTTGGGTGCGATTATGCAACCCCTTCCCCATTTATTCGATCTTGTGGGAGGTGTGCATGAAATATGAATGTATGGACAGCCTTCTGAAAATTCTAACTTTCGTTTCGCTTAGAGAATTCGCTGTAGGTATGTCTATGGACGACCCTAAAATAAACTTTAGGGTTATTTACTACTAAATAAATGAACAATCGTCCGTGCTGCTAATTCTGATAGGGTATTTACTAGTAAAAATCACAAAATAGACCGATTTCACAATAATATTATTCAATAATAATGTATTATGGGATTGAATATATATATATATATATATATATATATATATATATATATATATATATATTCTGTGCAAATTGACATATTTGCTCTGTCTGGGAGGGTAATTGCTTGTAAAAATCACGAACATCGCCCTTGCTGCTAATTTTGATAGTGTATTTACTACCAAAAATAATGAAAATCGACACATTCATAATAATATATCATCATAAACCTATTATGCGACTGAAAATATTTTATTTATTTTTTTGTATATATTTATTTGTATTTATATATATATATATATATATATTCTATTCACACTGACATATTTGTTCATTCTGAATGGGTAATTTAACAAAATCACGAAAATTTTCCGATTTCACAATAATATATAAGAATAATTCTCTAACCCTAACCCTAACCTTATCGTCCTATTTCGTAATTTTTACAGGGTCTTTACTGGTAAAAATAATAAAAATCGACCGACTTGCTGATTCTCATAGGGTAATTACAACTATATATTGTGCAAATTGATTGATTTTGTACGGGAATTTTCAAAATAATATTATTCTGAATCAGAAATATCTTTATCTGTAATTTCTCTTGAGATAAATCAATTAAATTAGAGTTTTGGTCTGTAAGTTTGAAATTCATCGTAGTTAGTGAATTATTATGGCATCGGAGATATAATGGGTTAACTGGTACATTTACGATAAACTTCTAAGGGATACTTGAGGCACCTTTATCGTGTCTTACGTGCATTTTGTACAATTTATGCCTCGTACTCACCCTGGCAAAGCTGAAACTATACTTGACACGAACATAGTAAAAGGTGCGAGATATGTTTAAAGCAGCAAGTGTCCTTTTCCCCAGTGACATTATATAAAATCTATGCAAGTCAAGAATGTGAGAACATAATTTTCATGTCCACAGATTCACTTACCGATAACATGTAACATATTTTAAAATGCAATATGAATTCAAGATTAAACAGAATGAAATATATTTTAAATAAACTTAAGATTGTTCAGCGGGAACCTAACTATTTAATTTTGGCTATGAAGAGAAGCGATACGTGTTTATAATTATTAAAATATGAAAAAAACACATCCACCTACCCACACCACCAAACCCACCCATACACTCGCACCCATATATATATATATATATATATATATATATATATATATATATATATATATATATATATATATATATTGCTGATATATACGAGATTAAAATCAATTCAAATGCAGTTTACCCCTTATTTTGAAATAAACCCCATAACTCGTAAACATAAAATAGCTATATATATATATATATATATATATATATATATATATATATATATATATATATATATATATATATATATATTCTCATATTTTACGAATAAATGTGTGTATAAATCAATAGCAAATGTACACACGGTTTTGTGTATAAGGGAACTCAATAATAACACTATCAATAATGCATCGGAAATCTACGCAGCCCCATTGGTCATACTGCATTTTTAATAATCTTCAAATATTTTCATATAGTACCCCGACATATGCAAATATTAGGCACACAGTACGTTGCTGATTGTGGTTAGTCATATATTACATTTAGTTTAATTCTATAAATTATTATCTATCTTGACTTGATTGCCAAATGGGACAAAACCTGATCTTTGCGGATAGCGAACCGGATTAGAGAGATTTTCGCTAATGACAAGGTTTTCTAGCAGGTTATGGAAAAATTGTTTTATGTGCTGAATGTGCCCGGGAATAGTGAAATATCTGTATATCCAAAACGTCTATCACGTTAGTCATTTTGTTCAAAAGAACACTGATTTCCAGAGATATGTTGAATGGGTTTTTTTTCGGGCTTGGGTTAATCTGACATCTGGTATTTTTTTTGTTTTGCCAATTCGTTGCTATCAACTGACTTGTATGATTGCGAGATGCAGTCTTCTTTTCATTTTCAAGGATGCATTTGTTGTCACCGTCGACAATAAGCCTTACCTCACTGATTGCACTGCGTTTAATTATGTAGTGTCAATACAACCCACCACGTTTGCTGTACCTGTACGTTATACAGAATGCGCAGCCGTTCAGCTGAAGCCTACACAATTGATTCAGTATTACTGAGCAATGCTGTCGACATTCGTGTTTGTATTATAACTTGGCTAAACAAGCAGTGTAAGATGACAATATACCTGATCTGAAAGTTTCGGTGAGTTAGCTTAATGACGTTACGTACCTCTAACTTGTCTCTGCGGTGTACGATTATAACGACGGTGATGTCAGAGGTAAAGTTTCTTAATTTTATTAGATCTGAATAAAAATGGGCTGGAATACGCCAACCAATACGCGTACTAACTGTGAAAAATATCATAACCTTTGTTGAAAGGTTGACATACCATTTCTTTTTTCTGTCCAATTGCTCAATTCCCACATATCGTGTCTTTCATAGTAAGGCAATTTTGTATTCCTGTCAGAGATGTAATTACCAAAGTCAGTTAAGGCTATCCACAAAGACGCTACATTGCATGTATTTTCACTTCGGTAAGAATTAATGTAGTAACCCTTTAAACCATCCCCCTTCGAGGTGATTAATTTTTGCATTTGTAGTGACCAACAAATCCAAATAATCCATAGTTGTTTTCGGCCACTTGTCGATACGTAAGTCCAGGTCTTTGTTGGCATAAAAAGGCGTGAAGACGTCAACTTCAAGAACCTTGACCGCACATAATCGTGGCTGTTATTAGCCAAAATGCAAATATAAGCGATTCGTCACATTTATTGATGCGTGGAGTGCGTTGCTCTGATTCAAATATGCACAGTAATGAAATATCTTCCACTAAATATAATTCATGTTATCGTCAGCAGCAAAATTGTGGACGGGGCGAATAATCTTCAGGGACGGTAAACAGACCAACCGGATTCTTATACCGCTTTGTCGTTAAAATCTTTTAACACATTGTAGCATCACTGATCATCTAGACTTGGAGATATCAAATACAACTTGTCCCATTTCAACCATCTCGTTATTAAATTAAGTAACAATTGTGTTTTGTCACATCCGGATGGTCCGATTATAATCATTCTAATTGAATTCGGCAACATCGCATGGTGTTTAATAGGTTCCCGTCATCGTGTAGCTCAATAATCAATTACATTCATGTTATTATAAATATATTATGGATCTAGATTGTGTGAAATGTAAGGCGCGTACTGGCACAAATGACTTGACGACAATTACAACTAAATATAACATATCAGCACTTTCCGGTAAGTGTGTATAATGTAGTACAAAAAAATTTAGATTTGCTTCCAAGGATTTTTAAAAAAAACGAGGAGGTGATATTGCAGCCAAGCTAGCTAAACTCCAGGGAACACCATGGGCAAAGTATCCAGGAGAAAATCACCTTCCAGGATATAGTTATTGTGGACCCTGGACTCGACTCGATATCAGACTCGATGATCAAAACACACCCCGACCCGGTGATTATCGAATAAAAGCAGCAGTCTGCAACACAGACATCTCGCAGATGTAAAATTAATTGATGCGTTGGATTCTATCACTGATAAATCCTTCAAAGAATAGTTGGCTTCATGGTTAGTAAAATCAGCTATGAAAGGTAAATTGATGTTAGGTGCCGGTAATTAATAACAACATGGAATCTATTTATTATTCACCAAAAGGATACTGGAGGGGCAAAGCAGCAATTAGTAAACTCGCTAGCGCCGCAGGGGTGAAAAATACCACCGCGGTTAATTGGTTATCCAAACAGGCGATATGGCAAATGTATCTACCTGCGACTAAACAAATTAACTACTCGCTTTTTGATGTAACCGTTCAAATGAAGTTCATGAGGCTGATATATTATTTCTGCCGCATGATGGTGGTTAAAAATACGAGCTAACCATAGTTCAATTTGCTAGTCGATACAAACAATCAGAACCGCTAAAGAAAAAATCATCAACTGAAGTTGCTTCTGCATTTGAAAGGATTTATCGAAGGGGGCCTCTGCGCTGGCGAAATCTATTACAAGTTTATCCTGGCAAGGAATTCCAGGGTGCGGTTCTATCAACAATGAAGCATCATAATGTCACCATACGACGAGGGCATACTGCACTACATCGCGATCAGGCAATTGTTGAAATATTTAATCGACCACTTGCTGAGCGGTTATTTGGATATCAATACGCGAAAGAATTTATTCAGGACAAAGGATCTCGTGAATGGGTTAAGAGATTACCAGGCGTAATTACCGCTCTAAATAGTGAGATTGCTTGAACAATCAACATGAAACCTAACAACGCTATTAAAAAGAAGTATATACCCGTACAACCGCAAAAAGATTTTTCAAAACAACCAATACTTGGCAATGTAACTGTTAGGTATTTATATGAACCAGGAGAGCTCAAAGGTGGCAAAAAAAGAGCTACTGATCCTATTTGGAGTGTCACCGTGCATAAAATATCTAGCATAACACGATCTACAGGTAGAAAGCCAGTCTATAGATTGGAAGCAACTACTCCTCAATGAGGATTTATTTGTGAACAACTACAAGTAATACTTGAGGTTAATCAATTACCAACGCGTGGTCTAAACTAGCGCCTCTTCGGCTGTTGCATTCCACACAAGTCAGCATCACATTATCTCGGGTATGACCAATACTGCTATTCTTTCTATCTACGGTAAATTGTCGAGAGTCTTTATCCGACCAACACGAACTCATTATACAATTGCAACTCGCGCAGTGATTATTCTGTTGTTGTTTCAGTGTGATTATTAATTCAGCATCAATATCAAATTCTCTGTTATTTTTTTTATCCTGTTGTTTATAACCAGATATTTTTTTCTGAATACATCCTTGACGTTGTCAGCACTGATAATATCACTTCTTGTAGTGTCATTATCATCAAAAACAACTATTCGAAGTTGATTTATTCTTCTTAATCTGGATACTGCGAGATAAACTAAATTCGACCACTCGATGTGATTATCCACCATCCAAACAATTGTATATGATATAGTCAATCCCTGTGAAGAATGTATCGTCGCTGCGTAACCTAGCGTTCATTGGGATTTATCAGCGCGCATTGCATCTTCAACGACATTGATATCAACCAGAATAATATCATTTAACACTAAATTCTGCTTTTTTTGCTACCCAGGAATATCTACTTCGATATTCTGTTTTTGTGTATCCTTGGGTCTATAACAGAATGGCACTGGAAGTGTTGCACATTTTTATTTGTGTGTTTCAAATAATTTCATCTGAAGTGTGTCATTGACTATTTTTCTACTTGCTACTTCAAAATCGTTTGGTTCCCAGAAATCTTGTAATGGTGTTTCTGAAATTATTTCACGCGCTATCTCACATTGAATTATATCAGGTTGTAATCTAATTAGTTTCTTGAACTCGCGCAATTGTTCATCAAGTGCTCTATGATCGGTGTTAATTTCTTCATAATAGTCTACACCATTCTTCAACCAATCATGTGGCGATAAATCGACAAATGGTAGTGGATGGCCATGATCGCCGCACATTATCACTGCTGTGTTCCCTAACAATAACCAATCGAGAAATTTTTGTAATACATCTAATGACACCGTGCATATTTCATCCCAAATAATGACTTCAGGAATAAATTTCTCACCCATTCGTTCAGGAATCCGTTCATCGCCATTCCATCGAAAGAAACTATGATAAGTGCATGCATCCACCCCTCGTTGTTTCATCTCTCTGGCAAGTCTATGGGTCGGTGTTATCACGATTATGTTTGATTTGGAAACGCTAGCGTTTCTACAAAATAACTCAATCGCACGAGTCGTCTTTCCTGACCCACCTAAACAGCCGTTTAAATAAACTGTTTTATATCTGCATATTGGATCAGATATCTGCAGTGCATTAGATAGTTCTGATATCTGATTATTTTTCAAATATTTATCTTCAGTTGTAACATCTGCTGATTTGGAATAGTCACGTAGCATTTCCCGGTTAATTCTCAATGATCCCGAACTCTAGTCACAATTAGTGAATTCAGCCACTGCGTTGCTGTGTTTCATGTCTATGTAAAATGAATCAGTGGCGACTCTAACTGCGGTGTCAGGAAATATATTTATCATCGAACAAAAAATTAACAGAAGCATAAGCCAGCATAGACGCCCTCAAATATGTATACTGAAGAATGTATTCAATGATGTAAGCAGCAATTGTACCCAATTTGGTTCCATCGGAAAAGAAAGCGTCTTCACGATTTACATATATACCCTTAAATGTTACATCCCCGATTATACAATCGTATTCGACGTTATCTATAATCAACCGGGAAGAATTTCGGTTATTGTCGTCCTTTCCACCCTCTGTGAATTTACCGATTATTCTTCTACCGAGATCTTTTGCGTCTTGTTTTCTAATTTCAAATGGCTGTTTGGACTATTTCACGATAACTTCTTTGTCGAGATAGGGGAAATGTTTTCTATTTTCGCTGATTATACTATCTAGATCGGGTTGTGGTAACCAAACCTCAGTCTGCGCGTGATATGATATAATTGCTTCACCGACAATCAACGATATCAGCATTCCACAATCAATCATATATCGTAATAGCAATATTGGCATCCAGTGTTTTTCAGAGATATGTCTACCAATTAAAATATTACAACACGGATGGAGTACTGAGTACTGTAGCCAATTCAAATGATACTACACGAGCGAATCCAGTTAAATTAAAATCAAGTAGTGGTCCATTAGTAGCAACACGGGTCATTTCATGTGTGGGATTTACAAATCGCTTGAAGTATTCAGCGCATTCTCCGTATCCAAGAAAACTCGGTGGATAACACGCGACTCTATCAGCCGAAATAATATTTTCAGAGGTGTATTTTGTATTTCATAACCACCTTGATTGTATTCGATGCAGCTTGATTTGATGTCTGTGAGAAACAGCTCGCGTTGGTTTCCATGTGTTTCTCTTTCTCGCGAAGTGAGCTGCATACGACGGAATTGTAAAACAATTTGTTAATAATTGTTCGTCGAAACTATTTGAGTTCTCCGTTGAAAAACTATTAGCTAGTTTTTTCATCGCTTCATTTAGGGCTTCAGTGCGATATAATTCTTTATTGGGTCTTACAAACTGGTTGAATTTGTCTTCGCTGTGATATAACCACACTGACACAGCATCGTTTTTAATCAACTGGTACATAAAATCAAATAATTTTTCTCCCGAGAACTCTGCAGGTATATATTTTATTGTTCTATTCCGCGGAAATATTGTTACCGCACATGTCCATGCGTGTTCGTAATTATCAATAATTTTGATTGGAGCTCCTCTCGATTTATATTTCGGTTCGTATAATACTTACCCGGTTATCGTCGTTACCGATATTGGGAATTTTAGTATTCGTTCTAACTCTGCCACATTTTGAATTGTCACCCGTGCTCCTTTACTGTTAGTCCCCATTCATTTATTTTTTTGCGTCTTAGATTGGTTAATTTATTTCCACTCAGAACATTTGTGAAGTTTTCTATTATTCGTTCTGCTACACAATTCAACAACGACAGTTTCAGCAGTGCTAGTTTCTCAATACTTGGATTATCATTTAACGGATAGATTCCGTAAACAACTGCTGTTACCGGATAGAATCTCTCGTAGTATGGTTTATCAATTCCAGTTAAAATTCCTGGTTTGGAATCAATGCTCTCAACGACGGTTTTTTTATCCTTCAAGATGGGTTCGAATTTATCTCTGATAATCCAAACCCCCGTTTCCAAACGGATAATAAATTTCACTCTAAAAAATACTTTTTGCGCCCAAGATGTGAAATAATCACTGCTGCGTTTGTATCATTCATGGTAGCATCAACGCTATCATCAATTCGAAATGTTGACCAACAATGAGATGCTCCATCACGCTTGAATTCATTAAAACGATCATATATTCTACTTATCATGGTTCTATCACTTATTAGACTTTTTGGTTTATTAGAGACTCTATCGAAAATGAATTTAGCATTTTTCCCAGGCGCAATTTTTGATAATCTCTCGAACTCCTTCATACTATAATTAAAACAAGTATTTAAAAAAGAAATATATAATGAATCATTGCAAATGGCTCATGATTGGATCAGTAACCCCGTGTAACAAATCATGTAGAAAGGAAATCTGTGGGTATCATATGCAAAGCTTTGGTTGAGTGAGTCTTGGCACGCTATCTTGCATACGATGTGGGGTCGGTGTGAGATGAATATCACAATTGTGTCTCGGTTGTGGTGGTAAACGATATAGAGAGTTGAAACGTTATTATGACAAGAAAGCTGAAAGCTCCATCAATGACTCTGTCACCGTCAACGACAAAGTCATAAAAACGCCTCAAGGCTATATTGAAGATTTCCAAATGTAATAATTCAAGCAATTAATGAATTAGACAAATAGTATAGTATATACAAAATGAATCAAGAATTCCCACCACATCCCCTGATTACAAACTATGAGGCATCCAGTGATGGTACTGTCAGAAATCGAAGACTTAAGAAATCGGTCGGTGTTGTGAATAATCAAGGGTATTTGATGTTTGGTGCTGGGAAGAAGAAATATCTCAATCACAGAATAGTAAATGAATGTTTCCATGGATTGATTAATGATGGTTTTGATATGGATCATGTTGATTCCAATCCAAGAATAATTCTTTATCAAATCTACAAGCTGTTACACAAAGTGAAAATTTAAAACGAGGAAGGACTGGAGAAAATTCGAACAATGCTAGATCTGTAAAATCGTTTAATACAGTAACTAATGAAGAAAAAATATTTCAATCAATGTATGAAGCCGGTAATTATTTTGATATTTATAGAGCCTCAGTACGAAAAGTAGCAGAGGGAATCTATCGATCTGCGATTTCCCAAAACACTGGACAAAAAAGTTTCGTATGTCTGATTCATGTTTTGCACTATATGTATATAACACAAAGGGAAATAACTCGTACGGGTATGTGTATGGCTTATGAAAGAGATATGGATCTCAATGGGTTTTCCGATTTTACTCCATTATTGATTTTTAACTGTCATGATTCTCAGCGGATATAATCTATTTTGTAAGAAAACGAATCAAACAAACAACAGTTGTATTTTTTTTTTTGGATTTGGTTTATCATGTATTTGGTTCTGTTTCAATGTTGTCAATAAGTACATGAAGGTTATATAGATTCATTCAGTGTCCTGTGATGTTATATAATACCACGCCGCTAACGTCATTCATTGTACAAGGTATTGTGTGTACATATACTGTAATTCTTAGAAATCACATATACTGAAATTCTAACAAATCACATACAGTGAAATTCTTAGAAATCACATATACTGTAATTTTAGAAATCACATATACTGTAATTTTTAGAAATCACATATAGTGTAATTCTTAGAAATCACATATAGTGAAATTTTTAGAATTTACATATACTGTAAATCTCAGAAATCACATATACTGTAATTCTTAGAAATCACATATAGTGTAATTCTTAGAAATATCACATATACTGCAATTCTTAGAAATGTCACATATAGTGAAATTTTTAGAAATCACATATAGTAAATTCTTAGAAATCACATATACTGTAATTCTCAGAAATCACATATACTGTAATTCTCAGAAATCACATATAATTCTTAGAAATCATATATACTGTTATTCTCAGAAATCACATATAATTCTTAGAAATCATATATACTGTAATTCTCAGAAATCGCATATACTGTATTTCTCAGAAATCATATATACTGTATTTCTCAGAAATCATATATACTGTAATTCTTAGAAATAACATATAGTGTAATTCTCAGAAATCACATATAGTAAATTAGTTGACTGTTCCCTTTGGAAATATTGGATAGGTGGGGAATGTTTTCCTTAGATCTCACATTTATAACCGCTCACCATAGGTTGCTGTTTTTTTTTGTATTAGAAATATATTTGTATTATGTATAATATGAATTAGAAGTATATTAATGAAATTATAAATGAAATTTCAAAATTGAAAAGTCTAGGATTTCAATTATCAGATGGTTCAAACTGTGATCAAATTACTTCCGACTTTGAAGATATCGAATACAGCGCAATAAAAAATAAGTACGTGTTACCGAAAAGATATGCCTTCATTAAAAGAATCAAGAATTCCATTCGCGAATCCCTTGTATTCTGTAACGACGTCAGTCAGTTTTTCCCGTTATTCACTGTTGTAGAAAGGATTAGAAAACATTTCGGGCAACAATATGTATTAAAACGAGACGTCAATTCAAAAATTAGAAGTATAAAAACGCTAATCAGTCAAATGGAACAACCTCTCTCGGCCGAGTAAAAATTCACACTGACAAACACTTTCTACATGGTCAATAATGACTGTGAAATCCTATCGACGTTTTGGGACTTTGCTTTGCTGTTTTAATAATGGTAAACGAAGCATTAACAACTAGACTGACTCGTGAAAGACTAACCGCTATCAAAAAATATATTCCCGTACGCGATTCCGTACGGGAAAAACTTCAAGCTAGACAGAGTCTTCAGACCGATTTTTCTGAGGGATCTGAAGATTTGTTTAGACCAATAACAGCTGCAACGAAAGTGCTTATATCAGCCACTGAGCGAGCTAAATGCGGAGATATCCCCAAAAAAGAGAAAGAGAAAAAGATGCCTCTTCTTACTACACTTGAAAAAAAAGCAACGGGAACTGAAAAAATAGAAACGGGAACTGAAAAAACATCAGCGTTGTTAACAAAACAAAAAATGATTACTCCTTTAGTGGGTAAATTTACCGAGGAGGCTATAACACAAATACAACAACAAAAGTAATACGGGTTAAGCGAATTTGTTATTAACAGCTATAATTCAAGAAATGAATATTTAACAGACGCGTTTAAAGACGAGCCAATATCACTCAATAATTGGGCTGATGAGATGTATGAAATAAAAATGGGGAAGTTAGATAGGAGGAGGAAGGAGTATAAAACCTTCAAAGGAGAAATTGATGATTATAAAAGAGGAGAAAAAAAACTCCAAATAACACCAACACGAAGACGAAAAAGACAAGAAGACCCTCAAGGGGATGATGATGATAATTTAGAAGAAATTAATACATCACTGTATGAACTATCTAGTGAGCGAGGTGCAACTGATACAAAGAGAAAGGGATATCAAAAGTCTTTTTCAGATAATGGTGTAGTTAGTTGTACTGGTTATGTTCATGGTGATATATCAGGAAGTACTCATCGGAAGAAAACGAGCTTGAAATAACTCACTGGAAATAATTAATGAAGCAGCTGATATCTGCATGCGGTTATTGCAAGGTCGCATCATGGATTTCAAAACATATCGAGATTTCATTGAAGAGTTAGTGGAAAATCTTAATGATGGTTATCCTAGTGATTAATCACCGTGACTGAAAATCCCTTGGATGTGTCATCACCGCATAGGATAAATATCATTTAAATAAGAATGATCATACACTACAACCATGATAAACCAACCAGCGTCTATGTAGTAAACTCGCGGTTTCCAGTTTATAACGCGTACTATGGTGATGGTCTCGGTGATACAATTGAGATGATAATTGCAAGAATGGATTCAAAAGTTGCGCCGCTAGCAAAACAGTTATCAATGAAAGCCATTGATGTTATTCGTGATAAGGGTATTAGCGCTGTTGGAGATCTTGCCGGAAAAGCGTTTTCAGCCGCGAAGAATAAACTAACATCGCTAGTTCGGCGGCGACGGAAACCACATATCGAACCACTGCCATCTACAGCGGAAATGCCTGCGCGGGTTAGTAAAATAATAAATAATGCAGTAGATCAAAAACTAGCGTCGATGGTGACTTCGTTGACAGCAAGTGAGCAAGATAACATATAACCGCAAATATGATAGCGGGAAGTGGTTTAAAACCACGGCGGGGTCGACGACGACGATGATTTAGATCAACAAATATAAAATAATGACATGTTCAAACGGTCACCTGATCCAGCCTTTGATATGGATGCCCCAGTGCGTAAAGATGATTCTGTACGAGAGTATCAGTTTTATTCTTATCAAGCAACACAACAAGATCTGCGATCAAGAATAGAACTTCAAGTTCATAATACCAGTAAATATATTTCGCCTTGTGAAGCATTTATCGAAGTGAAATGAGAACTTGTAAACAAAAAATGCTGCTCATAATGATCCACCATATGACAATAACCCAACTATCCGAGTGATAATGGTATCATGGCGTTATTCGAAAGCGCTAGATATCTCATTGATGGAAAAGAACTTGAATCTATAGAGCGTGATGTTGATGTTGCCACAACAATAATAGGCTTAGCAATATATTCTGATGATTATACAAGATCTACAGGTCCATCTGTAATGTTTTCTAAGAATATTACTGATCACCATGAACAAGTCCAGTATTCTAGAGTAAAGGCAACACAAGATACTGCAGTTAATTCAGCACCAGCCAGATATGTAAGACCAGTTGCTGATTTTGATGTCACAAATAAAATTCCTAATTACATTCTAGGGTTTGCAACACGTGTAGCAACGTTATAAGTACAGCGTCAATTTTCAAGCGCGATTCCACTGCAACATATATTTGTGTTCTGTAGAAACGTCCGAAACGTTATCTATGGAGCGAAACATACAGTAGCACTCGTGCGAAAGGGTACTGATATTGATGCAATCTGGCGAGATGCTAGTGTCCCCGAGGGTAAAGTTATTTTATCAAAACTATCATTATGGATGCCAGTGTTAACTCCATCAATCACCGCAGAGGAGCGATTATCATCATGTATGGACCAAGGAGGAAAGTCGTTGCTGAGTTGGTTATCAGTGACTACGGATATTAAACAGGATAATATTAATGGTACATTTACATGGCACCTGGCATCAAAACAAGGTGCTTTAGCTCCACGTCATATATTTATTGCGTTACAAAATAGTGCGTGAGTTGGTAATCAAGAACGAAGTCATATGATATTTGATCAGATAGGCGTTAATGAAGTCTCACGGAGAATAAACGGGAAACAGGAACCATCCGAGGATAGACAACTTGATTACACCACTAACCATATTGCGCGTGTATATCATAATATGTTGTCATATATGGCACGTGATCAAAATGTTCATACTGGTTTGCAAATATCACAGTTGATTTTAAAAATTTATATCCGATCTATTACTTTTCATTGGAACATCTTGATTTAACAAGACAATCCGTCGTTGATATACACTTTAGAGCTCGTGTAACCCGTCCTGGTGGTATTGCTAATTACAGAGCGGTTGCTGTCATTCTCAGCGAAAAATCAATGCTACTCGAACGTGTTGGCTGAAGAATTGCAATCGGAATCAGCTAAAAAATGTGGAACCACAATAACGCTGAAACCTAATCATTTGACTGGCGGGGCGAATAAATTGTCGCTGACGACTCGTCAAGTAAAACACTTCAATGATGTGTTCGAAGGAAAAAAAGGCGTTAAGATCACTCTCTCTGCGGCTGCTATCAAAGACATGATAAAATCAGGCGGTATATTCCCGTTGTTAGCTGCGATTCGGGCTTTGATTGCAGCAGCAACCCCAGCGGTGGCTAAAGCGGCGGCGTTAGGAGCCGTTGGTACCGCGCCAGGAATGGCACTAAAGAAAGCAACTGGGAGCGGGTATAAAAAAAAGAAAGGAAAGGGTCTAATACTACCAGGAACCCCGTATTCATGGTATAGCGAAAAGGGTCTGAGAATCCCAGGAACAGTTTACTAGTTCCAATGTCCAATTTTGATTTACTCGATGCTGCTAAAAACTAGCAATAAAAAACTTCAGAGGTGTCTTTATGAAAGATCAGTTATCAACACAACCAAACAGCGTTGAAACCGGTATCATTAATCTCGATAACAGCACCGGACCCGGAACCCACTGGGTTGCATACGCGATTGATCCACGTGCAATTGTTTATTTAGATTCATATGGATTTGCACCGCCTAAGGAATTTATGCGTTATATAAACCACTTAAAAACTTTTTATGAAATAAAGACTTGGTATTCTACGCTACCAACACAACAAATGAATGACCCAGCAATATTTGGTAACGAAGTATTAAATGTCCTTGACGCTATTTCAACATCTGGAAAACCACCTCATGTTGTCGTAAATGAATATTCTATCAACCGAAATCGTCAACGAAGAGATTTTAGAGAGAGATTATATAGAATAACATGATTGATATATGGGGAGACAATTATCAGCGCTAAAGAAACCTGGACCTGATGGCGTTGCATCCGGTGATATAAAAAAATAATTAAAGATGAAATAGCTGAGACGTTGAACCTAGCAAGTGTCGATCCCACTGAAATAGTTGTATTTCAAGATCGTCAGGGTAAATTGATAACTAGTAATTTTTCCCTGGATGATATTTTAGTTAAACAAAGAGACGCGACCGAGAACACCGTTGCGTTATTTTCCGATGAGGGTCAGACAAATTAAAAACTCTCAACGATGAGTTAAAATTCATACTAAGTTTTTTTTGGTAATCCAGCGACAACATCACCGAAATTATCATTAATAAAAACCTCTATGGACAGTAATGACGAATTAAAATCAAGTATTACTTTCACCAAAGCTCACAGATATAAAAAAATTATATGTTGGAACTAGCAACACTTCAATCTATAATTGAAGATAACGGAAAACATTTTTCAGTTTTTCGTAAAAATATTATACATAAATTTATTGGAACCACGTTGGATAAAATTGACATAAAACTCCCGAATATTAAAAAATTCATCGATGAGACGAAAAACTTCATCGAGGCAACCAAAAATAATTTCTCGAGGATGATAACAATCATTGAATAAACAAAAATTCCTCATGAGTAACCCAACAACGTAGTATACACGATCCAACACGGATCATTTGCGTGGACTCCTACAGACATTATACTAAGTATCACCGCGACCGTCAAAAGCATTTATCGATTAACACTAGTAACACCGACTTAATTTAATATATCATCGTCGAGTTCATCTGGGGTCAACAATACGATATCAACAATCATCGAAAAGGATACAACAGAACAATTCACGATAACAACGAATGATAATAATCTAGCTAGGGTTTCAGTATCATGGTATGTGGAATTCGTAGCGGATTTAAGTAAACAGCTAAATTGAAATCGTAAACGATCTAAAAATAAAATATCATCATCAACGATACCTTCGGTATCTCAATACCGCTATGATCAGGTCAGAGAATTTCAAACTAAACTCAAAACATCAAACAAAACAAAAATAAACAATACCGACGAGGAATCACCACAGTTGATGTTACAGTGTACTCAGTGAGTAGTGTAATCGCTGGGGCTGGTATAATACTATCCTCGGTGACAATGATTGCTCCGATAGCTGTTCCAATTTGCATATACGCGGCGACAGCAATCGCGGGAATTATTTCAATAATAACAAAAAAAATATCATCATGCAGCCAAAGTAAACTGCAAGACTTCATAATTAAATTTCATGTTGTGTCAACCGCGTACTCGCAATTATCCTCGTTCATATCGTCGTCGCTCGATGACACATTTATATCCGATGATGAGTTTTCATCGATGGTAAGTATTTATGATTCCGCGATATCAAAATTAGAAATACAACATGAATATAATAACAATGACAACACCGCAGGAATCACTTAAACGAATAGTGGAGAACACAAACCCATTACAAACCAGCATGATCTCAATAACATCAACGAATCCTGAATTCAGTGTGAATTTCCCTATTCCGATTTACTTGAAGGAGATCGCGTTAGCAAAACTACGAGTGTATCACAGTTGGCATAATATCAGATCGGTAGCATTTGGCGGTAAACAACCGAAAAATTCCTTGGCATTTGGGGAATAAGAATCGCGAAGACGGAACTCCAGACTAGAACGTTGTTTCAATACCAACAGGATCATACTAAATCGAACAAATCAAAGCTAAATTTCAGGGTAGAATAAAATCAATTACTGGAGCAGAATCAAAAATCGCTATAATGGTTCACGAGCCGACATTATCATCTGCGATCGAAATAAACTCACCTAGTTATGTTGTAGATATCTATCAGAGTTCTATAAGGACAATACTGGGATGGCCTGAAATCTCACCTGGACAGGAACTAGTTAATTCTGAACCACAAAAATCTAATTATATCACCGACAATAAATCATATCACGATTTTAACCCTAGAATAAGCAATGGTAATTATACGAAACTTTTAACAGAACCCTTTCATTATTATTATGATAGTAAAGGAAAATTGTTATTTGGACAAAGGGATGGTGGTTGGATCGAACTTCATTCATATCATATCTCGAAATTTTCAAATGATCTTAAACGAGAACATAAGAATCATTTAAATAAATTACGGCAGAGTTTTCAAGAACAATCGTCAAAAACTTCGATTATCAAAACCACGGAAATATTAAATCAAATTGTACACGATATAGAATTATTTCACACACGACTTATTCAAGCAGTATTAAATGTCAGAGATGATTATGATGATCATAGATTAGAATTTGCAAAAACATATAATATACGCGTAGAAGATATTGCGGTATTCAAATTTCCTGAGTATAATATAGATCAATTAAAAAAATCAACTAATGATCTCCTTGATGAGTACTCCCCCCAAATACTCGCCGCATGGAAGAAATTGCGACCACTAACAATTCTTAAATACATCAATGATTCAGATGGTGGTAGTAGGCATATCGCTCCTCAAAATGTGAACATATCCTCGGTGATAGCATTGAATTTAGTATGTGATGTTATCGAAGGAAGCTATCAAATAAATCTCAAGCGATCAAATCAAGCTCAGCAGGGATATATTCTATATTCATTTGCACCAACAGCTCCTCCAGGATTTATAATTATTGAGTCTCCGGTTAATCCAGTCTATATGCGATGTCATAATGATTCGTTAACGAGAATCAATTTCAGACTCACTGATCAGTCCAATAATCTAATTGATTTACTAGGCGAAGTCTTACAAAGTCTGCTTGTAAAATCCTAAAGGACTTTCATCGTAAATGAACTGTTAACCCATAGCAGCAGGGAGGGTGAATTCCAACGACAATGTCGTCTTTTTTTTGCCAAATTGACCCTGAAAAGGAAGCGTTAGTTTGACGAATCGACCCCTCTATTAAATAATTACTAGGAAACCTCAGTTTGTCAAATAGACCTTTCTATTTAATATTAACGAGAAGGAAACCTCGTTGACGCCTACAAGGTTGGTATGTTCACCGTCCCTGCTGCTTTTTCTAAAGTGCCTCGTCCAGTTATTTTACATTAGCCATCATTGCGCTATTTTATAAATCAGATTTGTAAGGATTCATAATGGCACAGAGGAGAAAGCCTTTGGGAGTAATATATCGACTATCCAAGAGAGATTTGTGTTGCCCACCCACTAGGAGAATGCAGAGAGATAAACTGTACCATCCCTAACTATCGTATTCTTCAATCAAAAAGCAGGCCTTTTCTTTTCTTTGGCAAATGCGAGGACACCAACTTCAGACTGAACTGAGTCAGGTAGTTCGAACCAGCTTAACGCGTCCATAGCTTTAAAACATTTAAGAAGAACATTATGCCAAAAGAAGAAGGATCCTTCAATCTCTGCTTCCAGGTTATATTATTTTATTTTCGTCTATAATACTAGTCAGTCATCTATATGGTATGGATGACTAAGGTGAGACTAGGAGTAGAATGGAATACTCGCTATTGTGTGTTCGTCGTGGATATCACTTGTTGAAATACGAAAGCAAACTGTATTGTAGTGTGTTTTATTTTTGTAAAACACTAAAACTAAACGATGCTGAGTCTCAGTATTAACGTATTAGACACTTGACCTAAAATTATATTGTGTTTCTATTTCACATAACCGATACGTTTCTTTTTTTGTCTCTGACACAAAACAACTAAGACCTCATTTATTTCGCAGGAAAACGTGCCATTTCATCGACCACTAACAATGATCATTCATTTTATTTTTGTTATAAATATAAGCAGTCGGTAAATCTTTCTAAGCAACATAGATTATATATACTATTTTGATAGGCACATGGCAAATATTAATTTTGTATATGTTGTGGGAAGCTTACAAAAAATACCGTGCTATCCTCAAGTACTATTTCCGGAAATTGGACAGGTGGTCTTGAGGCAATACTTATCAAAACAATCAATGTACTAAATTGACACACTATATTTCCCACGACGTATAACATATATTGATCTAGTTCTCAGTGTAGTATTGCCTTTACAGAGCATTCCACAATACAGAGACAATCGCGATATTCATATTTAACTTGCTCTTAGCCTGTGATATTAGCCAGCAACAAAAACATATGGTCAAACAAACTGCATACTGTATTCCTCATCTGCATTCATTTAATGAAGTGCTGTAAATAAAACATTCAGCATACAGTACAATTTGTTTATCTAACCACGACTTATGCAAGAAATTTTCAGACGTTCATTCTGCATTTTAACGCGATTATCTCAAAGCTGTCTGACTACAATAAGTAATCACAAATTGGCATGGTATTACATCACTTCTAATCGTGATAGTCTATTTAGTGTAAGGGACATTTCTGCATATGTAATTACAATATCGATATCCTTTTAATTATAACACAAGATTACGAAGTATTTATGTGAATCACCTTGCATACATTTGTACGATTCATATATTCATGTAAGCAAAACAATTGTTTCAGAATAATGACAAGACAACAAGTGTGTATGAAAGCCACTAGCTTTATCCCTCATAAAATACGATATACATTTACAATTTATTTTCGTAATGCTTATAATGTCTTTAAAATAAAACAGTTTATATAAAATAACATTATGCTTTATAATCGTTGTATTTCCTTTTATTAATGAAAATTTAACAAATATGAGTCAACGAAACGACAGCAAATTTGATATTAGATTCAATATTTTTGCACCACATTACATTTTGTTAAACTTCAGATGTATAATTGACAATTGTTTCTCTTTTACATGAAAGTTCCATTTTAATATATTGTCATGTTTACTATATTTCGTTATATTTAAAAAACGGAAAGCCTGCCATTGTTAATAGGCAGTAAACTTTAGTTCATATTACGGGAATCGGAGTGTAGACTGAGTTAATATTAATGGAATCTGAGTGTAAACTGAGTTCATATTAATGGAATCTGAGTGTAGACTGAGTTCATATTAATGGAATCTGAGTGTAGGTAGACTTCATATTAAGGGTATGTGAGTGTAAAGTGAGTTTCTAAACCCGGTTTAGTACGAAAGGCTGGGAGACAGAAGATATGAGACAATAAATGGATACTTAAAAATATTTCAGGATTTCAGAATTTACGAGTGAAAAAAATGTTGGTACCCACGAGATGATATATACGCATCATTCTGTCATGTCTGAAAAATGTTCTTTAAATTTATGCTCAGATTCTCAAAGCAGTTAGCCTGCAATAGTCTAAGCAGATTAATAACAGTTTTCCTACTATATCCAATGTGACATCAGTGTTTTGGGTTTTTATTTCTGCCGCGTCTTGTCTATACTTTAACAAAAAATATGAAAAGTGGTACGTGCTTAGGCTCGAATAAACAGTAACATAAAAAAGAGTGAAAATAACTAGCTTGTAAAACTTAATAAACAATTTATTCAGTACAAATATTTTTCAGAAAAGAAAAATAAACTTACGATTTTAATAATCAGTTCCAAAATTAATTCTCAGTAATTCAAAATACTATCTTCTAGAAAAATTGCAAAAGTCCTGGTAATAAAATGTCAAAATAATTCTAAGTTCGAATTCCAGCGAAGTATCCAATATGGAAGACGATGTTGCTTGATTAAGTCAGTTCTTGTTAATAAAAATCTTTATAGGCACAATTATTTTCCAGATAAATAACAACATAATTCCTCTTGATTCAAACGAATTAACACAATTTCCAGTACAAGGTAATTTTATCATAAATCAAAAAGACAACTTAATATTCTAACAGCCAAATTTTCTACTGAATACCTTGCTCCAAAACACAATTTATATAGCTATTTTTTACGTAAACAAGGAAGGGTCACGTGATCTTCTAGAAACTATCAGAACAAATGTATGTTCAAAGAATCACGTACATACTTTATGACCCAACTAAAATAGAAAGATGTGTTTACAAAGGCTCCATTTTGTCCTTGGAACCATCCAATCATTTTAAAAGCTTGTTTACAACTCTGAAACCAGGTCAGAAATGATGTCAACACCTGGTGTTCACTCTGTAAAGTAAAGATCACTCCCCCTTCAATGAACGAATCTTAAAACTGAAAATGCCAAAAATAAATCTAACAAACAAACAAAAATAAAAACAAATATAAATGACTTATATCAAATATACGTAACGTTAGAATCATAATTATCCCTCCTAGGTAAACACAAATAGTAGATTAAAAATGAAAAAGGATATGCACAATACCAGATATGAAAGTGATTTATTACGTGCCACTACACCACACATGCGTCTAAAATAATCAAACGTTCTTGGTCATAATGTTAAAGACACGTGATTGCGTTTACAATTGTATTTCACTCTAGTGGATTGTCACATTTCTTTCACTTGCGTAAAACATAAATTTACTGCTTTAAACAATATATTAATACCTTAATGAATTAATATTTATATACATATGCAATTTAGTTTGTATTCATGACAATACAACTATGATTCCTGTAAATAAATTGAGAAAATGAATACGATTATTACGTCAACCTACATGTTATTTTACATTCCAACGCGTACATTATTTCAGTTTAAAATAAATTTTCCGATTCCTACCCTACAGGCGTAACATACAAAACATACCTATGCAATATCCGAGCACATTTGTCAATTCGTCTTGTCTTAGTAAGCGTCTCCCCATTCCGGCTGTAGCCTATCTTACATAAGATAGCAACTGTCGTATAGAAAGACCAACTGCATCCAGTGCCTGTTTCGACAACAATTACTCCATACTCATGTGGTACAATGTCTGTTCAGCGTGTTACTGAAGTGATTTTAAAGTAATATTATGTTCACAGATGTATATAATTTAAGTTAGATTTTGTTCATATAAGTGTTTTAAATACCAAACGAAACTGTATACAGTTTTCTTGGCCATTGTATACAACCTTTCAATAGAATAGGAATAAATGATAAAGTTCGTTTTCAACTATATTGCAAACCTGCAATGAGTACCTTGCTGGAATTCTTTTTGCGTTGTATTAGGTATTACATAATTGTTTAATAACTACTGATAGCTGTTGAGAATAATAAACGATACTACAATGTTATATGACCAAACTGCATAGTCAAATATATTATCACGATGAATACGATAACAAATCACATTTTTGAATAATGCTCGTGATATTGAGTATATTGAAATCAGTGGAAATACGTGTGAATAAAATTTATTATAATTCAATTTATTATAAATGTTCGCTTTGTATGAATTATGTATTTTATATTAAAATCAATGCAGTTTTGATTATTCGTATATTTTGTTGAGGAAATTTATTGGCAAATAGTCGTATGGAATTAAACTAAGTTCTATGTGCTTGCTTACCTTTTCCCATCTCTACCCCTACGTACAGCTGTTGAAGAATCCCTCATACATATTTAATTTTTTTAAGATTATTGTTTGATTGATTATGGTAATTCGTTAAAATTTGTTAATAAATTATTCACGTACGACACACCAAATAGTATGGTTCTCCGAGAGGAGTATTTTAAATTTTTTTCAGACACAATCACGACTTTACTCACTCGCATATTTGACAAATTAAGTAAATGTATTTGCGAGTATTACATAGCATTACTTTACTGACCTAATCCAACAGATTATCAAATAATTATTGTAACCATGGCCTAATAAATCCATAAACGCTTTGGAAGTTTTCGCATACCTCAACAGTCGGGTTAACCTCTCTTAGAAATAGTCAAACACGGAACACAAGTGAACAGGAACATTAAACATGCAAATTCATGATATGTGATTAAGATAACAAACTAAAGCTTATGTACAATATAGAGCAAATATAGTTCAAATAGTATCACAGGAAGTATAGACAAATATTTAACATTTTACCTTTACTGGCTTATGTGCCTTGCTGACATCATTCAAAAACTGTCCCCAAAAATAACATTGGATGGGATAAATAATCTTTTGTTAATAATATTTTCTTTTCCTAGAACACTATACATTACTGGACATATAAGTTGTGCTCAAAGGGAATCGATTGTATATCATAGAGACTTAGATACCTATTGAGAGCATTTTATACATTAAACTATATTTTTTAAAATATACGTATATCAATTAGGTTGTACGACTCAAACACTCAATTATTACAGACTAGCTTTACTACATCAACCCTTCCTTTGACAAACTGATAACCCCAATGTTCAATGATAATTTTTAAAAGTTTCTTTAGTATGCTTTTTAGGTAAAAATACAATTATTGTAAAAGTATCCATTCTGATATTCTAATCTTAATACTATACAATTCATGTGTTTGATGCATTTAGTACATAACTAATTTTTTTGAATATGTTTTGCATCATATAAAATATAATATACTGAATATATGTCTTGTTTTGTTATATTGTGTTAAAATATGTCATCGTTTAGTTGTCAGTCGGTTTATATTTTATATTTATTGTATCATTTTATTCATTTATATTATTGTTTTAACTGATTTATTTATATATGCATTATTTACTAATTTTGTATAATACGTTTATTCATTTCGTAAAAAGCGTATAGTGTTCAAAGCACCATCCATGGAATGTTTTAGATGTTTCTTGTATTTTTTGGTACACAATTGGCGTGTATGGGGTGTTCTGTGAGAAGGTAACATATCTGGCTGGCTACGCAGTCATACTCCTTCGGGATAACTCGCCCATCTTTGATCCCAATTTGGCACTCAGTTCTCGCCTGTAGCTGATTATATTTGTGGCTCCAATACGATGTTGAATGTGCAGCGGCCCGATCTCGGAGAAAGGTCTCGAAAATCCATGCTGAGGGTAGCCAACGGGTCTTATAGCCTCCGTGAATTAGGCTTTGTCTAGCTAGCTTGTGGAAACTGGATGCGGCAGCCTGCGCGGAGGAACCACCAGCTGTTAGCGACAGGAGCTCGAGTTACATGTAGGACGTCATAGTCATGCACAGCATTCAGGTCGTCTCTGGCCGTCGCGAAGTTGTCGTCCTGATAGAGTGAGATCGACGAACTGCCCAGCTCTTCCTCACTTAAAGCAAAGTCACCGCGCAAGTCATTATTGTCATCCACCTATCCCATTGTATTACCAACTGAAGCTATGAGGCGACAGGAAAGCAATGAAGCGGTGTGTCTAGGTACACTGGTCGTAGCCAAACATGCACACAAGTGGCTCGGGTTATTAGGGTCGTTCGCTGACATGGATCATTAGTTGAATCCGGCAGCGCTATGAGTGACCGAACAAGGCTATTCATAAATGCACTGCTCCCCTCAATGGTATTAGAAAGGAGATATAAATGATGTCCGAAATATTGCCTACTCCAAACGTCCCATGTCAGTTTATCGCGGCTGGAGGAAACCCAGCTCTATCAGTCAGAATACCGGAAAATGAGAAAATAAGAATTGTTACTTTCACACTTATCGCATGGACTGTATGCACCTTACTGGACAGAGACGATGAGGAGAGACCATAGAGGAGAACCGCCCTAATTGGAAGAAAATTATCCAGATACAACGTGGACATTACAGCGCTGGGCGTGAAGAGGCTTTCATAAAAAGTCAAACTCTTTGAAAGAGTCTCCTGATACACTTTATTTTGGTGCGGTCGAGGAGATAAAGAACGCCGTGAGTCTGGTGTCGGCTTTGTAGTGACGACAGCACTGATTAGCAAACTGACTGGACCTCCCAAGGGAGCAAACGACAGACGCATGACCATAAAACTCTCCCTCATGTTTGAAAGAATGCACCTTGCCACCATTACTTGCTATGATCGAAACGCAGAGGATCTTCACTGCTGAAGTTCCAATGGTTATTTAACAGCAACAGTCACCTTTCGCTCCAGACTTGCTCCGAGCTTGATTTGTGGATCACCAATACAACATTCTGCTTCAATAAACCGTAACAAAACGTCACGGATGCACCCTCGCTCTAAGCACTGGCGCGTCATCGACTTGCGTGTGACCAAGTCATTGTGTAGTGCTGAATGCTTGTCAGACCACCGTCTCATTGTCCCCACGCCCAACATCCGCATTGAGGAAAACGACTACCAGAGAGAAAGAAGGTTCGTAACCGACCGAAGATCGCCAAGATGAAATACACCAGTACCAAACAGTCTTTCGTGTATGCCACGGAAGAACGTCTGAAGTATAGCCATCTTGACAATCAGAATGTGGAGACCGACTGGTCGTCATTTAGAGATCTGATCACAGCTTCGAAAATCCTAGGACCCTTAAGCAGAAAGCATCAATACTGGTTTGTTGACTACTGTGATGTTATCAAGCAGTTGCTGTATGCGAAAAACCGACTCATTTAAACGTATCTAAACAAATTCAAGTAAAACTCGAAGAAAGATACTTACAACAAGATACTTAGCACTGTACAGCATAAGCTAATTCAGATGAAAAACACATGGATGAGCAACAAAGCTGATGAGATCCAGTGCTACACAGACCAGCATGACATGAAGATCTTCTACGATGCCCTGAAAGAAGTTTATGGACATACATCCTCTGTATCACTCCCTCGTCATTGCAGACAGGAAAACACTAATTACTGAAATAAAGAAGATTCTTCAACGATCGCCTGAACACTTTTACATTGTACAGAATCACCGTTCATCCATCAATGATAAAGCCATGAGTCGTCTGCCACAACTACCCATCATAAACGTGTTGGATGACCCTTCGAAACTGCTGGAGACACATACGTCAATACGTCTGCTCTCTGGTGGCATAGCACCTGGTTCAGACACCATCCCAGCGTAAGTCTACAAGGAAGGTGCCCAACACTGAAAGAAAGTCTCCACCAATACCTGTTACTGACGTGGCACCTAGAGACGATCCACTCTGGATATAAAATACACTTCCATAATACACCTGTATAAGGGGAACAGCAACGACCCGGCATGCGACAACCACCTTACTCTTAACTGCAGGAAATATACTCGCAAGAATACGACTGAAACACCTCACTACGCACCTTGACCAGGGACTTATGCCAGAAGAACAATGTGGATTACAAAAATTCGTGGTATTATCGACATAGTGTTTTCAGCGAGGAAACTACAAGAGAAATGTCAAGAAAAAACCACCTAACGTTTCTCCATCTACGTCGACTTGACAAAGGCAATTTATACCATCAACAGAGAAGGCATGTGTAAGGTAATTGCTTAGAACGGATGCCATAGACAATATATATCCATCGTACAACATTTACACGATGGCAAGTAGGTAAGAGTCCAGGACAATAGAGAGACATCTGAGCTACTCCCAGTAAACAATGGCGTCAAGTAGCGTCGTGCTTTGATACAGACACTAATCAGTCTATTGTTCTCTGGCATGATGACTAATGTTTTCAGAGACGGAGAGGTTGTAGCTGGCATCAGGTTCCGTACAGATGGAAAACTATTAAATTCTAGGAGGCTTCAAGTGAATACCAAGGTTATGACAGACACCATCAGGGAATTCCTCTTTTGCTGATGACTGCGCCCTCAATGCTTGCTCAAAAGCCGACCTGAAATGCAGGTTAGGCATGTTCTTTAGCTCCTGTAACATCTTTGGTCTCACCATCAGTACCAAGAAGACTGAAGTCCTGATTCCTAGAAGAAAACAGCAACCGATCGACTTACTTGTTTCTTTGTGCACAAAGGCTTCACATTGTGTGAATCTAGCAAGACAACAGCTGCTGATGTGAATATGCAAGTCTGTAAAGCACGTGCCATCAACCCTCCTGGATATGTCCCATTTATCCACTGTCCCTTGTGCAAACGAACAGTCCGTGCAAGGATTGGTCTTATCAGCCACCTTCGCACGCTTAGAATAGAACCAGCCCCTCCAACCCTTGGATAACTAGAGTGGTTTTCGTAGAAACCGACGGACGAATAAAACCACTGCTACAATATAAAACCTGATTCACCTAACATGGTCTTAGAAACAATGCATTCTTTGTAAAGCATATGAGGAGGGAAAAGTTTTAAAAAATATGATATACTCCCTGAACAAATGGACTCCAAGCAAAGGCTTAAATCACCAGCTACATCTGTTGTAAGCGAGGACATTTATCTACAATGAATGTTCAGATGATTTGATCGAAGGTTCTAACTGTAATTGTAAAAATGTCTAACATCATTACATGTAAACAAGTATATGTTAGTATTATATAGCTAAAAAACAAGCTCAAATCTTCAGCACATGTTCGAGGCTGTAAATGAGCGACACAATCACAAAAGCCTATTTTTAAAAGTTCTTATTGTTCATAACGAACACGCCTGGACGTCCGTGGTCACAATATTTCCACGAAACAGGACAATAAAGTATAAACCCACGGAATTATTTGGAGAAGATTTCTCCAGGGATGGTTTTATCGTTGAAGAGAATCTATTCGATGCTATTACGCATTTGAGTAAAAACGACCCAGTGTCGGTGTGGTTACTTCGCAGCACTGAAAACGACACGGATACGTTTGATCAGTTTGTAAGACCAAATGGTGAATTATACCGCACTGAAGCATTTCACAATAAAAAGAAAAAAACAGCAAGTGGGTTTTTAACGGCGGGCGACGGAGTAGCTAGTGGCGAAGCCAACAACAGTGGCGAAGCCACCGATGATGAACAATTATTGACAAACTGTTTTACAATGCCGTCGGTTGCAGCTCATTTTGGTGAATCAAAAACGCATGGAAACCAACACGCGTAGAATTCTTGCCAGATATTGAGGCTAGTTGTTTTGAATTTAATCATGGCAGTTTTTGGAATAACAAATACGACCGTGATAATATAATTTTAGTTGATATGGTTGCTTGTTATTCAGCGAGTTTTCTTGGTTACGGAGAGTGTACTGAGTATTTTAAACGATTTGGACACCCCGTACATGAAATGACTCGTGTTGCAATTAATGGACCGCTGCCTGATTTTGATTTAACTGGATTCGCGCGTGTAGTATCATTTGAGTTCGCAGCAGGACTTCATCGCGCTTGTTATATTTGGATTGGTAGACACATGTCTGAAAAGAATTGGCTGCCAATAGCGCTATTACGATTCATGATTGATACAAAAATGTTAATTTCGCTGACGGTCAGTGAAGCAATTATATCACATCAGAAACAAACCAATGTCTGGTTACCAGAACCAGAAAGTCTTGAAAGTATAATTGACGAATCCAGAAAACATATTGATGCCGACGAAAAATATATCATTGAGTGGTCCAAACGGGTATTTAATCAACGAAACATCGAAGCAAAAAATCTCGGTAGAAGAATAATCGGAAAATTCACTCAGGGAGGGAAATAATGTGACTACAAAAGATATTCTTCACGGTTGATTATAGATAGCACCGAATATGACTTTGTAAACGCGGATGCAGTATCTAAAAACATATATGTGGATCGTAATGATGCTTTGATGTACGAGGAAACAAAATTGGGTACAATTGTTACTTACAACGATGGACACAGTTCTCCGTATACACATTTGAGGTCGTCTATGCTGGGTTATGCTTGTATTAATTTATTTTCAATGATAAATAGATTTACTGACACTGCAGTTAGAGTTGCCGTTGATTCATTTTACATTAACAGCAAGTACAGTTGCACAGTTGCTGAATTAACTACTTCGGATGAAAGTTGGGAATCATGGAGAATTAAAAAAGAAATGCTGCGTGATTATTCTGAATCAGCAGACGTTGAAAGTAAAAGTTATTACTTACGCGGTGATAATTTATCAGAACGTTCTAATGCACCGCCGATATCTGATCCAATTTGTAGATATAAAACAGTTTATTTAAACGGCTGTGGCGGGTCAGGAAAAATGACTCGGGCGATTGAATTATATTGTGGGAAAAATATGATTGTGTTGACACCGACCCATAGACTAGCACGAGAGATAAAACAACGAAACGTTGAAGCTTGCACTTATCACAGTTTTTTTCGATACAACGGCGACAAATGGACCCCTGAACGAATGAGTGAAAAATGTATCCCTGCGGTTATTATTTGGGATGAGATATGTACGGTTTCGTTAGATGTATTAAAAATGTTTCTTGATTGGTTGCTGCAAAAGAATACAGCGGTAATATTGTGTGGAGATCATGGCCAACCACCACCATTTGTCGGCGCGGGTCCACATGATTGGTTAAAAGGGTTTGTTGACTATTATGAAGAAATCGATACTGAATATAGGGCACATGATGAGCAATTACGCGAGGTCAAAAAATTAATTAGATTACAACCGGATAGTATCCAATGTGAAATAATCAGAGAAATAATTCCTGAAACTCCCATGGAGGAATTTTGGGAAGCATGGAGACCAAACGATTTTGTAGTGGCAAGTAGAAAGATAGTCAGAGACACACTTCAGAGAAAGTTGTTTGAGCTTCACAAAGAAAAATTCCCAACGCGCCTAGTGCCGCTGTGTTATAGACCCTATGATACACGGCGACAGAATATTGAAGTTGAAATTACAGGACAAAACGAAAAACAAACACTAGTGTTAAATGATGTTGTGCTGGTTGATATCAGTGTTGTCGAAGACGCATTGCGTGCTGATAAATCGCCATGGACGCTAGGTTACGTAACGACGATACATTCCTCACAGGGATTAACCATCGCGGATACAATTGTTTGGATAGTTGATAATCGCATAGAGTGGTCGAATTTAGTCTATTTTGCAGTATCCAGAGTACGGCAAATAAATCAACTTCGAAGAATTGTTTTCGATGATGACACCACAATGGATGATATTGATGTTAGCATCATTAATAACAAAACTCTCCGGATATAAACAACAAGACAAAAAAAAAAAACGAGAATTTGACATTGATGCTGAATTAATAATCACTTTGAAGCAACAACAGAATAATCACTGCGCCTTTGCAATTGTATAATGCGTTGGCGATATTCGGATAAAGATCCTCGCCAATTTACCGTTGACACAAAAAATAACAGTCTCGGTCATGTCAGAAACAATGTGATTTTGACTGGTCTTGAGTACAACAGACGCAACGGTGCTAGTTAAGACCATGCGGTGGCAATTGAGTATCGTCAATAATCACTTGTAATTGTTCGCTGAGGGGCAGTTGAATCCAATTTATAGATTGGAGGTCTACCAGTTGATCGTGTTATAGTATACATGCTATGCATAGTGACACTCCAAAAAGGATCAGTAGACCTTTTTTACCACCTTCGAGTTCTCCTGGTTCATATAAATATCTCACGGTGACATTGCTGAGAATTGGCTGAGAAACGCTATCCCGCTGTGGTTGTGGTATATACTTTGTCTTCATTGCGTTGTTAGGTTTCATATTGATTGCTCTGGTAATCTCGTTATTTAGCGCTGCAACTACACCTGGTAACCTTTTGACCCATTCACGGGATCACTTTTCTTGGATGAATTCTTTTGCGTATTGATATCCAAATAACCGCTCAGCAAGAGTCCGATTAAATCGTTCTACAATTGCCTGATAGCGATGTAGTGCAGTATGCCCCCGTCTGATGGTGACATTCTGATGTTTCATTGTAGATGCAACCGCACCCTGAAATGCTTTGCCAGGAACAACTTGTAACAGATTTGGCCAGCGTAGTGGGCCTCGTCCATAAATACTTTCAAATGCAGAAGCAACTTCAGGTGATGATTTTTTTTAGCGGTTCTGCTTGTTTGTATCGACTCGCAACGTCAACTACGGTTAGCGCGTAGTTGTAACCGTTGTCATGTGGTAAAAACAATAAATCAGCTTGTTGAACTTCATTGGGTCCGGTAACATCAAAATGCGAGAAATTGATTTGTTTAGGATGCGGTAGATAAATTTGCCATATAGCCTGTTTGGATAACCAATTAGCCGCAGTGGCTTTTTTCACTTTTTCGGCGCTGACGAGTGTACTGATGGCAGCGTTACCCCTACAGTATCCCCTCGGAGAATAATAAATAGATTCCATATTATTAATTACCAGCGCCCGTCATCAATTTGCCTTTCATCGCCGATTTTACTAAGCACGAAGCCAATTTTTCTTTTAAAGATTTATCAGGAATAGCATTTAACGCATGAAATAATTTCACATCCGCGAGATGCCTGTGTTGCAAATTACTGCTTTTATATGCAATATCATGAGCATGACATGCCTTATCAATGGCGTTTATCGGATACTCGCCGGTTCGGGGCTGATTTTGATCATCAAGTCTGATATCTAATCGCGTTCCTGGGCCATAGTAGCTTATATCCTGGAAGATGCTTTTCTCCTGGATACTTTGCCCACGGCGTTCCAGGGAGTTTTACTAACTTGGCTGCGATATCACCTCCTCGTTTTTTTTTTAATCATCTCCGGATTTCATAAAAACAAATCTATATTTTTGTATACCACATGTTGCTCATTTACCAGTAATTGCTGATCTGTTATTCCTAGTTGTAGCAGTCGTCACATCATTTGTGCTAGTACGCGTTTTACACTGCACACAATATAGATCCATAATTTATGTATAAAGATATGACTATAATTGATTTTTCAGCGACTAAAACAAGAGAACCAGTTAAGCATCATACAGCGCTACCAAACTCTATCCGCGCAATTATAATCGGGCCATCTGGATACGGCAAGAGGCAATTGTTGCAATTGTTTAATAATGAGATGGATAAAGTGGGATAAGTTGTATTTAATTGCCCCTAGCGTAGATGATCAACGATGCTATGAAGTGTTAAAGGATTTTAACGAGAATGCATCAGAAATTAAAGGTGAGAACGTCATTGATTTTATAACTGATATTGATGAGGCACCATCCGTGGATGACCTTGATGGGAGCATTAACAATTTAGTCGTATACGACGATGTGATGTTAGACAATAAAAAAAACCAGCTAGAATATTTTCCCGAGACAGTCATAAAAACACCGATGTGATATATGTAACTCAACGCTACACTCAGATTCCAAAAGTGATCAGAGACAACTGTAATATTCTTGCTGTATTCAACGGCATTGATACACATACGCTACAAAATATTTGGCAGACATGGTGCTCTGATAAGGACTTCAATCAATTAAAAAATTTCTTTAGTCATGCTCAGTCGACCCCACACGGATTTATAACAATAAATTTGCATGACCCTCGGACACGATATCGTATCGGACTTGATCAAATATTCGGTTAACCTGTAGCAGTGGAGGGGGCGATGACAACATCGTTGCAGCCCGGATGATTGAAAAATCGCAAAGTCATCGATTGCCAGCTGGAGACTTACTTTTTTTTTTGGTTAAAATATGAGATTCGCAGGAAGGCTCTATTTTCCGTTTTGAGGCTTCAATCAATTTTGTCGAAAAAGTTGTGAGGTTCGCCCTTTCTGCTGCTTAATAGTCTGCGATTTTTGATCAGATAAACTTATTGATTCCAGTAATACACAATTCCGTGACAGATATATGCAATTGAGAGTGATGTTCATTAACTGGTTTTGAGTATAAAAACAATTTAACACAAAATACATGGATGGGACATAATTTACTAGTTTGATTCCAAAATGAACCTTTTGTTCAGAACGTTAATCTAATCTTGCACCTTATGCTGTCAAGACATTGGATGTTTCATGGCGACAACAATGAAATGACTTTAACGCAAAATATGGTATGTAATGAAAAGTCATTCATACATCATTATCTCACTTCTAAACAAATCTTGCGCAATATGTACGCAAAAAAAGGTCGTTCTCACTAATTATTATTATTATTATTATTAGTAGTAGTAGTAGTAGTAGTAGTAGTAGTAGTAGTAGTAGTAGTAGTATTAGTGTTAATAGTGCCATCGAATTAACCCACCAAAATTCTCACAACAAATAATCTGTAATAACTTTTCTATTCGCCTCTTGATATCCTTACCAGGATATAATTCATTTAGTATGTACATAATGTAGTGTACACACACACACAAATAAATCAATAAATAAATAACTATATATATATATATATATATATATATATATATATATATATATATATATATATATATATATATATATATATATATATATATATATATATATATATATATATATATATATATATATATATATATATATATATATATATATATATATATATATATATATATATATATATATATATATATATATATATATATATATATATATATATATATATTACGTCTCAGCACACATAGTTTCCTTAATTTCTTGTCATCCTGGATAATTTGTTTTTTTTATTGATACGATCAGTATGTAATTACGCAGTTCAACCAACGATTGATTAGCTTTATAACACTTTGCTTATCGTTTGAACTACTCGTATCATTTTCTTTACATACACTAGGTAGCGAAATGTTGAGAATTGTTCAACTTATACGAATGTCCTTCAAACTTTCGTTTAAGATGGATTATTTAAAGCGTCCATAGTGTATGGTTTAATGAACATTGTTATTTAGCGACAGTTTGGCAGTTATATTTTAGAAAGGTAAACCAAGTTTTTATAAAATTAGCAAATATATTAATCATCAAAATAATTTATTAACATGTATGAGGAACTGTTACGTCTATTTGATTTAAATCATTCATTTTTAATTTGTCAAATTCAAATTTCTCATTTTGGGGTTATAATTCATTAGTTTGGGAAGTGTATTCTGGAACATACTGGTTGATCTAGACTCTATTTGTAAACAACAGGTGTGACCTCATTTTCTGGCCTTGCTTCTAAGCTGGTAAATAAGCCTTAAAAACGATTGGCTAAATCCAAGGACATCTATTTATTTTTAGTTCTTGGGGGTGAGAAGTGGCTGATTTTCATTCCATGTGTACGTGTTTTTATGATCGTACGTTCATTCTATGACCTTCCAGAATCACGTGATCCCTTTTTGTTTACGAGGGAATTATATATGTAGCTGTGTTTTGGAAGCTAACAGTAGTAGAACCTCTGGGCTTTAAATTAATAGTTGTGACTTCTGTTTGAGTTATATTTTTAATTAAATTGTACTGGAAATTGTGTCAATTCGTTGGCGCAGGAGGAATTATTGTATTTATCTGGAAAAGAATATGTGCTCATAGATTTTCATTTGGATTATTATAAAAACAAGAACTGACTTCATCACGTGACATCGTCGTCCATATTGGATTACATCGTCAAGATTCGAACCGTGAACTATTAGGACATTCATTTATCATGACTCTTGCAATTCCATTAGGGGATTACTTTTGTGAATTCTATATTGGATCGGTTTTGGCCTTGATTCTCTTAAAGCGTAAGTTTATTTATCTTCTTTTATTAAATATTTGTACTTAATAAATAGTTTGCTAAAGTTTTACAAGCTTGCTAGTTTTCACTCTCTCTGTGTTACTGCTTATTCGAGCCTAAGTACGTAACAGGAACATACTGTATTATGCCGTCAATCCAATAATATTATAATAATGTTCTGTAATGACCAAAATAACTGAAACGTTCCATATGAATGCCGAAACTTCAATGTGATGGTCCTCCAAACGGAACTGTTTTCCCCATCTTCTCAATGAAACATCGTATCTGCTACACCAAGTACTGACTAATCCCATTAAAACTATCGACGAGGAATTTCCTAGTGATAAAGCCAAGGTGTGCAAGAGCACATAGAAATCCATCCCTTAGATCTGTAAGGTTTCAACTCTCTTGCAAAGATCTTAGGCAGAAAATGCACTACATGACACATTCATATTACTATAATTCCACACTTCATTAATAAGTATGATGTGATGAAGAAATTAGTTCAAGATAGAAACCAGAACAAAACAAAGTACACACAGTACGGAGCCCACGTTCATAAAATAAGCTAATTAAAGTTATATGTTTTAAATTAAATACACAAGCTATCTAGTGTTCAATAAATAGACATGATATTATTTTCAGACTCGAAAAGTATAATTGGATTTCACCATGCTTTGTTGTTCTTCAGATGTAGGCCAGCTATAAGGCTGAACTTATTTAGAGATTAACGCATAGTCCGTAGATATAACACAAATAGTAACGAAGTCAACTGATATGATTAATGCTAACTTCCTGGTCAGTTATGTCTCGTTATTATGTGTCCTGTGTGCTGAATGTATTTATTCACGATATCAGTACCGTGGTCTATCTGGTCCTATTTCACACATATCAGTGTAATGTGCTTGTAACGAGTCAGTTTGAGCCCCAGCTGATCCCATTTTAGCCGTATCAACAAGAGTACAAAATACGAAGTACATGCCAGTCACATGTCGCAGGTAGTTAATTTTCACATTTTAAACAAAATGTACCGTTTAATGGAATTTTCACAGGGTTCTTATTCCTTAAGCATGACCAGTATCCAAATATTTTGTCTGCCTCTCTTTCATTCATAATAATACAGTGCGTATGTAACTTTCTCATTATCTTGAAAAAGTGATCTCTTAAGTGGTAGGTTGATTAACTGATTATAAAACAAACATCTTGCGTAACACTATATATGCATATCGTTTTTAGGGACATATACATTTGAAAAATACATCATTCAAGTTACACTTTTCACTTATTTAATTTCTACAGCTACGACCTTTAGCTAAAAAGAAATACAGAGTGACAGACGAGGATTTGAACTATATATATATACATATATATATATATATATATATATATATATATATATATATATATATATATATATATATATATATAGTTGGATTTGTTTTCATGTACACGCTAATTTGGATATCCTAATATATACTACAGCACAACCTTCAACTATCTGGTATCAATCACTTGCATGAAAAATCCACACAACTTAAAGATACAACATCAAAGATTAGGAACTATATTCATCCAATTAATATTGTATTGAGAATATGCACTCATTGTATCTGAAATCGTACAAGAACTGAATCCAAGGAAAAGTGTAACAAGTCAGAACATACATCGAGACATAATTTTATATTACTCTCGTAATAATTACCGAAGTCCATGTAAATATTTGCCTTTTTCGAGCTTTTACTGTATGGTATAAGTCAACCGGCGTCCTCTGTGCACAATATGTACAATAGTGTGCGTTTCAAATGTCTGAGTCATCTCTATCTCAGTAACGATTAAAATCAGTCGTGATATTGTGTCATATTGAATCCATCTACAAATATTGATCATCCGAAGCATTGAATTTATAGAACAGACAAGTATAAAAAGAGTTACAATTGTTTAATAATTCCTGTCTAAGCGTCTCTAACTTTTGAGACCTAATTAAATGTCTGAAAAGGGGCCTCGATTGGCCGAGTGACCTAAAGAGCTCTCCGTTACGTATCACTGCCGTCTCAACTCTGTCTACGTGGGTTTAAGTTTAGGTTCGGCCAACTTGGGTATGTGAGAAAGCTTACTATTATTTTCTCGTCGGTCGGATTGTACTTTCTGTGGATTTTGCTGTGTTCTTCCTCTATCGTTAACACTGGCCACCATGTATAGACCATGGTGTGCTGAAAAAGGCGTTAAACGCTACAACAACAACATAAACCTCTCCAAGTTACGTTCAACATGTGAAAGGAAACAGCATATAATCATGTTCATTTGATACGACATGCGACATTGTTGATGTAGGGCAGAAGCTATATCATTAATCATTACATTAATTCATGTATGAATCAATGAAATAAAAAATTGAATCATTAATTCATTTTCATGCTTAATATAATTATTTAGTGAATGTATCGGGTAATCTCGAGAAGATAAAGCAGGTTAACATCATTTCAAGAGTGTCATAGTGAGACGATTTTGCTCCGAGCTGGACAATTCATGGCAGTCCGTCTCAGATAAAGTAATAGATTATCATTGCGTGCATTGTGATTCAGGTAAATTTTATCCAGTGTCTCAAATCTTCAGATATACCATGTTTTGTTAATTATTTAAGAGGTTTGTGTGTGTGTGTGTGATTTGGATTTTTAACGTACTTTTGTGTGATAGTTTATACAGATGACTAGCACTAAAAGCATTATTTCGCATATTTACATACATACATACATACATACATACATACATACATACATACATACATACATACATACATACATACATACATACATACATACATACATCCATACGAACATACTTACGTACGTACGTACGTACGTACATACATGCATACATACATACATACATACATACATACATACATACATACATACATACATACATACATACATACTTACATACATACATACATCCATACATACATACATACATACATACATACATACATACATACATACATACATACATACATACATACATACATACATACATACATACTTACATACATACATACATCCATACATACATACATACATACATACATACATACATACATACATACATACATACATACATACATACATACATACATACATGCATATATACCTAAATACATGCATGCATAAATACATACATACATACATACATACATACATACATACATACATACATACATACATACATACATACATACATACATACATACATACATACATACATACATACATACATACATACAAACATGATCTCGGAATCAACGAGAAAATGTGGAGATTAATTAGAGATTCGTTTCAAGCAGTTAAGGCTCATGTTCTGCTCACCGGATCTCATTCGAAGCCATACGCTGTCAATCAAAGAGTAGGTCAAGGAAGAACGCTCTCAGCATGGCTATTCTTAGTCATGATAAATGACCTAATATCCTTGCTGGAATCTGCAAAATCTGGAAAAAAGGTAGTCACTCTCAGTATCCTCTGTGTTTTACTAGCAGATGACACGTCCTTGCTATCTTCGTCATTTAATTGTATGTGTGTTTTAATTCGTAACCTCAATGAATATGCATCGAAATGGAGACTGCAGTACAATGTTGATAAAAGCCATATTGTCATATTTTCAAAGAAGAAAATAACACAGAAATATATGTTCATGCTTGGAGATAAATTGATTCCTATAGTTTCTTCTATAACCTACGCTGCGGTTACTCTCTCCGCAGATATCTAGAATACCGCTGCAGTAAAAAATGCTTGTGATAAAGGAAGGTCAGTATTTTATTTCATTGTCGGGACTGGCATTGGAAAGGGTAGAATGAGTCCAATTAAGAGTGCCACAATATGGTCAAAAATAGTACTACCTGCAATGACATATGGATGTGAATTGTGGTCCAGCTTGATTTTCACAGGTATGTGATCTTGAAGTATGTCAAAGAAAAGCGGCAAGATGAATTATAGGTCTTGATCAGCGCTCTTGCACAGAAACTACAATTAGCAGTCTTGGACTGTGGACCATTGAGGGTTATGTGGATAAAATCAAACTTGACTTCTTCAATAAAATCTGCAGAGCTAAAGGTTCATTTGTATAGACTTATTGATACAAGAGAGTGAGAGCGTTCGGCATGGTAAAGATATATATCGTGTTCTTTTGAGATAACAGCTTGGCGGGTTTTTCAACCTAAACGTGTTCACTCTATATTCTACCCCGAAATCGGCATGGAGGAGGAATATTGAAATGGCAGTTCACTGCTGCGAAGAATCATTGTGGAGATCTAAACTTGAAATGAGACTGAACTTTTACATTATGCAAGTGTCCATACTAATCTTCAAGCACTTGCAGTTTGGAAACTTGGTAAATATGTTCCTAATAAAACTTGGACTTTCGCTAACATTGCTTATTGAACTATGTGTCCCATTACAATAGAGAAGGAAAATAATTGTAAACTCTGCAAGAGATTGATTATAGACAGAACCAAGCATATATTACTATTCTGCAACGCCCTAAATGACGAGCGTAACATTATGTTTGAAAGAAAAATAGATGCCATCGACATCCTAGTCTCACACTGGCTTTTATGTCAGGACAATGACACCCAACTTCATAACCTTTTGGGCAAGAGAGTGGACATCTTTGATTCTATGGATGATCAATCTTGGCACACATTCATGTGTGTGGTGGCTGATGGAATAGACACAATTTTCAGAAGAGCAAATGAACTTGAAAATGATATCCCATAGTATGCTTATTCAGTAAATTAAGGAAATGGACCCAATTCATTTATATCTAATAAGTAACTCACATGTGCTCTAAGTGAATGAGAACATGATAATTAATTTAAATTGTTTTAGTTGAATGTAAATAATTACAATTTCATTATTACAAAGTCTATGTTGCGTATATTACTCGTTTGCAACGAGTTCTCTCACGTATGTGTTTTGACATTAAGTTCTCTTTGCTTTTGTGGCTATATAGTGTACTGCAAGTAATTCAATCACAAATTATGTTTATAACTTTTTTGTATTTACGAAACATTAACTGAATGAAATCTCTTATGAAGAGGAAATAAAGAAAGTCAGTCAGTTATACATACATACATACATTCATACATACATACATACATACATACATACATACACACACACACACATACATACATACATACATACATACATACATAATACATACATACATACATTCATACATACATTCATACATACATACAGACAGACGTACGTGCGTGCGTGCGTACGTACATACATACATACATACATACATACATACATACATACATATTTACATACATACATACATACATACATACATACATACATACATACATACATACATACATACATACATACATACATACATACATACATACATACATACATATATACATACATACATACATACATATGTACCTATGGATTTAAATTAGCGCCTTCGGTTCATAACTAATCTAGAAATGTATGTCACAAAGATAAAGAAAGAGAAAGAGAGATAGAGTTTCGAGCTAAGAGAGAGTTACCATAAGAGCATATATTTTCAATATATCAATCCCCATGTTTCTCTCTTGTTTGATTAGTTTACTACCTTGCAAACCAACACACCGTGAAAGAATGTTTGAGTATGGGCCTCCTTCAGACATTCTCACATTTAAAAGCCATCGGTTTTTCAGACCTTTTGTATATTTATCACAAAATTCGAAACACAAGCATTTAATAGATTACAAGATGTGTGCATCGTAACAAATGAGTAGTGTCGATATGTTATTTCATCTTACTTGATATTATTAACATTGTTGATAAGTTACTTGGAGGCCAAGGCATAATAGATTATTAAATGTATATGCAGATTCACTCCCTCACATTGTGTTTTGTGTATCTTGTGCGAGTGAATGTGGGTGTGAATGGGATGAACGAAATGAAACTTGAAAGCATTGCGATTAAATTGTGTGTCATTCTAAGTTCATTTGGAAATATGCAGAATACAATAACCAAATAAATGTCTCCTAGAATTATTTTGTTTTAAATGTCCAGCGCCCACTGTTTCAAAATATGTAAGCATGACCATCTAGCTTGATATTTTATTAAACTATACCATATTTAATTCCAGCGCTCACATTGTGAAACAATCGTGCAATGTATATATACATAGTATTCCAAAAAGGAGGAACAAAGGTAACGGACAAAAACTTCCGGTATGGAGTTAAACAATTAACTGACTGCACTACCCTCTAAGCACTAAATCAAATATACAGTGTATGTATGGCTTCAACATCATCATCCAACGTCAAAAGGTAATGAAGATAACACAGATAGGAAACATCGTTTTAGATGGGTACTCATTAAATTGGCGTTGTATCATGTATTTAATTCGTTGTGCGAACAGTACAAGCAGAAACGGGACGTAATGGGAGTTAACCCAGACAATGCAAAGTCGTAAGTATAAAAAATAAACTAAATATGTCCTAGGAATGGAGCAAGCAGAACAGGATCCTGCTGTTAGTATGTTATTCAAAGGCGTCAGATTTGTAAAATATTAAAATAATTTTCCCCTCTGCCCAAACGCAAAGATGATGATATGACTTGGATGTAACACTGCACAAAGAGAAAGTTGCACATTTTCAAAATGTAAACTGTTGTTCATTTATTACTTGGGCAGGGGATGCAGTACATTTTATATTGAATTATTGATTGCATGAATCTATACTAATATATCCAGTGTAAGCCTCGCTCGAATTAGATAAATTATGTACAGACTATTTATATAGTACACGAAACGCTGAGGGGGTAAAAAGCGATATATATATATATATATATATATATATATATATATATATATATATATATATATACATTGGGTGATTGATTTCGGTCAGTAATTGGGTTTAGACTAGCATGACAACTCACGTCGTGTTTTGTATTGTTTCGAGTATAAACAACATATTACATAGCAAATGTTTGACCACTATTTTAAATTACACATTAAGATCATTTGTAATTATAGGAAATACATGTTTACAAATCTCATCCTGGTTCTTTTATTTCGTCTTTGCTTTTTGTAATGTGATTTACTTCATTTACTTTATAAGTACCCATTCCATCAGAAGTGGAAATATTCGATTTGTATTTGAGCTGTTTCATTTATATCATTTATTCACCCAATTTCAAATAGCTTATTTATTCTTCTTTGACTATATCAGCATTTTGGGATTACTATGAATGCATTCAAGGACATGTGGATTATATGATTGTCATAAATCAAGACTGTTGTCACATTGACGCGTTCAAGGTTATTGCTACATCAGTACATTCAATGTCGCAATTAACTCCGAATACCACTGCCATTCATTCGGAAGTCTCAATACATTTGTGCCTGTGATGGAACCTTAATGACTATACGATGCTTAACGCACTATGCTATAAGTTCTTGTTAAATTCTCAATTTTGATTATTAAGAAATACATTATTTTTGAACTTTTATTAAGCTTAGTGGTTTTTATTGTTCTCTGTTACTTCGATGAAGACCATAAAGTCATAAGGGAAGGCTTAAGTAACTTAATGGCACAGTTTTGCATTCTTATATATGATTTGAAAGTATACATAAACTAGAAGCAGTAAAACGTGTTGTATTCGAAACAAAATTTTCTAGCTACTCAATTTAAATAGATGGTAAATTAAGCGTGCGAACATTTATATCAACACAATCGTTACCTGTTTCTGCGTAATATTACAATGACACGGGGTAGTAGATTACAGGTAAATATAAATTATAAGTACCAGAGTTTTAGAGAAGAATCACACATTGATATATATATATATATATATATATATATATATATATATATATATATATATATATATATATATATATATATATATATATATATATATATATATAAAGATAATTTGAAATAATCTAGTTAAAAACCGATCGTCACTATTGTGTCTACATGAAAATAGAAAATATATCATGTTGACTATAAGGGCATTCTTAACAATACTTTGTATTTTTTATTTTACAAATTTGATTAATAGGGAATTTTTCGAGTTTTTAGATATATATATGAAGTGCCTTGAGTCGTTACGTGCCAGGTGGTTATGCAATACAGGGACATTATCATTTTAACCACTCTGGCAAAGATTATTGACGCCGAAAGTCTAAACATATGTTTAAAAATGCCAAGATCACGATTAAAAACGCAGGAGTTTAAAGATATCACAGCAACTATTAAGGGCAGAGGCTTAAGCAGGCCTAAAACTGTTACCTGGCCTCAAATAGTTAACAGTTTTTTGCAAGAATAGATTGCTACCGATATGGACTTGTAGGATGTTTGCTGTGAAATGTATATTCAGTCATTTTTTATCCATTGTTGTATATATTTGTTTTTGTGTGCGAACGGTAACGTTGCTCTAAACTTTCTCCATTTCTACTCACATATAAATGGAGGTACGATGCACATCATGTAGACATATTTGGAAGTTTTTCATATCAAAATGCTAGTTGGATCAAAATATTTTGTATTAAAGGAGCAACTCTTTTAAAGGGATGGAAATGGCTTTTGTACCATTATTCATTACCTATAATTACGTAATTTAAGAGGCACCAACTATGCAGACAAATACAATGATGTGTTTACTAATGTTATATATGCCAATGCTGTGTTCACTCTAGGAATGCAACAATATTAGTTGTAATGGATGTTGATTTATATTCATATTACAATTTACACTTGACGAGTTGTTTCTCTGCTAAGCTAATGGCATCAAATTTTGTAGTTTGTAATAGTTGTGTCAATCAAATGCATGCGTTAGTAGGATCTGTGAATAAATAAGTGTATTTGCTCTAGTATTCAGATTTATTTTGTCCAACATCAAGTACTTTCCCGCGAACCTCTATCAACAAAACAAAAATTCGTGCACTCCATATAACTAAGTGATAACTCATTTTCATCCAAACGAACTTTTTACATTTGATTTTCAGTTTTATACTTTTGATGATTTTGATGTGTTTTTCTCTTACGGAAATTCACCAAAGCATAGTAGCGATGATATTATCGAAGTGATTAAATACGTGTCAAGAAATATAGATACAGCTGTGGTTATTTTGTTAATCGTTTATATATCAA
This sequence comes from Unio delphinus, assembly GCA_029339505.1. Taxonomy (NCBI): domain Eukaryota; kingdom Metazoa; phylum Mollusca; class Bivalvia; order Unionida; family Unionidae; genus Unio; species Unio delphinus. The sequence goes on along the minus strand of JAQISU010001240.1, from coordinate 4,642,167 downwards.
ACATACGTTTCTCGTCATGCATTCCGAATTTTACATTAATAACTGGCCATTAGGTATTAAGTACTACTGATTTACTAGTAGTCGCCAGTATCATTGTAATAATGGAAATCACAAGGATAACCCTTCAGAGCATTATCATCTCTAATAAATTTATGGAGTGATTTAACGAGTACTCGCCCAAAGAACAACTATGTAGAAAGTCTTAGAAATATCATTCACACGATATTCATAAGCATTATGATATTCATTAACATTGAAATTTGTTTAAACCCAACTTGCCTATAATCTAGATAAGAACTGTGCTAATCAGTGTCTGTTTTATTTCCTGTAGATTAGTAAACACAAATTTACCCTTGGTCATGGAAGCCGTTTCTCATCGACATAACGTTGTTGCTCAACTATTATTGAAATTTGTATAAACATTACAACACGATTAATCATCAGCTTAGGCACAATGCCGTAAACTGATCCAAATGCAGCCATCGTAAATTAACATACAAAACAGTTCTGTTCAAAGTGATCCATGAGGGCGCAAAATCAATGGGCAAATTGAATTGAAATATATCACCTTGCTTTGATGGCTTAGGTGTTGAGTGTGCACAGACGGCAAGGACGGTACTATCTTTGTCATCTTATGATAGTTCTGATTACGTGCTGCCATTGTAGAATACAGAATGCAATGCAATGATGTATTCATACTGTGTTCCATGTTACACAAATCAAAATATATTGCTAACATTGTGTTGGTCAAATAATGAAGTGAACTTGCGTTGGATGTGGAGCAAATGCCTTTACGTTATAAGGCCTTTGAGGTAGATTGAATTAATCATAACCACCAATTGCATAACACGTCACCCTCTTGAACGAATTTGATGTATTAGCAACACTACTGGTGACACGACCGAGTAAATATTCTGGAGCAAAAGACATTCATTTTCATACAGTACTTAAAGAACTTTGATAAAAGGTAGCTGTTTGTCAACTATTTGCGAATAAAGATAATGTTGCTAATACATGTTTGTGTAGTATATTTATCTCACGCATACAATTACGGACTGAGAGTACCGATATATGATCACGTTTGCGAAGCAGATATGAATTAATGTTTTTTTTTTCTTTCTAGGAATTGTGTAAATTATACATATATTGATGGATTGCCACTAAACATAAACTGGATTTTTCAGGTGCAAACGTTAATGCGATTTGTGTGCATTGGTTTATCGAGAATTTATTTATGCATGAATCGGAATTGAAGTGGATCGAGGAAATGGATATATTAACATATATATTTTGCTGACAAAGCGTTCAACTTTCGATGCAAGTTTGGGTTACTTGATCAAAATATCATGTGTTGATACTCATTATGCTCAAATAAACGATGGTGATTCTTCAGTATATACATTGCACAGTGTAAGTATATTCTGTTCCTACTGCATTTGGTTGCAAATCTTCGATGAATCACTTATGCGTTGGTTAAAGCAAAACGAGTCAATTACTTAACTGAGTAGTGTTTTCACCCGACCACATTTGTGTTTACAAACAGGCCAACACGGCACGATACAATAAGAAGGCATATCACACAATATTTTCCATAACGAAATTTAGCGGCGATGTATCCTATCAAACAAAGCAAATCAGGAGGTTAAAAACACAGAAACGTTTAGAATGTTATTAAACATTTAATGTTATGTAATGCAATGTTACCCGATTTTAAATTTTGTACACGGTTAATAGTCAAAAGTTTAAGCGTCTTCCCTTCTTAATTATGACAAAAAATCCCACGCTTGGATGGTGCAAGCAAGTATTGATAATGGATGATTGTCTATTAGTACAGTGTCCAAACGTTTCTTCAGAACCAATACAGCGATTATCGTTGCAAATAAAAACTATCGAACTATATATGCAGGCAAAATTTGTATTCAACTGAAAATATAGGAGTTAAAGTGAACATTGCTTTACTTACTCGGTGTTGAAACTCAGCTGCATATGGACTCTAGCGAGATGGTATAGCAAAGTAAATGTGATTATCTCTTACGTCAACATGAAGTGTGCGATATCACCTAATATCCATGTTTTAATTCGATATTAGAATCGTTAAAGGAAAGAACAATAATCACATGAATGCAGAAAATAACAATAAATATAAGCTGTTTCTTTTATGTATTCAATATTTCAATAAATATTGATCATACTTTTTCAACAATTTAATACAAACTAACTTATTTTAATAAGTGTACACTATTCATTCACGCCTATAATTCACTCCTTGATCCTAATAATAGATGCCGCCGTATATAAGCATTACTGACATTTGAAAACAATTTCAAAATCAAGAGGATACAAATGTTTGGTCGACTCGACGGTTTGTTGAGGTAAAATTAAATTAAAAACGATAAGAAATCAAACCGTGAAGGTAATGGGGTTACTAAAATGCGTTATCATTGCCTTAACACTTAGCGTATCCATGTTTAAAGGCATACTAACTAGCACAGGTAAGAAATCATGACAGCCAATTCAGTATGATCCTGCTGGTATTTAAATCAGCGCCTTCGGTTTATGACTAATTGAGCAATGTATTTCAAAAATGTACGTTTGCATTCGTCATAGAAACAGCTATATTGGCACATGACAGTTAAAAACGAATTTTGCACAGGCGGTTCACAGTGAGAGAGAGAGAGAGAGAGAGAGAGAGAGAGAGAGAGAGAGAGAGAGAGAGAGAGAGAGAGAGAGAGAGAGAGCTGGATCATCGCAGCAAGATATAGACTTATGAATGATGATAACGTTAAGTTAACCCGTCCAAATGAGAAACCAAGCCAAGAGAGAATTTCGGGCTAGGAGTGAGTTACCGTAAGGGCATAATTGTTTCAATATCAATACCCATGTTTCTCTGTTGTTCGATTAGTCTACTACCTGGACAACCTACACACTGTGAAAGAATGTTTGAGTGGGGGCCTCCTTCCGACATTCTCACATGTAAACGCCATCGGTCTTAAGACCTTTAGTATATGTATAATACAACTCGAAACAGACGCATTAGATAGAAAACATTATGTGTGCCTCACAGCAAAGGAATATATCACATAGTGTCGACATGTGTTTTCAACTTACTTGATCATAGTAACACTGTTGATAAAATAAATGGAGACCAGGTTGTTGTAGATTATGAAATGTGTATGTAGATACAAACCCTCACTTGGCGTTTGGTGTATCTTGTGCGAGTGAATGTTGGTGGGGATGGGATGAACAAAGGGAAACTAGAAAGTATAGCGATTAGATTGTGTGCCATTCTAAGTTCATTTATAAATATGGAGAACGTGCACTTTTTGTATTCCTGGCGGGACTTTCCTTCCTCGGATCATTATTTGACATCCCAATATTGTTGATAAATCAAACTGATATATAAAAGCACACGCCGAACGACATTTATGGAAGAGAGAAAAGAGAGAGAAACATGATATCCACTTTTCCAAATTGACTGTTTTGATCTGAAGTAGACCAACATTTTACATTCGTGACCTGCTTCAAGCGACTATTACTAATTAGGTCATATATATATATATATATATATATATATATATATATATATATATATATATATATATATATATATGACTGAAAACAGGCGACACATTTAAATATTTGATAATAGACTAGGATAATACATTTCGGCTTAAATTGCAAATTTCTCAAAGAGCATACATAAATAAAAATCGAGCGTTTAATGCAGAACACAAAAGGTCATAATGACTCTAATAGATGTTATGTTCGATTAGTCCGTATTAATTTATAAAGAACAAGGATAGTTAAATTAAATGTCCTGTCTAGAAGATATTGGCTGCTCTTTTGCATACTATAACCAATAACTGGTATCTTAGAGTTACATTTTTGCATATGCCCAGTGCCTACTTTTTCCAAATATGTATGCATGAATTCTAGAGCTCACGTTGTGAAACAATCGTGAAATGTGTATATATATACATATATATATATATATATATATATATATATATATATATATATATATATATATATATATATATATATATAACTATATATATATATTTATATATATCTATATATATATATATATATATATATATATATATATATATATATATATATATATATATATATGGTGGCAGGATAAAATGTCCCGACCCAAAATGTCCCAGACATAATGTCCCTGACAAAATGTCCCAGGATAAAATATCCCCATACAAAAATGTCCCAGACAAAAAGTCCCCACATGTTACAATAAATTAATCATATTCATGGTATTTTAAACAGATTTTATTAGAAGCAAGAGGGAAAATACATATAAAAGAGTAGGAGGTTATATCCAGTTATTTGGAGAGAGTCTCTTCTTATACAATGTCAATTCTAAGGACTCTAGAAATGTCAGTAAGATACTGCATTCTGTCACGGTTGTTGTAATCATAAACAATGGTGAACAAGGCTTCATCTACTTGCTTGTATGTCTTGCGTATTTTTCTCTGTGGTTGTCCAAGTTCCAGTTGTCTGCGAAACAGTGCCATGCTGTGTTGTTCTATCTTGATTTTCTTTGATAAGGCAATCGCAGTTGGATGTGCAATTCCAACTGAGTTGTTGAAGCTGTTATGCCATCCTTCGACTGCATTATTGCTACGAGGTAGTTTATTAAGGACGCGGTCGTATTGGTTCCACAGCGTAAGTTCAAACCTTGGTGGAGCTCTTCTGTTTCGCCTCTGTATCCCGATAAAATTGTCCTCAAAGTAGTCCAGAATGACATCCATATTACGATAATCATGATCATCTGTAAGCTCCTCAAAAGCTGCAATGACATCCGCAGTAGGAACAAATGCAAGAGCCATTAGACGCTCTACCTTAGTAGCAAATTCAGGATCATTATTGTAAGTGGCTGCTAATCCATGCTGTTGCACTTGTCTCCAAATTCATTGCCCTAAATGAAACATTCAACCCACCATTGTTGCATTCGGGAACTTGTCTTTGAAGGCGTTGACAGCAGCGAGCTCGAAGTCCGTAACAATGGATAAAGGTTGTCGAACGTTCGACAGCGTCGTTATCTGATTGAGAAATCTACCATATACTGCTTGAGAACGACCCGGCAGTAGAGCATATGCACATGGGAATATGGAGTTGTTGTGGAATCCATGTAAGGTGTAAAGCTGATCAAAGCCTTCAGGTGTGACACGAAATGTTCCGTCAGCAAACCAATGCTGACACTGTTGCAGACAATGTTCGTTTCTTATAAATTCTGCTTTTCGGCGCCTTTTAAGCGTTCTCAAACAAATCTCAATGCAGTGGCTTTTCAATCTATTACAATGCCTCGAGCCTAATTAATTCTGAACCAGGCATACAGGTATACTACAATAAGCGAGTAGCCTAACAATTACTTACAATACCTACACATACATACTATTGACAAGAACATTTACATTACATTACAAGAACATTCATATTGATTTGATTACCTAAAGATGGCTTCATTTAAAGAGTCCTTTGATTACCTAAAGATGGCTTCACTTAAAGAGGCCTTTGATTAACTGCACATGTATATGTCGAGACCGATGATCACAAGTAACACGTAAGTAAGTTAACACTTTACAGGCTACATTTTATTGGTGAAATATCAAAGCCTATTAATTATTATATATTTAAAATAACATGAATATGATTAATTTATTGTAACATGTGGGGACATTTAGTCCGGGACGTTTTTGTATGTGGACATTTTGTCCTGGGACATTATGTCCGGGACATTATATCCGGGACATTTCGTCCGGGGACATTTGGTCCTAGTACCATATATATATATATATATATATATATATATATATATATATATATATATATATATATATATATATATATATATATATATATATATGTATATATTCATAGTACTCAAGAAAGGAAAAAAGGTAGCGGATGAAAATTTAATTCTGGAGGTAAACGATTATTAACTCTTTTTAGCAAACTTTATATCAAACTCCCTGGCTTGGACATTGATGATAAATATCGTAAAGCATTGCACATATATAGATATCACGTATCACGGGTACAGCATGGTCCTCATACATTATTTTTTATGCATTCAAGGCCACAACAATAATGTCTCTAGACTACGAGTTATGTGCTATGCATATAAGGTTATAACTGGAAGTTTAGGTCATGCTTACAATCTTGCTATTCTATAAGCAAAAAATGTTTAATGAACTGGCACTGGTGTTTGCATGAATGCGATGTGATGGAATACTTGCAACGTCCATTAGAATCATGTATATGGATGTGTTTAGTTACTCGAACCGCAGATTTGAACTTGTTAGAATTATGCCAAACTAATAGAATTCCATGCTTATACAGATAAGTAATTAGTCCAGTGCAACATCTTAGCTGAGTTAATTGTGTGAAACGAGGTCTCATATTTTCATAAGTAATTATATGAAATACCTGTGTACAAATCTCACCCTGGTTATGGTATTGTCTCTTGGATTTTATGAATGTGATTTACTTCATTACTGCCTAAGTACCCATTCCAAACCTAACATCAGAAGTGAAAATGTTAGATTTCTATTCGGGCTGGTTCATTTATAAGATTTATTCACCAGAATTCACTGTGCATTTTTATTCCGCTTGGACTATATCAGCATTTTGGGATTACTATGATTGCATTCAAGGACATGTGGATTATATGGATTCTACGATTGTCATACATCAAGACTGTTGTCACATTGCCACATTCCATATTATTGCTACATCAGTACATTCAATGTCTTTATTAATTCCGAACACCAATGGAATTCTTTCGGAATTCTGAATACATTTGAAACTGTGATGGAATCTAAATCTATTTGCTGCTTAAAGTACTATAATATACATTATATTTACATTCACAATTTTGATTGTTGAGAAATACATTATTTTTAAAACCTTACAAAGCTTGGTGGTTTTCGTTTTTTATGTTACTTAGTTGAAGACTATAAAGTCATAACGGAAGGCATGAATAACTTAATGTCAGAGCTTTGCATTATTATCCATGATTTGAAAGTATACACAAACTAGAAGTAGTATAATTTGTTCTATCAGAAAAAAAATGTTCTAGCTACTCCATTTAAATTAATGCAAAAATTAAATGATTGAAAATTAAAAGCAACAGATTCTTTACCTGTTTCTGCGCAATATTACAATGACACACGGTAATAGATTACAGGTGAAGTAGTAAAATGGGTGAACCCTACAAACATATATTTTGCCATGTTTTGAAGGAGGTGAGTGAACCCATCAAACATATTTTTAGCCAGGTTTTGCAGGGGGGGGGTAAACCTTACAAGTTTTCAGAAGAAAAACAACCCTCCAAAAATAACAGTTTCCGTTTCATAGTAGGTTTCTATTTGTTAAACCATGAATGTTGCAAAACCGTCAGAAAATGAAATAGCCTCTGACTTATTTGTTGTCGCGGTTTCGTTAGCTGCAATGAATTAAATTATATCATATAACAATAATGGTAGGATAATCGTTAACAACTAGATTAGCTCGAGAGCGATTAAAGGCAATAAATAAAGATATCACCGTGATAGATTCTGTGAGACATAAACTTCAACAGCGACAGGAATCTCAAGTTGATTTCGCAATAAGTGCTGAATAATTATTCAAACCCTTTACTACAACCACTAAGGAGGTTATGTATGGAAAGAAGGAGAATAAGTAAAAAAGGTGTTCTTACTGAACTTGAAGAAATCACGGAGAGAACTGGAGAAATATCTAGACTTTTACAAAATCTTCCTCCTGCAATAACACAACCGGCAAGACCCCAATCTGATCCCAAAAAAAACGGTGAAGACATAATCGATGCATTCCGTTTTAAATTTACTGAGGAGGCTTTAACAGTAATCTATAAACGTGATCAAAAATAACTGCCAGCTCTTGTTGTAACGACGTATGAAAATAAAGGGAAAATGTTGAAACCGATATATTAGGGATGTATTAGAAATATACAACAGTGAGCGGATGTATTTTATAAAACTAAAACTGAAACAAGTCGAATTGAAACAAAAATTGTATCTTATATAGAATATATCGATACGGTAAGTAAAGTATATGATCAATATGAAGAACTAAAACAGCAAGAAATAGTAAACAAAAACAACGAACACAGCAAAAGAAAATACAAACATCCTCCAATTGAGAAAGATTTGGGCTGGGACCTGAAGAAGAATCTGATGCTGTGCAATGTGCAACTGGTTACAGTGGTAAGGGATTTTCTCCATGTGGAACTCACAGTAGTGGTCTTGTTACCTGTCCCAATAATATTCTCTCCGATATAGTACGATTCGAAATTCTTATAAGGGATTGGAAATAACTTACCGGAAATAATGAATGAAGCAGCAGATATCAGTTGGCGATTATTGCAAGGTACAATCATGGATATCAGTGTATATCGAGAGTTTATTGATGAACTCGTTGATGATTATCACATCAATTAGATAAATACCATTTAAAGAAAATGATCATACATCGTAATCATACCAAGCCAGCCATGACTTACGTAGTAAATTCACTATTGCCTGTTTATACAGTATGCTATGGAGATGGTCTCGGTGTTCAAGGATTAATTGCAAGAATGGTTCCAAAAATAGTTCCAATCGCAAAAGAACTTTCGATGAAAGCTATTGATGTTATTCGTGATAAAGGTATTAGCACAGTTGGTGATATTGCCGTAAAGCATTTAATGCAGTTAAGGAGAAACTAATCACGATGAATCGGCGACAAACGAAACCACCATCGGTAAAACTACCATCTGCAGAGATGATGCCTGCGAGTGTTAGTAAAATAATAAACCAAGCGGAGGATGAAAAACTAGCAGCGTTTATAAACCAAGGCAATATTACTGCAAATATGATAGCGGGAAGTGGTTTGAAATCCCGAGCGTGATCTCGATTTAGATCGAGAAATATATAATAAAATGTTTAAATCTTTAGCCGACTCCGCATTTGATATTGACGTCCAGGTGCTCAAATATGATTCTGTAAGCAATTATCAATTTTATTCCCATAACGCAATACAACCAAATGAACGAGGGGGAATTGAACTTCTCGTTCAATATTCAAGTAAATACTTTCTACCCGCTGAACCATTTATTGAAGTAGAAGGAGAACTTGTAACAAATATTGCAGCTAATACGGCATATGCAGATGATGACCGAGTTGATTTCGTCAACAATGGGAATATGGCATTATTTAGTGGTGCTACATTTATCATTAATTGAAGAGAGATTTAATCTGTTCAGAAGGATGTTGATTTCGCTACAACAATAGTGGGGTTAGCGAGATATTCAGATCATTATACAGGATCGACTGGACTATCTATGATGTTCAGTTAGGATACTACTGATCACGCTGATTATAATAAGTATGTCAAATTAAAGACACCAGTAGCTACTGGAGTTGTTGATCAACCAGTCAACGCTGAACATTAAGCTAGACCAGCTAATCCCTTTAATATTACAAAAGATTATAATCTTAAATACAACTTAGGGTTTTCAGCTCGTTGAAATATAATGCAGTGACCACGTAGATTATTTTCATGCACGATTCCACTGTCTGATATTTTCGGATTTTGTAGAAATGTTAGAAAGGTTATGTTTGGAGCTAACCATACACTTGTCTTCGTGCGAACAGGTGATGATAATCATGCAATCTAGCATGGTGCTGGTGTTGCTGGTGGTAAAGTAAATATAACAAAACTCTCATTATGGAAGCCAGTAATGACTCCATCGATCGTCGCATAAGACAATTTATTAGCGTGTAAGGGTACCGGTGGTAAATCATTGCTGTCATGTCTAGCAACAACGACAGCTAGTATTCATAGTACCATTAATGGTATATTTTCATGGCATATTGCATCAAAACAGGGTGTTTCTGCGCCTCGATATATATTTGTTTCGTTACAGGGTTATACCCGATTAAATTCTTAAGAGCACAGACATATGATATTTGATCAACTGGTAAGAGGTCTCGTTAAGTATAAACGGTCAAAAGGAAAAAGCTGTAGATATTTTACTCAATTACGGACAAAATCAAATAGCACTCGAATATCATCGTTTGCAGACATATAAGCGACGTGATCAAAATGTAGATACCGGTCTGCAAATATCACAATTAGATTTTAAAACCCTATATCCGATTCATTTTTGTCCGCTGGAGAATATTTACTTAACCAGATAGTCCGTCGTTGATATACACTTCGAAGCTCGTGTAACACAGCTCCCCGCTGTCGAGGCTGGTCAGCAATAAATCGATGTCATTCGAATATGTTCGAGCATGTACGAGGGTAGCTGCTGCGCCATTAGAAAACATGTATCTGTATACCTGTATATAGACAGAGAAAGAGAGAGAGAGAGAGAAATATACATATACATATATTTATATCGAGAGAAATATACATATTCATATACATATATACATATATATAAATATATATACATATATATATATATACATATATATATATATAAATTCGTACACTCCGTTACGGGCAGCAGTCAAGCGGCCAAACACACATTACCATTTAAATGTACAGATAGATAGACAGATAGATAGATAGATAGATAGATAGATAGATAGATAGATAGATAGATAGATAGATAGATAGATAGATAGATAGGTAGGTAGGTAGGTAAGTAGGTAGGTAGGTTGGAAGGTAGGTAGGTAGGTTGGTAGGTAGGTAGGTAGGTAGATAGATAGATAGATAGATAGATAGATAGATAGATAGATAGATAGATAGATAGATAGATAGATAGATAGATAGATAGATAGATAGATAGAAAGAAAGGTAGGTAGGTAGGTAGGTAGGTAGGTAGATAGATAGATAGATAGATAGATAGATAGATAGATAGATAAATAGATAGATAGATAGATAGATATAGATAGATAGATAGATAGATAGATAGATAGATAGATAGATAGATATATGGATGGATGGATGGATGAATGGATCGATGGAGAGATGTATAGATGGATGTATTTATATATATATATATATATATATATATATATATATATATATATATATATATATATATATATATATATATATATATCGTAAGATCGTTGGAGACATATATCGGTAGATCGATTGATATATAGACAGATGGATGGATGTATAGATCGATAGATTGATGGATATATATATCAATAGATCAGTGAAAATATAGATCGATGAATATATAGATCAATAGATCTATAGATCGATTGATATATAGATAGATAGATTGAAGTATATATAGATTGATAGATCGGTTGATATATAAATCGATCGATGGATATAGATCGATGGGTATATAGATCGATGAATGGATGGATATAAAGTTAGTTATGCAGGCACACACAGACACGCACACGTATACTCACATATAAATATATGTGTGTGTGTCTGTGTGTTCTTTAACGCCTTTTTAGCGGTTACGTTCAAAGTGAAAAAGATGAACCTTAAATTAAATTATCAATTTTGCGTATATCTCTTATACTTTTATTTGCTCTCATTTTTATTTGTAGTCATCAACCGTATAATTAGAAATACATGTGGTGGTATCAATCATATCCTAACAGGATCAATGTATAAGTCTCATCACACCCAATATAGATACAGCTAGGAAATGTCAAATTCAGATAAATGTATGGATTCTAAATTGGGGTAACCTATGAGAGTATTTATTAAACTTGCAGTAATGTTATGCGTCACACTACAAGAACATGTTTCAAGTTGCGAATGGAGGAAAATAATTCTATTTAAATTTATAGTGTTTGTTTGACTGTTTTTTTCTCCATGGATTGATGTTTACAAATATAATGATTGGGCAGAGGGCATTCTTTATTCTAGATACAATTCACTGTAGTTGTCAAAACCGTTTTGTGTGAGAGCATAAGTAAAGTAAGTTTGAAACGTGGTCAAGACCTATCTTTGTATTGACCAGAAAATTAAATCATGACCCCAATAAGTGCATTCCAAGTGCTCTATAAAGAACCGCATTGTAATACCTAAAAAAGTTTAGCGGGTGTTAACATAATACTAATGATCTGTCACCCCAATTTATCCTAGTACCATTGAAACGTTTGTCTGAGTACAGCCTGTACAAATAAATTTAGGTAATATATGGAAAACTATTTAGTGATCCCAACCCACTGCTTTAATCCAGGAACATGTCCAATACTTAATAGGCCACGAATGGAGTCTGAGTGGTGCTATCAGTTGAGAGTTGCACGTGCATGCACAATAATGTGTATATGACTTTAATGTTCATTTCCTTATTGGAGAACTTAAAGATACTTAAAGTAAGAGCTTTTGTATTGTTAACGACCAATGTGACACAATCAGTTAATCTTCTCAATGAAAAAAAAAGTTATTATAAACGAGGAAGTTATGGGTGATGAAAAGCACTTTGTGTCGACCTACATGATAAGTAACGTTATGTTCTGCTGCAGTCCTAGGCAAGTCCACTTACAACACACATTCAACAGAGTGCGGCCAAGGTAAGTAATATAATAAATCTCGTCATTTCTTCATATTTGTAAATGAAATATTTATTTTCATAGAGTAACTTACAATATTTCTAATTAAAACCTAATTTACAATATTTCTAATTAAAACCTAATTTGTGAGGATAAAAACGTATAACATTTTGCGTTCTATATTATACCGATAATACTGACATGATAGTTGAAGAGGGTCACTAATTTGGAATCACTTTATAGACAACTGTTTATCGAATACGCTGACATCTCCCTATCGTTTGAATATTCATTTTAGTCCACATAACATGCGGATAATTGTTTTGCATTATCTTTGTCATTTTCGCCCTAATTTCAAATGTGGCTAGCTAATCTTGTCCAACATATTTTTCGCTTAAATTATACATGCAAGCATAGATGCATACATACATGCATGCACGCACGCACGCACGCACGCACACACACAGACATACACACATACATGCATGCATACATATATACATACATACATACATACATACGTACATACATACATACATACATACATACATACATACATACATACATACATACATACATACATACATACAATAACGTATAATTACTTATACAAATGTTTCGACCTGAGCATTTAAATATGACAGGAAACATTTTAACAATTACTTTTGTGTGGTATGCGTTCTTATAATACGGAGTAAAGCTATGTAAAGATTACATATATATCCTACTTGAATACGTAATTCTATAATATTGTATATTGTATTTTGACTCTACTGATTGACATGTAGTGTTTAATTTCATAAAATAGCTTGCGTAAATGTATAAATATTAGGACACTTCATTTTGTCTTGGCGCAGTTCAAATATATAGCCTTAATCTCAGGTGGCACACTTGATCACGTGATAACAGCTTCCGATTTCACTTGAGCTTTTCCATTTACTCAAATCAGGCCTCTGCTATGGGCTAAAATCTCTTAACCCAAAGTAGAAAAGGCACATAATGAGAATCTTTGAAGAGCTTTTGATCAATATATAGTATATAACTATTCAATGGCTTTACTGTCTGTGGAAGGAGCTAGGCAGGTTTTAAATTAGCCAAAATTTGGCTAAGGATTCCTGTTGCCATACTCAGTGAGGCTGGTACACAACTAATGTCCTTTTAGCCCAATTTGGCTAATTCCTACAAAGCTGTTCTTCACACTCTTAGGTTGAAACCAAATCTTGGCTAAATGAATGCTTAGCCAAAATTTGGCTAAGGATTCCTGTTACCATACTCAGTGAGACTGGTACACAACTAATGTCCTTTTAGCCCAATTTGGCTAATTCCTTCAAAGCTGTTCTTCACACTCTTTGGTTGAAACCAAATCTTGGCTAAATGAATGCTTAGCCAAAATTTGGCTAAGGATTCCTGTTGCTATACTCAGTGAGGCTGGTACACAACTAATGTCCTTTTAGCCCAATTTGGCTAATTCCTACAAAGCTGTTCTTCACACTCTTTGGTTGAAACCAAATCTTGGCTAAATGAATGCTACACATTTGCCTTTCACATGGATTTAACAAGTGGTTTTTCTATGTACATAATAGTGATGTTGGTGGGAAATAGACTCACCCATAGTATAAATAATAATACTAATAATAATAATAATAATGAGGACTTTGTATAGCACCTAATCTTTAGAAGCTCTAAGCATTTTACAACATCTATAATGATTTGACTACAAAAAAACACATGAAACTATAAAGCAAAAAAAACATGCTGAAAATATTTAAGGTAGGAAACAACATTAAGTCTTTAAGTTTGCTTTTGCAGTTGACATGTTTTTCAGAGTTTAAAGAGACTCTTAAAAGGGATTACAGTGTCTTTGTGTCTAATTTCATTTAGCAATTCATTCCAAGTTGTTGGGCCCTGGTATGCAAATGAATGTTGTACATATGACTTCATTTTCTTAGTGGGAATAATGAGTATATGATTGCCAGAAGAAGATCATAAGTATCTTGCTGGTTTGTACACATGGGAGAGGCCAGATAGGTAATGCTGGACTGGAGTCCATCAGTGAAATGTAGCAGTCATTGTATGGTACAGAGCAGTGGGGAGGTTTGCTTTATAGAGATGTGTGTTCTGATCATGTTACTCTAACATGGCACAGTGCTAGTACATAATGTACATTAAGCATAAAACCCACATACAATGACAGTGCTAGGGCCTTACTTGTTAGAGTTGGGTTAGAAATAAATCAGTGGATGAAATGACTGTATTTTTATCACACCTATGATTTTCGTCATTAAAATTGATTTAATCAAACTAGTATTCGGCAAAAATTGTTAAACCTACAAACTTTATCAAGTATTTAACAGAGAGATGGACCAACAGGAAGATGGATATGTACAAAATCTAGAGAAAACCAAACTATTAAAACAACTGTTTAAATATATAACAAATTTTATTATTAAAGAACATATGACTGAAATGGTGTACATTGTAACAACTTTTACTTTAAAACAACTTTTACTTTAACATACAAGATCTCTTTTCAATAAGTCTTTTTATGCCTATCGGCAATTTTCTTGAAGCAGGAAGTTCAAATTCCCCTGGTAAAATATTGCTGACTGATATTGTCAGCTGTTTACATGATGTCAGTGACACCTTAAATTGCTTTGTTCTGTATAATCTAATTGTAATCTCAGCAGGCGCAACTTCCATGACCTGACCGATTTGAATGATAGTTGCATCTGCAAGGTACAAAACATGTCTCCCAACATCATATCTTCTTCTATCTGCTCGTTTAGCTTGATGTCTGCCTGAGACTTGTTGGGTTATGTATACCTGAAAAATTTGTATCAGTAATTTTTAAATGAATTTTATTTATTTTAAACTAAACTAAGCAAGTCTTTTGAATAATTGTTTAACTGTCATAATAGAAGAAATTAATATAAAAAATAATAAATAATGTTCAAATTTCATTGCAATTCAGTTGGAAAACTAACACTCAGATTCTTCTTTTTAAATATCATAATAGGTATCTTAATTCTGTGAGATATAATTGAGAGTTGCACATTCAATTTTCATTTATTCTTGCTAAATCAACTTTCTAACTCATCATAAACCATTATAAGTTTACTGGCACATTTTATTTGAAACATTAAATCATTGTATCTGTATTGTATCAATATTACATAATTGTTTCAATGTAAGTCTTCAGAGGAAATATTTTGAAGTATTCACTCAGGTGCTTTTATAACTGGTATTTTCAAGTTTAACATGACATTTCATTTAAAAGCAGAAGTTGAAAAACTATTTATTTGCTTCTTATAAAATATCCATAAAACAATGTATGTCTTTCAGAGATAAATGTTTAGGTACTAAACCATGTTTATTTTGGAACGATTGCCCATTACATTTGACTGTAGTGTTTCATGAGAACAGATATTTGTTTGGAAAATGTACTCTTCAGTTTGTCCAGATGACTAAGTAATGATTAAAATCTTTAAAAGAACAATATATATATATATATATATATATATATATATATATATATATATATATATATATATATATATATATATATATATATAATTTGGCCATCTACATATCCATAAAAATAAGTGTTCTACATCTCCCTCCCCCACTCAAGTAAATTCATATTTTTAAAACTGATTTGAATTGTAATAAAAATGGTCTGGTCATAAACACATACCGAAAATCATACATGTTTATTTATATTTGTCCATAATCTGATGAGCATCTATGACAACTAGATTTTGATATAAACTAAGTCTCAAATGTTAAAGGACTGATTTAACATTTAAATATGGCTTAAATTGTGTACAACTCTTTTTATCTGATTTCTGATGCATATAACATTCCTTCAGATTTAAATTTGTCAGATTTATGGTGTTATTGTAATGGTGCTGATGGATATGACAGTTTCAATGAAAACACTAATCTTGTTGTGTACAAGGAAGGTGTCTGAAAATAACAAATATGACTTTATATTCCATACATACCTGCATACAGTCTTGTCATTGACCTTGAAAGTCTGTGTTTTTGTATGTTTATATGTCACTGCACATTTTCGGATGATGCTAATGAGTACTGTCATCCGTTTAGGTCCTTCCGGTAGTATATGCAATTTTTGTCGCCAGACTAAAATGTCCTCCATTGTAAAGTTGTCATTGCAATGACTATTGCACCCACATGCCACAGATTTTTCCTTTTCAATGAAAGTTAAATCTAATGCAGCTCTTCTTCTTTTCACATTGAAATCTGCAACTTATGGCATTTAAAATTGTCTTCATATTTTAGTATGCAGATAGATTTTAAAACAAACATTAATGTTATGTATATGATGATGCTAGTAATTTTGTAATGTTTTCATACTAATGCATATATTTAAACTGCTTAATAATTTGTATCTTTCTGTTTTTCTTTTAATATATCGTAATTAAGATACAGAGCTTTATTAAAATTCAAAGAAGATTTACTGAAAAAGTCAAATAAAATTAGAAGAATTAAGTAATGATACTAAAATGATTTTAATGCAGGAAAATCAGGGCATTATATAATTAAGCATATAAACATCCATAACTAATTAGCCTCAAAGTTATATTGGTGGAGTAGGTGAATAATGCATGACTGAAATGAAAATATGTTTCACTATACCATTTCAGTGCTTTATTTCCATGCTTTAAGTTTGTAATCTAAGTGGCAATTACTGTAGTAGTAGTAGTAGTAGTAGTTGCTGTTCTTGCTGTGTAACAAATACAAATTGTAATTTACCTAAATTAGACATACAAGATGATAACCGTTTCTGAACAAATCTTGTTGCTGGGAGACCGATATCTGCAAGCTAAAAAATTTAAGTCTCAACCTGTTAGTTCTTGCTGCAGTCTTTAATTCACCTAACATACCTTTTAAAAGTTACGCAACTATCATTCTGAGTTTTCTTTTCCTACTGCTGATGATAACTAAATATTTGAATGCATTTATGCCAATAGCATTTTACTTATAAAAATGCTGATATCAAGAGTATATTCTCCATTATTTTAAAAGAAATACATAGTGATTATTCAAGTAGAAATCTGGACCAGAGAACTGTTGATAGCCAGTAAGTGTTAGGCTCAATAATCAAAATGAATTCCATCAGTGGTCACCAGGCAGGAATCTTCTGATGGAAACTAAAAATGCTATTGAATTTTTAAAAAATATTTTTGCAGTGAACTCAAAGATAAATAATTCCCTTTTGTTATAGCATTTTCCATCAGAATCTGAATCAGATTTATGTTCAAAACTTGCTGTTATATTATAGTATGCAGAGAGAAAATATTACAGCGGGGATAAAACATTTCAGTACTTGTAACATAAAGTTTATGAAGACAAAATAAAATCTACTTGTTTAGGAGTGAATATCTTTAGTCAAAATATGTAAATCTACTGGTCTGAAATCTTTTACATGTAATGCTAAAGCTAAAAATATCTTTAGAAAATTTTGCATTTAAATTTGATAAAATGTAATACATGCTGATAGGGTCAACTTCACAACATAAATTTAGAAAACTATGCCAAATCTAATTCATGCTGAGTATGCTCCGATTAAATGTGGGATATGCTTACTGAATGGAATAAAAATCCCTGAATAGTTTAATAAAAGTGCCTAATACTAATAGATAATTTAACATAATGTAACTATTACTATTGTTTATATTCTATTTGTTTTGTTAACCTATAGAATGTTTACAAATTAGCAATTTAAATCTATACACACCTTTGTTGAACTCATTTCCAAGAAGTTTTCTGTACAAGTCCTTGTCCATTCTCTTCACACTTTGGACATATCAGTTGAACTTCTCTGGTAGCAAGAAAACTAACCTTATTTATACTGCTGTAACTGATTGAATGCCTTCTCAACCAGTTCTGCCTCTATCAAGGCTATTACATGCCCAGCAGGCAGCTGTTAAGCACTCAGCAAGATCAATGAAAACCTGTCATGATCAAAGGAATTTTACACCAAAAGCATGGACTGGAGAGAGCCATACACTGACTCAAAAAGAAGGCACTTGATTTTATGAATTGTGTTACTTGTCCAGCTATCATAGTAGAGCATGCAAACTCCATGATAATAAAAATTCATTAATGTTAGATGTTTAAATGCTGATGATCATACCTATATTTATAGGCATATCCTTAATGACAGCTTCTGTATAGACTGAAAAGCCAAAAGTTATGGCATTTTCTGTCATTCCAAGTGATTTAAATGTTTTCAATATGGCACCAAAGAATCTGGTGCAAATTTCAGTAACCTTATTTTAAGTCTCTACTTTTTTCATTTGAAAAAAGGAACAGCTTTCTAAATATTTTGTAAAGTAAATTATTGCACCCACTATCAACTAATCCTAGCCAGACAGACACACAGAGATATATCATATTCCACCTATTTCCATCAAATTTGTGTATTGTGAGTCTTTCATGATGAATTTAGATAAATACTTCTAAGTTCATGAATATATGTGGGAAATTATCACTGAGAATAACGTTAAACTAATCGTCAATTAAGTTATCATTAATGGAATATCCTCAGATATTATATAGTAATCACAATAATGTAGATCAAGTATTATCTTAATAGTACAGTTTTACTGTTCCAGAATTTGTTTCATTACAGCCCATTCAAAACTTGGACATGATGTCTTTTTATAAATAAGCAAAACTGAAAAATATGAAAATACTAGTACCGTAATCATGTAATTTACACAACTGCTGCTAGACAATAAAAATATATGTGCTGCTCTTTAGATTTGGAGGCAACACAGTTAACAATAGCATGATCCTATTTCCATTCATGTTTTCAACCTTAAACAGTTAACCAACTCACCAATACACATGGTCACATTTTAGACTGAAGTCTTCATAGACCTGATTATAATATTCTATGGTCCATCCTTGTATCCCATGAACTTGCATCAGATAACTACTACATTATATGCAATCTGAATGTATCAGTTCCTTCACCTTTACTTGCTATTGAAAGACACCTCGATATGATAAATAGAACCCAACTAATGCATGACATCCAGCGAACCTAACAACTTGCTTACCTCCTACAGTAGAAGAACACAATAACTGCCTGTGTTTATTGCTTGAAAACATCTCAGCCATCAAGTGCAGAGTATCAATTCAAAAGTGTTCTCCATGGTATAGCAGTGTTAGGGGCCAGCTTTGCACCATTAAAAAAGACCACTGTGAAGTGGAGAGGCTTTGACTTTCCAACAGACTCACTTTCATAAGCTGTTCTAGGAAGCTGCCAAGAAGAATGTCACAAACATAGTCCATTTAGCCAAATTATCCTACTACAGTATTTCAGCGACAACCATTAGCAGCACATGGATTAATTTCTGATAGTTGTGATGATGAGTGCACCAAAGTCATGTGAACTTGATCTAATTCCAACATCACTGCTGCTTGAGTGCTTTGATCCAATATTGCCTTTACTAACTGATGTTATTAAAACCTCTCTCTCATCAGGGGAATTCCCATTATTTTTCAAAACTGCCAGTATAAAACCTTCTGCTGAAGAAACTAACATTCAACCTTACTGCTTTAAAGAACTACCGACCATTTTCTAATCTCCTGTTCATATAAAAAATCTTAGAAAAAGTTGTTCTGACCCAACATGTATCTCATCTGAAATCAAACAGTCTTTATAGCAATGTACAATCTGCATGTCAAAAAGACAGTACATAACCTAGGTGTTACTCTGGTCAGTTACTCTCACACTGCAGAAACATGTCATGAACATAGGAAAGGCTGCTTATCTTAAGCTGAGATGTATCAGCTCCATTCACAAATATCTTTCAGTTGATGCCACTAAAACACTTGTCTTAATTAGTACTTTCAAGACTCAACTATTGTAACTCAATTATGTCTGTTTCATCTCAATATCTGCTCCAGAAATGTCAAAAAGCTCAAAACACAGCATGCTTGAATCATGCTTAGAGTACAACGATCAGAGCACACCTCCAAATATTTTGAGCTTTTTTATTTTCTAATTTCTTAGTGTTTTGCTTTTTGTAGTACAATGTAATATCATTATATATGTTGTAAAGTGCTTAGAGCTTCTAGGCATAATGCAAAGTCCTCATTATTATTATCATTATTATCATTTGTTTTTGTCATCTTCTATGCAAAACAGAGTCAATTATATATCTCTCTTGACTGTTTAAAAGGACTTTTTAATTATTTTATTAAATTATGAACTTTAACCTGGAAAGCAAGCAACCCATCTTCCCAGATGTGAAAAAGCTTCGGTCCTTGTATTGTTTATATACTTGTAAGGTGCCCTGTTATAAAGTTCTGGTGTTTATATGATATGAACAATTCAACCTAATTTTTTTCACAACCCGTATCAATGTTGAGTTTATAGTGTTCGCATTGTTATAGTTGAGATGAGCAGTTGAGAAAAAAATAAAGTCACACGTGTATTCATAAAAGGAATTAATTTATAATTTATCTGCAATCAATATTTATCAACACATTGCATTGAAGACAGTAGTGCAGTGAATACTCAGCCATGGGTGTAAACATAATAACATATATCTCTAACAGGTGTTGAAGTTAACTACAGATTGTACACACTTTTCAAAGTAATTGTTCAACCAATTGATCTGATTGCTACATGTGCTTCTACTGGTAATTTCATAATGCCTAATTATCATACAGGATAATTTATTTTCTTATCATGTAAATATTAAAATAAGCCTATGATGCATTTGATAAGTAGATTATTAACATATAGTTCATAACATTATCAGACCCACTTTAAAATTACATTTGTTCCATGAATTTACATGTTAAGATTATTAAAATATACATCTACAGTCCTTTCAAATATTGTTCATTCAAGATTCAGTTAGTTTGTTTATTTACTCATTCAGCTACCAAAAAATTAACCAATGAGAATTGTAGCGAATGTTATGTGCATACAAAATTTGCACCAAGATCTGTACATTTAATCTTTTCCCTTGTGCTCAAATTTGATGAATAATGATTACGTCAGTGTATTGCTTTGTCCGATCATATGGATATATGAAAATCCCTTTTAATATCTTTACTTTGTTGTGACATGCATATAAAGTTATATTTTTAAAATTGTAGAAATTTTCAGCTAAACCAAATCCAAATAATGAAATAATCTAGGATCCATAACTTTGGTAAGAGATTGTTATCTGCAAGCAAGTGGTCCATAGGGCATCATCAAAGGCTTGTTTGGCTATAAAGCCTTGCCATCATGATTAGATTATTCAAATGTGTAATTAATCATGCTCTCCCAAGTGATTTTGGCTGTGAAATTTGAATTAGAGATGGTGATAATCAGGATGACCCTTGTTACATGTCTAACTGTTAGCACTGGGCTACATGAACTAACAGTAAAATTTTGTTCCAAATTTATTGTGTTCCAAGTACTTTTTGAGTCTCTTCAAAATAGTTATTGAAGAGCCACTGTGGGTTAGATACTTAGGTAATAAATAAATGGTGGATTATTATACAATCATAATAAAAATTATAATACTCAATCTTTACTTATTTCAAAAATAGGTAGATAGATATGTAGTTAGGTGGATAGATTAAATCAAGATAATAGATTTAATGTCTCACATAGAAATACATGCAGAATGCAAATGATTGTCAAAGTTAACTTTTGGGCATTTATGTGCAATTAATGAAATTGTGAGAGTCTGTCTTTAGAAAATTGTCAAAAGTAAAATCCCAAAATGATTCAATATGTGATTCTTTCTTATTGTACATTTTGCCCTCAATATTTTTGACCTATTAACATAGTTTTGTGAAAATTGGTGTAGTGATGCATATTTCATGATATATTCTTATTTTCATCAGTTATATATTTCAAAATTCTAAAGTTTTTTTAATTTATCAAATGGTGTTAAAAAGAAGTTTTCATTTTAATATTTTGGTCCTTTCCAAAACACACCAATAAATATAAGGAACAGTTATCATATGTTTACTTTCATTCATATTTTATTCATTCACACATTCGCATACATTTTTCAGTGAATATCACATCTGTAGCTACATAATTGAATTATGTATACTGATAAAACACATATATTAATGAATAATTATTAACTTCACAAATTACTTTCACTAATTTTTCAATTAATTAAGTTCAGTTCACTATGTCAGTGTACTGCTTTGCCTGATCATATGGATATATGAAAATCCCTTTTAATATCTTGACTTTGTTGTGACATGCATATAAAGTTATATTTTAAAAATTGTAGAAATTTTTAGCTAAACCAAATCCAAATAATGAAATAATCTAGGATCCATAACTTTGGTAAGAGACTGTTAGCTGCAAGCAAGTGGTCCATAGGGCATTATCAAAGGCTTGTTTGGCTATAAAGCCTTGCCATCATGATTAGATTATTCAAATGTGTAATTAACCATGCTCTCCCAAGTAATTTTGGCTGTTAAAATTTGAATTAGAGATGGTGATAATCAGGATGACCCTTGTTACATGTCCAACTGTTAGCACTGGGCTACATGAACTAACAGTACAATTTTGTTCCAAATTTATTGTGTTCCAAGTACCTTCTAGTTATTGAAGAGCCACTGTGGGTTAGATACTTAGGTAATAAATAAATGGTGGATTATTATACTGTCATAACAAACATTATAATACTCATCCTTTACTTATATAAAAGATAGGTAGATAGATATGTAGGTAGGTGGGTAGATTAAATCAAGATAATAAATTTAATGTCTCACATAGAAATACATGCAGAATGCAAATGATTTTCAAAGTGTGCAATTAATGAAATTGTGAGAGTCTGTCTTTAGAAAATTGTCAAAAGTAAAATCCCAAAATGATTCAATATGTGATTCTTTCGTATTGTTCATTTTGCCCTCAATATTTTTGACCCATTAACATAGTTTTGTGAAAATTGGTGTAGTGATGCATATTTCATGATATATTCTTATTTTCATCAGTTATATATTTCAAAATTCTAAAGTTTTTTTTAATTTATTAAACGGTGTTAAAAGAAGTTTTCATTTTAATATTTTGGTCCTTTCCAAAACACACCAACAAATATAAGGAACAGTTATCATATGTTTACTTTTGTTCACATTTTTTTCATTCACACATTCTCATACATTTTCAGTGATCTGTTGCTACAGAAAAAATTATATATACTGATAAAACACACATATTAATGAATAATTATTAACTTCACAAATTACTTTCATTAATTGTTCAATAAATTTCAAAGTTCAATTCACTATGTCAAAATGTATAAAGATTTGTAAATGTCATGATGCAACAACAACAACAAAAAAAAACGAATTTGAATTTCACATTCAAGCAGGCACTCACCAGTTATTATGTACTTTTGAGAGAGTAATGTATATTAGGTGAAGTTGTTTGCATAGAAGCTACTTTGCTGTAATGTGGCTGACATTTCATTGAAAAGAATATCTATTGTTAAGCCAAAAGCAACAAACTTTTCTCTAATATCAAGTAAACAACATGAAGTATACTAACAGGCCAGATCATTTTAAGTACATAAGATATTTTAACTAAAAAGAAATTCTACAGAACAAAGTTCTTAAATTTGAAAAGGATAAGTTACCCAATTTTGTGTAAAAACAACAAGGATGACAGTTGAAAAATACTCTTATTTAATGACTGGATATTTGGTTTACTATTTCTTTAATAATTTTTGCATTTCTATTTCAATCAACTTTATTGAATGACCTTTGATTGTTTGTGTTATTTTTTATTTCAGAAATTACCTTCGCTCTTTCTATTTATTTTTCTCTCTCTTAACGACAATATATGAACTTTCTTTTTTATATATATCATAAACCTTAAAAATAAAATGTTCACTATCAAATAGAATATCTCAGCAAATCCTAGAAGTAATGTAATGATCAATATCAGATATAAAAATTTTATAATAAAGGCAGCGGATGACTCATTGAGAATTGCCTCTATGAATAATAATAATAATAATAATAATAATAATGCTTTATTTATAGAGGGTGACTCGTTAGTAAAGGACTATTCTCCCTTGAGGCCCTCTTAAGGAGAGTATGAAAATGCACATTATATGAAGATAGCAATAATTAGTGAGGGGCCCCGAGTGGCCGAGTGGTCTAAAGCGCTGTCTGTTACGGATCACTGCCATCTCACCTCTGTCTGTGTGTGTTCAAGTCTAAGATTCGGCTAATGTAGTTATGTGAGTAAGCGCGCCAGTAGCTTCTCGTGGGTCGGTGGTTCTTTCCTGGGAGTTTCCGGGTTCTTCCTCCACCATTAATACTGGCCGCCATGTATAGCCTATATTGTGCTTAAAAGTGGCGTTAAACCATACAAAACAAACAATAATTAGTGTCACAGTCTACACAGAAGCTGTCATTAAGGAAATACCTATAAATATAGGTATGATCATCATCTATAATAAACACATGCATGCTCATGATATCTCTTTTTAAGTACTCTAATATTTTCAGCTGATTTTACATGTAGTGGAAGCTTATTCCATACAACTGTACCAGAATATTGAAAACTCTTTTTGAATTGTTCTGTTCTTGGTTCTGGTACTAGAAGTTTTCCATGTGATATTAATTCCAACTGGTATTTTTTTGAAAAAGGCCTGAATAAGTCCTGAAGATATTCCATGTAGACATTTATATAAAAGAACTGCCTTGTGAAAAATCTATCCTGTCATATTGCTATGGGTTGGAGATGTAATGAATTACCTGAAGAAAATGAGGAATACTCAATATATCTATTGCAAGATACACATTTTACTAAATGACAGGAGACATATTAGATCATCTTGGGGTTACCAATATATAATTTCTTTTGCATTCAGATTCAAGGGGAGACGCTATTGTATTGAGCAATAACTTTGAGTTGCCTATACACAGACGCAAAGTAGATGCAAACAGCAACAATATAGTTTTAGATACTTCAGTTCAAAATTACACATTCAAACTTATGAACATTAATTGTCCTAATTGATGTTTATGATGAATGTATTCAAATTTATTTCTGATGAGAAAATAATATAGATTCAAAAAGATCCACTTGGAGAAAGAATAAACCTATCAAGCGGGCAAGGTTAGATTTCTTCCTAGTGTCAGAAACTCTTATTACAATGGTAATTGTTTAATTTTCAAAGATTGCTATTAAGGGAAAATACATATTTAAAATAATATCAGAACTGAATTTCTTTGAAACGAGTAACAACCATAGTTACTTTATAAAACTTGTAATGAGTGAATGCTTAATGTGCATATATGTATTGGTACATATATGTATATAAGTGGAAATTCTTACAATAAATTTACTTTTCTTCGGCTATCTCTCTTTCTCATAGCTTATATTCTGTAATGAGTTCAGAATTAGAATATAATACTATGTACTAATGTTAACACTATTCTCTGTAAAGTTATGAACATTTATAATTAACTGTGAAGAAGTCATGGGTTGGATCCGACCAACTGCTGGCGTTGCATGGAAAATAGTAGAAAAACAAAAAAAACAATGTCTACTGAATAAAAGTAGACAAGTCATATATATATATATATATATATATATATATATATATATATATATATATATATATATATATATATATATATATATATATATATATATATATATATGTATATATATATATATATACATGATAAATTCTAGTACATATAATTATTTCATTGATAATAAAATAGCACAATAAAAGATGGCATACATAGGCATGGTTTTGATTGTGTATTAATTAATAAAACATTGATAAGTTTATCAATATTTGCACTGTTATAAATATCTTTATATTAATTACATCAAATCCCATAGGATAGAGGGATAATATTGTCTTAAGACAGTAATCTAAAGAGAACAATATGTCTTAAAGTTGTAGATTTTTCATATTCGAACATTATTTCAGCTTTTATATTTTCTATTTTTAGAAACATTAAACACATTTAATTTTTATTTAATCATCTGCAATTTGTTCTCAGTCACTTATGATAAGATTTGTTAACCCAATCATCAACATAATTATTCAAAGGAATATTATGTTTTTCCCAATTCTTGGATGGGTTACTTATTTTTCTAATTGGTAACATATTGCACAGTTTATGTGTGGAAGCAGAAATGATTTTTGATATCATGTAGTACTGCATAGAGGGAACTTAATCAGTGTCACATAATATCCCATGGTTAAGTAACACTATAAGACATGCCTCCAAATTTGACTGCACCCAACATTTTAGAATGATAAAAAAATAGTACTAATATGCTATAAAAATGGGACACTAATGGTGCTTTAAAAATAGGATAACCATATTTGATTTGACAGTTTAGGCACCTTAACATTATGGTTTTATTGAAAAAGGTCTCAAAATATCCATGATTTCATATATGTTGGATGACAAGCTGGTGTTCATTATACATAAGTCTTGCCTGTGTCATAAAGACCAAATCCCCCTCCCCTCCTAACAATTTCCTTGGTAACAATTTACCCAGGTTTTTTTTTTCTTCCTACAGGAAAATAATCAGCCCTGACACCCTCACTCCCTCCCTCTCTTTCTCTCTCTCTCTCTCTCTCTGTCTCTCTCTCTCTCTCTCTCTCTCTTTACGCCTCTCTTCCCTTCATAAAACTGCCCTTTTTCTTATCTCTCTCTTTATCTTCTTGTATCTTTCTTCCTCTCTCTCTCTCTCTCTCTCGTCTTTGTCTATATGTTTCTTTTTTCTGTCTTTCTCTTTTTCTTTTCTGTCTTCCTTTTGTGTTCCTCTCACTTCCACTCTGTTTTTATGGCTCTCATCTGTCTTACGCTCTTCTTCCTATATCAGTCTTTCTCTATTGCTTAATCTTTCTCTCTTCTCAATTGTATGTTTTAAGCTACAAGTGAAGACAGCTTCAAAATTTCCTGAAATAGTATTGTCAGACATGTGCTCCACAATGATTACTAAATCACTTACAAATTACCTCAAAAACAATGTAAATAAGTATTTACAGGACAGGAATAAGGAAACAAATAATGTGTGGGCAGAAGTTGTCAAGATTATAAGTGCAACATCATTGATCTCTACTGACATTTATGTGTATAGTATCTGTTGATCCAATTCCAAAGGAGTTACACAGTATTATTTGTTGAGGTACCCATCATATTTTTCCTTGGACACTTTCACTCACTCTAGATTTTTTTTCCTTCAAAACCTTGTAAATGACCATGTGTGTGTGTGTGTGTGTGTGTGTGTGTGTGTGTGTGTGTATTTTGGATTTTTATATTTAGTTTAAAGTGATGTACACCACTCATGCATAGCCCTGCAGACATGTAACATCATGTCCCATCCAGTCACATTATTCTGGCACCAGGCCAACCATTCTCAGAACTAACCTCTTAATGGTGAGCACCAAGTGAGGCAGATGCTAGCACCATTTGTATAAATCTTTGATATAACTTAGCTGGGGTTTGACCCACAACCTCCCACATCACAAGTGGATGCTCTAACCACTTAGGTCATCAGAATCATTCTGGGGACCAGGTCCCCATTTCAATGCATTGTAAGTTTGCTAAGAAGAACCAGGAAGATTCTTTAACAGTTGTGTCTTATACTATGCAAGTGACTGTTAAAAATCTATTAGTCCGAAATTGTAACATCTTTTAACTGCAAAGGTTCATTTGAAATCATCCATATGTGAGATTTTGTAAAGTAAACATATACCTGCATTATATATCGAATGTAGAAAAGGAAAAGAAACTAATTGCAGTTAGGAGAAATAATCAGCTAATTGATCATGTCCTCCCATGCACAATATATTGTATGACCTGTTACATGCATGGTATTTCCATATGTTTAATACTAAATAGATTATGTATACGGAACTAATTCATAATAGTGGGGGGGAAATCAGGTAGATAGATCAGGTAGATAGATCTGCCCCCCCCCCATTTGTTAAAGGATCCATTATGTTGTGGCATCTCACTTGTATGCCTTAAGTGTATTACCAAAGGGCGCATTAATAAAAATAAATTAATTGGTTGAATGGGGAAAAGATTGTGATAGCTGAATCTACCCCATTTCCAATTGCTAGCAGACTCATTACATATATACATGTTGCATTCAGCTTATTACCAAAGTGTCCATTATTGACAAGAAATTAATTATTTTAGGCAAGGGAGTAGAAGTTAGAACTAGAGGGGGAAACTAATGAGTTGTAAGGGAGGTGGAAATAAATAATTAGGGGGTTGGGGTGGAAGATCTTGATGTTACACTATCTATACAAATTGCTGGTTAAGAAAAGGAAAGTGGAATAAGCTATACAATTTTTTAGATTGATGGTGCATTATAATTAAAGGATTTTAAAGAAAACGATTTGTACATGGTTATAATTTGTGCAAATTGTGAGATCAGCTCTTTGACTATGGGCATTTTAGTATTATATAATTTGTTTATCTTGCACAAAGCAAGACATCATCCAACAAATCATCACTGATAATCCAATCAGCATAGCATCAACAGCTCCAGTTCATGACCATTAATATCAAAGACCAGACTAATAAGCCATGTGATCCAACTCCAAGATCAAAAGTCAGAAGTTCTGTACAGACATTGGACTAAGGCATGTCTTTGAGAGGTTAAATATTGTATGCCCACCTAGAAATGCCAGTAGTAGCACACTATGAGCCAGGAAGTAACACAGTTTAAGAATGTCATCAGTTTATGATTTTCATGAAGAAGATTAAACAGAGAAGGGGCATGAAACAGTAGAGGCTGGTGTGACAGGAGAGAGTAAGTACAGTTAATATTGTTTTTAATGAACGCTATATACAACAGAATTTCTTAAAATATATCAATTGAGACACTTCATGATTAAAAGCCTTTACACAGAAAATAGAAATTACTGAACTATATTTCTACCTGAAACAATTTTAAAATAAAGATTTGTTTCTGTATACTGTGTCATATAAACAAGCAAATTAAAGAAAGAATGATCTTTCATTTTGAAATTTCAATGAAACTTTTTTTTTTCAGTAAATAATAATAATTAGTTCAGGATAGATACACAATGAAACAATGCAACAATCAAACAACCAGCCTGCATTTTTTTGCACTGTAATAAGCTGTTTCAGCTCCTTAAATACATTGCTAATTAATTTAAAATCCACAATATGTTAGTAAAATGTTCAGGTTTTTTCCAAGAAACTGACAAGGTTATGTATTAAGTATGTTTTCATTCATTTTTTCTTCTTCTTCTTCTTCTTCTTCTTCTTATAATGATAATAGTAATAATAATAATAATAATAATAATAATAATGATAATTGTACTTTAAAGAGAAAGGAACATTCCTAATGCTGTTATTAATTGACACATAAAATATCTCATTTTTTGTAGGGTCTGATAGCTGTTATATCTACAATAAGGATCTGCTCTCCTTCAGCACATGGTCTTTGACTCTCAGCAGACAAGGAAAGATTTGCATAAATCTTAATGACACAGATATTGGTACCTATGTAAAAGTGAAATGTAAGTATATTTCTATATTTTACCAGACAATATTACCTAAATGTTTTTTTCTTCTCCAGATTCTAGAAAGGGAGATAGAAAAATATTGTGTAACGTTATTGAATTTTGTGAACCAAAAACAGTTTTTCTATGGATATGTATTGCTGTTAAAACTGCAGATTAACTGGAAATGGGATTAATTTTTACCATGACAGAAAATATTCAATATGTTTATCCAGACATGCAATAATGACAGAATTATATTATGTTATTATTTATTGACGGGTTGTATGCAGCAGTTCTAATCTCTGCTGAATACTTTTTCAAACCATATTATTAAGTTTTTGACCAAATCTCATATATATAGATGTATCATATATTTTTACACCAATATGCAATTTTGTGAGTCAGAAAAATTCAGAATTCCAATTCATTCATTGCTGAGTAGTGACTGAGAATCCAATCTCTGAAATTAATTACACCACTGTTCACTAGAGAATCAAGCTGCTGTTCACTTGCTAACTGTGACTAGGTACAGTTTCCAAAGAGTCAGGTCACACACACCCTCCAAATATTGTGTGAACATGATCACCTTTGAAGTTTACATTGTTAAGATAATTAATTTTTTATACACATGTACAAAAATAGAAACACTAATCAAAACTAATTTAATACTAGTATTAGAAGATTTAAAAATCCTATAATTGATTATCAGTTGCCAACATTATGTGTTTGTCAAAAACTTGATCTGTCATTCACATCAATCTAATATAGTGTATTCAAATTTCTCATCTCAAATGTGACCATACAACACAATTAATTATGAATTCAGATCTGTACAAGGAACATTTTGACAATTATAAAAATATGAAAGTAATGCATGTCAGGTTAAAGAAGTCTTTGGTTTTAAATTTGACTTAAAATAAATCATGTTCATTTTAGTTGGACTTTGCAGACCTGTCAATATTCTAGTTTTAACAGTCAATCTCCTGATTTATCACATGAAATATATGCATGAAAGAGATTAAGAGAGGGTGATTTAAGAGAAGTTGGTTTCAGATAGTGTATGTATAAGTTTAGAATTGAAGATGCTATTAAATCTTTTCTTACAGATCCAGATATAAATTACAAGTTTGGAACAGTTGAAGAATGTGGACTTAGTAGTGATGAAACATGTATAAAGGTAATTAACAAAAGCATATTAAATTCTCTTTTGCTCATATACATTGCAAACTCTCTTTGGTCCATACATTAAAACAGTTTGAACTAGACAATTCATGATCAGTACATGTATATTATATTGTATACTTGATGTGAACAAGCTGCACACCTCTTTTCATGGGTTGAGCCATTAGCATGTCTCCGAATTCCATTGAATTATACATTTTTACATTTCATCAATTATATAATTTTAATTTGTAACCTGACAGCAAAAATGCCAGTAATGAAGAATGATTATTTATAACAGATAATGAAATTTAAGTAATAAAAATATAGATCAAATTTTTATATTTTTTTAAAATGTTTTCCTTTATATTGATGTATTAGTTGGAAACAGAATAATGAATAAGAGTTAATGGTGGACTTGCTGGTGGATACATTTATAATCTGGGAAAGTTTTGTCACAAATGTATATGGACACAAACTGACCATTTTACATCAGTTTATTCATAAAGTTTATACAATTAAGATCTGTAATAACAGTTTTCAAGGTGTGCATTTTTGGAAACTAAAATGTGTGGCAAGCAAAACTGAACTTTAATTAATGCAATCTGCAAGTAGTTAATTCAATAACTACTTAGTGTGTGATTATCAGTAGGTCATTGATTCCTGAGAATATATAGAGAACATGTGCAGAAAAATATGACTCAGTCAAAATTGTATTGAAAACTAGTATTAACATGCATTTTCCATGTTGCCATAATTTGATTTTGTGCAGCATTTATAATACCCGTGTTATGTTTATTTTTCTAATTCAGTGGATAATAAAGGATTGTTAATATGGAATACTTAGTGTATTTGCTTTTTGTGGATTTCATTGTCAGTATGCAAACAAACAAAAAAATTATAAATTGGCTACTATGTGCCTTTATCTTTTTATAGTGTATTGGGGGTGCTGGATTTACAGTGGAATTGCTTTGGACAGATCATGTCACGAGTACTATGCTGTTTTACAAACAGTTGGACTGCAACAGTGTCACATATTTCTGTGAAAGTCTAAGCACATTTTTGAAGGTAATATGCTTTTTCATCAGTAAATACAGTGTCTTTAGATTTGATTTCTGTAATTATAAAGGAAAGTAGTCACAATGAACTCTAGAGTCTTCCAAACCTGATCTCTATAAGTATCACACCCACTGAAAATTCTGGAATATAAAATGGGTTCCATCCACCAATAGCTTAACTCATCTGTACATCAATAAGAGTACCATATTTTGTTAATATTTTTAACTTTATAAACATTAATAAATATTTTTGAGGTTGCCATGAAAACATGTTCCAAATTTTTCAAAATCAATTTGTGGCTTTTATTTCAGTCTGATCTTGTCAACTTATTAAAGTTATTATGCGGTTTGTCACACACACACATGCATTAAAATAGTATTAAAGTTCTAGTACAGAGATGACCCCTGTGTGACAAAATCACGATGAAACTTTCAACAC
This sequence comes from Unio delphinus, assembly GCA_029339505.1. NCBI lineage: Eukaryota > Metazoa > Mollusca > Bivalvia > Unionida > Unionidae > Unio > Unio delphinus. The sequence goes on along the minus strand of JAQISU010001240.1, from coordinate 4,609,466 downwards.
ATTTATCCGACATGCTTTGTTACAAGCTAACATTCTTATTAGCATTGGAGTTCCAATGAACCAGTGGCCTTGTGGTTAGAGCATCTGCCTTGTATGTGGGAGGCTGCGGTTTTGAACCCTGGCTGAGTTATACCAAAGACTTGTAACAATGATACTAACAGCTGCATTGCTATTGCCCAGCATTAAGACATTAGTGTTAGAATTCATTGGCCTGGTGTCAGGATAATGTAAATGGGTGGGACAGCATGCCACATGTCTTTTGTATGATGGCCCAATAATAGAAATCACTATAAACTGTCACACACCAGACATCATAATGATATGACTGAACAATTATTAAAGATATGTAAAGCATTAAAATCACACAAACATTCTTTGGAATTCCTATTTACTTATTTTTTTTAGTTCCCACCCACCCCTCCAACAACCATCCCTGAAGATTAACTGGTTTGTCCCTAACATATATTAAGTTTTGACTAAGATTATCCATATTTAATGAGTGCACTGTACTTTTGTAAGTAACTTAACATTTTAAAAAAGGAAATTCAGCTCTGTGTGACGTTTGCGCTATATAACCTTTCAGCAACATTGACAAAAATAGTAAAAGTCTCTTTCTCAGACCATTTTACATGCCTTTCTGCATGAAGCCTTGGTAGCATTTCTATAGAAGGACTTCTAACTCTAGTCTGATGAGATTTATCATGAATATTCATGCACATTTATAGAAGACTATAATTCATTGATGTATTGACTGCAGTGAATGCTTCTCTGAAAAGCTTTATAATGTTTTCCGTTGGTAGGAATTTTAGTTTCTTTCAAAATACCAAGAAAGGCATTTTAATCAAGTTATGATTACTTAGCATGTTTTTTATTATCTGCAATGTGATTATGATTTTCATTATCTCCAATGTGATTAATGTTTTTCAGAATGAGCAGAATGTTTTCATGCATGCGGCTCAGTCAAAGTTTCTTGGAACATTTGGGGTTGATATACAGACCCTGCATTGTTCATCAAGCAAAACTGCTGTCAGAAGCATTGATCATAATTATGTCTGCAGGTTGTATGTCAATGCAAAAGTTATGGTACAAAATGGAAACTTCAAGGAATTTCCTCCTGCAAATGGAACTGTAGATGTTGGTGATGACTCATTAGAAATGAATTTCAAGTCTGAAGGTATCGTTGATATTGTTGATGGCAACCATACCTTAGTTACTCAAAAAAGACTCTGCAAAGAGTTCAAAGACATACAGAGCCTGAGCAAAGTTTTACACAATTATTAATATGTGCATTTGAACTTGAAACAAAAAAACCTTATGTCTGTGTTTACTGTTATATTTAAAGCTTCAGTCACTTGTCTTATATGATGTCAGATTTAAAAATAAATGGATTACCATGATATATACTTGATAATATGCTTTTTATTACTCTATCTGACCTAATTAACATAATCCAATATGTGCTTCCTATCCCTTTTTATGAAATATTCAAATAAAGACATAGTACCAATTACAAGCATTTCATTTATTCATTTACATTCTTATTGCATAGACAATTTGATGGTTGAAGAGATTATATATTTTAGCAGAACTTTATTTTTGTGCTGAAAATGTTTATGGTTCACTGAATGTCAAAGCCAATTAAGTTATTCCTTACAAAGATTTATATATACAGAAAACACATTGGCCAAAGCGTACTGAATTTTAAAGTTCCACAAGTAATGTCATGACATCATTTTATGGCAAAACTTGACCAAGCACAGATTGATATGATACATTTCAGAAAGTTCTAAATTTACATTTATAATAAGAATTTCTAAATGCCATGCGATATTATCATTACAAATTTGGGTATTTAAAAGCATTGTGGTACCGTAAAACATGTTTTCAAAGACCACCCCTTCTGCCAAAAGAAATGGTCTCTCAAAACGGGTCATAATCCTACATAATCAATAAGTCTGTGTATGGAAATTATGGTCTCTCATAACAGTGGTATCAAGACAGGTTTTACTGTACATATATTATTATTTTGATTCTCTATTCATTTCCTCGGGATTACAGCTTAGTAAAGGTGTATTTACTAGATTATTCTGATTACACATTTATCAACAGTAGGGTTGGCACACATTAGAATGGAATGGTGGTGGATGGAGGTAAAATAGATAATTTACCTCATGAATTTATATAAAAATACTAACCTTATAAGAATCACTGGGATGGTTTGGTAGTCTCCCATTCATTAAATTTAAATGTTACACTCTACGTTCTATGTTCAATTATATACATTTTCAAATTACATGTAACATTAGTAGCCCAACAGATGACCTTGTATGCTGGATCAGTGCAATGTGCAAGGATTTAAGATATAGGCATGAAACAATATAATGAGAGAGGAAATGTGAGAGGATGGCAGCAGATAGAGAGAAAGAGCAGAAATAATAGTTGGTCAAGTACATATAAGAAGATGGATATTTAGAAGGATTGATAACATATAAGGAAAACAAAGTACATTGCAAGATTGCAATTAACTGAACCATATACATGTAATTATAGACAGTTGTTGAAATCAGTTAGGCAATTGAGATTGCAAATATTTTGTATTAAGTGTGGCTGATTAGTCCCATGATGGGGAAAAAAACGTGCTTAGATAATCACTTGCACAGTACACAAGGATCCATGGGAGAAAAACAGTGGTCATTGATCAGGTGGTCAACATCTGCAGGCAAATTTGATAGAAACTAGAGCAAGGAAAGGATGGAGTTTTGAAGTAGGTGGCCACTAAACTAGGTTTTGAGTGCTACTCCATTTGCAATTAAAAGGGTGCCATACAGCATGAGTCTACTGTATAAACACTTGTTCTGAAAGAAGGAAAGATTTTTTTATTTTTCTATTTTCCAAGCTTTTATTTTAATTTTTCCAAATGCTGGCTGATCATCCATTTGCAAAACATATTTCTCCAAAACTTGGGTTTTTACCTAGAGGTCATAAATGTACATTATGGTATGAGACATTGAGGTGATTAGCCAAATGTTGCTAATTAATTGCTTTTACGCTTTTTGATTCTAACAGCCATACATGCAGCTTGTACCAAATTTTGGCTAAGGATACATTTATTCAAAATTTGGTCTTTGCCTAAAAGTCATACAGTACATTATGGAAACAGACAATATTGCAGTTAGCCAAATTTTGGCTAATCAGTTTCCTAGATTCTGCAACCATACATGGGGATTATACTAAAAGACACTAGCCAAACTTTGGCTAAGCATTCATTTAGCCAAGATTTGGTTTCAACCTAAAAGTGTGAACAACAGCTTTGTAGGAATTAGCCAAATTGGGCTAAAAGGACATTAGTTGTGTACCAGCCTCATTGAGTATGGCAACAGGGATCCTTAGCCAAATTTTGGCTAAGCATTCATTTAGCCAAGATTTGGTTTCAACCTATGAGTGTGAAGAACAGCTTTGTAGGAATTAGCCAAATTGGGCTAAAAGGACATTAGTTGTGTACCAGCCTCACTGAGTATGGCAACAGGAATCCTTAGCCAAATTTTGGCTAATTTAAAACCTGCCTAGCTCCTTCCACAGACAGTAAAGCCATTGAGTAGTTATATACTATATATTGATCAAAAGCTCTTCAAAGATTCTCATTATGTGCCTTTTCTACTTTGGGTTAAGAGATTTTAGCCCATAGCAGAGGCCTGATTTGAGTAAATGGAAAAGCTCAAGTGAAATCGGAAGCTGTTTGATATAGAATACGCGATTGGTCTAATTTTGGTATGTCAACAAGCTAACATCTTACTTTATGCCAATCTACTTGCTGTCCTGGTAAGAATGTAAAATGCTGGCGAGTATTCTTCTTATTGACATTAGTTTCTTTCGACCTTGAGCATTTTCTTCACTAAATGTTCTGGAACTGCTTTATGTTCATGTTACAATTAACATTATTCAGACCGTATTTCCAATCGATTGCCTAGTAGATATTACCACGAGGTATGGCTCTTGACCATTCCAGATGGTCTGTTCCTACTTACATATATGAAATCTCATGCATTTTCATCAAATAAAAATATTGATAGATGATGATGTCTGTGTAAAATTGGAATGGCAGTTATAATCTGAATTATATTTTGTGAAAATATCTGCATTTAAAAGTTATAGATTATTTTAAATAGGTAACAATGCTTCATCTAGCATCCGGTAGCATTTGAACGTTGCATATTGTGCGATATATATGTTAATGTTCTTTATCACCAGACTTCTTTCATTGAAAGGAAGCCGATATGATATACACAATCTCAAATTGATAACCATCTGATATTGAATATATGAGACTCGTTGACTAATTCCCAGGTGTTTTAACCTATGAATCGCGAGAACCTGGAAATTATTCATTTCGGTTCATAAATGCAAAATTAAAAATAATCAATTTGAGAATATTTCTACTTGTCTCCACACATGCACATGCAAATACACGCACATATGCACAACTCTATATATCTATCTATCTATCTATCTATCTATCTATCTATCTATCTATCTACAAACACATACAATCACACACACACATAAATATTATATATATATACACCCACATATATATATATGATTATTTTTCTCAACAAATCGGTTGGCCTGAATTATTCTTTGGTAAAGAAGTAATGTTGAACTAGTTAATGTTTGTTTCAATGTTAATGGCCACCACGTAGACAGGTTTGTTTTAATTTAAAAAAAATATGTATTTGTCAAGATCAAGATGGTACTTTACTTTATTTTCAAAGTAAAAGTGATTTGTTTTTTCAGTTTCATGTTTGGAGTACGTGATATAAACGATCACTTGACTCGTTCCCCTTTCTGTTGTTTCTTGATTTCGCAATTGGGGGATGTTTGCGAAACTGCGTACTAAAATTCTAAAGAATCCATTTTACTGTAATAGGCTGAGTTGTTGGCTTTTGTACATGATGTTGAGTAATTTGCTTTTGTTGAAGCATTTTTTTTAACTTTTCTTCAGGCCAGTTGGGTTTTAAAAGATTAATTCGTAATTTATCCAGAAGTATTTGATGTGCTCATTCATATATCGTGGACAAAAACAGTTTATCACATTCTTATTCGGATTTCTAATACCGCAGTATTAAATAGTGTGTGTCTACAAGGAACTGTAGATTAGCACAACGCAGACTTCTGCATCCCTCATCTACTTCCTTCTTTGATTTTCCAAAAGGAGTCGAACTTTAATAAATTAGAACATTTCATCAGTTAAGTTTTAACAATTTAATTTAAAAGTTACAGTTCTTCTTTCATTTCTAAATATAAGAAAGGCTGTTGTTTTCACTTTTGTGTTATTGTGATTTAAAGCCTAATAACAACACACTATATCAATATATGTGTGTGTATACATTAATACATGAATTCTAATTCGCAGACTTCTATAATGCTTGTACATACACTTAAACACGGATACGTACTTTGCCTTATCCGTTGTTCCAAGGTAAATCAGCTGATTGCTGTTGCAGACTGAGTTTAATCCGAATAACGATCGTTTTTGAATCTCTCTTCACACGTTTTATTGAAATATAATGGAAACATAATAAAGACACTAGACATATCTAAACCAGATGTATAATATAGACTCACTTCAAACAACGCGACACATCTACAATGATGTCTCCATCAACACATATGCCCTTAAACCTAGGATATATGGAACTTAAACCTATGACGACAAGTAGCTGTTCGTCATTTTAGGTTTCAAAAACTAAAAACACTTGATGGCATTTATACAACTTTGATCTAAAGACAGAGACATAACTCCTCATGTATAATGAAGCGCAGAGTCTTCTGTTTAAGAGACCGAGACAATAATTTATCCAAACCTCCAAAATCAACGATGTTGTTCATAACTGCATGAATATTTAACCCTGACAACTTTACTCCTGTACATTCTAATACCTACAGTTGCGCATATGAAACGTTCATAAGTTCAGTAAAGGATTCAGTAAAAAGAAGGAAAATATTAATTATAGCCTAAATGACATAGGTTATGATTGGTTAAAATCATTTTTGGGCATATGTGTTCGTAATAAATGTCATATGATTGTCAGCAATTAAGTAAGTACAATTTGCTACTATATCCAATAAAAACCGAGAATATAACTATTTTTATAAGAACATATACATTACATTCCAAATGATATTCCATGTTTGATCTCCTGATTCATAATTAATGTCATGCTGGCAATCCTCATATTGATAGCAAAACCCCATATGAGCCGGTTATAGACCAGATGATCGCATTTAACGCGAATGGTTGAATGGTCGAATTTTGTTTATCTCGCAGTGTCACGAGTTAGAAGAATAAATCGAATTCGTAGAGTCATTTTAAATTCTAATGACACCAGCAACGAAACTGTCAGCGATGATATATAATAATAAAAAAACATCGATGGTTACCAACGATGTGACAAAAAATATATAATCGCGACTTTGATATTGATGTGGAATTTATTATTACATTAAAACAACAACATTATAATCACTGAACGAGCTGTACTTGTATAATGTCATGGCAGTTTTCGTATAAAAATCCACGACAATTTACCGTAGACAGAAGAAACAGCAGTCTTGGTCATACACGCGAAAATGTTATGCTGACCTGTCTTGAGTATAATAGACGCAGAGGTGCTAGTTAAGTGATCGCGACGGTAATTGTGTATCCTAGGGTATCACTTGCAACTGTTCACGTGTAAATCCAAGCAGAGGAGCAGTTGAATCTAATCTATAATCTACAGGCCTACCCTTGGATCTTACTATGCTATACATTGTGTGTGTGTGTGATAACACTCCAAATTGGATTAGTAGCTCTTTTTGTTACCAACTTCAAGTTCACCTGGTTCATATAAATATCTCGCTTGCACATTACCAAGTATTTTTGTTTTGAAAGATCAGTTCGTGAGGGTATATATTTTATATGGTCGCGCTATTAGGTTTCATATTGGTTGTTCCAGTAAATTCATTTCTTAATGCATTTATCACACTTGGTAATCTTGCAACCCATTCACGAGATCTCTTGTGTTGCTTACTTTTCTTCGCATATTGATATCGAATCAAAACTTAGCAAATGGCCGATTAAATCGTTCAACAATCGCCTGATCACGGTGTATTGCAGTATGCCCTCGTCTGATGGTGACAGTATGATGTTTCATCAGCGATAATACTACACCCTAAACCTCCTTGCCAGGATCAACCTGTAATAGATCTGGCAATTTTAGAGGTCCCCGTCGATAAATTCGTTCAAACGCAGAATATACTTCTTTCGCCGTCTTTGTCAATAATGGATCTGCTTTTTTGTATATATTTGCAACATCAACGACGGTTAAGGCGTGCTTGTATGTCCGTCTTTTGACAGTATCATGTGGGAGAAATAATATATCCGCTTGATGAACTTCATTTTGGAACGATGACATCAAAATGAGCAAAGTGAATTTGTTTAGGCTGTGGTAGATACATTTGCCATATTCTCTGTCTTGATAACCAATCTGCTGCAGTAACGTCTTTGACTTTTTCTGCTTCGGCGAGTTTATTAAATGCTGATTTACCTCTCCAGAATACCTTTGGAGAACAATGAATATATTTCATAATAATATTAATCAGCTGATTAATATACCAGCACCTAGCACTAGTTGACTCTTCATAGCAGATCTTACTAACCAGTTAGCTAATGATTCTTTTAAAGATGCATTCGTAATAGAATTTAACGCATTTCTGCGATATGTCTATGCTGCAGATTGTTACTTTTACAAGACATATCATTTATAGGATATTCACCTGGTCTTGGTTAGTCTTGACTGTCAATTCGGATATCATGTCTGTTTCCAAGGCCTCAGTAATTATAGTATGGAATATGTTTTTCTCATAGGTATTAGCCCACGGAGACCATGGTAATTTTGTCAATTTTGCTGCAATATCACCTCCTCGTTGTTTTTTAATGCCATTACCTGATTTTGCAGAATAAATCTAAATTGTTTTGTACCACTTTGTGTACACTTACCGACTGATGATATAGTTTTGTTGTGATTGTTGTTAAGTTGTTTGTTCTAGAACGCGTATTGCATTTAACACAATATAGATCCATAATTTATGTATAGCAAAATGAATGTAATTTATTTTTCGGCGACAAAAGCACGAGAACTTGTTAAGCATCAAGCAGCGATACCAAATTATATTCGTATGATTATCATGGGTCCGTCAGGAAGAGGCAAGACACATTTGCTACTTAATTTCATAATGAGATGGCTAAAATGTGACACATTTCATTTAGTTGCACCATCAGTTGATGATTAGCGGTATTTTACGATGTTTTAAAAGACTTTAAATGAAAATGCAAAGACGATAAACGATAATGGTAATGATAGTATTAATGTTATCACTGATATCAAAGACGCACCTTGTGTTGATTACATTGATGGATCTATTAATACTTTAGTAATGTATGATGATGTAATGCTGGATAAACAATCATCTCCTGCTAGAATATTTTCACGCGGTAGGCATAAAAACACAGATGTGATTCATGCTACCCAGCGGTATACACACATTCCCAAAGTGATCAGAGATAACTGTAATATTATTGCGGTGTTTAATGGATTTGATACTCACACACTTAGAAATATTCATCAGACGTGGCGTAGTGTAGATATGGATATAATTCATTGTTTACTCATGCTAAGTTAGTCCCACATGCTTTTTTACCAATTCACGTACGCGACCTTAGATCAAGGTATCGAATAGGTCTTGATAAAATATAGAAAATGATATAATTCGTAGCAGCAGAGAGGGTGCGACTTTTGGATATGCGTCGAAACGTAAACAATTACACCCGTTATAATTTAAACAAATGACAAAATGAGATTATCGGTTAGACAGAAGCATTAGTTTTGTGTTTTGACATTTTTATTTTTGTTTTCGTAGAAGGCTTTAATTTATCAAATAAAAGACTCTATATTTTGGACATTTCGCCCTCTCTGCTGCTTACTATGTTAAATGGGTAAGCCAGCACTGAATACACCAAACCGTTAGGAGGACTCTGGTTGTTCTACGATACTTGGTGCAAGTTCAGTTTTCCTGTTCTCTCTCACCTCACATATTTCCACGTATTATGTTCCTTATACACACAGAGAGAGAGAGAGAGAGAGAGAGAGAGAGAGAGAGAGAGAGAGAGAGAGAGAGAGATTTTTGATCCAAATGTGGACCTTATTTATTTCATGCTAAACACGGGGATTCTTCAGTTTTATTTTTCTTTATTTTCTTACGTTCCTAATGATTATTGTGGAACATCATCATTGATTTATATAGTACAGAAGTGACAGCCTCCTGTAGAAACATATCTATCAGCATTAATGCTCCATGAGCTCAGTTTAACATGCAATCAGTATCAGTTTTAATGCAAGTGATCAATGTATTTATATATCCTTTCTTTCAGATATGGACCACATTATGATGAAAATAGAAAGACTGGTGATTTTATCATCTGTGGCATTGCCTATACTTTGTGGAGCTGTCGGTGAATTTGCTGGTAAGATACAAAAGTTGTTTTTTCACATAGGATTTGATATAGGCCACCTTTTCTTCTAAATCTTAAACCTTTCCTATATTTTGCTTTAAGGAATGGTTTACTTGTCAGTGTATCGTTCAGACAGTTCTGCTTTAGATCTCAGACCGAGAGTCTAAAGTCCGGTTACAAAAACCGGGAATATTTGTGTTTTAAATTAAACGGTTTATAACATTATGTTTACCATTGTAATTTCTAGTGGGAATATAATAATAGCTACAAGATGTTACTTTTTTGCGATACCACACACGTTGGTGTATCGTAAATGATGGTGCCGGTAAAGAGAACGGAAGCAGGGAAAAAGCTCATAACGAGCAAATGTGGCACTTGGAGTTAGTGAGTCGAGAATCTTTTGTTTAGTAGAAACAAGCTTACTGTATACAATGCATTAAATTTAATTATATCTGAGCTGCTCAGCAAGACCATGAATTTACTTGCGTGCGAATGCAGTCAATAAATAAAGGAATAAAGCAGGGTTTCAAATGATTGATAGAGATGAGATCTCTAATTGATAGAGATGAGATCTTTGATATGGATAAACTAGATTATTTGGTTGAGATTAGAGTAAATCATTTATGTTTCTTTATTGCCAACACATTAGTCTGAAAACAATATTTAGCACAGATGAACGGAAAGCAATAACGCAATGCACACATGACTCACAATATCCTTTAATCATTGATTCGCATCAGACAATTAACCTTTGAAACAACAGCTCAACCGCCATATAACATTTATACATTTCAAATGGAAGGTTCAAAGACATTCAAGAAACAGTTTTCAATAACAATCTTTTTAGCATTGTACAGTATGATCATCGTTTTTGCCACAGTACTGTATCTACTCTACTGAAAGTATTTAATGGCATTCTCTCTGCTTAGGATAGTGTACAGATTACAGTCCTCACCCTCCTTGACTTGTTTATAGAAATTGACACAATAGACCATGATATATTACATCACCGTCTCCATTATGCATTTGGCATTCATAATACAGCCTTAATATTGTTCAAGTCCTAACTAATCAACAGGACATCACATGAATCTGCAAATGAAATATTCTCCAGGCCTGTTGATATATGTTATAGTGTTCCACCGGTGTCCGTTCTGTTCTGGACCAGTTCTCTTCATTCTGTACACTCAGCCGCTCTCAAGTGTCATAGGTCATCAACCAGTGTCTAAACCAAGTGTACGCTTTTTACACCAAAATAAACAAGTGTAGCTATCCAACTGAAGTTGATGCTACCATCCAAGGAGTATAGAGGTTCATTTATGATGTGAAATCATGGATGACATGTAACTCGCTGCAGATGAATGATGATAAAACTTAGACCATTCTGTCAGAACACAAAGACTTTATCATTTCCATCCTGTATCTTAAACGATAAATATAAGCAACACAAATATTAAATTTACGTTGTCAATAGGAAACCTAGGTGTTACTCTAAACAGTACTCTCACATTGCCCCAACATGTCATGAACATATGCATGGCTGCATCTATTGAGCTGAGACGCACCGCAAATATCATTCAGTTGATGCAACGAAAACACTTGCATGTTCATTAGTACTTTCAAAACAGGATAAATATAACTCATATCTGTATTGTTCTTCTCAATATCTACTCCAGAAACCTCAATCATTTCAAAACAAAGCTGATCAGATAATCTTTAGAGCATCACGATCTCCCCACTGCTCTTAACCCTACACTGGCTATCCATTCGACACAGAATCAAACACAACATTTGCTCTCTGTGCTACGTTTCACGCCAGACTCCGTTCCAACATACTTCTCCGGCCTCTTCCATGCCCACACACCAGCAGGATACTATTCCGACAATCATATAATCATTGTTCTTGCTATGAAAATGAAGTCAAATTGACAACGTTCTTTTGCATACTAGGTCCCAGCAATGTCGAACGAATTGTCCATTGAAATTAGACACAAAAACACAGTGATTCGTTTCAAGAGTGCTGTCCAAACTCACATTTACGACTGCACCAACAAACTTTAACACCTAAAAATATATCGTACTTTAAACGTTTTTGGCATTTTTTATATTATACTATTTCATGGTTTTTGCATTTTGATTTTCTGTAGTCATATTGTTATTGATGTTGAATAGAGCTAAACACTATACAAAATTCTCATTATGATTATATATATATATATATATATATATATATATATATATATATATATATAAATTCTTCGATGTTCATTAGTTTGTTTATCCATTAAAATAACTTCAAAAATATTACCTTACTGCCTGATGGAGAGTTCGATTTTGTTAACACATTTTTGCGCTGATTGATTCAGTGAAACGCGTGAATGGTGTAGATGATGGTGGTTAGGTGGTATAACAACGTAACAGATTTGTCCAACGTAATTCATGGATTAATACGGTTAAAACAAGTTTGAATGACTATTCATATTCTTGTTAGGAAGTTGGTAGCAAAATGTGTGTATACCTCTGCATTCGTATATATATATATATATATATATATATATATATATATATATATATATATATATATATATATATATATATATATAAGCGTGAATGTCGTAAAGCTTGCGGGACTATTTCAGGAATAGACACTTATCACTAATTGGGTTGGCTTTTCATTTTGTTTTCATTTACAATAGTCATTAGTTTAAACCCGAGTTCTTCATCGTGTTGCAATATGATCATTATCACAGTGACATATAAAATCGCTTTTTAAACACTTCCGATATTATATGTAACCATATTTTGTTGCAGAAAAGTTTATCATTGATCATCGAGTGTAATAAAAACGATAATACGTGCTGTACATGGAATATCGAATAAAGCAGGTTGGATAATTTTGTCGATGAAAATGTGCATGTTTAATGTGGTAAACTAGTATTTTAGGTTGAATCATGCTTATTCTGCTTAGGTTTGATTTCAGTCATTTCGTGTATAGACATTTACGTTTTCCTAGAGGGTTAACAATATTAACACGTTTTAAAAAGTGATGTCAAAAGCAAACTGCGAATAAGAAAAATGCAGGATAAGAAAATATGATTTGAAAATTTGTACTGATTTGTCAAACTATCCCTATGGCACCTCTTCTCTTCTGGTAGTTGCCCGGGGCTTACGCTTCCTACCCCTCCGTTCCTAGTACAAAACGTCATGGTGTTGATCTTATAATAGGGATATATTTCGAAAAAAGAGTCAACCTTGCTTTCCCTCTTTAAACCCGTATACCGTCTTTTCTTAAGTTAAATTTGGTAATTTAATACTAAAGCCGAAACAAAATTTTCTTTAACAAGAACGGCGTTTTAACGCTTCAGCGTTCAACAACATTTAATACGATTCTAAAGTATGCATACTGTTAACTTCTACTAGATAAAGGGTATTCAACGCGCGGCCAGCCAAGCCGTATCATTTGACTCGCTAAATGATAGGTGTCACAAGGTGTCATGAGAGATAACAAAGGTGGGTCATTGAAACTGTCCTCATGCGGCCTTCAAGTTTGTTTGAGTTTGAGATCCCTTTATCATTTCATATATAGTGGACATTGAGACTTGTTGACCATTGCGTGGATAAACATAGCCATTGCAATGTTTTTTACAGTTACTTTCGCAGTCACTTTAGGCGGATGACTTAATCGACAGATAGCGTTGATTTGGGAAATTAATATGCGCATTATCAAGCGTTTACACATATAATGTAGACTATTACAGGGATCATGAGTGGACGAATGAAGTATTTACGGCTACTGACAATTGCCATTTTAGCTCTGTCATCGTAGGTTTGATTCTAGCACTCGGCCATGCTTCTACTGACTCGTTGGTTCTTTGCGGGGTTTCACCATTTAATCTGGTTGCCATGTAAAGCGTATCTTGTGCTTAAAAATAGCTATAGATCGTATGAATACAGCAACAATTATAACGATAACAACAGCAACGTATTATCTACAAATTAACACAAGCGAATGTTCCATACCGTGTTAACGATACACCCATGTAATAGTTACAGACGCCAACACATACTATTTCAGAAATTTTAGAATATCCTTAAACTCAGATATCAGAGACTTTAAAAATGGATTTAACTATATAACTTACCTTTGCTAAATACTTAATTTTATATATAAAACCAAAATTGCATTTGAAACTGTTGAATCGCAGTTAAAGATTTTCTTTTTGCTTGAGCCATGAGATTTAACTTTAAAGGAATTAATATAAAACTCTTATATTATATCCATAATTGATCAATAACTACGACAACATTACTGGACTGCTTATGTCCCCTGTTTCCTTCACACAATACAAGTATGAAAAAATAAAGCCCTTCTCTGCTTACGTCCCCTCTTTACTTCACACGATACAAATAAGAAGTAATCGAGCCGTCTCTGTCCGTACACGCGATTTCAAATTAGCATATATTGTCGTATAAACAAATGTAGAAAATATAAGTTCTATACCACTAATGACTCAATGTAGCGACTATATATGTTTGTTTTAAAGGCGTGCTAGTAATCATGTTATAACTGCTATTTTACTATTCAGGTAAATCATATTGTGTAACATACAAGACAAACGTTTATGTAAAGTCCAAATGAGAAACTCTTATGTAAATCGAATAAATTATGAGAAAATTAGTTTTAACGATTTGAGTCGTAGAAGTAACTATATATCTTTATTATCTTTCTTTTATATAGTGAATATTGCATATGGTAAACCAACTACCCAATCATCTACTTACATTGGTATCACAGACTATGGCGACACACCAGGTTACCCATATGATGCTTCCTTAGCCGTTGACGGTAATACAAACACCAACTTTAAGAGTGATGGATGTAGCCATACAGATTTAACAAGTAACAGTGCCTGGTGGGAAGTGCATCTGCTGGATCTTTACAATGTTTTAAACATTACCATTTACCAAAGATCTGATGGTTTGAATAATTTGTTTTCATTGGGTTAAGTTGAGAGTGAGATACTAAGATTGGATGGTTGTGCTGGAGCAATTATTGAAGGCATATGAATTTTGTTTTAATGCTATTATCGCATACAACTGTAACAGTTAGATAGAACAAGAAAATTGCATACCCTAATTCGTATTGCGTAAGAATCGAAAGTGCATGAACTTTAAAAAGCAAACAATTCATTATTATATCTCATCTACGATTAAGAAATTAAATCATGGACACACTCACGACTTTCAGGATTGTTGTAAAATGTAGACTACATGAATCACTTGATCTTAGTCGCTACTTTGCTTTAAAAATACTAAATAGGAAATTGATCCCAAATTTCATGCCAAGGTTAATTTCATTGAATTGAGATATGTTTTAATGAAAACAAGGAATATTGATTTTGCTGGAAAAATGAACATTATGTGAAAAACGTTTTAGATGAAGAGGTTTGGCTCCAGAGTAACATACATTACACCTCTAAATTATTAATTAATTTAGGATAAAAAAAAATTCTGAAGTATATATTTTACATATGTACACATCTGCTAGATATGCGTTTCAATCCCTCACAAAAAAGCATTTGTTGATTACGTTAATAATTAAAGAAGAATGCATTATTCCATGAAAACAAACACACGACGCAAAATTCAATCACATGAAGTTGAATCTCGAAGAATAATGCAAATCGTTTTTTTTATAAATAAAATAGTGGTAAATTGATGGAACATATTGCACTGTACATATTGTTATTCAAAACGGCAAATTATGTAACGTGTTCAATGGCAAAGTAAAAATACCTACATGAAGAAAAAAACGCTTTTTCACGACCTATTTCGTCAGCTATATGAAAGCATAAGGAGAGAGAAATGTAATATAGTTGTATAATGAATATTTTAATTATATCCAACCTGATGGTAGAAATGAGAGAGACCGACCGACAGACAGACAGAGAAAGACTGAGAGATCAGATAAACTTGCACGTTAATCGTCTTTCAATATGCTGGTTCAACCAACTTTACAGATACCAATCCCAATAAATACTTTATCTGTGTACGATATCATTACAAATATGCAGACGCAAGTATATTTGCAAGTTGGTTCTTGCATTCTTGTCAAACACATGGTACGTCCTCGAGATGTCAAATATTGTGCTAAAATGTCCCTCGATAGATAATATACTACCTGAAGACGATTGAGGAAAATATATAAACAAACAAATCAACAACAATTGCAGTTGTATATGTCGTGTTAATTATCAACGACTTAACCCTACTCGTGCCTATAGCTTTATATGCGGGCGGCAGCATAACGACACACACACACACACACACACACACACACACACACACACACACACACACAGACATATATATGTATATATCTGGATGTGCTGGATTTAAATGCGATTTGCAGGAATATTTTTATGCGATCGTTGAGGTCTCTGGCAGTCAGCAAAATCACCTAGTTGACCCTGCTAACTCCTGCTGAAGTATGTGTGTTCTTCTGTGATTATCTGCCTTTGCAGATCATAGATGGGGCATGGACAATTTTTGAACGAAATGGTATTCCTGTGTTTTATGCTCGTTTGCATAGATATATTGAAGCTCTTGAAAAAGAAACGCTAACTTTGCTTAAAAATAAATTCAATACCGAATAATATCACACGTCGGATAATGTGGAATAATATGTTATACAATATCGTTTCCGGCATATAAAACAAATCATGATTGACATACTCACCCCAATCTCTGGTGAATTACTTGTACACAATCTGTAGGACAGACTGAGCAAAACTGTTTATGTTTGTGCTGCAGATATACGAAAGTCATGCGCATTATATCGGTGAAAGACTAGATAATAAATACATTATGAACATCGACCTCATTAAGATAATCATGCAATTGGAGAAACAGCAATTGACTTAGTAACGAAAAAGTATATGAAAACTTTTACTGTCCGAATATATGTTCATTATAGAACTGCATCAAGACATACCATAAGCGTTTTTATAAATGGAGAGCACGAATGAACATGTCAGAGATGTACTTTGACAACAATTCGTACTCAATTCTTTTGAGGCGAGCTTGATCAAGTACACATTTGTGATACGTGACTGATCATTTTCGGCAGTTGTCAGTCTTTTTGTTTGTTGCACATCAAGTCATGTTGCAAATATATGACAGGCGGGACTAACAGCACTCTTTACAATAAAGTATGTACTGATAGCAATTACAAATATGGCACCCTCAATCGTCATCGACGTGGCACTCTCTGCAGAACCAAATCCAGAACCATACCATAGCGGTAGCGGTTATTCATAATGCAACATTGATATTAATCAATACAGGTTACGACAAAATTGATCATATCCTTGAACTGATGTACAACACTGCAAACTTCAGACAGTTGTGATATTGCTTATTTGAGATCTATGCGCAGGAGGGCAAATGTATTGGAACACATTGTTTCAAAATGATCCAGTCATAGTTTGATGTTGCCAATCACCATAACAGCCTCGGACAGTTTAGCTTTGAAAATCATAGATTTTAAAAGAAAACAAAACGTTTCTGCAATTTCATTGAATTCATGGAAATTATTCTGCAAATTCACAATTAGTTACCATAGAGCTCACACAAGAGAACATCCTTTTGTGATATCTTGTCACGTTTGTTCGGTTGAATTTTAAGACACACCAGAGACTCCGAATTTATAAATATGATTGATGACAGAAAATATTCGATATGTGGATCATACGAACTGTTCAATTATATCAGTAAACCGTTAGGATTTGGTTTTCAGCTCCCCAAATCGATTATGACAATAGCATACGACCACGTCCAGAACAATTTAGATAAAATGCATTAGATCGACCAAGTCTCCTTAGAGCTGAGCTCTTGGATGCGTCGATCTTGGCTAATACAACGCTCGCTTGCTTTGTTTCTTCATCGTCCATTAATGTCAACTTTCAGGTAGCTTTATCAACGCTGTTGTTACGTCTTCACTAATGACATTTTATTTTCAAGAATCTGTTAAAAACACTTTCAATCATTTAGGGTAATTTTGAATCAACATAGGTATTTCATGCCGCTTGTACTTTGAGATTCAGACTATCATTCCCTAGATCCGTGATGTCCTTGGCAAACACCAGTCTTGGACCAGCACCGCTGCTGTAATCAATGCTGCATTTTACCAGTTCGAGTGACATCTTTGTCACAACGACATTGATGAGGCATGCCTCGAGACGTTATCCATCGATGATGTATCTCTCACTGATGAGAGCGGTTATTACTCAACTGATGACAAAAAGGTTTGTCTGTCCCGTCCGCGTGTGGCAACGACGGGTCGTCGGTTAGAAACATATCCCACGTGTCCGCAGTACATGGAAATCAGGTATCACTTATTGTGTCAAACTCTTTGCCGAAAATGCCTTTACGTCCAGGTCACCAATGGTCCTGGGTGTTTTATATACGACCACGTTAACGGCAGCGTAAGTTTATTGGGGTCATTGCAATAAATAAAGCGGTACGTAGCCATTTATGAATATATTACTAACACATGATTACTTCGCGTTATTATGTAATCATCATTTTGTATACCTGGTTTCGGCCTATGATTCATTCTGGAAAGGCAATAGATTGCAAAGGTCAGATGTCCTTCGCTACATATTAGCCTCAACTACATTATGAACCTTTAATTGCTGTCGCACTGTAGGCAAGCATGTTTTGTCGGACAGACCAAAGCAAATCTCACAGGGGCATCAGAGACTAAACGATATATAATATATCATTGTGCGTCCTGACCACCGAGCGACTACTAATAACTTACATGATCGCATTACACGTCTTCGGTATCGCGATCATCGACGCAATCATTCGAATATAGCATTCAATATAGCGGATTATGTATTGTGGCGTAGTTTAAGATAGACGAATTCTCACTCGCTATCGATTTTCACACCATTATATTCATCCGTAAATCATGAGCATGAGGCCATATATATATATATATATATATATATATATATATATATATATATATATATATATATATATATATATATATATATATATATATCTTTACCTACAAGTTGAGCACATGGTTCTGAATTGTTTGTACACTTTCTTCCAGGTAATACCGATTGGTTGAGTGGCTTTGTTACAAAAGGTAAATTGAGCAATGACAGCTTCCTTATAATTTACAACCCTAAATCAAACATGACTGGGACAATCACAATACCTGTCAACACGAGTTTAAAATTCAAGGGAATCAGAATCGAGCTAAATCAGAAGAATGTAGGTATTCCTGCCATATGCCTCTGTGAAGTAGAAGTAATGGCTGGTATGAATCCTCTTTCCCTATCTTTGTTTTATTTCACTGGTAAATATATTTTAATTGCAATATTACAGATGGACAAACATATATATATTACAAAACTTCTTATACTGTTTTCATACAATATATCACCTACGATTTGGATAGTTTCCTTGTGTAAGGTCTTGTCATTTGCCGCATTTTTCACTATTGCATGATTTAAAAGATTACAGCAAATATACCGAGTATAGTCCTCAAAAATAACTTTTATATAGAGACAGTTAAATATATTTATATTTATATTATGTGAAAACTATGTATACTTTATGTGCATGAAATTAGTTAACTTTGTACTTAATATTTTAGGGGCCCAGAGTGGCCGAGTGGTCTAAAGCGCTGTCCGTTACGTATCACTGCCATCTCATCTCTGTTTGCGTGGGTTGGAGTCTAAGATTAGGCTAATGTAGTTATGTGAGAAAGCTTGTCAGTAGCTTCTCGTGGGTCGGTGGTTCTTTCCGGGGGTTTTCCTGGTTCTTCATCCACCATTACTACTGGCCGCCATGTATAGCCTATTGTGTTCTTAAAACAATGGCGTTAAACCATGAAAAACAAAAACAAAACTTAATATTTTTACAAATTCTTTTAAAACACATTTTCTTTGGAGACTAAGACATAATCTGTGCTTGATCTTGTCAAAGAATTACTTTCTATATGTGGAGAAAACACTAATATGAATCTTAGTGATATTGTCATAGAAGCTGAAAAGAGGATCTTCATGATTGAATCTATGTTACTGACTCTAAAGGGAATAAGTAAAAGTGTAAAATAAAATGATTATAGAGCATAAATAGTGCGACAATGAGTGCAAAAACGAACATTTTGTTTTGTATTTTAAGCATGAACAAGATAACAACGAAAAAAAATCACACTTAATATCTGAACAATCGGAAAGCGGATAAAGATATATGCTACAAATTATAGTTTCATACTGAATCAGTCTTTTGTTCCTGGAACTGGTAATTGGCTTTAAATAGCAGCAAAATGAAATTATCATTGGTCAGAATCATTCAACATGACACATATTTCTGGTGATACGATCAGTTATAGAAACATTGTAAAATGTTCCAATAGTGATTATATGAATTTAATGTTACAACTTTGTAAACATAACTTCATGGCGCTTATAAGTGTGCAATTTTGCACAAAATTAATAACGACAAGCAAACTAAAAATAAACGCATTGGATATATATGTTAGACACCGGTGGATTGAGGTAATTTAACTGCATGTATGCCAGTATGAACATACAGGACTTTAGCATCATCAAAACGTAAGAGGTTTAATGACATTTAAACAGTGTTGGTGTGTGTGGGGAATTGGTAATCAACAAATATATATTGCATTATGTGGACCAAGCTAATTGAACAATATGGATCGGCAGGGTAGTCTGTAGGAATATAACTCTCTCGACTTATTTGAGCACAAAATATATTTAACATTATGGGACATTGCCGGTCCTTTCGTGGAGGTGTACGAAGTTCACATTATTTGTCACCCCGAGAATCGAATTATTTTAATTTTTTTATAACATTGAGTTCACCACATAATGTTACTAGTAAGTATCCACTCCTGATCACTACACACACATATACAGAACAATACACAGTCACGCCGAACAGCACATAATCAAACATTAAGTTAATATATGAACTGACCAACAGTCGAATCCAATAATCAATTCTCAACTATTATTTCGAATTCCTGGTAGTATCAATTCCTTTAATAATGAATATAGTGACATTATACATAAATAATGAAAATTGCTTTATTCCAATGCATTTGTACGAAAGTACTAAATAAAACGTCTCAGACATATCCATGCATATAAACGATGTTCAACGTCTTACTGAAACTACCGAACTTTCACGACAGTTAGCAGAGACAAGACCGAGATCTCTATCTCACGAAAAGGCATTAATGGATTCCGAAATTTAAATGATTAAACAAAACCTTTACTATTATCATTCACTGACCTCTACTATGTTAATACTACAATTCGAAAACTGATATCGAGTTTATAAAGGCATAAAAAGTAAAGTCAGAACTATGGAAGTGAGCTTCACTTCACGGCATACAACACATTCTAACATAAAGAAAATTAAACATGTTGCAAAAATATTAATTTGAAATAATTTGAATTGCATTAAATAACATAGGGAGTGCTTCAAAATCATAGATACAACATTACAAAAACATATTGTAATTGGCATAAAAATGAAATATAGTTCTAACACAATTAGCTGATCATCATACATAAAACACGAATGTTACTACTAACAACATTTGCAGCATAATCAACTAATTTGGAAATTAATCGAAAGAGATAGGCTGACAATGCTATGTGTTCCAGCGTAAAGCGTCATTTCATAAAATCCCTAATAGGTTCGCTAAGTATCTCCGTTTAGCAAATATGTTTGATCTTCGAGCATAGATGTATATAGTATTGCTTTAGTTTGATTTACTATAGAAGCAGGAACAATTTTAGTTAGAATCTTTAGATCTGCAATGGGTCATCAATTGAAATATATTAAATTCGTTTGCAAAATACATTATGTCACTGTTAGTGTCTCAAATACCTAATTAATTGATTTTATATCTTCCCCATCCTTACCTGCGAATACCAATATTTAACTTCGGTCAAAGATCTATACAGACCATATTTCAAACAACCATCGTAGAGAATATGAACCGCTCCGGTGGCATATTGGTTAGAGGGTCCGCCGCATACACGGGAGGTCGTGGATCTGATCCCCGGCAAGTCATCCCAAATATTTGCAACAATGGTACAAACAACTGCCTCGCTTGACGCTCAGCTTTAAGAGGTTAGTGTTAGGACTGGTTGGCCTGGTGTTAGGATAATATGACGAAACAGTGGGAGAAACAATTGGTTATATACTGGTACACTCAATGTACAACAAATAAACATTGTGTATAGTATGTTCTTCTTCTACACGATGTAAAACAACATATAAACCTATACGGCGCGCATATTGCTTCTAAATATACATAGCACTACCATTTTTGTCAGTCTAATGGCATTTGCATTTGGTAGGTAAATTGGACACCCTCATATATATGTGAAGACTAGTTGTAAGAAATGAAGGTCTCAATAGAAGTCCAGTGTTTGTGGTATGATTCCGAGGAACAGTGACGTAAAGTGAAGAACAGATGTAAGAGATGAAGTCCACATGCTTACTTGGCAAATTCAAAATGTCTAGATATGTGAGATCGATTCTGTTCTGTAGTAGCATGCATGATATTACCGTGTCGCTACTGTTTGTTAAATGAGTAGCGTCAGCATGCCTTATTTCTAGTATTACAATTATTCTATAAAGATATTAAATGTAACGTTCAATTGTAAATCTTGCTATTATATCAGCTTATGTGGCAAATAGTGTGCTTCTCATACATGAATGCTAAATAAGAGGTAAGGACATGTGCGGACATGAAGACATATATTGTTGAATATTATCACCTGGAAAATATATTAAGATATATTAAATTATTGAATCTTATTAGCCACATAATCCTGCGTCTCTTGGTACGAATGAAACTTAGTAACGTGGCGTAACGCTTGATTCGTATGTATCGTCATTATTGCAACACCAACTCATTATCGAGGACTGATCATGAGTGTAAATATAGGTTTAGCTTCTTGTGCAGGTGTGGCTGGCGGTTCAAAGAAATATGACTGACGGTTGTAATTTTGTACAAAAAGCAGCATGAAAAATGTCAATATTGCAAACAAAAACATAAATGTATCATATTGTTTGTATTGCATAATTCCAAATACATAATACAAAAACTTATAATAACGATACGGATTAATTATCGTTTTGCAAACTATCCAGTCGTATCATGTATGTTTTCGATTGCTATTAATTCAATTGGCATTATGTGTTTACCATAAATAAAATTGGTACCATATATCTAAAAAGTAGTTATTGACATTGGGCAAGGCTATTTTGTATAGTTTTCATTACTTGCATACTAATTCAATAATAAGAACAGAACTAGTTAGTACTTGTTCCATATATTTTGTTGGTTTTGTAATCATGTACATGCCAAAAGACCATATATTTATGTCAGTTTGTTCGCTCCTTTAAAGTCATTAACTCGATTACAGCATGCAAAAGAGGTCTCAATAACCAATTTCATTAAACCAACCCTATTATACACTTGTGAAGTTACTCGTAATATATGTTTAGACTTTTTCGACAATTTTCCCAGCCCACTTGATTCTGATATTGACAGAATGTATCTGTTTCTAAAAGCAAAGTAACTTTGAATTATTTTTATTTAAAGACACAGCAGCACGTCATTGGGCTTGCTTTCGAGTCCGTTATTTCGAGTTATACACACAAAGGACAAACATAGTATTTGATATTTGAGTAACTTCAAGACGCGTCCCTGACCATCTAACTATTATACCATAAATTTAAGCATATAATACAAGACTAATTTAACTGGCTTTAATTATAAGATTCACATATTTGCTTTTGACGTAGGAAAACGTATTTTTTTACAAGTGTTCAGTTGTTAAGTGCTACATTAACTGCAGTCATTTACATTTTGGGCTTTCCACAAACATCATTCCTTAGATACAATACAAACGAACTTGTATCCAATGATCATATAACCGTTTGTTTTTAGTCTCTGGGCATAATCTAAACTTCAAATGATAAAGGTAACTGTTAAACATAGCGTTAGTACATGATACCTTCAGGCTTGCCACATCATTAGTACTCAACAAAATAACATCTTGAAACTATGTGCGTTGCTGTGAATAAAATCGAATATGCGGGAGAGGGTGATATTACTGATATTTGACATATGGCGTATATGATACTCAAGTAAGAAGTCTATCACAAAGAAGATCATAATTTGTCTAGAGTAAATATTAAATACTTTCTATATTTTTATTGCATGCTGAAACACACACACACACACACACACATATATATATATATAAATATATATATATATATATATATATATATATATATATATATATATATATATATATATATATATTATATATATATATATATATATATATATATATATATTAACATACTATATTCCCAACGGAATGCCACAAAGATCAAATAAAAATCAAGTATGCATTAGACTGTAGACGGAGAAATACAAAGAAACAAAAACGCAAAATATGGACGATTTACCTAACACCACCACTGAGAGCTGTGATACAACACATTTTACATGATTTGTTTCGTTTTTTTATGCTATATTATCCAATGACAATATTAAGAAACAAGTGTTTATTATAGCGTAAATGGAATGTTACGCCCATATGAAGATATACGGTTGTTACAAGCAAGATGACTTCATAATTGTTGCAGCCGTTATACTGACATAAGTAAATATTTAGTTCTATTTAGCTAATGTATCATTTACAAACAATGTCAATGTTCTCTTTACTTGCATTGCATATGTTATATGTATGTGTTTTATTCATTTTTTCCAGTTCCTTTTTTTATTTATGTTTTACCTGTTATCGTAACTTCCTTTGCTTATGCAAATTTTGAATTCTTCGTTGTACGAGAACAACTGTCTTCTGTTTACGCTTTGTACTGTCTTTTACAATAGTTAAAAATGGCTGGATATAACGATTTCGTAATGCACAGGAAGCCAAACGATGTTGATTCTAAATCTAATGAAATTAGTATAGGTCAGCATGTCAGTCAGTGCAAAACAACTCAATATCACATTTACCGGATCAATGATTAGAGGTTTCGAGAGAGATGCAATAACAAATGTTTGCTTGGCTATCACATCGTTTCTTAAAAGAAGATTGCAATAACCTACTTGAATATATTAATATGATTCGTATTAGTATATTTAAAAACAACGTAGAAATATACATATGGTCTAAACATGAATATACATATAACATATATCGATGAGGAAGATAGAGTAGTTTAAATGTGTAACAAACTATCAGCTGTTCTTAAATCGTTTGTAATTTTTTTCCAAATAATATTAGAAAAGTAAAGGCGCACATTTACACACACTTAATAATCCAGAAAATTTTTGTAACACTGAAGATATGAATCCACAATCTCCATGCAGACAGCACAAATAGCAGCTTTAGACTGAATACATACCATGCCAGGTAATATAAGCGATGGTTGACGATACGAGCATTGTCCCAGAAAGCCAAGATATATATGTACCAGATTCAATTAACAATAATAGTGGCAAAAAAAAACGCCGATAGAGGCTTAACTAAATCGAATCAAACTTTACGAATACTCTAACACACACAATCATACAGGGTTATATTCATCATAAGTACAAAAGTAACAATATAACTCTAAAACAGGTTTGGAAACTGAATATATATATATATATATATATATATATATATATATATATATATATATATATATATATATATATATATATTCCTGTGCGTTACGAAATCTGTACGTATATGCCATTTTAACTAGTGAACTGTACAAGATGTGCAAATAGAAAACAGAAGACAATTGTGCTCGTACAATATATATATACATATATAAATATATATGTATATATATATATATATATATATATATATATATATATATATATATATATATATATATATATATATATATATATATATATATATACTACATTTAATGGTACAATGAGTCAACTGCAAAGAACAGATGAATAACGCCCTGAGCGCGTCTGTTGCTAATGCTCCAAAATATGAGAACGCAACGATAGGATATAAGATCAAAGTTTATATTAGGAAATAATAACTGAAAATATATATGCGATGATTAAGATGCTAACTATTAGTGAAATATTTAGATAATTATTAATGAAAAAGTGTGTAATCATTGCCACAATGTGCACAGTAATACTAATTTGTATGTATTCTACAGAAATAAATGTAGCTGAGAAGAAACTAGCTAAACAGTCATCGATGTACATTGAAACCAACACAAGTTTTAATGCATCGTTGGCTGTAGACGGAAACACATATACACACTTTGCTGCCAAAAGTTGCAGCTGCACAAATCCAGGTGACCTTAACCCATGGTGGAGCGTTGACCTGCAGGCTGTCTATTTTGTTATCGGTATTAGGATTTACCAACGAATGGATTGTAAGTATTTTAATTGCATACAAAAGCTGTTTGTGTGATTTTAAAAGCTTTTCCTTTGACAACATGTATCTGGTGAATGGATTATATTTATATGTTTACTTATATATGCATTGTTTTACCATGTGATCTCCGGATGACCCAGTAATTATTTGAGAAGCGAATGTTCTAGATCTTAAATGAAATTTAAAAAAATTAATTATAATCCTGGACGGAACAACGACAATACAAAATCTTGTTAATAACACCCTCAGCAAGTCACGCAAAGGTTGTTATGAAATATTGTTAGCGATAAGTAGCTTATGTTGTTAGTTAAAGAAATCAAAAGAATATAATCAACAGATGAATCTAAAATGTCTAATTGTATTTGCCAGTTTGAAAAATTCATAATGAATTAGTTATTCGTCCAACAGCTCAGTTATATATTATCAACTCTGGTCCTCAATATTCCGTAAATAATGTTAATATATTTTTATTATTATATCTATAAACAGCTGTAAGAGTAGAATTTCAGTTATAAATAAAATCATTCTTAGTTTCCTCAGACTGGACGGTGCACACATTGTTGTTTCGACATACGTTTTACTTAATGCACCTAGAATTCTCCATTACAAAAGTTACAAAATATTGGTATAAACAGTATGTTGGTAAAATATGAAAGTTACATTTGTATTATGTCGGTATAAATAAAATGATCGAGCCATTTCAGATAGAACTTTCTACATCACGAAACCATTCGTTTCGTTATATCAAGGTCACTTGACGAACTAATCGAGTTCATAGGATGTGAGTGATCAAACATTACATCCAACATGGTTGATATTGCAATAAGATTTATTATAATAGTCTCATGTAGGTAGTCTCTGTTACAGTGCCAACGTAAGCACCCTTAGCGTGATCAAAATAATTATATAAATTAAAAGTGATTTTTCCTGACGTGGCTTAGTAGTAACGTATCAGGAGATTTTGATTATTTTGTTTTCATTTGATTCATGACCCAATGCCACGGCCGCAATGCTCAATGATTTGGAAAACATTAAAATACAATAAGTAAATATTGTATGATCTAATCACTCAAGCAATGATTGTTTTAGACGACTGTTATTGTCTTTTATTCCGCAACGACACGGTACCTTAATTGTGCTTGGAATTGTCGGTTAGTTTCTTCTGCGCCAATGCAATCTCGAAAAAGGCAGTGATCACTGTTTCATCTCTGACAATTTGGAGCATTCGAGCCACAATGTGATCCAGATTTTCAGCCGCAGCAATACTGCAAATAGCACCATCAACTAAACACATATGTGCACTTCATAATCAACGTTTGTTATCTTATTGGTTTTCATCTTACGGCTCTTTCTGCTCTTTAATTATTTTGTTCACGTTGGTAACTTTGAGGGTCCATCGAAGATCTTATAAAAGCAATATAATAATGCAGCAGCATTGCTCTAGAGGCAGACCTTGTCAGGATTCATCGCGTCCAGGTGCAAGACGCACGTGCATTTCTAGCATGTAAGCCTCTTTACTGGTACAAATGTCATAACATTATAAAATCTCTTGGTGGTGAATATTTAATCTCGGGCTGTTGTGAGTTTCCTTTCATTTAAGCAGCTTAAATATTTATAATATACCGATTTGGCATATATCCTTTGCACCGAAGGATTGTAATCTTTGTCCAATGACTGCTGCATCAACAAGTCAGTTCTATTGAACAACACACATAATATTGTATCGTATTAACTGACTCAATGCTAGTGTGGCATATTTGTCCTTGAACGTAACCGGGATGGAGACAGCAGTGAATACAACATCGCAATTGTAAAGATAATTCCGGTATGATTGGTGCTGCTGCCAAGGATTACGCATTACCACATTCTAATGCAAGAACTCCAAGTAGACAACACCACTTTGGTGGAGCCATCGATTGATGAAGGTGAATTCCGCATAAATATATATCGATAGTATTTCAATGCATACGTCTGCCTGATTATATTTGAAACTTAATCAGCTATTTGCGCAACTCAGGTTATCTTGTATGCGCCTATACATTATTCACGAACAACATCATATCATTTCATATTCATAACATGTCTTATAAAAGGCTTTCCTCGAGTTAATAACTATGTTTATTAAATTAAACATAAGTGTAAGATCTAATCAACAGTTGTAATGTCACTTTTTAACTACGCACATTAACGTACCCAGATCGATTCACAAGGGTAAAACAAATATGTGTAAACCGATTATTATGACAGACAATATACGCAGGTGCAGATGCGTTGTCGCTATTTAGTCATCTGACACCATAGTTGATGAAACCCCGAGCAGACTATAACTCTGAACAACTATTCATATCGTTTAAAACTTTCTGTGAACACCTCAGATAGTGTCACAAGTTAGATCTATCGAATTGTCGAGGAAATCGTCACAATATCAAGCACTACATGAAACTCGATACGTAAACTTAGATATCGTCCAAAATGTTGTTAGACCAAATTAAACTTATTGTATTGCTTACCGTGCAATCTCATCCAAATACATTGATGCAAATTACAAGCACATCAATCATTTGTTTGTGATCCGTCTAATATGTCTCAACCTTAAACCCACGTGTCGTTAGCAACACATTACGTCCAATGAATATTTACATGGCTATACGCGTCTTTAACATCTAGTATGATGTACATTTAAAGCATCACTTTATGCAGATGTTGATAGCGTTGATTATGTGATATCTGTAATTTGTACCAATTAAAATATTTGGACGGAACTGATTTGTTTATGAAGCTTTGCATCAAAGTGACGGCATGACTGTTCAATCTAGCATCCAACTCGCCCATGCTAGTCTGTTTATCGATGGCAGAAACAAATAGATGGCACTGCCACTCATGTCTCTCAACACTTGCTGTAAGTCTATTACAAAATTATGAAAAGGTTTAACATCAGCTGATAATAAACTCAAACACAGTTCAGTCATCATAAAATCATTTTTAACAACTTGATATTTTGCGGTACCAGTCCGGTAATGGATCAATGCACGAACGTAGTTTGGAAACACGGAACTTCCAGTTCCATCAGAATAGTTTAGAATTTGCAGTTTTAAGAACTAATCAAAGTCTGCTGAATCACCATTGAATCTCGTTCCTGCTGAGTGTAACTGAAATGACCTTGCTTATAACGCATCCAACGATGTCATTTAAAGTTTAGCTCCGATGTCAAAAGTATGTGATTTAACTGTGACTATGGAACGAAGTGGTTAAGACCGAATAGCAAACATGGGTTGTCAAAGGAGGCTCTGCCTCTAGCATAGAAAATTCAACTCATTAAAAGTAAATTATCATAATATAAACAAGCAAACAGCGGATGTAAAGAAAAGGGCATTATAAACTTTTCTTTTACAGTCCGAGTGTGTATTTGAGAGATGATGCCGCCGTGGAATCCTTAGCAAGTGTAGCAAAGTTGCTTCATGGTTGGCCAAATAATTCTTGTAGCAGAGTTATATGATCTTACTATAAAAGATTTTATTTGGTATGGTTAATATCCAAAATCCAAACATTATACATATATACAGAGTATGTGTCGTTGAAGTAAACATATTCTGCATGTTTCACAGATGAACTCATACGCATTCAGACGAGGGTACCACAAAATTGTCACAGCTTTTACAATTGGACCCGCGTAAAGAATATATCTTTCATTTTGCTCCGGTGTTGATCAAACATCGTGTATGAGTTCATGTTGGAATGTCAATACTCAAATTGAGCAGGCTATTTTAACACGACACGATTGCACACGCGCGGTACGATATTCTGAAATTACTACGCGCAAACATTGTTCATGAGATATCGGTTGGAGGGTGTACCTTCTGATGATGAGATAGCGCTGGTTGTGATATTCATCATCAGGGAATCTCTATAAGTGTACGGAATTTTGTCCCGATTCTCGTACAACCTATTGATCATATCCTATTAATGCTTGTACAAGAGATGGTTTGACAAGTGTAACGCATACTAATCAACTTGAATTGGTTATGTTAGCTTGAAAGTTTGATTATAAATGTTAACATCAACAAATCCACTGTCAAAGATCTTTGTGGACGCATGGGCCCGGCCAACAATCAGATTTCGAAGTTTATGTGATGCGAAAATACTGATAAGTTCGATTCAAATTGGTTTGCGCAGATTTTTGATGTTTAATTCAAAATACGACATTGGTCATGCGAATGATAAAGTCCTTCTGACAATCATCTAAGGCCTTACGGTTTAGATGCGTAATAATATGGATAAACGTTCCCATCCAATTCAATTACTCAAATGATCTTGGTGTTAGGCAAATAAACTTACAATAGGATTAAGGACATTGCAACCGGAGCTTCTAGTCCTCTAGGTGGAAGTGACAGCTCCTTTAGAGCTCTAGTAATAGGTAACCGCTGAGAACTGCCGAATAGAATTGCCTGTCATAACCAAGTCAGCGAATCAGTGGAGCTTGTATCGAATGCATTTCACTTTGACGTCTAGCGATTTAAAGAAAAAATAAAACTCAACCCAGTCCTCAGAAAGATAGAACATTGGTACCTCAGTCTG
Organism: Unio delphinus; assembly: GCA_029339505.1. Lineage (NCBI taxonomy): Eukaryota > Metazoa > Mollusca > Bivalvia > Unionida > Unionidae > Unio > Unio delphinus. The sequence goes on along the minus strand of JAQISU010001240.1, from coordinate 4,578,848 downwards.
CTCGTCACATAAAACGGGTGTAACAAAACCTGATTGGTGTTTCCTGAGCGGCTTATGCTGCTGTGTTGCTTCTGTATACGTTGCTGGACGCGTTAGCGTCAAATAGTTACATTGAATTATCCAAACGCAACGTGAATGATATAAAGTAGTTTCGTCTTTTATTGTACAGAAGTATTTTGAGAATTTATATACCTCGCACTGGCATTATAGTCTTCTGCGAGTTTAAGCTAGAAACAACATTGTAAGACTCATGTTCCGTGGTATATTCTTGGGTGTTAAATGGAACGGTACGTCATATGTATTGAGGCTTGTTATACAGGTTAAACAAAGCAAGCAGGCAGGATATGTATAGCAACTGAATAGGTATTTCGCGAGTCCATCCCAATTGTATTTTGGAGTATTATCTATAGTATATACAACCGAAATCTTTGAGATGTTAATATTCATATAATGTGCACAACCAACATCAGCTTTACATACCATTTGAATCAGATGCATACCACGTATCCAATACTGAAGTTAGCCAATCATCATCAGGTTGACTTTTACCCTTAACAATATTCCTTCTAGAATCTGTCACGTATCTACATAATAAAGAACAATTTTGTAAGAAACAATGGTTCCAACCAGCGATCGTCTCTCTGATAATAGGGTTTAGTAGAGCGTTCATGAAAACCACGTTTTGACATTATAAGTTCGTTGGAAACATATGTTATATTCTCCTCCGTTCATCAATTATGATCGATCGTTGTACCAATTTAAATTACTATTTCACAATATAATCATTCATATCCTCAATGGTCCGTATAATGATAAGCACAGAGAGTAAACAACAGTAAATTTACATCATCCTCATAGTTTAGCTCTTTTACCTGATGCATTTACGTTACATCTTATATTAGGGCAAATTTCATTCTAACACGATGCAATATTGATAGTTTGTATTCATTGCGCTTCGAATCTTTCACATGGAAAAAAATACATTTCTGAATTATATAAAAAATATCTTCTCTCTCCCTCCATATATTCTGACACCTACGTCTGGAAAGTATAGTCTATCACTATACTTTTTGTAGCCTGAAAACAAATATCCATATACTTATACATATATACAGACAGACAGACATACTTACATCCATACAAATACATTGATTCTTGTAAACACACACACACACATATATATATATATATATATATATATATATATATACAAACATACATACATATATACAATCATACACACACAGACACATACATACATACATACAGACATACATACATACATACATACATACATACATACATACATTCATACATACATACATACATACATACATACATACATACATACATACATACATACATACATACATACATACATACATACATACATACATACATACATACATACATACATATGGACTTCATGAGAAAAACCGCTATCGTTAATTGCTTTGACGCAGCTCTTCCGTGCTGTTATATGTTATGATATTTGTACTTGTCTATCCTTGTCTACATTATCGTGTTTCATCATGCATTGGCTGTTCAGTTCTTATCTGTTTCTTCATTTAGTTGTTTTTTGAAATGAGAACAATTATAATTGTTCTCAGGTCATTGCTCCACTGGTATGACGTTCTTTGTTCTGGAATAAACCGCCATCACGCGATTGCCATGTCTTGATTGACCTTCATTAATTGCTTCAAATGACACTCCTTGGCTTTTTATACTAAATTGCACGCAAGACTAAACCAGCTGGGACTACATGTATCATTACTTAAATATAAATGGAAGCGAATTAAAAAAAAACTTTTTTAATAAACGGGAATGAGTAGAACAGGCAGAAGAATTCCAGTTATCTCAGTTAAGCATTTTCCAGCTAAAAGATATTAAAACTCGTCCGTTAATTTTGAGATCCTGCTGAAATTCGATCCTAGATCTTCAAACGTTGTGTCAACTGCCCCAGAGATACCACTGCGTATTGCATTACTCAACGCCCAGAGAGTAGGACCACTGGAAAAGCGAACATGAATAGTTAATTTCATCAACGATCAGAATATCGACGTCCTCTTCCTGACAGAGATATTGCTAAAAAAATCAAGCGATGAGCCCACGTTCGCGTATTTAACAGCTACCGTTTACTCCATGAAGTCGGTCCCCTACCACTCTCGAGGAGGTGGAATTTCTGTCATCACAACGAATTACTCGATAAAATGTCTTAAGTACAACGCAACCGTCCAGTTCTGCCACACATCGTTTGAACTAGTACAAACAACACTCACACTGGAACAAAGGTCAGTCCATATTTCTTGTCTCTACCGCTCTACTCCTGGTATAAGAAACAAACTGACTAAATCTCTCTTTTTGGAGCAGTTTCCGAATCTCCTGGAGTATGGACATTCGATAGGTGGCAACCTGATTATTCTTGGAGATTTCAACTTTCACTTTGACAGGCTTAAAAATTCATGCACGTCCAAACTCATAGATTCACATTCATGTTTTCAACTTTAAGCAGTCAGTTGACATCCATGCAAACCTAACAACTTTCTAATCTCCTACATGAGAACAACTTGGTAAGTGCCTGCTTTCATTGCCTGAAAAACATGTCCCAGCCACCAAGTATAGAGCATCAATTCAAGAGTGTTCTCCGTGGAATAGCAGTGTCAGAGACAAGCTTCGCACTGCTGAAAGAGCTCGCCGTAAATCAGCGCGGCTTCGGCTTGCCACCAAACTTACTATTTTAAACAAATCTATCAAGCAGTTAAGAAAGTGACATAGTCCAGTTATTGATTATTATTCCAATACAGTATTAAGATCACGAAGCTTTCTAATTTCTAATATATCGTTGACATAAATAACAAACTAATGTCAAGAACAACTCTAAACCACTTTCAACTACATTCTCTTCAGTAGATCTTCAGGACCTATTTGCAACTTTCTTTCGTGATAAAATACAAACCGTTAGAAAAACGCTTGACAATACAATTTCAAATACCTCGTCATCATACAGTTACGATACAGCGTCAAATATTACGAGCATTTTAACCTGTCTATGGATTTCGCACGCATAATCGCGATGAAGAGTACACCAAAGTCATGTGAACTTGGTCCAATTCCAACATCACTGCTGATTTAGTGCTTAGATCCAATATTGACTTTACTAATGGATGTTATTAAAATCTCCTATTCATCAGGGAAATTCCCATCATTTACAAAAGATCCGTTGTAATGCCTCTGCTGAAGAAACTAACACTTGACCATAACGAGTTAAAAAAATCTCCAGTTCATATACAAAAACTTCGAAACATATGTTCTAACCTAACTTGCATCTTATTTGATTTCAATCAGTCTTTTTAGCAATGCACGTTCTGCATAACGCCCTTGTCACAGTAATGAAACTATTCTTCTAAAAATATGTAATGATGTAATGACATTATCTCGGCTTTTGGATAGCAGAAAGAGTACAGTCATCACCCTCCTTGATTTATCTGCATCATTTTACACAATAGACCATGATATATTACTTCATCATCTGCATCATGTATTTGGCATTCACAATACATTTTTACTTTCGTTCAAGTCCTACTTAGTCAACATGAACAAAATTCGTATCTGGAAATTGAATGCACTCCAGCTGAGTTGATCTATTTTGTGGTGTTCCACAGTTGCTTGTTCTAGGATCTGTTCTCTTCATTATATACACTCAGCGCACTCATGTGACGTAGATTATCATTCAGTTTATCACTAATGTATACGCTGAGGAGACACAAATATACAAGTATAGCAACCCAAAAGTTGATGCTACCATCCATGGAGTAGAGCAATGCATTACTGATGTGAAATCATGGATGACATGTAACACAACGTTCTCATTCAAATTCTTTACCTCAAACAATAAATACTATCAACAGTAATGCCACAGGGATCTTGTATCTGGTATCCTGTAGTATGGCGATGTCGACATGGAGTCTTGCAAGTTCGTCAATGATGGCTGAAGTTTTTCGAACATTGCTAATTGCCTGGAGATCATCTAAGAGTCTATTCAGCATGCTCTGAATATCCCATGTACCTAGCTTGGGAATTAAAGGTTCCTTGCTGTTATAGTTGCAGTCCGATTTGCTAGGTATTCCTTGTATATATTGTGCTGCAATCTGTTTTATGAAAACACCATTTGTTTAGCAAAGATAGGCTACTTCACAGTTATAACTGCTTAGATATGTTAACGTGGATGTAGATTTCCTAAATATATTAACTGTGACGGCTATCGGTTATACCAAGAATCTTGAATAATGTTTGTGAAATTAGTGATCGCTGTGAACGTTCTTCTGCTACTGGGAATTAAGAGGACGACGAGCAGTTAATACCAGTCAATTTATGTTAAAATGTATCTGCAGAGTGGTATGACTTGTATTATTAATTTGTATTGCCTGTCATGTAAATATATAACAGTAATTACTTCAAATTATTACAAACCAAATGACAATTTAAACTTTCATCACGGCTTGCTCGCTCATGTTTACAGTTTCAACTCAATGTTAAACTTGTTCGCCAGATGCGTATATTAACTTCATAGCCAATCAACATCAACATAGACAAACCTTTCTTGAAACATTATCTGTCCGTCTGTCTCTCTCTCTCTCTATCTCTCTCTCGCGCGCAACATATTATTATGCTTATATAAAATGATAACTTAATAAATGTTTGTTTATGCACAATTGCATGATCTTAAGTTAGTATAGGTCCACATTGATGGGTTTTGTAATGGAATTTCTCTGATAATGACCATTAATGAAGGAATTAGTGGTGTAGAAAGATGATGTAATGTCAGATTTTTAGGCTTAGTCAGTTACTAAAACTGAGCTAGAGATGTACATGCACCTTGATACTGAGAGGCAGGCATGGATGTATTCAATAGACTGTTATCAACCTCTAAGGTGCTGTCTTAATGGGGCGCTTGGAGGTATAATTAAAAAGCCAACCACATTAGATAACATGAGGTAAAATCGCCTCATAAATAGTAACCGCTGATCAGTCAATACTGCGGTTTTTCAAAAGGTACAGACAAAGAGTTTCACATCACTGTCTATTCAAAGGTACAGACAACGGATTTAGAGTATCTGCATCAAATATATCAAATTTGTGCAAGTCGGCCACCAGCCCCATCGCTACCGATTAATGGATACATCATGGATTGTATCCTTACGCTATTCATGCTCATGGGGATTCCATGGGAAATAATATGTAATTACCCCAATCTTACATCATATGCTATACTAACTACGTATATAAATGTCATTTGCACCATAACAGGTGGGTCAGAATTAGATATGCAGTTATCAAAATGCAGTCGCTGGTATATTTGTTTATAGTATGAGTGAAACAAGATGCTCAGGTACCCACAATACGCCCCAAAATGATGGAAATGGTTTAGTTTTAAGGCAGATTATCGTCAGCACATCTCATATACAGTATAAAGTTTCAACGATATGGGATATGTGTTTCTAGCCGTGGCCTTTATATTATGTTCTTTCTACTATCGTCATTGGCCTTTATACATTGACCTATAGTGCCGTTTTCCATAAAAAAAACTAATTTTAGCTGTAATCTTTGAATTTTTTATATATATCATAGTCTATGTCTACATCCCCTTTTGTTTATAACTTCCTGCCGATTTCAGTAACGAAAAGCATAAACAAGATATAAAATCAATAAATCTTAATCAGTTCACTCACTGATTTATAATTTTTAACACGATTGCGACCAGGATGTCCATAACACCTTTATCGTTTGCGCGTCTTATGCTTAACGGAAGTTATCATACTAACACGACACCATATTGCACACAATTTGAGCAAGTCTTTTTTTCCGCAAATAGAGTGACGACATAGCTCCTTTGTGGTTACTTACGGATACTTCCATCAATTACGGTAAGATTAAGAGTTGTATCTCTTTGCCACCTATACAATCTATCTTCCATGTACATAAATGCTGAAAATGGACTTGTCCAAGAACTGGAAATTGATCTCGAGGATGGCCATGGTTGTGATGAAAAATTTCGTTAAGCATCATAAGCTGATATATTTATCAGAAATAAATACATATTGCGAAATAGATCGTAATATAATCCGTTTTTATCTTCCTACCCTTATTGCAAAACTGTTTATAATCTTGTCTTAAACAAAAGCACCGTGCATTTTTCGCTGCATATATATATATATATATATATATATATATATATATATATATATATATATATATATATAGATATATATATACATAATTCATGAATTACTATGAATAATTCTAAATTAAGGTTTTGATGCAAGGTAAAATACAATTTTCAAATTTGTTTACTACCAATGACTTGTGTAGTTAGGTCATATGTAATTTGGTTTTTCAGCTTTGTAGAATAATACATTTTTTTAATTAAATGTATTTTAATTTAATTTAATATAATTACTATCATATGTTTGCCTACAAATGGATGTTATAGTGAATGTCCAGATGGCCTCGTAACATTTATAGTAAGGTTTCGTCTGACATCTTTTTTAAATTGTCCTTTGTCTGACGTCATATTTATACAGGTATGGTACTATCGCGTGTTTGTTTTTTTTCATATTTTTGTAGGTCTTGGATTGAATAAATAGAAAATAAATGTTGGCTACACATCATTAAACAGTCAAAGCAAATGTTATTGTATGGAACGTCTTCAGCTGAAGCTGCTATAGCTAAGGATGTTAATGTAGCACCAAAAATGATGTATGCTGTAAAGGAATATATCTATTTGCAGCGCAGTCGAATCGACTAAAAGGATTCACACTCGTTGGAGTACATGCCAATGGATCGAATGAGACAATACAAACACCCCAACCCTACCAAACTGGTGAGATTGTCATACACGTAACACCGCCAAGGATGTTGAAAGAAATAAGGGTGCACCTTAATCATAGTGCTCCAGGTGAAGGACCAATAATTACTCTATGTGAAGTACAAGTGTTTGCTGGTAAGAGGTCCATTCATATCGTGATTATTTGTATTATTATTATTATTATTATTATTATTATTATTATTATTATTATTATTATTATTATTATTATCATTATTATTATATTTGCACAAAGTATATATTACATCATACAGTCTTGGTGTTGTAAGGCACACACAAGCGCACCATTTGCTTTTGGGATGTTCAGGTACCATCGCCATCAGATCCTGCTCCTAGACGGAGGGTTGTGCTAAATGTCCCGGCCCATGGCCAGTTCCAGTCCTACGTTGTAGGGCTTAGTATGTATGTATGTATGTATGTATGTATGTATGTATGTATGTATGTATGTATGTATGTATGTATGTATGTATTCAACCCTGCCGTATTGTCTACCTCCGCGACTGTGCCTGAAAATCATGAGCTTGAAGCCAATCCTTGATATTACATGAAGTAATATCGCCAGTTCTTTTTAAAATTAGCTACTGAATGGCCACAAAATACCTTCGTCCCATTGGCACCGCTAACGATGCCGTGATATTTTGGCAAAATGTCTACGTCAAGAAAGCTGACATGGACATTATTGAAGTACGGCATACATTCGTAGCGATCGAACATTTGTATTTCGATCTGAAGAGATGTATCGACTTTCTTTGTAAAGGCTAGACATATTGTTCATACTGATTGTCATGGGGATTAATCTCAGGTAATGTTTTTGATTTGGATAATGGTCTGTATTCTTTACGAGTCAACAATAGTGTAAAACCACACACTGAATGTATTTTCTTTTAGTTGGAGAAGGGAGACAATATTAATGGATTAGAAAATCCAAGGCACATGACCGATCCACAATTAGCTTCGATGAATATGTAGATAGGCCAATATCAACCATGGGGTGTGTTATTAATTTAAGCTTTTGTTTTACTAATTATGTGATCTAGTGTAAGATGAAATAACTCTCCAATAAGGATACTCGATGTCAGTTCATTAGGATTGTAACCCTGATTTTGAAATTATCCAAAATAAATTACTGCAGGTTAGTATTTGTTCAGGTCTATAATATAATTTTTCTACTTTAAATGTTGCAAAGTTTCAAATATAGTAAGAAAAGTTTAGTGGTGAGCTCATGTTATTCGTTCTTTAATACGTACGTATTTGACACTGATAAAGGAAAATGCATGCAAATTAATGGAACGGTATTCAAAAGCAGTTGTTAAATATGCTCAAGAAACCTTAAGTCTTCATTGATGAAAGAAGGATGTTTGAATATTACATCACAATTGGTTGGTACGGAATCTACGCTATGTTGACCTCATCGTTTTGGTTGTGCTGTATCAATGGATATTTAACATTATTGTTGTGAAAGATATTAACGCTATGGACAGGTAAACATGACATATAATTAGGACTTCAGGAAAGATGGCCGCCATCGCTTGACTTCTTGAAAGTGGGCTCCTCCGATTTTGTACTATATTTGTGATACTTGTACTTGATTTCTGTCATCGTCTGCGTTGTTGTGTTTCATCATGTATTGGCTGTTCCGTTCGTGTGTGTTGGTTCATTTCCTTGTGTTGGAAGCGAGAGCAATCGGATATTTTATCAGCTGTTTTGTCCCGCTGTTGAGACGTAATTTGTTTTTGAATAAACCGCCGTCACGTGACTGCTTACACTACGACGAATCAACATTAATTCGATTGAATGACCACACCTTGGTTCTGGATACTGCATTATGCTTAAGACTGAAAGAACTGCGAATTAATTCACCATTTCTGAAATGTAAACGGACGCGAGAAAAGAAACGTTCTTTCAAAGCCGGCCGGCCAAGAAGGATTCCAGTTATTTCTCTTTCGCCCGTAACGGATAAACAACTAAAACATTCTTCCGTTAATTTCAATAACCTGGTTCAAACTCCTTTTAAATCGTCGACAGTTGTGTCAACTGTCCCATGGATAACACTAAGTATTGAATTATTGAACGCTCAATCAGTAGGACCACCTGAAAAGCGCACAGAAATTGTTAATGTTAACAATGACCAGAATATTGACGTCTTCTTCCTGACAGAAACTTGGTTACATTCCGCAGGTAATGAATGTAAGTGTGCGGATTTAACACCCATCGATTACTCCATCAAGTCGTTCCCCGCAACTCTCGCGGAGGTGGAATTTCTATAATTACAAAGAATTCCATGATCACATGCCTCAACAACAACACAACCTTCAACTTGTGCCACACATCATTTTAACTAGTCCAAACAACGCTCACACTGGAACAAAGGTCTGTCCATTTTTTCTGTCTATACCGTCCTCCTCCAAGTAGTAACAAAAACTGGCTGAATCTCTCTTTTTGGAGCAGTTTCCAAATTTTCCAGAGTATGGAAAGTCGATAGGCGGCAACCTAATTATTCTTGGGGATTTCAATTTTCACAATGACTGTCCTGGTAAACCAAACACGTCAAAACTCCTAGATTCTATTCATGTTTTCAATCTTTAACAGTCAGTTAACCAACCTACCTATACATTTGGTCACATTATAGACAGGTTTCATTATAGACCTGATGATAATATTCTACAATCAACTCTTGTATCCCACGAACTTGCATCGGATCACCTCTGCATTGTATGCCATCTCGACATATAAGTCACTAACGCTCCACCTCTATTTACTACTAAGAGCAACCTCCGTATGATAAATAGACCATATTAATGCATGACATCGAAGAAAACCTAACAACATTCTTACACCCAACTGCGGAACAATTAGATAACAGCCTGCGTTCATTGCTTAAAAAACATGCCCCAGCCACCAAATGCAGAGTATCAATAAAAAAGTGTTCTCCTTGGTATAGCTGTGTTAGAGACCAGCTTCGCACTGCTAAAAGACATCGTCGAAAAGCAGAGAGGCTTTGGCTTTCCACCAGACTCACTATTCATAAACAAATCTACGAAGCTGCTAAGATCAAAGTCACAAACATAGTCCATTTAGCCAAATCATCCCACTACAGTACTAAGATCACGGAGAGTTCCAGCTGCAAAGAGCTTTTTGAGATAACTAACAAACTAATGTCAAGGAACCACTTCCAACGACTTTCTCTCCGCTAGACCTACCAGACTTATTTGCAAATTTCTTCAATGACAAAGTTCAAACCATTAGAGATTCGCTTGACAGCACAATTTCAACTAATTCGTCACCATACAGTTATGATGCAGAATTTCAGCGACAACCGTTAGGAGAATTTGAACCTGTTTCTATAGATTTAGTACGGACAATCTTGACAAAAAGTGCACCAAAGTCTTGTGAACTTGATCCAAATCCGACATCAATGCTGCTTGAGTCCTTAGACCTAATATTGTCTTCACTAGCTGATGTTAATAATATCTCTCTCTCATTAGGGGAATTCCCGTCATTTTTTAAAACTGCCATCGTAAAGCCACTGCTGAAGAAACCAACACTGGACCATAACGATTTAAAGACCTACCGCCCAGTTTCTAATCTCCCTTTCATATCACAAATCTTAGAAAAGGTCGTTCTAACTCATTTGAATTCAAACCGTCTTTTTAGCAATGTACAGTCTGCATATCGCCATTGCCACAGTACGGAAACTACTCTTCTGAAAGTATTTAGTGACGTTCTCTCTGTTTTGGATAGCGGAAAGATTACGGTCCTCACTCTCCTTGATTTATCTGCAGCGATTGACATAATAGACCATGATATATTACTTCACCGTCTCCATCATGTATTTGGCATTCAGAATATAGCCTTACAGTGGTTCAAGTCCTACTTAGTCAACAGGACACAAATTATATCTGCAAAAAAGAATACACTCCAGCCCAGTTGACGTATGTTGTGGTGTTCCACAGGGATATGTTCTTGGACCTGTTCTCTTCATTCTGTACACTCAGCCGCCTTCACGTGTCATAGATTATCACCCAGTGTCGCACCAATTGTATTCTGATGACACCCAAATATACAAGTATAGCTACCCGTCTGAAGTTGATAATACCATCCATGGAGTAGAAAAGTGCATTTCGGATGTGAAATCATGGATGACATGTAACAAGCTGCAGATAAATGATGATAAAACTGAGGCTATTTTGATCACAACACAAAGACTTTCTCATTCACATCCTTTTTCTCAGACAATAAATATCAGCAACACCGACATTAAATTCTCAGTCAGTACGTAATCTAAGTGTTACTCTAGACAGTACTTTCACATTGTATCAACATGTCATGAACATCTGCAGGACTGCATATCTTGAATTGAGGCGCATCAGTTTCATTCGTAAATATCTTTCAGTTGGTGCCACGAAAACACTTGTGTGTTCATTAGTACTTTCAAAACTGGATTATTGTACCACAATTCTGTCTGGTTCATCACAATATTAACTCCAGAAATTTCAAAAAGTTCCAAACAGAAGCTGCGCAGATTATCTTTGGATTACATTGATCAGAGCACACCACACCACTGCTCTGTACCCTACACTGGGAATCAATTTGATACAGAATCAAACACAAAATTTGTTCTGTGTGCTATATTTTAATGACAGACTCCAGTCCAACATACCTATCCAGCCTCACTCATGTGCTTATACCAGCTAGATTCTTGCGCTCTTCTTCTGATAATCGTATACTCATTGTTCCCAATGTGAAAACAAAGTCATATGGACAACGTTCGTTTGCATACCAGGGCCCAGCGACGTGGACACACCTGTTTCGTCTTCAGAGACAAACTTAGCGACCTAATGATGTTTTGTATCTTATATATTTTCAGCTTGTTTTTATGTTTTCCAATTTTATTGTTTTTGTCATTTGTTGTTTTGTAGTGTAGTCATATCATTATTGATGGTGTGAAGCGCTTAGAGCTTTTGAGGATTAGGCGATTTACAAAGTCCTCATTATTATTATTATTATTATTATCATTGTTATTATTATTATTATTATTATTATTATTATTATTATTATTATTATAATATAATGGAACTATTTGCACGGTTTACATGATGGCCTAAACATTAAAAATAAGGAGATAAATATGACAAAGATTGTGTCCGCTGCTAATAGCATTTTCTGAGAAAACAAGGTTGCAAGCTATACATATTACAAAATGTGTATAAGTAGCCTGAGGAGTTGGTATTATTACTACTCTTATATGTCTATACACTATGGCAATCAATATGAACTATGGTTATACTGTTAACTAAGAAAGATGGTATGCCTATGTTGGTTTTAAAAAAAAGGAAAGAAATTAATAATATTTTAGTTTCTCATGAAACAAATCGTAACAAATACAAAACTTTGGTGTTTTGATTCATGTCATCAATGATGCTGCTCACTGATGTGTAACTAGCTGAGTGACGTTGATAACATTTTACTCTTAATCACACTGAATTTCAATGTACTTTCGATTTGACTTTGAGCAAAATGTGCTAAAGATATGAAAAGCTAAACATCAGATGAGCAATTACGGCATTCTTTTCCATTTTGCAACGAATACAAATTATGAATCAAGCGAATAAAATTGTTATTAACATTAATGTTATTGCTATTATTATTATTAGTAGTAGTAGTAGCAATAGTAGTTGTTGTAGAAGTAGTAGTAGAAGTAGTATTAGTAGATGTAGTACTAGTATTAGTAGTAGTAGTGTTAATATATATATATATATATATATATATATATATATATATATATATATATATATATATATATATATATATATATATGTATGTATATCATCTGTATCCTTTGAAATATAATCATTATAAGACATATATTCACAAGCCGTAATGATGGCTGTGGTTGAACTTTAAAAAACATTTTACAGACACAATAAAGTTATTCCGTGGACATGCCATAATTGATCACTTTGATCAATAGGTCTTTTGCTTCAAAGTCTTTACATGAACTGTCCCAAATAGGAAACAATAATCGATTAGAATATTTCAGAAAAGAACAGTTTCTCTCTGTATCTTAAGATGATATGGAAACTAAAATAGTAAAAGTCAGTTCTAAACACACATTTCATGTAATATAGTACGTTGTTAATTATTTACGGCCTGATGTCAACATTCAGTTAGGTTGCAGTTAACATTTAGACAGTTTTTCCTGAATACGGCGGTATCGAACCTTTGAGGGAAGCTTCATCATCATCAGCATCTGTCTATTGACCTAGTGTGGTCGCTGAGACGCAATGTTGCTGAACAACTGACTAGTTTCCTCCTATTCTCTCGATCATGAGCCAATGCCCGTGTCCCCGCTAAACTTGTCATGGTCCATTCTGTGATGTTGTCAGCCTTCTCGTTTCTCTGTATACCTCTCCGTCTGCCACCCTGGTCGCTGCCCTCCAGTACTGTTGTGGATAGACTGTTGGCTCTAGTTGCATGGCCATAACATTTCGGCCTTCACTTTTGACAGTGATGAGGAGGTATTCACAATGGCCTGCATTGTGCGTGATGATGTTACACAAGTCTTTATTTGTGTTTTGGTCTATGTAAGAGATGCCAAAAATGTTTATATAGCATCCCATTTGCATTTTTCGAAGTAATTCTGCTGTCAGGGTCCAGGCCTCAGATAAATAAAAAAGATTGAGATGACTAGTGCTCTCAATAGTATAACTGTAGTTTTCAGACATATATTAATGTCTCTCCATATGGGTCTTAGTTTTGACATAGCTGCGTTGTTAATGCTGCTCGCAACAAACGTTCTGCTCTTAATCAGTCTTCAATGATTATGGAACCCACATATTTGAAGTGGCTCACTGTTTCGAGTTCCTGTTCTTAGAGTTTAATCTTGGCGCTTATCTCCATGACAAATCTGGAATATGTTTTATCCAGGTTCTTCACGAAGGTGGCATTTTCATCTTCACTGCCTGCCATCCCATCAATGTTATATGCAAAGCGTAGGTTAGAGATTTTAAGCCCTCTAATGCTGACTTTTCCACAGTGGTGGTCCCGGGCTTTGCTCGATGATGCAATTTAAGTAGATGTTGAAAGGCATTGGTGACATAATACAGCCTCGACGTACTTCAACTGTTGTCTTGAACCAGTCCACCATAGAACCTTGACCAATAACTGCACTGGTAGCCGTTGTGCACAGCTGCCTGATTGTATTGGTTAACATTTGACCCATGTTGTACTTCTTCATTGTGGCCCATAATGCTTTATGGCACACTCCGTCAAAAGCCATTTTTAAAGTTTGGAACACATGATATATGTCTGTTTGAGCGTTTATCATAGAAAAGCCTGAGATTGAATATTGTTATGTTGTGCTTCTTCCACTTGGGAACCCTGCCCTTCTTCTGCTTGTGGCATCGGTCTGTTCAAGATGATATTCAGCATCACCTTCCTAGCATGGCTGATCAAACTCAAATTTCTGTAAGTTTGGCACAGCTGTAGATTTTCGGAGATTGTTATAATCAGTGACTGGTCCACTGTTTTGGCCATTCATCTGTCTACCAGATCTTGTTGCAGATTGTTGTTAGTAGCTCTATCAGTGATTTCCCCCATGAATAATACATTTAGCTGGGATGTTGTCTACTCCAGCTGCCTTCCAATTCTTTAAGGCTCTTATTCCTGACTCTACTCTTTCTTTGAGAATGTGTAAATCCTCATTATTTGTGGAGTTTGAAACTTCCAGTACCTCTGGGTCTTCTGTGGACGTAAGGTTGTAAAGTTCTTTACAATACTCGGTCCATCTTTTTGCAATGATACATTCTTCTGAAAGCAAGTTTCCATTTTCGTCTTGAACTCTACGTACTATTCCTTGCTTCTGTCTGGTGAGGTTTTTCACAATTTGGAATACATATTTGCTGTTATTCTTTATCAGACTTCTCTTTACTTCTGTTCACTTTTATCCAATCCAATCTTACGCTGCTTTCATCAAGTCTTCCCTGAATATGTTATTTACGTATCGATACTCCATTGCCTCTATTGTGTGTATGTTGTTTTTGAGTTCTATTTGGACATCACACAGACACATAATTATTTCTATATCTCATATGTTTTTTGATTGGGCGGTGGAAGCCAATGATATCCTTGGCAGTTAATGTCATGATTGTGTTGAAAGTATCTGTCATCATTTTTATATCAACATCAATCACACACAGTAGGGCAGATTATCCTCCAATTGGTGCTTGGAATGACTTGCAGATGTTAGGGTCAGTCAGTTGTTCATGGTTGAATTTGAGCTTGATTTTTTTTTGCCATGATAATTTTCTTCATCCTCACTCACATGTTCTTAATCACGAGCTCGTGATCACCCACAACATCAGTACCTGAAAAGGTGCTTGTTTACGCTCTGTTGATGCCAGATCGGCAATGTTATTGAACCAGTATATAGTCGATCTGGTTATAATGGATTACATTTGTTGCATTTATTTCCATTTTGGAGACTCTGATACACACCAAGTTGTTGTATCTTGTGAACCTGAGCCGTCCCCCATTTCATTTGTAAGCTCATTGCAAGAAGGTCCACAATGATCACCCCAGTCTTTTAGAGCATGATGAGGATGACCAGCAGAGACAGTGAACCCTACTACGTATTAGAGGCGTTTGTTTGATAACCAAATGCTTCCTACGAAACAGAACAAAATAGTGTCAAACAAAACAGAACTAAGGCATCTGACCAACCCGATAAGTTCATTTTGTTATTACACCCTCTCTGCTGCTACGGTTTTATTTATAAAAATATCAAGTCCGATACTATATCTTAATTGTGGATCATGTAAATGTATTGTTATACATCCGTGCGGATTTGATGTAGCATGACTAATGACATTTCTTAAACAATTTTATAATCCATTTCATGGCAACACCAGGTCTGATGAATATTTCTTAGTGTGTGAGTATCAATTAAATTAAGCACAACAAGAATATTATTAATGTCTCTGATCACTTTTTTGAATTTGTTTAAATGTAAGGGTTACATAAATCGCATTAGTATTTTTATGCTCACCTCTAGAGAATATCCGAGCAGGATTTCATTTTTCGTCTACCATCACATCATCAAGCACAACTAAGTTATTAATAGATCCATCAATGAAATCAAGATTCGGTGCTTCATCGATATCAGTGATAAATTAAAAAACCATCACCACGCTCATCCAACGATTTCGAGTTTTCATTAAACTTTTTTAACACTTTGCATCGTTGATCATCTCAGATGGTGCTACTAAATACAACTTGTCCCCTTGTGACTATCTCATTATTAGATTAGATAACAGTTGCGTCTTTACGCTTCAAGATTGTCAAATTATTATTCATCTGATCGAATTGGTAGCACATCAATATTATGCATAACGAGCTCATGCTTGTTTGGTCGCTGATGAATCAATTACATGTATATTCATGCTATTATAAATACAGTATGGATCTATATTGTGTAAAATATAAGACGCGTACTACCAAACACGACTTGAGAACAATTACAACAAAAAAATAACAGATCAGCAGATGCCGGTAAGTGTTCACAATATGGTACAAAGAACGTTAGATTTATTTCTGAACAATTAGGTGATGACTTTTAAAAAAAACGAGGAGATGACATTGCTGCAAAATTGACAGTATTACCAGGCACTCCGTGGGTTAAAAAACCCAGAAGAAAAACATTTTAAAGGATATAATTACTGCATACTCGGAACCAGACTTGATATCAAACTTGACAGCCAGGACCAACCAGGACCAGGTGAATATCCGATAAGCGCTATTGATAAGGCACGTCATGCTCATGATGTGTCTTATATAAGTAACAATACCCAGCATATGCATATCGCAGATGTGAAATTGATTCATGTGTTAAATTCTATTACAAGTTAATCGTTCAAGGAATCATTAGGTAACTTATCAGCGATGAAGGATAAGCTAGTGCTAGGTGCCGTTATTTAATCGGCTGATTAATATTTGTATGGAGTCTATGTATTATTTCCCAAAAGGATACTGGATGGGTAACACAGCTATTAAGAAAATCGCCGAAGCTGCATCGTTAAAAAAAAGTTTCTGCAGCAGATTGGTTATCAAGACAGGCAATATGGCATATTTATCTTCCACCGCCTAAACATTATCACTTTGCACATTTTGATCTCATCATTCCAAATGATGTTCATCAGGCGGATATATTATGTATCATACACGATACGGTAAATACACGGACATACAAGTATGCGTTAACCATCTTTGATGTTGCGAGTTGATACCAAGAAGCTGAGCCGTCAAACAGCAGCAGAAGTATCTTCAGCATTTGAACAAATGTATCGACGAGGACCTTTGCAATTTCCAAAATATATTACAGGTTGATCCTGGCAAAGAATTTCAGGGTGCATTATCATCGCTGAAGAAGCATCAGACTGGTTCATAATACAATACACCACGATCAGGCACTTCTTGAACGATTTAATCGAACTCTTGCTCAGCGGCTCTTTGGATATCAATACACGAAGGAATTTATTCAAAACAAGAGTTATCGTGAATGGGTTGCAAGATTGACAAGTGTAATATAACACAATTTCTCTACCAAGCAATATGAAAGCTAATGGCGTGGTAAAAACAAATATGTATCTGCACTAAATTCATTTTAATAACATAAAATACTTGGTTATGTCACTGTGATATATTTGTACGACCGATATGAGCTCACAGGTGGTTACACAAGGGCGGCCCATCCTATCTGGAGTGTTACCACATACCAAATATCTAACATAGTAAGATCCACGGGTAGACCCCCAAATTACATACTAGATTCAACAGCTCCTCAGATTGGATTTAAACGTGAACAGTGATACCCTAGGATACACAATAATACCGCGATCACTTAACTAGCACATCTGCGTCTATTACACTCAATACAGGTCAGCAAACAGTTTCACTTGTAGTACCATTATTAATTTAATGAGAATGTGATAATTATGCTATTTTGGATAAGGTGTATAATATAATTCGCGACAATGGAAACCTGTTAGCATTGTGGGAAAACTGTTTTGCATTACTCATACCGAAGATCCATGATAATGCGATCATTACTTTACTTTCTACGTACATAGTTAAAGGAAATAGGAGAATAATATCGAGCAATAATTTTGATGTTAAAGATATACAATTTACATTTGTTATAAGCTTCTGAACAATTCAAATTCTTGTACGCTGCTGCATTATATTATTATCCATTTCAGCGATGACATCAACAGTAAAATGACTGACGTTAGCTGTTACAGCATGTTTTGTGTCGTAACTTCTTAACGGACGTTAAATGACACTTAAAAGTAAAGGAACAACTATATTTATATGTTGCTTAATTTGTTGAATGTGCTATTGGTAATTTGTCAATCTTTAGAGACCTTGCTTCGTTTTCGTAAATCTGTATCCACTAAGCCTGTTACACTAGATACGACAGCATTGATTTATTGCGATGCGGTTGAATTAGTTATTCTAATGGGCTTACCTAATGAAAGTGAGGTCAGCGTTATTTTTCCACAATACGTGTCGGAATATTTACCCAATCTCTTTCAGTTTTTAAATCATACTGTATCCTCTGTTCACTTCCGGCGATAATGCTTTTTCTGTATTAATTCATAGCGATTGTTACGTGCTTAGGCTCGAATAAACAGTAACATAGAAAGAGTGAAAATATCAAGCTTCTAAAACGTAATAAACAATTTTTTGAGTACAAATATTTTTTTTCAGAAAAGAAAAATAAAGTTACGGTTTTAAAGAATCATTTCCAAAATTAATCCAAAAATAATTCAAAATATTATTCGCTAGAGAAATTGCAAAAGTCCTGGTAATAAAATGTCCAAATAATTATAAATTCGAGTTCCAGCGAAGTATCCAATATGGAAGACGATGTCACTTGATGAAGTCAGTTCTTGTTAATAAACTTTCTATGGGCACATTTCTTTTCCAGATAAATAACAAAATAATTCCTCACGATACAAACGAATTGACATCATTTCCACTACATGGTAATGTAAAATAACTCAAAAAGACACAACTTAATATTCTAAAAGCCCAACTTCTACTGAATAGCTCGCTGCAAAACATAATTTATATAACTTTTTTACGTAAACAAGGAAGGGGTCACATGATCTTTTAGAAACTCTTAGAAATAGTTTACGTTCATAAACTCACGTACATACCTTATGATCCAACTAAAAATAGAAAGATGTTTATATAAAGCTTCATTTTGTCCTTGGAACAAACTAATCATTTTGAAAGCTCGTTTACAACTCTGAAGCCAGGTCAGAAATGAGGTCAACATCAGGTGTTTACTCTGTAAAGTACAGTTCACCCCCCTCCCCAATGAATAAAACTTAACTTAAAATGTCAAATTTGAATCTGACAAACAAACAAAAATAAAATAAATAGAAATGACGTATATAAAATGTACGTAACAGTGATATTTCGGACCCAAACTTAACTTTGGGGAAGCAAATATTTAACATAACGGAATTAGTATAGCCCGACAGCACTGATATAATCTATTTTTTTTTTTTTAAATTATATTAATTATTTACAAAGATTTTATTTTAATTATGACCAACTGTGTGAACTTTCATGTTAACATGACATTAATTTGTTTGATTTATCCAATAATCTGTGAATTGCTTTCGCGCTCAAATAATAATTATTGAGCTTTCTTCAACATGTATTTATTCATGTGGACCAAGCAACATTTTGCACTGGTTTTATTTATATAGTTTAGTCAGGTAAAGATAGATAGCTGACTGTCTCTTTAATTTGTTCAAATATGCAATATATTTGAAGGAAAATCATCACTTGTATCACTTGTTTTGAATGCAATTCAAGGTTTCAAGATTGTTTTTACATTGTACTGTAGGTAATTGGTGAACAATAATCAAATACTATTTGAAATCCAATATCTTCGAGGGTTAAATTTGAATATAATATTTCTACAATATTTTCAAGCTATTATTTTAATATTCGAACTTGACTTCGCACAGTTTATGTGTATGTTTATTACAGTTTGAATTCCGCTTCTTTTGTTTTCATATTATCTTGTTTGGGCTTCGTTAAACGTAATTATCATTACGATGTTTACTTTGTCTTCCATTTGTTTAAAGACTATGCATTGTGATCATGGGTGATAATATAAAGGTTGTCTAAGTGGTATTACATAAATTGTCTCAGAACTATATGGTCCAGTTGCCCAAATGCATTTTCTACTTCAATTTGATCCACCTATACATACAGTGTACAATTTAACATAGAGAAACTAATATTTTAAATTTCCAAATGACAATGCGGAATGATAGGTAACAATGAAAGTATAATATGTAAGTTACAAACTGTATATCTTTAACAATTGGTGAAATCTGTCAAGTGTCATATCTTTCATTATTGCCGTGCAATGAATAAACGGCAGGCAGATCCTTTCCCATATAGTCAAATGCTGGTATCGTATGTGAAATTTGATAGATACACTAACCTTTGATAATACAACAAATGTTGTGTTTCTTATTTAAGGAACCATGTGTCAGAAGCCACCGCCCTTTCCTAGGAAAGGAGTATACAAGTATATACCTGGCAATGAAGGAAACTGGTCGTATAATTTCTCATTAATAATAAACTGCATCGAAGGATATATTATTGATGGACCCATTTCAGTACGATGTGAGGATATCAATCGTTGGAATGGAACTTTTGGGTCCTGCTCAGGTATTTATCACATTTCAATGGAAACACTCGTATAATATGCAAATAAGCTGACCATTTACATCAATTGATTATGCGTGACCTAATATTACAAAAGCGACATATGACTTCAAGATCTCATCACTTACGTTCAACGACAAAGAATTTGTCAATTGATTAAGCAAACTTTTATTTATCCCTTCTATATGGTACAATAATATATTAGGTGTTGATCACCTATATTCTTAAAAAGCGATGCCAGTGTTTTAATGGTTTTTGATAATATGTTAATCACTAACAACCTCCGATATATGCTGCATGCACAGATTTCAACGCATATAAAAAATGATACTAAATGCTAGAAATTTGATATCGATTAAATTTTATATTATCATTAGAAAAAAAGTATGTATTAGCAAAAATATTTTTATGGTAAACCTTCAATCATATATCAAATTCCAGTTGTCCTAGAAGTAGATACATTATGAATCTTTCAATGACTCTTGGTTATTTAACCGTGTCTATCATGAAAAGGAAATACTAAATTAATATTTGATGCATTTCACATATTGTTATTGATACATTTGGTAAAAGTAATCGAGTAGGCCAAAATATTGATTTGTAATGTTACTTGAATTCTGAACTTTCCAGATTGTTTTATTGCTTAGATCTCATTCCCTTTTAAAACATGTTCAGATATTCATCATTGCCAACAAGACTTAAAACCAAAGAAAGTTAAGTTACAAAGTTTATACATATGTTCAGATTTACCTACAATATACAGACGAGAACAGCATTTCGTTGAGACAGAAAATAACTCGGCAGTTTTGCACAATTACACTGTTTTCGCTCTTAGAACATGAAGATGAATATCATGTTGACAATCAGTACTTAGTATGTAACAGTTAATCGTTGACAAGACATATTTTATATTTTGTAATATATTTTGAAAACAGCTTAAAAAGGATTTTACCTGTACTCGTTGAGGCTAACGTGTTTGAGTATTTCAATTTCTTATCGAAATGTGGCTTCATTTTGGTTCCATTTCAACCGCTTAAAGCGTATTTCGTCGTCATAACAGTTAGTACCGTTTTATACCTTTCTAAACTAATTCTTTGGCCAGAATATATCCCCTTTAATCAAGGAATGTTTCCTGCAAAGTGAGTTTCTCTTTATTGCAAAAATTATAACTGAACAGTAAAATTGAAGTCGATCCAACGGATGTTTTTTAGTGGAATAAATATGTTTTGAGAAAGATATATATTGCAAACATCATTTTGTAGTTGTCTTTATTCTCTTTTACTCAATACAATGACTTATAACATGCCACATACTAGTTGGACATATCAAAATCGTCTACTCGTCAATAGTTGACATAACAGAAGGAAACAAAGTCTGTTTTACAACCATGTAGTTTCATCGAACGTTTTCTAACGTCAGCGGTGTAACAAACTAAAACAAACTAAAAACTACCAAACGTAGTCCATGCCGAATTTCTACAGAAATACGTTAAAGCGTTGTTCATGTTATATAATTATATATCACAATTTACTATCTACTTATGTAAAAGTTCAAAGACTACGTTAATATTTAGAATCTCAAACAGTTTTGTGGCGTTTCTGCCTTTATATATATATATATATATATATATATATATATATATATATATATATATATATATATATACAGACAGCAATGCCACAAAACTGTTTACATATATTTATATATATATATATATATATATATATATATATATATATATATATATATATATATATATATATATATATATATATATATATAGTGTGTGTGTGGTGTGGGGGTGGGGTGTAGTGTCATAATGTGGTTTTTGCAGTTTTTCTCCTTGATTCCCATTCGGGGACTCTGATAAAGTCATAGCCTTTATCTCCCTTTGCTTTGGTGATCACATGACATACAAGAAATGTGCAACCTGTAGATTATTAAATCACGAATGTTGTCAAAACGTATGTACGTTATTTAGGTTGGATATGACTACTAGGAATTCAAGAATGCTTAATCGATCATTACGTTCGAAGATATATAAAGCTTGCTAGACGATTACATCAGCCACAACTAGGGCAGATTGTATTAAAACGGTGGGTCTCGTATGCTTTTAATTTTGAGATAGTTTCACTAATTTGAATTAATCGTCATATAGATATAAAAGCATTTGACTATATCTAAAGGTAAAATAATGTTTCAGTTAAAAGAGCATCTGTCATATCTGGTCGGCATACAATCAATATATGTCATTGCTATTACTGGACGTTTTATGTATGTAAAAGTTTAGCCGCTTTATTTATTTCGTGTACTCGGACTTGTCAGAGAGTTTCAATTTCTGCAAACTATGTACCGAACTCGGCCAAGAAAATTATTGTATCTTTGAATGCAATATAATATTGTTTACTTAAGGTGTTGTGATGTCGTTAGGCTACAAGAAGAGGTTCAGAATATGCAAGCAGACGCGAATTTCATCGTGTAAAACAAAATAAAAAAATTAGACCGATGCACCAGTGATTGTTGTCATTTCTGGTATTTCAGCAAGACCAGAACAAACATTTGATGCTGAATGAAGACTATAAATAGCATCTACAAGCAAACACGTGCACTTGTACATTTCAAATAAACGCTGTTCACATCGTGATTTCGACTCAGCTTTTTTCCGTTTCAATTGTGTTTTCTTAAACATTAGTATAGTCTGTTTTACGTTGATAACACAACCGCGTAGTGCATGACTTGTCCATACCAGTCAAGCACACTTTTATTGGCATGGATATACATGTTAGAGTCGTTCCTGGTCAGCAATTAGATTCGTCGTCTAATTTTCCATTGAGTTTTGTAAATACTGCTTTGGTAACCTTTCTACTTCACGTATCAAAATTATTTTTGTTGACTACGATCTCATTAAAACGCGTTGGCATAACAATCAATATTATTCCAGATGCTTCCAGCCACTGCCTTAAACATTATAAACGTATGTTCGGCAAGATCACCATACAGTTGCGATCGGATATTTGATTAAATTTAATACTCTCGCACAACATAAGTGCGTTCTCAAGTGAGCGTAATTCACTGGAGAACAGGTACAGAAAACGTAACTCTGAAGTCTGATTTCTTCGATGCAAGGCGCTGGGTTGTATTTAAAACAACCTGTTGCATATAAGCATCGTGTAGAACAAGAAAAGTTTCAATCTTGTCAGAACTCACCATTAGAGAACAAACATGGTTCGTTGGATACATCAGTGATATATTTAACGCGTTCCTGCATCAGTGCGCAACTTGCATTTCCGTCCATTTCGTCTTTGTTGACCAGTCGCAGGCAATATGACGTGGTCTCACTGAAGACTTTGAAGGTTTGATGTCCGCATGTATATATCCTTTTTTTTGTTTTTCCTGTAGATCCATGAGGTCTTTATTGTCGCATAATTCCCTGAGGCCTTCTCTTTTTCTCCATCCTTTTTTTTTATAAGAGTTTGGTAAATATTGCCCTGCAAACATTTCTACTACTTTGCGTATCAAAATTATTTTCGTTTACTACTGATTTTGGCTAGACCCACTTGGTTAGTACATAACTGGGTCTATGTAATAGTTAATATGCTGAGATATGCACCTGAGTTTGAGCATAAGTTTCCGGAGCCAATCACGAGCTTATATTGGTGATTTTATCTAACGTTTCGAGAATCTTTATAATGCTTTTGTCTGTTTCATCATTGATGGCGCTGATGTCTCTACGGTTCAAGGTTCTAAGAGCACAGCTATGAATCCATGGAATAGTAGTTTTATATTCATCTTTTTCGCTACGTAGTGGAAAAACAAAATCAGTTTTAAGGAACATAAAATATCTGCTTTACTCCAGACTAATATTTATGAGGTTCCATGAGTCATATTTTTTAAAGGATCTCGATTGTCTTTACCTGGTTTATATGTGGATCGAATACGGGTGAAGCAATTTTCTAACTTAGCACTAATCGAAAAAAAATCTGAATTCAGGTCCTTTATATTGCTATCATTGGTCAGGCACGTACTCAGCAACATTAATATCAATTCGTTCGTGGTCATCTTGAATACGCCGAGAGTGCGTTTAGTCCTGAGCCCTCAAACGTGTCTGCAGTCTCAAAGGAGTCATCTTTTATTGCATCTGTCGGTATTTCTTTATTATGGTCAAGTGCAAATAGTTCCAGTTGTTGTACTGATGATTTTGTCCTTACATCCAGTGTACATAATTAGCGCACGTTTAATTGTTTGTCATTATGTAGTGCAATTATTCCAGGTAAGTTTCTGAATGAGTTATTTGAACGTTTAAGACGCGATTATTTACTGGCATGTGATCAGTTTGGACTACTAAAGTGTGCAGTATAAATCAGTTAAAATATGATTCAGCGATTATTCATTACTAAATATGATGTTACATTTATCAAATTGGACTTCAACAGTCACCATTTAGACTCAGTAATTTCTTTACTAACAACGATACAAAGATTTAGGTCTTGATTCGAGCCAACACTGGTGTCTGACAGGGTAACGCGAGAGAAGTCACGGATATCGCTTGTGTTGAGACCATAAATAAAATCTAAGTACATATAAGCTTTGGAAAACACGTGATCGGCCCTTCGTTTATGAGGAATATAATCTCATATGACATTGTTATTAACGTCTCGTATAATTACTCGATAAATATTATTTTTTGATATTTTTCAATATTAGCACACGCTGTGCTAACTATATGAAACTTAGATGGACAGATTTAATATAATCTTCCTCAGTTGTAGATGACGTAGCCACTCACAAAGCTTTATATATGTATGTACACACTGATCGGTTCAGCACTGATGGCTTCCAAGAAGCAGTATACAACCTAAAGAACGTACATACGATGTATTTATTTAGTGGATAATTAATCGACGGTTTGAACATTTAATGTATGTCACATGGTCACCAAATCATAGTGCTAGGGCTAGTATCACCGACCCCAAAAGGAATAAAAAATGTAAATGGACAATCAAAACATTTATAAACATTTATGAGCGGAAGTCCCTACATCAACATTATGTAATTTATACTATTTAGGATTAAGTTAATATTTGCAATTATTTCATATCCCACACAACCTGTTTACTATCTTATTAGCGAATCTGAATATTATCCAGTAATGTATCCAATCCACTCATATAATATTAGTGGCGATGCAATATCATTACCGTCACAGAACCAGAATGTGCTGTGAATGAAGATAATTCTATCATTGACAATAATATTGACTATACCGAGAATAATTGGTGGGGGAGCAGGCAAAGACTTAAACTAGATAAGTCAGTCTGGTGCGAGGAAACAGAAATTTTGAATGATCTAATAAAGACTGCAAATCTTAGATGAGGTGACGATAAAGGTAAAGTTTGTATGTATATAATATAACTCTGACACGAATATTCTGCTTACTTTTAGATCAATCATTATTTTCAGGAAAAACTACCTTCGGGATTAGTAATAAAATTTAATATATTCATCAATTTACAATATGTTGTTTGGGTCTAAATTATGTCATAACCATCACAACCGAGACTACTGAAAGTATTTCTCAACGAGAGATAGATGTTTGCAATGAAACGCAATGTAATATATTCTTCCAAAGTGCCACAGCTGCACCATAAAAACAGTTGAATACTACATTGATATACATGATTCAGTTCGGTGCTGTTTTGAATTTATGATGGGTACATTTTGGTGAATCAGCAAAGTACATAAATGTAGATCCAAATATTATATAACAAAACCATATTATAAAGAGTTATAATGTAGAAATCAGCTGCGGATTCGGGGTTGTATACTTGTCTTGACGTGCATCACCTCACTACGTGTCTTAAGAAGCGCCAGAGTAAAAACCAATAACGGGATCGATCGGCACACCAAAAGGTGTAAACTAAAGTTGAAATCGTTTGCCCTTTTGTTCAGTGTGGGCGACGAGGTCAAACAGATAATATCAAGAAATGAAAACATTCTCCTATGTTCCATTGACCATATTCCATTAGGCAACGATTTGTCGAAAATAGCTAATAACAAATGAATAAAAAATAAATATTTTCTATGACTAGCGTTTTAACTGTTATTTGTCGTTATCCGCATGAATTTATAAAGATTAACAATATATAAATGTCCTTGGTTAGAGTTGGGTTTCTGTATTTATATCAAGTATCTTACTTTTACATAACACATTACATCTCCCAAACTAATTGTAATTAAAAGTCGGTAGTGAAGCTGGAGAGATGTGTATGTTCCTTATTGTTTGTTTGATTGGACTCTGGGTGTATCATGAAAAAAAATCTTAATCAAGAATCAGTCACACAAAAAACATTAATGAAGTAAATGTATGTGACTGCCCTGTGAACATCTGAAAATGCCATTATAAATACGCAAATATGGGATGCACTTAGTTACCTAATACAGAATGGATAAATATAATTTTAAACGTGACACAATATCCACACATGTATTTTGACATTATTTTGTTAATTGATAGTATACGTGTATATTTGATTCGCATTACCATTAACATAAGACTTTTAGCAACAAACACCAGCACTGATGGTTCTAAAAGTAAACACTGGCCATGGTAATATCAAAGGAAAACAACCTTATTTTTTAAACATTATTTGATTGGGACAATAGGTCATATCTACACTATCTACACCATCACATTTAATATATTATATTCTTTATATACCTTTTAAAATGCCATGTAATGAATACTACTACTACGACTACTACAACTACAACTACAAATATTGAAAATAATACTAATTATAATAATAATGATACTACAATTACTACTACTACGTCGGAATTGGATGAAGTTCACATTGCTGTATCGTAGCTGTGTGATGTCGACAAGACTATTGAAATTGTGTTGTCAAGCGTATGTCTTATGGTTTGCAGTTTGTGACGGTATACATTTGGAAACAAATCTAAAAGAATATATGACAAGCACAAGTACAATATAACTTAAACTTTATCTAATTACAAATTTAGTGTGCCCACTTGATTTTTGTCTCAGTCAAAAGATGTACTCACCCAGTACTGCAAGTATCGCACGGTATCCTGACATTCCAAGATGGAATTGAAGGCAATGAAACCTATGATACAATTGTTTCCTTGAATTGTATTCAAGGTTACAAAAATGACAGCATTGGTCATTTACGTTGTGCAGACGAGGATCAGTGGCATGGAACACTGGGTCATTGTTTGGGTAGATCAAATTATAACTTAATTTGCAGAGATAATATTTCCGATAATTAAAATTGTTTCTTCCTAAGATGCAGAGCAATGATCACAGAAATATAATATTTGAAAATGTCATGCACAGCATAGAATTCACCACATTTAATTACAGCTTTAGTGTGTCTACTTGATTTTGTTTCAGTCAAAAGATGTCATAAGCCAATTCCGTAATTATCACACAGCCTTTTGACATTCCAAAATGGAATTAAATGCAATGGAACTTGTAATACAATTGTTTTCTTGAAGTGTATGTAATGTCACAAAAAAAAAACACCTATGACCAATTACGTTGTGCATACGACGAGCAATGTCAGGGGAATACTCGGTCTTTTTTTGGGAAGATGAATAATGTAACCTTATGGTATTGAAGATTACCAACGTGACAGCGTTGTTCAAACACATTCAGCAGACGATTACCACATGCATAGAACACTCCATCTTTATTTGGGTAGATAACTTAATATGCAGCCTGAGATAATAATTCAAAACAATTTAATTTTTATCATCGTATGATTATGCTGAGGAATGGCCAAACAAATATAGTATCTTACAACGTCTTGAACAACATAATACAAAGTACATTTAAGTTCGCTTGATTTTGTTTCAGTCAAAAGATGTAATAAGCCATTACCGCAAGTAGATCATGGAATCCTTACATTCAAGAACGGAATTGATGGTAATGTAACCTATAATACAACTGTGACCCTGAATTGTAATGAAGGATACAAAAGGAGCACAGGTGATCAATTACGTTGCGTTGACGAGGATCAATGGCAGGGAACACTAGGGCATTGCATGGGTAGGTAAAGAAGTAAACAAGTTTGCAGCTATTAAAATATCAATACTTTATAATGATGTTAGAATTTTAAGATGGATAAAATGTATGGAAGTGTTGTGGTTTTTAACGTTTCAACGCATGAAATGACTGAAGGAAAATTAACCTTTAATTTGAATGAATAGTTTATGTGGTTATAACCTTTCTTACAAACATAATTTATATTTAATTTTAACAGCTTTTTCAATGTAAAAAACGCATTCAAAAATCGTTAAGTTTTGTTTGCCATCGATTGCAGTCATTTACATTTCATAGGTACTCCTTTAAAATTAATATTTCAGAAATACATTGACACAAAATTATTAATAGCAAACAGCTGATCATCTCAACATTATGGTATTTAATCTAATTTTTATAAACTGTCCTAAGATGCGGTGTAATGATCATATGAATAGAACACAAGACGACATGGTAAACACGTAATCTAATTACAAGTTTATTATGTCCACTGTATGTTGTTATTTGTAGTGAAACGATGTAATAAGCCGCCACCACAAATAGCGCACGGCCTCTTTGCATTCAAAGATGGAATCGAAGGCAATGCAACCTATAATGCGTCTGTGTCCATGAATTGTACTGAAGGATACAAACGGAATAGCCATGCTGTCTTACGTTGTGCAGACGACGAACAATGGCAGGGAACACTTGGGTTTTGTTTCGGTAGATGCATACATTAACAAAGCATGTAGTTATTTCAATAAATATAATTTAAATTTGTATCAGGTTTGAAAGTAAAGCAATATCTATCTATCTTTTTTATATCTATCTATCTATCTTTCTATATATCTTTCTATCTATCTATCTATCTATCTATCTATCTATCTATCTATCTATCTATCTATCTATCTATCTATCTATCTATCTATCTGTCTGTCTGTCATTCTTTCCGTCGGTTCATCTTTTTAACCCTTCACCCATCTATCCATCCATCCATCATCCATCTCTCTCTTTCTCTTTATATATATATATATATATATATATATATATATATATATATATATATATATATATATATATATATATATATATATATATAAGTGTGTGTGTATACAAATGATTTCGAAAGACATTTTTTATATTTGCTATCTATTGCATTCAACTACGTTTGATACGGTTGACACAGTACGAAATTAAAATGGTTATTAATTGCAAAAGTTAAACCTATGACGGATTTATCATTTTTGACATATAAACCATTTCTATTTCAGACCGTTGTTCATCTCTAAAATATGCCATTCAATATATTGCTTCTAAATGTTAAGTGTATTGATCAAAATAATTGATTATCTGACAACTTCATCGACAACCTGGAATAAACTTCATCTAATTTCAAGTTAAGTTCGTCCACTTGAGTTTGTTATCTGTAGTCACACGATGTGAAAAACAAACTGCACAAATATCACACTGCGTCCTTTCGTTCAAAGATGGACTTGAAGGCAATTAATTTATAACTCAACCTTGTCCTTGAAGTGTGCTCAAGGATACAGACTGGACATGCTTTCTCAATTACGTTGTACAGACGACGAATATTGGAAGGAAACAATTATGTAATATATATATATATATATATATATATATATATATATATATATATATATATATATATATACAGATATATATATATATATATATATATATATATATATATATATATATATATATATATATATATATATATATATATATATATATATATATATATATATAAAGATACAAACTAGCTGAAATAAATTAATTTTTAATCTGTATAACAAGTTAAGGAAGTTAGGACCGTTATATAAAATGTAATCTATATTTCATTTAAGATGATTCGCATATATTTCATTCAATTACTTTTCATAGTTTGAATTTCAAGAAATACCAATGGATATTATATTTTAATTGTAGACGTATAATGGAGTTTTCTTTGTGTCGCTTAAACATAATTCGTTCAGACAGTTGCACATCTCTACAATGACATTGGATATATTCGTTTCTCAATCTTCGGATATGTATGTGTACTGATCAAACAAATAGAATATATGACAGCCTTATCTACAACATGGTATAATCTACATCTAATTAAAATTTTAGTTTGTCCATTTGTGTTTGTTATTTGAAGTGAAACAATGTGAAAAGAGTCCACCACAAATAGCACACGGCGTCCTTACATTCAAAAATGGACTTAAAAGCATTGGAACCTATAACACAACTGTGTCCTTGACATGTACTGAAGGATACAAACGGAATAGTCATGCTCTGTTACGCTGTGGAGACGACGAACAATGGCAGGGAAACCTTGGGCTGTGTTTGGGTAGATTCACACATTTTCTTAATATGTAGCTATTACAATACCTATAATTCAAAATTGCATCAGGCTTTCAAGTAACTTCATATATATATATATATATATATATATATATATATATATATATATATATATATATATATATATATTATTTTTATACAGTAGCTCATCTCTATTTTATAACGCATTAAATCTTTTTTTTTTGTTTTTTAAATCTTCATAAGATGCTGTTTAATTATCAAAAAAAAATAATATAAAATATGACAACGTCATCTACACTATTTTATAAACGTCATCTAATTACAACATTATTTCGTTCACTTGATTTTCTTATTTGTAGTGAAACGATGTGATGAGCCATTACCGCAAGTGTCACACGGCGTCCTTACATTCAAAGATGGACTTGAAGGCAATGGAACCTATAATACAACAGTGTCCTTGATTTGTAATGAAGGATACAAGCAGAACAGCACTGCTGTGTTACGTTGTGCAGACGACGAGCAATATCAGGGAATACTTGGACACTGTCTGGGTAGATACAAAATGTAACTTAATTTGTTGAGATCAAAATACGTTTATTTTAAAACGTTATTAGACAGTCATTTTTGATACAATTATATACAATTTGCATGCTTTTTCTGCTTCGATGTCACAAAATGGCTGAAAAATAATTGCAACGCGTTATATTATACCAACTTAGTTCGAGCTACACCACAATATACAGATTGTTCTCTATTTCATGCAACTTTGCACTGCAACACAATCGCGTCAATCAATGTATAACTTAAATTTGTCAGTTCTTTATAGAAATATTTCATTCTGCATAATAACATGTGGATTAGCTGTATATTCATCTGCACAATCTCCCTCTTAATAATATTTAGTTATAACATTGGCACAAAATATTATATATAACATATAAGTAAGTCCTCATTCCCTATAAATAGTTGCATTTGTATACAATATATATGACTTCCGTTAGTCCAAGCAACCTTTCATACATTTTTATGAAGTCAAAATATTCAGGAAACGTATCAGGTTCTCAGATACCTATGGTATAGCTAGGGACGACTTAACTATAAAATAGGTTACAACGTTACTTTTTACAATATAATACACCTACTAAGCCTAATTATCTCAATTAGAAAAAGTGATTTGTATTATGTGGCAAAACATCCGAAGAAAATGGATTGAAAGATTTAAAGACGGACGTCATTATAGCTATATTTTGATAGATGTCTCTCCAAAAGAAAGGTAAAAATGTATTATTTAAGGTTAAATAATCATTTAGTTTATAAAAAAACAATACTAGTTCATTAGAGTTTTATTTAGAAATTGAAATGATGTGAGGAATAATTTCAATAGCGACTATTCAGAAAATACAAATGTATATAAACGCTAAGTTATAATAGTGGGGAAAATGATATGCTGCAGTATAAATCCTTGTTGAAACAATACTGTTATCGTATGCATTATGCATACATGTATAAAAGAATGGATTCCGCAAAATATCGTCATAAAGATAAGAAAGTAATGGAAGAAATAGTTTTGAAATAAATAACCTAGGCTATGAAAAACAATATATAATTGTGAAATGTTCAGTACCAAATTAATTTTAAAATATATTGTTGACGAAATAACCATTTAGCGTCAGCTCCCTTAATCCGCATTATACATTCCAAACTCGGAAGAATGTAAATAGTATTTGTATTTTCTTTAATTTACAGTTTCTAAAACAATGGAAATCGAACATATTTAACAGGATTTCAAAGGGGCCTCGAGTGGTCAAGTGGTCTAAAGCGCTCTTCGTTACTGATCACTGCCATCTCACCTCTGTCTGCGTGAGTTCGAGTCAACGATTCGGCTGAAGTAGTTATGTGAGAAAGCTTGCCAGTAGCGTCTCGTCAGTCGGTGTTTTTTTTTCCGGGGTTTTTTCCCGGATTCTTTCCCCACCAATAATACTGGCCGCCATGTATAGCCTACCGTGTGTTGAAAAATGGCTTGAAACTCTACAAAACAAAACAAAACAAACAAGTCAGGCTTTTAGATACGTATAAATTGCATGCTCTGTCAGTTTCCAAGGCACGAAATGGCTCAAACAAACAACACTTGAATCTGTTATAACTTCCCAACGTCAATTGTGTGTGCTTCACCACGACCTACGGATGCTTTTATTTGCATGACCCTGTACTACCATAAAATTCCATCAGTCGGGTATGACTTAAATATGTTGGTTACTTATAGAATTTTTTTATTTATGTTACATTGTGTATACTATCCAGTTGATTAACAGTTCGTTAATATGCACCAAGTCCATGCACACAAGTCTAATTTAACAATGTCAATATATAACAATGCATCATATAATCAGTAAAGGTTTCTCGTCATGGTCTACATAACGTTACATTATAATAAATATATATAACCTTAATCCGGGGGTCTGGGCGGAAATGTTTCGGAAGCTTGAAGATTCGAATAACGTTTGTTCGATTGCATAAGAGCTAACTACTGACATCACTATTATAAAATAGTTCACAGGATTAGATTTTAAAATTATGACCGAAATCTACTAGCACTAAATTCCTAAATTAGAAGTAGATTTTTTTTAAATGAAATTAATTTTACAGCATCTCGTTGAAATTAAATTCGATGGTTTATAGACGAACATCGTTGTAACAATATTTTACGAGGATGCGATTTCTGTCTTTCGAAAAAGTAGATAAATTAGCTAAGCTTCAAATATATTTGGATCTATGGAACATAATGTTTCATTAAGTTCTGTTTTTATATCAAAATGATTCGATTACTATTTTAATACTAGCAACTATTCAGAAAATGTATATTTATACAGACCTAAAGTTAACATGATTGCGTCAGGTCAATGTTGCAAACTATATATCGTTCTGGAAATTACAGTTATTTTATATATTATGCATGCATGTATAACAGATAATATTGTGAAGGCTGTCCTGGTGAAAGATATGAATATTAATTAAGGAAATAGCAGTGAAATAGACAAGATAATTAATACCAGAAATCTGAAGAAATATTGTTATCTTGATATATTCAAAAAGAGATTAATTTTAACATAAATTAATTGAGAAATAATTGTTAATTGTCAGGTTCCAGATTCCGTTTTATACATTCCAAAAGTGGAAATAGCGTAAATTAGTATTATGGCCAATTCACGGATTGTACAAGATGCAAACATAACATATTTATTCGCACAACCAAAGCAACACCTTTGATGACTCAAGATACATATATCAGAATAATGCAATATTAACCGAGCGAAGATAATGTTTTAATGCTACATTGAGATTTCAGATAAATTGTGTTCTGATATTAAACAATTCGGTCAAGTTATTGCTGATAAATAAATTGAGAAAAAGAAATATTTATCTAAGTATTACTCTCCTCCTATTTTGATTTAGTTTCATGTAATATGAACCAATATATCAGAAAGTTAAAAACTTTATAAAATGTAATTTTATGACACAAAGTTGTTTAATTGCAAAGTGGCAATGCAGTTAATTACATTATTAACTCCTTATGCATTATATATAACCAATATGTCTACATTAACTGTAATAGAATAGGAAGGATGGAAACAATAATTAGACATAAGTTAATTCTGATAACTAGTGAATATACTGCCGTTAATTTACATGATGATGGATTTCATACCATTACAGTCACGTGTGCAACTGATATTTATTTATAGGATACTTGATTTATATTGGAGAATATGAACGAGTTGTTCTGACCAATACTGAATGATTGTTAGTAGTACAGTATTATAAAGGACACACGAATCCTATGTACCATTACATATGTAATAACATTTGCAATTACATGCTCATTATGTTTTTCTACCAACATAGTTGCGAAATGAATACAATATAAAAAAATATTAATTAAATATATGCTACACTCAGCAACACAATTATTTACGCGCACACAGCCCCGCCCAGATATATTTTAACTTTGGAGCGGAATGAGCGCCTTGTCATTCGTTTCGTAAATAATTCTCGCTTTTGTCTACACACAATTTTATTTTAGAGTAATATTGTGAATGAATGTGCCTTGAAATGACATTTTTATTTGGTCTAAAATGATCAGATTTCATTTCTGACCAATACATCTAACTCTCTCGTTTCTATTTGTGATATACTTTATTAATATTTATACTTCGTACGATGTACATGTGACTGGACAGACATGCCTAAATGCAGATGTACAGTGATTAGGTTCCATCATTGATAGGTTTTGATCATAAGCTTGCAAATATACGTTATTCTTGAAGAAAAAAACTCGGGATTAAATAATGTTTACTAGGTTATATCACATTCATATCTTTTTTCGAGTGGAGTAAGAAGAATGTGACTATAACCATAATATGTATAATGAACACAAATATTAATAATGAAGATGTTTAATAAATTCAAGATGAATAATAACAGCAGAGGGATCGAACCCTACAACTTTTTCCGACAAAATTGATTGATCCCTCAAAACGCAAAATAGAGCCTTCCTGCAAATCTCATATTTTAACCAAAAAAAAATATGTCTCATTTGGCAAACGGAGACTTTGCAATTTTTCAATCGCCCGGGCCGCAACAATGTTGTCATCGCCTCCTCTGCTGCTACAGGTTAACAAAAATCATAAATGATTTTTCACGAGGGGTTTTCACGATTTCATCCAAATAGTTGATCAAGTCCGATACGATACCGTGTTCGAACACGGAAATCATTTAACATGAAAGTCCTTAGGACGAAAATCCTTTCAGGATTTCACAAACAGACTAATCGCTAACACCTCGTCTTGTAGATCAATTATTTGATTGGTCAATGAGTCGGAAATTATTTCTCGTCAGCTAATTATTATGGCATCGCATATAGACAGGATTAATTGTGTTTTCAATAATTAGGAATCCTGGAGGAGCTGTTGGTGCAAACGTATAAAGAATATATCCTTGCTGAGCTTGATTTGATTGCTCTAGATTAATTTGATAGCTTCCTTCAATTGCATCACATACAAAATTGAGCGCAATCACCGCTGAAATATTTACATTGTGCAGGGCAATATGTCTACCGCCGCCATTCGGTTCATTATTATATTTGAGGATAATTGAATTTTGTACTTGTAATACCTTGATAACATTTCTAACAGATTCTTTTAGTTCCTCAGCGTTATATCCGGGAAACTTGAAATTATGTAGATCGGCTTCCGCAAAATTGTAACCGGTTAGGAATCGTTGCTTATTGTCGCTGTTGTCATTAATTATTGTTTGAATAATTATTTCATTGATATATTCCATGTCAGATACAAGCTGATTTAATATTTCAACGTGTTTTCGCGATTTTGTTTGCCGTAGTTGTTCTAGTTGTGTTTCATGTAATTGATTAATTTCATTAAAATAACCAGTGATGTCAGTTAGCGTAAATGAAATAGTAACAGTTGACCCATCTGTTCTTTTAATAATAAAATCCCATTGCAACGTGCTTTTGTTGGTAAATATGAATCTATTGGCGATTTTTACTTTTCTTATATCAGATAAATCATCTCGATATATGGGATTGATTTCATGATATGATTGTACATCTGTGGTTAAGTCGGCGGTTCCGGGTGGTATTTCAGGCCACCCTACCACTGTTCTTAACGAGCTGTTATAGATATCTACGGCATACTCAGGGGAGTTTATTTCGATCGACGACGAGAGCGTCGGATCATGAAGATTAATAGCTTTGCTCGATTCTTTTCCAGTGCTTGATTCTTTTCCAGTGCTTGATTCTTTTCCGGTGATTGATTTTATTATACGCTGAATTTCAGCATCGATTTGCTCAATTTGGTACGACCCAGTTGGTAACGAAATAACGTTCCAGTCTGGAGTACCATCGGGTTTATTCTTATACGAGAACACCAGTGCGTTATTCGGTTAATGACCGCTAAATGCAACCGATCTGATATTGGGTCAGCTATGATATACTCGTAATTTTGCCAGCGCGATCTCGCGTACTGGAATCGGAGAAGAAAAGTTCACACTAAATTGTGGGTTTGTTGCTGTTAATGATATCATGCTTGTTTGTATCGGAGTGGTATTCTCCGCGATTCGTTGAGCTCGAAAATGTATGTCAACAACGGATTATCTCATTAAATCAAGATGTTCCAGCCAAAAGTAATAAATTGGATACAATTTATTAAAATCAAGTTGCGATATTTGTAAACCGGTATCAACGTTTTGATCACGACCCATAAATGACAGCATCCGATGATACACACGTGCTATATGGTTGCTCTCGTAATTAAGCTGTATATCCTCGGTTGGTTCCTGTTGCCCGTTTATTCTCAGCGAAACCTCACTTACCTCTATTCGATCAAATATCATATGACTGCGTTCTTGTGAGCCTAATCGATTCCTATTCTGCAGCGCTATAAATATATGACGTGGAGCTGAAACGCCTTGTTTTGATGCCAGGTGCCATGTAAATGTGCCATTAACATCATCCTCTTTGGCATCAGTTGTTGTTGTTAGCCAACTTATCAATGATTTGCCACCCGTGTCCATAAATTAGAGTATCCGCTCTTCTGTGGCGATGGATGGGGTCATTACTGGCGTCCACAATGCTAATTTAGTTAAAACAACTTTACCATCATCGGCACCAGTACGCCAAATTGCATCGTTGTCATTGCCTTTTCGCACTAACGCAATTGTGTGTTTGGCTCCATTGATGACTTTTCTGACATTTCTGCAGAATCCAAATATGTGATGGAGTGGAATTGCACATGA
Source organism: Unio delphinus (assembly GCA_029339505.1). NCBI lineage: Eukaryota > Metazoa > Mollusca > Bivalvia > Unionida > Unionidae > Unio > Unio delphinus. Next base: position 4,541,025 of record JAQISU010001240.1, on the reverse strand, counting down.
AAAATATCGTTGTTGTCCTTGTAACATCGCTACTCGTGTTGCAAACCCTAGATTGAAATTGTGATTAATATCTACGACATCAAAGGTATCAGCCGGTCTAGTATATCCGGCTGGTGCTGGATCAACTGCGGTATCTCGTGTTGCTTTTACCCTAGTATAATTAATGTGATCAGCGTGATCATTAATATCCTTTGCAAACATCATAGACGAACCAGCCGATCTTGTATAATCATCGGAATAACTTGCTAGTCCGATTATTGTTGTTACAACATCAACCTCGCGTTCTATTGATTCAATTTCTTTTCCATCAATGAGATATCTCGCGGATTCAAATAACTCCATTATGCCATTATTAACAAAACCAACTCGGACATTTTGGTCAACTGCATATTGGCTATCAGCTGCATCATTCGTTACGAGTTTTCCCTCGATTTCAATAAATGCTTCACATGGCAAAGAGTATTTACTGGTATCTTGAACTTGAAGTTCAATTCGTGATCTTAGGTCGGGTTGTATTGCATGATAGGAATAGTATTGATAATCGCGGACAGAATCGTCTTTGCGCACTGGGGCATCCATATCGAACGCGGTATCAGTTGTTCTTTTACAGATTATATTATTCACACTAGTGTTTTCAATTGTGAAACTCTTTGTAATCATCGTCGCTTTTGTTTTCGTTTCAAACCACTTCCTGCTATCGCGTTCATGATAGCGCTATCTGTTACCGGGGAAGCCGTCAATGGCGACGTAGTCACCGAAGCAGCCAACGACACTAGTTTTTCTTCCACTGCCCTATTTATTGCTTTGCTGATTTTTGCAGGCATCACTGTCGTTGATGGCAGCACTGGTGGTTTCACCACCGACTTCGTCGCTGTTGGTTTCTTTCGCACCAATGATGTTATTTTATCTTTCGCGGCAGAAAATGCCTTTCCGGCAAGATTTCCAACAGCGCTGATTCCTTATCACGAATAATATCAATGGCTTTCATTGATAATTGTTTAGCTAACGGCGCCACTTTTGGGGCTATTCTTGTAAATAACCCCGCGATGGTACTGCCGAGACCATCTCCGTACCACGCGCGGTAAACAGGTAATCGTGATTTCACCATGTAGACGCTTACGGGTTTATCATGGTTGTAGTGTATAATCATCTTGTTATAAAACTATTAGTTTTTCAATTAGTGAATTGCGTAGACGCCATTGAAAAATCTTTGAGTAAACGCTTGCGATCAATCGCTAAAATCCATAGGATTTTCATCATAACCATGGGCATCTCTGTGATTTTCAACTAATTCAGCAATGAGTTCTATTTCCTCCGGGATTGGATCCTCCGTACAACGTGGTGGTTGTGGACCGCCTTTAACCGCAGCTAGAAAGCTATTATAACCAGGGTGCCGTGACGCTAAGATTTTATCCCCGCCGTGTCTCGCTAAATATATTTTTGATGCCCAGGCATCTTAGCTTCTTATACAAATTTTAAACTCTAAAAAAATTATCTCTTTTACCCTTTGGAAAATTATCTCTAGCAAAATCAGCTAATTCTTGATCCGTACCTAGTTCTCCAATTCTATTTAATGTTTCGGCTGTAAATATACTTTCAGGCGAATAGTCTCTTCCTGCAGCTGCACCTTGTTGTTCTTCTTCGCGTTCTTCAATTTCGCCCGGTCGATATTCTCGTTGAGCTTTTATATCACTGGATAGCTGTTCTATCCCTGCACGTGTTTGTTCTGTCTCTGCTGATATCTTTTCAAGCGTATCAATCAGCGGCGCCTTCGCTGCTCGTTCTCGTTCAGGAATATCTCCGTATATCGCTGATTCAGTTAACTTTTTCACATCTTTGGTCGCACTTGTTATCGGAGTAAACAGTTGTTCACTTGACACAGAAAAGTCAGTCTGCGCTTGTTGTCGTTGTTGAAGTTTTTCGCGAAGTCTGTCTCGAACCGGTATAAACTTTTTAATTGCTGCTAGCCGCTCTCGAGCTAATCTAGTTGTAAGCGATTCACCTATCATATATTGTTTGTGAATTTAGTTTTCAAATGTGAACCCGGAGGATTTCCATGCCTGCGTTTTCGCCCGGAGGGTATTTCCACGTGAAGACGTTATCACAATTAAAAGCTGAGTTATCAAATAATGTACTATCAAGCTAACGTATCCATTTCCGACAAGGTTAAACTGTACGACGCTATCCGCGAATGTTTCAGAAATAACATCGCTGGGGTTTCAAAATTGTAATATATGAGAACGGCGATGAACGATTTTTGTTAACGATGCGACAACAACAACAACTACGTGAAAATGGAGGCGTCGCGGTGATTACTTGCTACCACAACCAGATCATCCAGTACGCACATAACTGCAAGAGCAAGCCCAAACTGCTGAGTATTCTTTCAGGAGAAATCCTATGTAACAAGTGTAACAAGTGTTACAAAAAACGCTAAAAAAAAAAATTTCAGTAGAAAATTTACTGAAAGCCTATTTTTTATAGTAACGCTCACGTGGTTAGGATACTCGTTTTTCCTCGTTTAATATTTTTCTAAGATCACGAACCTTAGAACTAATTTCAGCTCGTTTTTGTTACTCTTGGCCGAGCTTTTGACGTATTGCTTCAACGGTGCTATATAGCGTTATAAATGCATTAATGTCGTTACCATACAAACAAGAATTGATGGACTTTTGAATTTATTTTACGAGCCTGTACATCTTAGGTAAAACATAACGACCATTACGATACTGATACTCAATATCTTTATATTCCGAGGTAATCCTGTCGCAGTCGAGATCTTTAGATAATACTATTCCACGAGTTTTCAAATTTGAAATTTGAGCGATTATAGCATTTACATCTTTGATATCCATTATTTATATAATACATTTTATCTTTAATTTAAAAAAAATAACTCTCATTTGGCAAACTGCGCCCTATGACATCAGAGAGAAACAGAGGTTACTTTATTAACTTAATTAAGGACAGCACATACATGAAAACCCCATTTGGTAATCTCGCTGGCTCCCTATGACGTCAGAGAGACCCAGAGGTTACATATACGACAACATATCTTTGGAACTCCTTGGTTACCTTCACATCCAAGTAAACCCAAGGGGACCCGAAACATACATTTCCGGAAGGGAGGCCTAAGGTGACAAATATAATCTTAGACCACCCAGAAGATATGCTTGGGGCGACGTCACAATATGTACTTAATTAGCTTAATTAAGGATGGATTATATTCAATGAAACGATGATGGAATTTGTGATGTGATGGCGGGCGTGCCATGCAAGCCCAAGGGAACCCAAAGCATACATCTCCGGAAGGGAGGCCTAAGGTGACAAACGTAATCTTAGACAGCCCAGAATATACGTTTGGAGGACGTCACAACATGTACTTAATTAATGGACAGTACAATGCCGTATATATCTCCACTCGAGTGTTGTGGCAGATTTTAGGCATAACATATACTTAATTAACTTAATTAAGGATGGATTATATTCAATGAAACGATAATGGAATTTGTGATGTAATGATGTAGGACGGCACAACACAGCACAAACAGGAAACGACAGGGCGGATTTTACGGCCAATCCAATCAATCAAAAGCAGCCCAATTAAATTAACCTGGTTGCATGATTGACAAAAGACAACCACACGCCCAGGTCAATGGCGTTTGATAGTTTTGATCGGTCGAATCGGCTTTCAAAAGCCCCAAGCTTATTACGAGTCATAACGTACATAAGGTGACTAATACAGCAGGGTCAATCCACAAGGTGTGTCATCTTATTTCCTTGAATTAGTTAATAATCCTGTTTCACAACATTTAAATGAGACAAAATAGTTTAATAAAACACTCAACAAAAGAATACAGCTGTTAGATAACAGCGTGTATTTCATTAATTTTTATCGTAAAATGATTAATTAATCGTAGTAGTAATTGAACTTCAAGGGACGTAACTCTGTCATGCGACTTTATTATTGTACGATTTATCCCCCTTGATATATGAAACATGTATCCTGTGTTTATTTTTCTTTGAGACGGCTTTTTGATAAATTCCTTCTGCTACTCTTTGTACTGAAGGCCCACAAATGTCAAAATATTTTCCAGCCGCATACATTGATTGAAATACCCTTTCTTCGTTAGTTTCTGTATCAAATGATTTCACACTCTTAGGGTGTTTTGCGTGTTTGCCGGTTCCACCTAATTTTGTATTCTGACTTTGAGTAAAAACTCGTAAGTTATCCAATTTGTTATTTCTAGGGAATCCATCAACGTGATCAATCACAAAGCCATCTTTGATCAATCCGTTGTGACATTCGTATGCGAATCGATGACAATAATATTTCTTCTTCCCGGCACCAAACGTCAAAAATCCCATATTATTAACAATACCATCCGGCTTCTTCAGTCTGCGGTGCCTTACAACACCATCACTGGAGGCATCATAATTAACAAGCACTGGATGGGGTCTGAAGTCTTGGCTCATTTATATAATAATACTACTTGTCTAATTTATATCTGCTTTAATTATAAACCTCTGGATATAATCTTGAGGGGTTTTTATGATTTTGTCTCTGACGGAGTCATCGGTAGGATCAATGACTGCATTTTTTATTCATTTGTCATAGTAGCGTTTTAGTTCCCTGTAACGTTTGCCGCCACAACTGAGACACAGCTGCGATTTTCTCCTTACCCCCACCCCACATCGGAGGCACGAAAGGGGGCCAAAAGAACCGTTTTTCACGCTTTGTAAATGATACCCACATAATTCGCTTCTGCATGATTTATTACACGGGGCCGCTGATAAAATCATAAGCCACTTGCAGTGATTCATTATACCATATTTTTCTATTGAAATACTTGTTTTAATTATAACATGGAGGAGTTCGAGAGATTAACAGCAATTAAGCCTTTCAAAAATGTTAAATTCAATCTCGAAAGAACCCTCAAAGATGTGCCAAAACGGGCAATAACGGATAGAGCCCTGATAAATAAAATTCGCGATTGTATTAATGAATTCAAGCACGACGGTGCATCATATAGCTGGTCAACATTTCGAATTGATGGCGTTGTTGATGCCACCATGAATGACAGTAACGCTGCCATGATGTTATCACAACTTGGCAACAAAAAGTATTTTTTTTAGAGTGAAATTCATTATCCGTGTGGAATCAGGAGGTTGGATTATACGAGACAAATTTGAACCGATTCTCAAAGACAAGAAAACAGTCGTTGTTAGCCGTGATTCTAAGCCGGGTCTGTTAACTGGAATTGACAAACCGTACTATGAACGAGCATATCCTGAAACAGCAGTTGTGTATGGGATATATCCGTTAAATGAAAAACCCGCTATAGGAAAACTAGCGCCGATGAAACAGTCGTCGCCGGCGACTTTGTCGCTGAATTGTGTATCAGCACGAGTAACAGAACATTTTACAAATGCATCCCGAGGGAACAAACTTACCGATCTTCGGCGTAGCAAAATAGCTCAATGGAGTTTAATAGTCAAAGAGCGTGGAGCGATATAGCAAAATTAGAAACGTCGCTGAGATTTCCAATAATTGTTATGACGATAACCGGAGCAGTTTTATACGAACCGAAATATAACAAAAATGGAGCCCCAATTAAAATTATTGATCATAACGAACACGCATGGACGTCCGCGGTCACAATATTTCCACGAAATAGAACAATAAAGTATATACCCACGGAATTCTTGGGAGAAGATTTGTCCAGGGATGGTTTTCTCGTTGAAGAGAAACTATTCGATGATATTGCGCATTTGAGTAAAAACGACCCCGTGTCGGTGTGGTTACTTCGCAGCACTGAAAACGACACGGGTACGTTTGATTAGTTTGTAAGACCAAACGGTGAATTATACCGCACTGAAGCATTTCACAATAAAATGAAAAAGTCAGCTAGTGGGTTTCTAACGGCGTGTGGCGGAGTCGCTAATAGGGAAGCCACCAGTGATGAAATTATCAACGACGAACAATTATTGACAAACTGTTTTAAAATCCCGTCGGTTGCAGTTCATTTTGCGAGAATCAAAAACGCAGGGAAACCAACACGCGTTGAATTCTTGCCAGACATTGAGGCTAGTTGTTTAGAATTCAATCATGGCGGTTTATGGAATAACAAATACGACAGTGATAATATCATTTCAGTTGATATGGTTGCTTGTTATCCAGCGAGTGTTCATAGTTATGGAGAGTGTACTGAGAATTTTAAACGATTTGGACATCCCGTACATGAAATGACTCGTGTTGCAATTAATGGGCCGCTGCCCGATTTTGATTTAACTGGATTCGCTCGTGTAGTATCATTTGAGTTCGCAGCAGGACTTCATCGCGCTTGTTATATTTGGATTGGTAGACACGTGTCTGAAAAGAAGTGGCTGCCAATAGCGCTATTACGATTCATGATTGATACAAAAATGTTAATTTCGCTGACGGTCAGTGAGGCAATTATATCATATCGGAAACAAACCAATGTCTGGTTACCAACACCGGAACGTCTTGATAGTATAATTGAGGAATCCAGAAAACATATTGATGCCGACGAAAAATATATCATTGAGTGGTCCAAACGGGTATTTAATCAACGAAACAACGAAGCAAAAGATCTCGGCAGAAAAATAATTGGAAAATTAACTCAGGGAGGGAAAAAATTTGACTGCAAAAGATATTCTTCACGGTTGATTATAGATAGCACCGAATATGACTTTGTAATCGCGGATGCAGTATCTTAAAACATATATGTTGATCGAAAGGATGCTTTGTTGTCCGATGGAACAAAATTGGGTACAATTGTTACTTACAACGATGGCCACAGTTCTCCGTATACACATTTGAGGTCGTCTATGCTGGGTTATGCTTGTATTAATTTATTTTCAATGATAAATAGATTTCCTGACACTGTGGTTAGAGTTGCCGTTGCTTCATTTTACATTAACAGCAAGTACAGTTGCGCAGTTGCTGAATTCACTAATTCGGATGAAAGTTGGGGATCATGGATAATTAAAAAAGAAATGCTGCGTGATTAAGCTGAATCAGCAGACGTTGAAATTAAAAGTAATTACTTTCGCGGTGATAATTTATCAGAGCGTTCTAATGCACCACCGATATCCGATCCTATTTGTAGATATAAAACCGTTTATTTAAACGGCAGTGGCGGGTCAGGAAAAACGACTCGGGTGATTGAATTATATCGAACGCGGACAAATATGATTGTGCTGACACCGACCCATAGATTAGCGCAAGAGATAAAGCAACGAAACGTTGAAGCTTGCACTTATCACAGTTTTTTTTCAATACAACGGCGACCAATGGACCCCTGAACGAATGGGTGAAAAAATCATCCCCGCGGTTATTATTTGGGATGAGATATGTACGGTTTCGTTAGATGTATTAAAAATGTTTCTTGATTGGTTGCTGCAAAAGAATACGGCGGTGATATGTGTGGAGATCATGGCCAACTACCACCATTTGTCGGCGCGGGTCCACATGATTGGTTAAAAGGGTTTGTTGACTATTATGAAGAAATCGATACCGATTATAGGGCACTTGATAAACAATTACGCGAGGTCAAGAAATTAATTAGATTACAACCGGATAGAATCCAATGTGAAATAATCAGAAAAATAATTCCTGAAACTCCCATGGAGGAATTTTGGGAAGCATGGAGACCAAACGATTTTGTAGTGGCGAGTAGAAAGATAGTCAGAGACACACTTCAGAAAAAGTTGTTTGAGTTTCACAAAGAAAAACTCCCAACGCGCCCAGTGCCGCTGTGTAATAGACCCTATGATACACGGCGAGAGAATATTGAAGTTGAAATTCCAGGACGTGTGACTTCGTCAGGACCCGAAAGACAAACACTAGTGTTAAATGATATTGTGTTGGTTGATATCAGTGTTGTCGAAAATGCATTGCGTGCTGATAAATCGCCATGGACGCTAGGTTACGTATCGACGATATATTCCTCGCAGGGATTAACCATTACGGATACAACTGTTTGTATAGTCGATTGTCGCATTGAGTGGTCGAATTTAGTCTATCTTGCAGTGTCTAGAGTACGGCCAATAAATCAACTTCGAAGAATTGTTTTCGATGATGACACAACAATGGATGATATTGATGTTAGCATCATTAATAAAAAAAACTCTCCGGTTACAAACAACAAGACAAAAAAAACCAACGAGAATTTGACATTGATGCTGAATTAATAATCACTTTGAAGCAACAAAAGAATAATCACTGCGCGAGTTGCAATTGTATAATGCGTTGGCAGTATTCGGATAAAGATTCTCGCCAATTTACCGTAGACAGAAAAAATAACAATCTCGGTCATGTCAGAAACAATGTGATGTTGACTTGTCTTGAGTGCAACAGACGCAACGGCGCTAGTTAAGACCATGCGGTGGCAATTGAGTATCGTCAATAATCACTTGTAATTGTTCGCGTGTAAACCCCCGCTGAGGGGCAGTTGAATCCAATTTATAGATTGGAGGTCTACCAGTTGATTGTGTTATAGTAGATATGGTATGCGTAGTGACACTCCAAATAGGATCAGTAGCCCTTTTTTTACCACCTTCGAGTTCTCCTGGTTCATATAAATATCTCACGGTGACATTGCTGAGAATTGGCTGAGAAACGCTATCCCGCTGTGGTTGTGGTATATCCTTGTTTTGAATTGCGTTGTTAGGTTTCATATTGATTGCTCTGGTAATCTCGGTATTAAGCGCTGCAACTACCCCTGGTAACCTTTTGACCCATTCACGGGATCGCTTTTCTTGGATGAATTCTTTTGTGTATTGATATCCAAAAAGCGCTCAGCAAGAGTCCGATTAAATCGTTCTACAATTGCCAGATCGCGATGTAGTGCAGTATGCCCCCATCTGATGGTGACATTGTGATGTTTCAATGTAGATGCAACCACACCCTGAAATTCCTAGCCAGGATCAACTTGTAACAGATTTGACCAGCGTAGAGGGCCTCGTCGATAAATCCTTTCAAATGCAGAAGCAACTTCAGGTGATGATTTTGTTTTTAGCGGTTATGCTTGTTTGTATCGACTCGCAACATCAACTACGGTTAGCTCGTATTTGTAACCGTTTTCATGTGGTAAAAACAATAAATCAGCTTGATGGACTTCATTGGGTCCGGTAACATCAAAATGCGAGAAATTGATTTGTTTAGGACGCGATAGATAAATTTGCCATATAGCCTGTTTGGATAACCAATTAGCCGCAGTGGCCTTTTTCACTTTTGGGCATTTGGCGAGTTTACTGATTGCAGCGCTACCCCTCCAGTATCCCCTCGTAGAATAATAAATAGATTCCATATTATTAATTACCAGCGCCCATCATCAATTTGCCTTTCATCGCCGATGTTACTAACCACGAAGCCAATTTTTCTTTGAAAGATTTATCAGGAATAGCGTTTAACGCATGAATTAATTTCTCATCCGCGAGATGCCTGTGTTGGAAATTGATGCTTTTCTATGCGACATCATGAGCATGGCACGCCTTATCAATGGCGTTTATTGGTTCTTCACCACGTCGAGGTTGATTTTGGTCATCAAGTCTGATATCTAATCGTGTTCTGGGACCACAGTAGCTATATCCTGGAAAGTGCTTTTCTCCTGGATACTTTGCCCACGGCGTTCCAGGGAGTTTCACTAACTTGGTTGCGATATCACCTCCTCGTTTTTTTTTAAAACATCTCCGGATTTCATAGAAACAAATCTATATTTTTTTATACCACAAGTTGCACATCTACCAGTAAGTGCAGATCTGTTATTGCTAGTTGTGTCGTCACATCATTTGTGCCAGTACGCGTTTTACACTTCACACAATATAGATCCATAATTTATGTATAGAGATATAAATATAATTGATTTTTCAGCGACTAAAACAAGAGAACCAGTTAAGCATCATGCAGCGCTACCAAACTCTATCCGCGCAATTATAATCGGGCCATCTGGATCCGGCAAGACGCAATTGTTGCTCAATTTAATAATTAGATGGATGAAGTGGGATAAGTTGTATTTAATTGCCCCTAGCGTAGATGATCAACGATGCTATGAAGTGTTAAAGGATTTTAACGAGAATGCATTAGAAATTAAAGGTGAGAACGTCGTTGATTTTATAACTGATATTGACGAGGCACTATCCGTGGATGACCTTGATGTTTCTGGAGTAGATATGAAGACGGACCAGCCAGAATTAGTTACAATGGTCCAGTGTTGAAAGTACGAATGAACACATACTTGTTTTACTGGTATCAGCTGAATGATATTTACCAATGGAGCTGATGCATCTCAGTGCAAGATATGCAGCATTGAATATGTTCATGACATGTTGGTGGAATGTGAGAGTATTGTCCTGAGTAACACCTAGGATTCGTACTGATTGTGTGAATTTAATGTTAGTGTGGCTGTAATTTGTTGTTGGAGGTAAAGGATGTGAATGAGAAAGTCTTTATGTTGTGATCAAAATGGCCATAGTTTTATCACCATTCATCTGCAGCGTGTTACATGTTATCCATGATATCACATCTGAAATGCAGATATCTTCTCCTTGGATGGTAGCATCAACGTCATTTGGGTGGCAAGACATGTATATGTGGGTGTCAACAGCGGACAATTGGTGATGATAGATGACACCTGAGAGAGGCTGAGTGTATAGAATGAAGTGAACAGGTACCAAAACAGACCCCGGTGGAACACCAAAACATATATAAACTGATCTGGATTGTATTCCAGTTGATGTAATCAGCCAATACCGCAAGTATCACAGAGCGTCGAGGCATCCCAAAGTATGATTAAACGCATTGGATCCTATAATACTATTGTTTCCTTGACTTCCATTTAGGGATACACAAAATAAATCTTTAATCAATTACGTTGTGCACAAGACGAGGACTGCAAAGGAATATCTGTCTTTGTTTGTGAAGGTCAATAATGTAACTTAATGGGATAAGATAATACTTCATACAATTAAAATATGTATATCCATACGATGCTGAAACAAATAATATGACATCGTCATCGAAAACATAGTATAAATTAATTTAATTACAACAAAAGTGAGTCTACTTGATTTTGTTTCAGTCAAAAGATGTGATCAGACATTACCGCAAGTAGCTCACGGAATCCTTACGTTCAAAGATGGAATTGGAGGTAATGCAACCTATAATACAACTGTGACCCTGAATTGTAATGAAGGTTACAAAAGGAGCCGAGATGTTCAATTAAGTTGCGTCGACGAGGATCATTGGCAGGGAACTCTCGGGTTTTGCATGGGTAGGTTCATAAAGTAAACAAGTTTACAGAGATTAAACTATCAATAATTTAAAAGTTTATAAGGCTTTCAAGCATGATAACAGGTATAGAAATTGCACGATCTTTAATTTTTCAGTGCACGACATAGTAATACGAAATTAACTTTTAATCTGTATAATAAAGTATAAGCAGTTAAGGAATATAATACATATTTAAATCAAGAAGTTTCTCAATCTCAAAAATTGCTTTAAAAATAAATTATTAAATCTTGTTTTTGATCGATAGTATTCATTAGATTACACAGGTGTTCCGTTTAAAATAAAATTAAAAAACACATAACACTTTATTTATATCAGAGATCTGCTCATCTTAATATTATGGTATGTAACCTATTTTTTTCTAAATCTTCCTAATATGATGTGTGTTAATCAAAGGAATATAAAATATGAAAACCTCATTCCCAACATAATATAAACATCATGTAATTACAGGTTTAGTTTATCCACTTAAGTTTGGTATTTTTCATCAGACGAAGTGATAAGCAGCGAAAACAAAAATAGCAAAAATATACTTAAAATTAATGGAACCTGTGTCACAACGTGTCCGTGAATTCTTTTCAAGATTACCAACATGATAGAGTTGTTCAATTACATTCAACAGATAAAGAACACTTGCAGGGAACACTCACTCTATGTTTGGATAGATAACGTAATCTGCAGAGTGAGAAAATAATTCTTATAATTAAACAGTTATCATCATAAGATGCTGAGCAATGCTTAAATAAACAGAATATCTGACAATGTCATGAACAACATAATGCAAAGTATATTTAAGTACACTTTATGTTGTTTCAGTCAAAAAATGTAATCAGACATTACCGCAAGTTGCACACGGAATCCTTACATTCAAGAATGGAATTGATGGTAATGGAACCTATAATGCAACTGTGACCTTGAATTGTAATGAAGGATACAAAAGGAGCGGAGTTGGTCAATTACGTTGCGGCGACGAAGATCAATGGCAGGGAACACTCGGGTTTTGCGCGGGTAGGTACATAAAGTAAACAAGTTTGCAGATATTAAAATATCAATAATTTATAATAATATTAGGCTTTCAAGCAGGATAAAATGTATGGAAGTGTTGTGGTCTTTAATTATTCAACATTCAAAATGGCTGAACAATATTAACTAATAATATTAAATAATTGTTTCGGTGTTTATGTCCTTTATAACAATGATAATTTATATTTAGTTCTAAACGTTGTTCAAGGTCTAAAAAGGCTTTAGAAAATATTTGAATTGTGTTTGTCATCGAATGCACTCATTTCGGTACTCCTTTAAAAAATAATTATTTAGAAATAACATGACACAACTTTATTTATATATAACAGTTGATCATCTCAACATTATGTTATTTAATTAAAGTTTTCTAAATCTTCGAAAGATGCTGTGTAATGGTTAAAGAAATATAATTTAAGACCATATTATATAAGATTCACCTAATTACATGTTTAGCTTGTCCACTAGATTTGGTTATTTGATGTGAAACAATGGCATAAAGCGTTGCCACAAAAAGCGCACGGCGTCCTTACATTCAAAGATGATCTTGAAGGCAAAGTAACCTATAATACATATGTGTCCTTGAATTGTAAAGAAAGATACAGACATGCTTAATTACGTTGTGTAGAAAACAAACAAAGGCAGGGTACACTTGGGCTTTGTTTGGATAGGTGCACACATTAACTTAATATGTAGATATTACAATACTTATAAATTAAAGTGCATCTGGCTTTCAAGTAGGATTTAATATATATATATATATATATATATATATATATATATATATATATAGATAGATAGATAGATAGATAGATAGATAGATAGATAGATAGATAGATAGATAGATAGATATCAGTTGCATGATCTTAAATTTTTAAAGGCACACAATCCGGAAAGAATTTAACTTTTAATCTGCATAACATGTTGAGCGAGCTAAATCCTTTATACATAGCATTATAATTAGATTAAGTTTCTCAGTGTAAACTAATGCTTGCACAAAGTACTAAATGGTAATTTTCATATGTTGCATTCAATAACATTTCTTACGTTTTCTGTTAAACGTTTGATTTTTGAAATATTGTTTCACTGCAGGCAATAAAATTCGGTTTTATTCATCAGGTGTAGAAGTTGCACGTATCTACTTTGTGTCACTTAAACCTTATCATCTGTATAATATTGCGTTCAATCTATTGTTTTGGGTTCTTTAAATCTTCATGATATGCTCTTTACATACCAAAAGAATATAATATATGACAACGTTATTTACAACATGGTATGTACTTCCTCTAATTACAAATTTAGTTCGTTCACTTGATTTTGTTATCTGTAGTGAAACGATGTGATAACCCATTAACGCAAGTATTACACAGCGTCTTTACATTCAAATAATATCAGGGGACATTTGGGCACTGTTTGGGTAGATATATAATGTAAAATAATTTGATGAGATAAAACTCTGCCTATTTTAAAACGTTATGTACACAATATATGTTGAAATGCACGGCTTGTGCGCTCAAGGTATATCCGGTTTCTTACCCTATGTACTTAATTATTGCAGCTTGGGTGGAGTTCATCGGAATAATGTATAGGTTAGATAAATTACCCCAGGTAACGTTATACAGTGACACGAAACATAAGAGCATTGTGTGTGCGTGTGTGTGCATGTGTGCGCGCGTGAGTGTTAGCGCAGCTATAAACAAATTTGCAATGAGGCTGTCTGTAGTGATATATTCCACTGGGGCATCATGCCGCAATAAATACCATGAAGTCTCATTCAGTCACATTTTACTAATACAAGGCCAACCAGTTCTAATACAAATATCTTAATGCAGAATGCATTGCGACGTTGTTTTTAGTACTACTTGTATTCATATTTGGTATAACTCAGACGAGATCTCAACTCAAAGCCACCTGTCTCAGAGGCATACACTCTAACCACTATGCCATCGGAGCTGTAGCATACAAACAAATAGTTTTAAGCAATACATATACACAATTTGCATTTTGGTTTGAGTAGACTGGCTGAATATTGCAATTTGAAATGGGGAGATGTTGCTCTAAATACAAATGTGAATGGCCTCCATCATCTTGAACGCAATGAAGGCAGACAAAAACATGAACAGGAGGCAATGTCAAGGACATCAGGGATATTAATAATAAGATATATGAAAACGAAAAACAGCAAATAGAGAAATCCACATGATATATACAAGCGGTATGCAAAGCCAAAATCAGCAGAATTTTCAATGTGAAAATCCTTTCCTTATTGCGCCCAATACTATTCCAATCTCAGCGAGAAAACCCAAATGGTTAGGACATATATTGTTGGAATTAACAAACGTTGATGTATCATGAACAAACTGAAAGAAAACGCAAATGTTGCAGAACGAAAGAAATTAATAAACACTGGTAGCCGAAAGTACATAATGCAAAAGTTAAGAGACAAAACATTCCCCCAACTCATATAATGCAAATTGCAGGCCACACAAATGCAGTCTATAAACAACTCCACAAACTGCCCTGCGAAACACTGTAGTATATAAAGTTCCCAAACAATTAATGTTCAATAAAATCAGATTATCAGCAATCGATTCTGCGAATCAAGCATCACTTTACAAAATATGTTTAAATTGAGCCTGAAACAAATATGTGAAACAGATCACTAACTGGCCCAACGTATTTCAAAATCTGTAAACATTTGTATAGCAGTCTATCAGCATGCTGTCAATTTTTAATAATACAATTTGTCTCTTACATATTGAAGAATTTATTTGCTTTTATACATTATTATTGAAATGAAAATGTTGTTTTTTTGGCTAATACAACTTATATCTATTCTATAAAGATGAATGTAAAGATTGATACTTCTTCAACAGAAAATAACTAGATTATGCCGTAAATTATAGTAATAATTGCTGTCCACAACTTAATAACACCAATTTCCAGAATCATTGAGAAGTGGTGAACATAAATCAAGTGTCGCTGGTATAGCGGGAGGAGTGACTGCCACAATTGGTGCCATCATCTTTGGAATAATAATCGCCTATTTCCTCTATAAAAGGTGAGCAAAGGAGGATACATACACCAAGGACATCAAGGGCATATACACACACCAAATATATATATATATATGTGTGTGTGTGTGTGTGTGTGTGTGTGTGTGTGTGTGTGTGTGTGTGTGTGATTTGGATCTTTTTAGCGTAGCTTTAACAATTGTTTCAGTCATATCGTACTATGCTACTATATCTCTAGTGTGGCAGGTTATAGTGATGTCTAGCACTGGCACATCACGAAGTGGACATGTATCATGATGTCCTACCATGTCACATAATCCTCACAACTGGCCGACCAATCCTAACACAAGCTTCTTAATGCCGAATGCCAAGCCAGGCAGCTGATTCTATCAGTTTTCTAAATCTTTTATATGACTCGGGAATCGAGCCCACGATCTCATACACATACACATTATATATATATATATATATATATATATATATATATATATATATATATATATATATATATATATATATATATATATTGTTACGGGGTAGCGTTGGCCGTAATAAAACACTTCCGGTGACCACTCAATGACTCACTATGTTCGCTATGGCTGATAAACTCATTAGAGTAAAAGGCCCAGTTAACCTTTGACCTTGACTCCAAGAGATCTCTGATTCTCTTATCAAGTGGGGAATCCTTACAATAAAAATGGGACTAGTGATGAAATGCAGACTCAGATTTAAGTTTCAGGTTGTTTATAAACTCACAGACTTGTATGGTATTAAGCAAATTTAAGATTCAAACATCAGATACATCACTTCAAATAATAACTCATTAAGTTTTACATCACAGTGGTTGTATGCCATTGGACAAACATAATCATTTAAGTAATAGTTTAGGTTAGAAGTTGATATTAACATTTATCAATGTCCAAATTTAATGTTCAGATGTTATTATTTAACTTAATGTTTAGTGATGGACTTTTTGGAACATTGGCTAACTTTTCACTAAGTTCATAAGGTTAATTTCAAACAGAGCCTCGAGAAACACTCAGTGGGTGTAACAAAATAACTAACAACATATGTACAAAGCCTTGAGAAACACTCAACAGCTTTACAATTTACAAACAGCTATTAGAGAGAGCTTTGAGAAACACTCATTTGCTCTATATTCAAATGTTCACTTATTATTATTATTATTATTATTTTATTATGAATTAATATTTGCGAACCTATTCATATTGAATTGTACTAAACATCATTATTTGAACAAGGTCTGCAAGAAACACTTGACTTGACCTCACAGGATCATGAAATACTGTCTGAGTGCTATTTAACTGATAAGCAGATATGTAAGCTGAGTTGCTGATTTAAAACATGACAATGAATGAATGAATGAATGTCTATAAAGGTTTTAATACACAGATGTAGAATTCAAAACTTAGTTTAGATCTGTCCGAAATGTTATATAAAAGAAAAATTATTTTTCTTTGCATTTATTTATTCACTATAGTTCTGATTCGCGGAAAATAATAAACAAAAGAGTTACCTTATCTTTGCGCACTTCCTTATATGGTATTCGTAGTAAAATAATAGTAAAAGATTTTCCCACGCTTTTTCCTAACGTAAGGAGCTCGTACCGTGACCCTCGGAAACCCTAACAGGTCTCAGTGGAGACGCTGACAAGCCTTTTATACCTCCCGCGGAATTCTGCGCTTGGCAGGGAAAATTCTGCCGTTCGCTGGGTAACAACCACAGGAAAAATTCTGCGAGCGCGCGCTTGCAGGGGCAACCGTACTCTGCTATTGATAGCAATAAAACTACACTTAAATTAAGAATTTTAATTGAATACCTATATGACGCATTGTGTTAGCTAAGTGTGCATACAGCGAATTTACTCCTCAGTGATAAAAATTTGCAGTACAAATTAAATGTTTTTTAGCTTTCAAAATTAGTGATGTCGTAAGCGACCCTTAACTATTATGTGAGATAACGACGGGAGTGTTCCAAATGTGCCAAATTTGGAACGAGGCTTAATACCTAGGAAAGTTATACATGCATTCCTGGCATAATAACATCGTGAAATGAAAGAGTTAAATGAATGATTTATTATAAATTTATCTGGGAATATAAAATATACCCGAGAATTATACCAGTCATCGTTTAGTATCAAATAAAAGTAGGTATTAATGAATAAATTGAGATTGTCCATCAATGTTGACAACACCCACCCATCTAGTTGCGATGTCGTAGCCCCGTCTACGAATTAGAGACACTAGTACATGTATTAGTAGTAACAATCACGCTGCTTTACACCCGAAAACTTTACGACGAATGTAACTGTTTTAGGCAAAATTAGCGGCTGGATTTCCTACTCATTACAATATATATATATATATATATATATATATATGTGTGTGTGTGTCTGTGTGTGTGTGTGTGTGTGTGTGTGTGTGTGTGTGTATAGTCACCTGGTGCGGATACAATGTATAAATGCATAAATTTGTACACTATGGTGTGGTGCAGATACAGCTGCAAAGATAAGCTATACTTACACCGGAAACATATATCAGTCAATAGTGCTGCACAGGTCAACTAACGTGGTAAGCGTTACATGCAATACTACCGTTTTGGAAGGCCAAGAATAACATGTACAGTCTCAACAAATTGTTTCTCTGCATTTTTCATCACTGTTTGTATTACTATTCCCATGTGACCCTGTTAAAAGTCTTTTTTTTTTCTGTTTTCCATTATATCAATTGCACTAGTACTGAGCCATTCTCTTAATACATCAGAAAATATAATAGCTTTAGCAGAATATATTTTGTTTCAAAAGACAACGACCCACTATGTTATATATGTAAAATATGTACTTTGTATCATTTACTTTGCATCAAATGAAATGAGACTTGCCGGGTTTCCTTGCAACGAAGACTGTTTTCCTCGTCTAGTATATCAAAGTTACAATATTTATACACACACACACACACACATATATATATATATATATATATATATATATATATATATATATATATATATATATATATATATATATATATATATATATATATATATATATATACAAATATATATATATATATATTGGTTACTTTTTGAACTTTACATTTAACTGATCTTACAATTACGTTGTAAAAAAAAGAACGATGTTTTAGCATGAATAAATATTTGAACATTAATAACCCTGTAATAAGTTTCACCTAACGTCTAGGGAAATGACGTCCACCCTGCAAAAAGTAATTTAAACTTATAAATGTATTCACGGTTCATGTAAGTCATATTAATTATTTGAAACAGACAGAGACAGGGACAAGCAGAGAGATAGAGATAGACAGATACAGAGACAGACATACATAGAGATACAGAGGGAAAGACAAAGAGAGAAAGAGAGAGAGACAGAGAGAGACAGAGACAGAGAGAGAGAAAGAGAGAGAGAGAGACAGAGAGAGAGAGAAAGAGACTTACCATAAAGTCATTCATTCATTTCCCAACCCTATGATTCTGTATTGGTCAATTAGTATGCTGCATTAGCAATACATACTTGATTTTCTACGGTTGAGGGAAGGATTGTTTGTTTGTTTATTTGATTATGATTTTAACGTAGCTTTAACACTTTTCAGTTGGGGCATCATGTCGCAAACATTATTGTAGCAGAATGTCCCACCCAGTCACATTATCCTGATACCAAGATGACCAGTCCTAACACTAACCTCTTTATGCTGAGCGCCAATCGAGGCAGTGGTTAATACCATTTTCTAAAAGTCTTTGGTATCACTCGGCAGGGAATCGAACCCGCGACCTCGCGCGTCCGCGGCGGACGCTCTAACTATTAGGCCACAAAAGCGGTGTTGAGGGAGAGTAAAGCGGCCTTCTGACATAATGTGCTTCAGGTCCTAATTAATTCGTTTTATAAAACATGCAGAAAGGGAAGAAGAGAAAACAAAAATAAATCATTGGATAGGTTACATTATGCATATTTAGCGTTAGGCACATATACATGTATCGCACGAACACTACCGGCTTTATTCAGCTTGGACCGATATGGCTTAATCTGGCCCGGCGATCACAGGGATACATGGCGTGATTAATTTGTAAAAGTATTTAGAGAGAATGTAATTTTAAAGCAATAGAAGAAACTTATAAGTTCAGTATCATTTAAAACTTGTTTAAAAGTTTATTTGCAATTTACATGCTCATAGGGGAACCAGCTCGTAAATTCAGAAGTGCCGACCAAACTGATCCCTGTCGGACCGCACGTTTGCTAAGGCTGTTCTGAGCATTAATCTTAGCAGGTTATTTCAACTTTATATCACAGGCAATAAGAAGACTTGGTCTCATATAACGTTTACACATAACCCTTACAAAGTCAAAAAGGTTGTTTCATGGAACTTCAATTTTCTTGTATGTATCTCACACCACATACAGAGATAGTGAAAAAGAGGAATTCAATGAAATTATGCAACATATTTTCTTTTAATTTAGCATAGGCGATGGTTTGTTTGATCATACTCTTTTTAAAACGCTAACAATTCCGAAAACATATTGGAGAATATAGAATCGATAACCGACTGTTACAATATAACCTACTGTTGAAACAATAATTATATATGCGTATTATTGCTCAATGGGCATTATATTCATATTACAAATCAATGTATGCCAACAATATATATATATATATATATATATATATATATATATATATATATATATATGTGTGTGTGTGTGTGTGTGTGTGTGTGTGTGTGTAAAACATTTCTTCGTCAGCAAAGAACAAGTAGTGCATTCAGGATATAATTATACTAAATACGTATGCTAAACATTTTAAAATGCACTTTATACACGATGTAAACTTTTTTATAAGAAGAGCAAGAGGAACAAATGATAAGATGGTTGAAACTGCTTTGAATACAATACCAAGTTCATCAAGAAGAAAGGGTCATAATGAGGAAGTCATATTAGATACATCTATTGATGGTAAGTTGATACTCAAATGATATAATGAGTGACACCAGTACCTATATTGTCTTTCATGTTTGTATTAAGTAATTCAGATTAGAAAGATACACAAATCAAAATGTCAATGAATTTAATTTTCTATCTCATTCTACGTATTGGTAAGACTCTTTTATCAATAATTTTTTTTTGAAATCATTTATATAATATAACAACGCAAAATAATTCCGCAATTTAGTAAGTGTGATGTCTTTGGTCCCGTGACTGGAAAAAGAATATTGTAAAATATTTTGCTTGTGCGAGAAATAATTAAAAATTCTTCTTTGCTTTGTTAACTGGTCTCTAAAAACAAAATTATGGGCTAGGGATCTAGGAACCATTCAGGACAAATTTGCAATAAAGCTAAACGATCACGATGGCGACGTAGAGGATTTCAACTTCTTATGCTTGTTCCCTACCCTCTGAAGTTATATTCTAAACGAGTTTGTTTACGACAGGTATAAATAATTCTTTAATCTGTGCTAACTTTCCTAACCATTTAATATAATGTAAATTGTTATCATTCGATTACCTTTTAAATGGTTTGGATTCGAGCAAGTAACAACTTGTACCATTGATCAAATAAAATGCATGCGATGTTTCTACACCACGAGATTATTATTTCTAACTTCAATTCTTTTTAAGATAATTGGAGTTGTTTATTATTCTTGGGTTTATATCATTGTCTGACTATTGAAACATTTACATATTACAGCTCAGCCCAAGCAAATGAAACGAGCTGAAATAGACGAAACGAAACATGAATACATGAACAGTATGGATAGCTCAAGGGATTACTATTCATTTACGTCACAAAAAAAGCCCGACAAACACTCAATCCGAGTAGATGATTTATCTTCTTTCTTTCTGAGCCGAAAAATGGAACCGGGTTTGTATGAAGAAGAATACAGTGTAAGTATATTCGATCCAGAAGCATATAACTATTTCGCATCTTGATCGTTAAATTTTTCGAAAGCAAGCAATGGAAATTAAACTAGTTTTGTAGTGATGAATTACGTCCATTTCATCTTAATGATCAACAGTGTATGCCCGCCATGGTTTTCATGCAAGCGATAACTATGCCGTCATACTCCCATATCTATGTATTAGATTAATCTCCTCAAGGCATGATTAGATATTGCAAAGTTATATCCTACAACTACTATACATTTTCATATTTTGCTCTTTCCCGTCTAGATGAACAACAGCATTCGTGTGTTTTCCTACAAAATACAAAAGTGATATCAGCAGAACGATTTTCATTGCAATCAAATGAATGTTAATCGCACTTACAATTATGCATTATTGTGAATATGTCCCTTTGATTCTATATACACTTTATAAGAATGAACGGCGGTAGGTATTTATAATAAGCTGTGTATATATATATATATATATATATATATATATATATATATATATATATATATATATATATATATATATTTAAATTTCAGAAACTGCCTAACGGATTGATAAAATCGCACGAGGAGGCGCTACGTCCCGAAAACAATTCTAAAAATCGTTACAAACACATATACCCATGTACGTATTTTATGAATTGAGTTGGTGCTTATATTCGTCATGCAGTAAGCAATACCGGGAAATCATTATATACTCAGCTCCAGCATAGCATGATTTCATCCATCTACGTATCCATTTACGTACTTATTACCTACATATTTTCTCTCCTTCTCTCGCGATATATATATATATATATATATATATATATATATATACAGAGAGAGAGAGAGAGAAAGAGAGAGAGAGAGAGAGGGAGAGAGAGAGAGAGACAATCAAACGTATCCGTTAGGCCATCAATTACGACGTTATGCGTCATCCGTTTATAATAAAAAGACGATTTTGATATCAGTAACCTATATTTTTAGAAATACAAAAACTGAATAATATCATTTATGTTAGAAATGTTTCAATGAACACTCTCTGGATATTTCGAACTGTAGTAAACGGAAACTATCGCTGTGTCTTTTTGTATTGGATGGTCTCGAGTTTATGTTAAAGCACCCGAAATAAAAAAGAGATGAAAATATTACTGGTATCGTGCTTACTTATCAATTGCAGATTTCTAAAAAAAAATAACTATTAAGGGTAGTTTCGTATCGTCCATGATGTGTTTATTTTGAACGTCGAAACGTCGTATGTGCCCTTAATATATGTTTCCATTTAATTTTAGAAATTCGCCGCATAAATGTTCAGCGCTAGTGCCCTGCAAACTAGGTTACAATATAATAAATACAGAACATTCATGTCAACGCTTGGGTAAAAGCTATTTGCATCGTTCGTGCTGGTTTTCAATTGACTTCTAAAAGACATACCTTCTCGTGAATTGGTGCGTCACATTTCGTAAAGCTTGGTAAATTTTATAAACAACACGCTCGCATCCATATCTCGTTCTCTCCCCATTCTTCAATGTATTCAGAGATATTGGCATTTTAAATATTCAGCTTATCTACCATATTGTGTTTATCTTATGCGAAGAAAAGAACGAAAACGAATCCTGATTAACTAAGCTTAAACTCTCAAACCAGGATTAAAATCATATGAATATGCTTTTATCGTTCTGCTGTAATGATCAAATTAATATATTGGTTAATTAGCGAGACACAAAACAGCAAAATAAATTAAAATACAATCTTTAAAATTTTTTGTTTCAGTTTCATTTTATATTTTATATTTTAGAATAATTTTTTTATAGGTTTTTTTTCAAACATGTACTTAATTTACTAAAACGATGGGGAGGGGGGGGGGCTTTTGTTGCTGTTGGTAGTTTTGGATCTTCCTACTATCTTGACAGGAACATAACTTTATGTTCATAAGGAAACACACTTTTATATTTAAATATATTTAAAATTGCATGTAATGCTGACTCTCTTCAGGAAGATTTGTGAGAAATAGGATTATCTAAAATGTCCTCGTGGTTATTTACTTTATGTTTCATGTTTTTTTTTAGAGTAGGTAAACAGTAATGATACAGAACTGAAGAAATTATATGTTAAGTTTGCTTGAACATTTATTCAAGTATCGTTTATATTAGAACCTTTACGTAACAACATATACTTCACATGCGCTTAAGTCTCATCGCATCGGTCATAATATTTCCACATATAGCAATCATAATGATCATTGTTTTGATATATGTATATTGCGAAGATTTAGTGTCAATACAATTATGTCCGTGTTAACCGTCATTTGACACACGAAATTCATTGTAAATCGGGATAAAATATAAGAGTCCTAAAGACTTAGTCAGGAACTATTGTCTTCATGATATGTTACTTATAGTGATGTCTTGAAATGCCGATAACAGCTTAACATCATCCTCTCATTTACAGATGATGATACACGTGTGAGACTGGAAATATGGGATCCGAATATTGAAAATGATTATATCAATGCATGTTATATAAACGTAAGTGGTCGTCTCCTGGCAATGCAGTCATAAAGAGGATGTTTACCCTGGGTTTCTAAAACAACGAGACACAAGGATATATATATATATATATATATATATATATACACACAGTCGACTCCGGTTAATTGCACACCTCAGGCCCGTCACGAGAATGTGCAGTTAACCGGAGTGTGCAGTTAACCGAAGTGCGGTATAGTACAACTTTAAATCAGCATGGAACAAACATATGTGAAGAATAAATTTAAACCATGATTAGAATCCACTCTTTCCACTTTTACTTAAATGTTAAGCTTGTTTTCGTTCCTTTGAACACAATTTCAGATTCAACCAATGGATCAAGGAATTATAGCGAATTTCGAGAAATTATATTGATCGCTTGTTATTCGAAAACTGCTGTCAGACATTGATGAGTCATCTCCCACAGAAAAAGCGTTCAGCTCCAAAGTCGTCTATATCCTGTTTTCCGCCGTGTTGTCGTTTAAATTGAATTCCGATGTGCATTTTCCATCTTTCCAACTATCTATTTGTTGGTTTAAAATCATTCAAACCCGAGCGGTTTATAGCAGTGTTTCCCATGCTGTACTATAATTTTTCCCACGCTATATAATATTATCTCGTTTTTTCTCCATGTTTTGTTGCATGCACATTAGGCTGCGTTAGAAAGACAAGATGCCCAAGCTTGGTGCGAATCATCCGATATAGCTCTAGTATTTACGGGACGGGGGTGGGGGTGGGGGGTGGGGGTGCGGCATGTCAAATGTATTGCAAATGCATTTGATAACGGCAATATTTGCGTCTTCCGTGATTATTTGAAGGAAACAATATACACTACTATAGCCTTGCCTATCTGATAGTCTTGCTACTTCTTTGGAAAATCTAGTTAAAACATGTTCGACCGATTAATAATGATCAAGTGATGGCAATTCTTACATTATCCATTGTTTGAATAGCTTTGAAACTAAATACTGGGTTTCGTAACACCCTGCTAAAAATGACGTCATGTAAAATTAATAAATGTCCAATCACCTTTGCACCAGGTAAAAAATCTCACGCAAACATCTAAAATTGAGTCATTCATATTAAAGTCATGGCTATATTTGCTTCATATATTCTTCTTACTTGATTGGTATATAAATATCCCTTTCAGGGTTTCAAGACCGTCCGCGCTTACATAGCCGCCCAAGGTAAGCTTTCATACATTCAAATAAATGCTGAAAGTTAACAGTTATTTTACATAGTTTGAAACGGACAAGAATAGGCAACATAAATGAAATATTTGAACGTTGTTATAGTTATTGAGTTGTAATAATATTGTATATTTTCTTAAGATTTAGAACTTTCGTAAATATCCTACGGGATTAATATTTAAAAATTCTAAAACTGTTGTTAACATACTAATATACTGTATTGGTACATTTATATTTGCTCCTTTACCCAAATAATATGTCCGAGTGTGACATGGTCCATCCAACTGCAATATTTGGCAGTTGTAATTGTCCATTGTAAATATTTAGTAACACTAAAGCAAAGAAAAACAAAAAGGAAAACAAAATAATCCAAAACAAGTAACAACACAGAACCGACATCTCTTATAACATATTTATACTTTATTGTATAGACAGCTTTGTCACGCGCATCTATTTTCAATCTACTTAACTGATCCCGAGATTAGATTGAATATGGCAACAGTTGGTAAACGAAATGTACAAATGTATGCGACTTCTTCTGAGGTATCGCCTCACAGAACGTAGCTAAATGTTAGAGAAAGCTTCTGCATCAGAGCAACTTCATGTATATTCAGACTATGATGATGCGCGAGTATATACATATATATATATATATATATATATATATATATATATATATATATATATATATATATATATATATATATATATATATTCATTATCATTCATACAAAAACAACTAGATTATTGCTCTTGTTATGTTGTCTATTAAGTCAGGATAAGTAATGCAAAACAAGAGCTATCTACAATCAAAGGAACGAGGATGTGCTGAGTTATTAACATCACGATAAACAATGAAACATTTTAAATTAAATTTTTAAACATTTTAACATTCAGTATTATTTAATCAAAACCGTAAGAAGGAACGAAAATAATAAAACAAGGTTCAATGTAAAAAGATTTTAAAAATGCAGGCAAGTTAGAACACAATTCGGTGTATTTAATCGCTGACGTTGATAATGATATTCTTTGTGACGCTGGCAGTACATGGTACTCTCACTACCCTTCAATAACAACCGAATCCACTAACGCATAAAATCCAAATTGTTATATTAAAATATTTCTGTACTATTTGTTGTATTGTTACATATACATGCATCATTTTCGGCATTACATGTATTGTATGTAAATGTATAACTATAACTATATATATATATATATATATATATATATATATATATATATATATATATATATATATTAAAACAATGAAAGATTGACCCGACATGCCCTTTCCATAAAAAATTCTAAATTTAATTAACGCTATTAACCTAAATGTCGTTGTCATCCAACTGAAAAGTATCCGTCAATAAATATATACCTTTACTTAATAACAAGAAACAAACGCACTGTATATTTTCTAAGTGCTATAATAATTTTTAATTTCGTTACGTTGATATGTGTCAATACAAATTATAATGCTTAATTGGAAATTCACTATTTGACAAAATATATGTTTAGTGCATGTTGCACACAGACTAGAAACCAACATTAAATAACGGCTATGTTCTGAAATGTTTGCTAATTCATGGACATTTTAAATTAACAGTACATACACTGACCAATGTTTTACTAATACTAGCAAGTTTTATTATAAAAAGAATATAATTAGTCTAAGGAGGCGTGTGCTAACATTAGGTAAACGGAGAAGGAAAATTAGTAGAAAACAAAATGTTATTACAACCTACCAACCCATTATTTTAGCATGAACGTACATTTATATTTCTGGTATGAAGCCGAAACGTCACTACGGATTTTATGTTATCAAAGTCTGTCTATTTCCAACATACACTTTTATAAATGCATGAATATTATTTAACTGCTTTAGTGCATCATTTACACAGATCAGATATGTGATATATATATATATATATATATATATATATATATATATATATATATATATATATATATATATATATATATATATATATATATATATTCAGCTTTTGTCTTCACTGTGTCACAATGTTTACACAGCTTGATAGGTTGAAAACTTTTTACAGGTCCTACGAAGGGTGTTCTAAACGATTTCTGGAGAATGGTGTGGCAGACTAAATGCAGCCAAATTGTCATGCTCACTAATCTGATAGAGGAGGGAAAGGTAAATGCAACTCGTATAATCTGAATTAGAAAGCTGTAATTTACTGCTCCGTCAAATACATTGATATGAATATATGTTGGTGCGGATGAATAGTAAGCAAAACAAAAAAGTTGTATAATGGAAAATGGATGGTAAACATTTCGGTGACAGCTTAAAGTTTCAGATGCTTTTGGAATCGTTGCTTTTTGTAGTTTACTTTACTGTATATTCTAACTTTTGCAATTCCACAATGGAGATCACAACAAATAACAAATATAAAACTAACAAAACTTTTTGATCAAGATATATA
Organism: Unio delphinus; assembly: GCA_029339505.1. Classification (NCBI taxonomy): domain Eukaryota; kingdom Metazoa; phylum Mollusca; class Bivalvia; order Unionida; family Unionidae; genus Unio; species Unio delphinus. Next base: position 4,513,600 of record JAQISU010001240.1, on the reverse strand, counting down.
GATCTGCGCATTCCATTTAGTGCATTCCCTATTTCACAAACACACACATTAATTTGTATACACACACACACACGCATATATATATATATATATATATATATATATATATATATATATATATATATATATATATATATATATATATATATATATATATATATATATATATTGTTATGATTATTGATAGAAGCTTGTTTTATTTTTTGTATGTCAGATTCAAATTTGGCATTTTAAGTTTAAGATTCATTCATTGGGAGATATATTGTTAAAAAGTGGGATGACTGGTACTTTCAAATAAACAACAGATGTTGACCTCATTTCTGACCTGGTTTCAAAGTTGTAAACAAGCTTTCATAATTATTGTTTTTTTCCAAGGACTTTATGGAGCTTTGTTATCAACGTCTTTCTATTTTTAGTTGGGTCATACGGTGTTTACGTGATTTTTTGAACATAAATTTGTTCTAAAACATTCTAGAAGATCATGTGACCCCATCCTTGTTTACGTAAAAACAGGTATACAAATTATGTTTTGGAGCGAAATATTTACTAGAACTTGGGCTGTTAGAATATTAAGTTGTGTCATTTTGAGTTATTTTAAATTACCTTGTATTGAAAATTATTTCAATTCGTTTGGATCAAGAAGAAATATTATGTTATGTATCTGGAAAAGAATTGTGCTCATAGAATTTTATTACCAAGAACTGACTTCATCAATTGACATCGTCTTCCATATTGCATACTTCGCTGGGATTCAAACTTGGAATTATTTGGACTTGTTATTACCTGGACATTTGCAATCTCTCTATTCAATAATATTTTTAATTATTTTTGGATTAATTTTGGAATTGATTTTTAAAACCGTAATTTTGTTTTTTCTCTTTTCTGGAAACTATTTCTCTCATTAAATTGTTTATTAAGTTTTTACAAGCTTGTTATTTTTACTCTTTCTATGTTACGATTTATTCGAGCCTAGGAACGTAACATAATATATATATAAATATATATATATATATATATATATATATATATATATATATATATATATATATATAGAGAGAGAGAGAGAGAGATAGATAAATAGATAGATAGATAGATACATAGATACATTGATAGATAGATAGATAAATAGATAGATAGATAGATAGATACATAGATACATTGATAGATAGATAGATAGATAGATAGATAGATAGATAGACGCAAACTCACTTTTGTATTAATTTTATTGTTGAAAGAACATAGGATTAAATCATAGTCATTGTACTCATATGGCTGCCTTGCTTGATAGTTTGTAAATCGTATGTTAGTTGTAAAATTCACAAACTGCTACTTCGTCTTTCACGCAACTTGTTACTGTAATGTTTACTATTTCGTCTTCTTGTTCTTCTTCGCCTTCTACCATGCCCTATAATTGTATTGATGTTATCATCATGATAAAGCTTCCTTTGGTCTCAACAATTTGATTATGGTTGTACAAATTTCGGTTTTGCGCATAAAAAGTTTCATTCTGATCTGAATTAAAGAGCTTTTAATTATCCTAAGACACTACATACATGTTAGTTCTTTAATCAGAAATGTGTACTCTGAACGTTTAATTTTGCAGCACAAGTGTGAACAGTATTGGCCTGATGAAGGATCTGTAGAATATGGAGATATTGTCATAAGATTGGTGGAGTGTGAAAAGTTTTCAGACTTCACAATAAGGACGCTAGAGTTGCGAAAGGTATAACATATTCAACAGAGATATGGACATTTTATAAAAGTGCAGTTTGTTCGCCTTGAGTTCACCTCCCTTTCTCTCTCCCTTTCCCTCTGTCTCTCTGTCTCTGTCTGGCTCTATGTAGACCAAATTACTGTCCCGATTATCATGTGTTATATGTAACAAAGTGTACAGATGATACATATCTTATGAGGAGAACGTGTTTATTCTTCTTGGTTTAATCTGAGAGTTGTCAGGCGCAGAATACATAACGTTTAATTCTTTTTGCCCGTTTCCATGTTCCATTTTTATATTGAGCTGCTCATAGTGAGGACAATGTTACTGAAGTGTCGATCGGGGAAATAAACACATATTTTAGAAAGAGATATGGACTAATTAATCTTCTTAGTGTTTTTTTTAATCACTTTCCCACATACTGATTAATAACCAATTTTAAGTTTCTCAACGAATGGTAATTTGTGTTCTGCATGTGATGTTGATGCCAAAAATGTTGACGTAAAACACCTGTACTGCCTTGGATAAATCAGTTGCTTTTATCATAGATTATTATATATTGATTATTTTTTCCTTCACGGTTCTGATGATTCAGTCATAGTGTGGTGTGGATGGATTTGGATGAGATAATGCATCCAAACTAATCTCATCTGCGGTGTTTTATATTTGGTTTATAGAATAAAAACGTTTTATGGTTACAGACAATATTTTTATTTATATATTTGTATAGTTTTATTCAATGATTGTTTTTTCGGTAGTATGGCTATGTGGTTGGCGTTACTTATGAAAAGTTAGGACGACTTACATCTTTTCAGTATATTCCCTTAAATCGTACTCTGGTGTTATCTGTCTTAAAGAGTGTTTCATTTGAGCAGAAGCTGAGAGAGAGAGAGAGAGAGAGAGAGAGAGAGAGAGAGAGAGAGAGAGAGAGAGAGAGAGAGAGACTTTGTCAGTTTTTGAACAAAGGCCTCAGAAAAGCTGCGCTCCGAATTAAAACAAACGTTTCTCTGAATAATCTTTAACTTAATAAGATGACATGTTCAATTGATTTAATAATGAAATTAATTAGCTTGTTTAGTTCTAATTTGGGTTAGTTGTTATATCTTTTGCATGGGATGTTCGGAGGAATGGGTGTAGACGGGTACGGCGGCATGCAAGCCGTTTTTCTCATCAATTACTCACAAAGCGAATAAAGCGGAGCGCTGTTATTATGAAAATCATATTATAGTTAAAGACACACATCACGCAAGTTTGCTGTTTCTTGTGTATGAACGTCCGTTTCATGAATATGTAGTTTCTAATATTCGAACATTTCTAGAAGTTGTAATTGTCAGATACATAGAGTAAAAACAGTATTTGATGAAAATTGACATTTTTATCTGCAACAGAATTCTATAAATGATAATAAGAAATATAGGATATGCATATTGTGTTTCTTAGAATCTGCCAGGAAGAGCATATTAATAAAGTACAGGATTAGCAGGGTTTCGATATTTTACAAGTAGTGTATAAGACAAATACGTGTACTGGAAGGATCTAATACAATTCGGGTTACATATATCATATAAAAAAAAAATATTAAGAAATGTAAGCAGTCTTCGGAAAACAATAAAAAGTGACCACTACTATTACTGCGCAGGAGAGGATGATTATTTGAAATAAAGAACAGCCCACAGACCCAGCCAATACCTTCTCTAATAAAATAATGTGAAAATCCCAATAGATTATGAAGTAAAATATACGTAAAATTAGTAAAACTAACAAAGAATTACACATTCATACAGATCATAGAGCAACGTGTGTATGTAGTATATGTTGACAATCGATCCATATTGAAAAAGAATAGTGAAGTTTTGTATTGTCTAAAAATAGAACTCATCCAATATGTCTTTATTTGTTATATGGTTATTGCATAAACATTGTATTATGTCATTAAAACTATTCATCACACATGTCTAGACGCTGGGTGTCCTGCTGCCTGTTTTTATGATATTTCATAAATCTAGTGTGTGAGTTTTACAACGCAAACTCGAATACAACCACACAGAATTGCATTACATGTATGTGTAATGTAATACAAATAATACAAGTTTGATAATGCATTACTAGTCATAATTACTGCTTAAGTATCGTTCAGTTGTTTCGAAAACAAGTTCGAGCTTATATATGTTACGTTTGGTTAACCTGATTCACTAAATATAAACTAATACAGTGTAATAATAATATATAAACATTATGCAAGACGTAGTGTCATAACATAGTTCGCTCTTTTAAAACTGATATACCACATGCCTTGGCAAGCGAATTTTATAATAAGTGCACCCGTGGATTATTCACAGTAATAATCCGCGAAAGTGAATAGTGTTATACTATGCTTTTGGTCTCTAAATCCGCAACCACACGGCCCTTATTGCTCCGAGATGTAGATGATATTCCACTTCGGCCAACACTGTCATAAATACAGAAATGTTAATTATTTTATCCTTGATTACTACCAAATACAATTTACTGATCGCATTGAACTTAATTTATGCCGCTGCAAACATATCTGCTAAACGCATACTCGGAAATTGAATCATATTGAAATTAAGCTGGTGGAACCCCCAAAGACAACTTTTAATATCTAAAAAGCCAGACTATATTTTCTGATAGATGCAAGTAAGATGGCGGTTACGTTCCTAATCCGGGCACACATAGAGCAACAGTTGTTGCCGTAGCAAGATTACATACATCATGTACAACTAAACAGCACAGCTGTCTTGGTGATTTCACATCGGTAACATCGAGGGTCCATCATATTTCCCTTAATAACACTTCAATCTCGTATTTGAATCCCACAATAGGCAGACTGTGTCCGGATCCATCAAATGCATGTGCAATGCACACACGCACGTTTAGCCAATGATTAATATTTACTGTAGCAGCTATCATTCAATTAGACGAAGACAACCCTCATCATAGTTAATACTTAAATTTCAAGGGACATTTACCTCTGCAAAAGTTGGCGATATCGCAAGTGACTAAATTATATGTGTCATTTGTGATTCATACAAATATGTTTCAAATTTAATACAACATGTGGTCGATGGCACACCAAGTTCAATGAATATTTCCTTGATCAGGTAAGTAAACCTTACGGGAAAGCATGATTATGTTACAATTGCCACGAAAAAAATTAGATATATGCTTATTAATGATTCAAATATATTACATCAGTGTTTATGTGTCTACATCGTCAAAATAATTTTTCGACATTGACTTTATGCACATGCATCACAATGTTGTATACTACAATACTGTTTTAATTTGCATACAAGTCATTACTGCTAGGAGCTCAATAAACAGGAAAATATACCTATCGTGATGTTAAAATCATTGCTTGGCACTTTTAAACATATTACGAACAGTTATCATCTGACGGATGAGTCTTGTTCCGCTGATCCAACTACAACCATGATAAAAGCATATTCAAGAACACTTGAGTTTTCCGAGTTTACAGGAGTAACGATTAGTGCAATAATTGAGTTTGGAATGATATAATCATGATTGTTTGGTTCATTCTAAAATTATATCTTCAAAGTGTATACAATGTAGCGTAAGAACACGTACCACAAATTCAGCTGCTTTTTAAACATGTTAAGGAAGAGCATCGGCTACTGGAACGTGTGTTTGATGTGAACATTAACATTTATCGGTGCAAAATAGATACCATAAATGTAAATCAACAGTAGAACTCCGCCTGCAGTAACAAAAAATATTCCAAACCGTGGAGTTAATATCCGGTGAACATAACTTACTGGATGCAATTGATGTAGACCCAGAAAATGGCTTTATATACGACTTGATGTTAACAGAAAACCAGTGCTTGTTGAAGCATATATGATTAGTTTTGATGATTGTTGTTATTGACATGATCTTTATAATAAGACATATATTGACCGATTCGCTAAAGAATTGCATGAGGATCAACTTCCTTATGCAGATCACATAAATTACTTGAATGATATTGCGAGACTAGTTGCTATACATCTAATCGCAAGATGGATCGTCAAAGAAGGTATGAAAACCAAGGTTGCACTTGGAGGCTCTGCTATTCACGTTCATAGGTCCACTCACTACCGACACATTATGTTAATACGACCAAACCAAAAATGACATTAAAAGCCGAATATTAACAATACATTATGGAAAAAGGTTTGGGTATTGGAGACCTGAAGACCCCTTGAAAATCTTACATAATTCTTCTAAACTGAACAACCGAACACGTGGTGTAGCAAAATTATTTGTCAGTACCACGAACGATACACATGGTAGTTTGATAAACTAATACTAGTGTAGTTCACCAGGCTAATCAGCTATTTGTTTTCACGTGATCGTTTACGTGACCGTGAGGCCCAAATGTGCGTACAGAAGTGAGCGTTGTTGCTTCGAGCAGATATTAAAACGCTGAACTGTTTACATATGCACTCAAACGTATTTTAAAAACGTTCACCAAGAACATCACGATTGTTAGAAGTGGATCCCGGTAAAGAATATCCTGGTTCCGTTGCTTCACTGCTAACCAAGCAGCGCCGACGACTTTGTGTTGGACATATCAGCATTCATCGTGATTAATGTATTAAGGAAGGACTAAATATAATACTCGCAGAACATCTATTCGGTAATCAGAACAAACAGGAATAATTAATGAGACCTCGGAGACAACGATGAAGCCTATCAAGTGACAAGAGATCTTAGAGCGGTGTCACGAATAGGAACTGCTTTTTCTGTATTAATAGCAGACCCGAACAATCACGACAGGTGTGCGATTGAATTAAAACCAGTTAATGCGATTCATCCAGAAACAGCTACATTTATTCAGAACATAGCCGTTGCAAAGGCGTTTTGTATATGTATGCACCTGGAGAGATGATACGAGGACAACAACGTACCAGGTACATACAACGTTTTAGCCATGTAAAAGTACAGGGTCGTCTAGATCAACTTTATTGAAGTTTACGTGCTCACTTTTGATGTTGCAGTTTTGCATGTCAATGTGTGTTTCTGTGTGATCAATCACTGATATTAGCCAACCAGGAAAGAATGCATAACTGCCTTGCCATCAGGGTCAGTGTTTTCATACCAGTCTACCTTTGAGTTGTTTGCGCCCTCATTTTTGGGATTAGCCTTAGATGTGAGCGCTCAATAAATATATGTTGCATATGTTCATAACCTGTTGGACTATGTGAGAGCACTGTCCATACTAACACATAGGTTTGGTACTGACTGTGTGAATTACATGTTGTTGTGGCTTATATTTATTGTTTGAGGTAAAGGATGTGAATGAGAAAGTCTCTGTTTTGTGGTCAGAATGGTTTCAGTTTAATCGTCATTCATCTGCAGCTTGTTTGATGTCATCCATGGATTCACATCAACAATGCACCTCTATAGTCCTGGAATTGTTGCATCAACGTCCGCTGGGTGGCTTGACCGGTATATTTTGGTGTCTTCAGCGTACAACTGATGATACACTGGATGACATATATGACACTTAAGAGCGGCTGAGCGTATATAATGACGGGAAATGGTCAAATAACAGACCCCTGTGGACCACTACAACATAGATCAACTGGGCTTGAGGCTATTTAATTTGCAGATACAAATGGTGTCCTCATGACTAAGTAGGACTTGATCCATGAAAAGGCTGTATTGTGAATGCCAAAAAAGTGCTGGAGACAGTGAAGAAATATATAATGGTATATTATTCCAAATGCTGAAGATATACAAATGAGGGTAAGGACTGTAATCATTCCTGTATCCAAAGTAGTCAGAATGTCATTAAATACATTCAGAAGAGCAGTTTCAGTATTGTGGGAAGGGCGAAATGCATACTGTACAATGCTATAAAGACTCTTTGGGTTATAACAACTTTTTATGAGGTCTTTTATATGAACGGGAGATTAAAACTGGGCGGTAGTTTTTTAATTAGTTTTGGTGGAGTCTTGATTTCTTCAGCAGATGCTTTACAGTGACTGTTTAGAAAATTTATGGGATTTTCTCTGGTGAGAAAGATTGATCTTAGCACTCAAGTAGCAGTGATGATGGAGTTGGATCAAGTTACACGATTTCTGTTCACTCTTCATCACGATAGTCCGTACTAAACCATAAAGACAGGTTCAAATGATCCTAATGATTTTCGCTTAAATTCTGTTTCGTAACTGTATGGTGTCAACGTTTCAAATGAAATGGTGTTTTCAAGCGTATGGATTGTACCATGTCACGGAAGAAATTTACAAACATTTCCGGAAGGTGTGTGGGTCAGAAGGTAGTTGGAAGTGGTGTACATTTGTTCCTTGATAATAGTTTGCTATTTATCTCGAAGAGCTCTTTGCTTTCGAATGTTTCAGTCATCTTAGTACTTTAGTGGGATCAATTGGGTAAATGGAATATGTTTGTGACGTTCTTATTAACGGTTTAATTGATTAATAGAGCAATATAATTGGCTTAATTGTTTTGATAGTTTCTGAACATTTTTTTCAGTGTTTTCGCTGCTCACCTTCTGCTTATTTATAGTAAAGTTTCATTTAGCCATTGAATATTTGTGAGTTCAGATTCCATTGCTAGATTAATATTCAGAAACAGCCGAGTTGTTCTTGGATATTTTCACAGTATGAACATTCTTTAAAATCAGTACATGATTCAGAATTTGTTATATTCAACATCGGAGGTTTTATCCGTTCTTGCAAAATAGTATATACATGTTTGTATCATTTTTCTGTTCAAGGGTCTGGTTCGTTCATTCCTAATTTATCACCGAATCTGTATCCTTAAATTTACATAAGATCATTTAAAATTCTTTAATAAAGTTCATGCATTTAAACGATACATCATTTTAAAAATATTGCTGCCACAGTGCTTTATTTCCCCACGATTTGGTAAATTAATGCCATTTTAGAGACATTGATAACGGCATTGACAGTGTTTTGAGATTCCATCGGATATTTATTAATTTCATGTCAGCGTATAAAAGGAAGTTCATCCGACAAAGCTGTATTTCTTAAATTCGTTTTTAGGAGAATTGGCCGAATAATTGTAAGTCGTTTTATGTAAGGTGTTACACTCGAACTAATGTGCGCAGTCCTTATGAGTGTTAGTGTTAAAGAGTATGCGTTTCACGTTTTCGTTACTGTTGTCACCATTACATCATCACATTGTCTCTCACTTTCACACTGAACAGCTCACACAGACATGGGAGTTTCCTACTAATTAAAGACAACACAACACTTTAATATTGAGGACCATCGCGTTTGTTACTATAGTAAATGAACAATTTCGTAAGTCAAGTGTAAACATCATTTTACAAAAACATGAGAGCAACCACTTTCATAACCGATATATACAATTACAGAATTTTAAATTACTATGTTACAACACTGCTTTGCATATAAACCAGGTGCATTATAATGGTACTCAAATGTCATAAAATATTAATTATAAGTCAACCGCATATTTCGCCAGCGTGATCGTTTGAAATATTCAAAATAGATTTTGATATCAGCAAAATATTCTTTAACCGTTGCGTATTAAATTGTTTGCTTTAATTTCGCATTCAATAGTTGCTTCATTGAATCAAATTCGCATTCGCAAATAAGCATGTCATAACTATGGCTGCACCGAATTTTAATGGTTCTGATGTTATAAAATTTAAATGTATTGCTTGAATATCGATCAATATGGCTCTTGCTGCTTAAGAAATGCCTACCACTGATACCTTTCATTAACACAAGAACGTGTATCGTTAATGCTAATCATCCACGAGTTACACATAGTGTGTAGTGTGAATGCCAATTCACGGGGGTAGATGCTGTTGCGATTTTTAGGACAACTTATTAAGAAAATATGCAATATAATAAATATTTTAATCAATAGGTGGATTTACAACTGGCATTAGTTAGTTAATAGTTTCAATCGCTAAGCATAAGCAAATAAGATAATACATTGACATGGAAGTTTAAACTGTTTGTTTGTGCCTTCGATGATCATTGATGCCAAATTCGAAAATGAAAACTGTATAAAGATATCAATGTAAAAGGTCAATGCTGAAGAAAATCGTACTGTTTTAAACAAAATATTAAATCTGTGTTGTCAAAACGATTACCATGAATAGGTATATTCACAATAATATTCATAGTTTAGAATATATGTTTATGGTTTTATTTAGACAGTTGAAAGAACAGAAGAAGAGAAAGATAAGGCAATTCAAGTCAAACAATTTCATTTTACTGCTTGGCCAGACAGGGGTGTACCGACATTTGCTTCATCCTTGAATCATTTCCGGCACAAGATTCATACTACCAAACCACGACGAAACTCTAAAGGTCCAATTGTTGTTCACTGCAGGTAACGGCCTTCAGTTCCCATTGTTTATATTTTGGTTCCTCGTAATTAATATCCACGTGTTATACTTAGATGGCTGGTCTGACTATTTATGTTAATATACTACGAGCAACGACATTTTATCATTTCAACGAATGCATTGCAGTGGATAACGTACATTTCTATAATCATCTGAAGACAATTTCAAAACGTCATAAATGTATCATACTTTTTAGCAGTGCATGGTGACTGGCTCTCTTTAGTCATCACTTACGGAGAAAGTTATGCATTCAAAAACTTAGACCAAACGCTAAATTTGATTTTAAGCAACAATCAGAGCAATCTTCGAAGTTAAAACTAAAATGCGTAAAGCATTACAATGTTAATGCAACACAACTATGAAACGTACTATCGCATATGGAACATGGACAGGAAGATCAGTAGCATAAGCTGAATGAAAAAAGTTAAAAACATAGAAAAAAAAACAGAGTAAACTTATATCCTTTCCAACAAAAATCAGCTAAATTAGTGAAGTAATTTGTCTGCTGTATCCATCTGCTTTTGTGAATTATATCGGACACTTAACCAAATTCCTTGTTCAGGACCGACATGATATCTTGATCTTGGATCGTGTAAATTTATCGTTATAAATCCGTGTGGGGTAGATTTTGCACGCAAGGCGACGTTTTAGACATAATCCATATCGCCGTTATATTTAGTCTTGTTAATATTTGGTAGAGTATGTGTTTCAATATTTTTATGTCTTCCACGACAAAATATTCTAGCTGGATTTGAATGTTTATCCTGCAAATACCACATCGTACACAACTAAATTTACTTTATTAATAAATCCATCAATATCATCTACGTTAGGCGTTTCATCAATATCAGTAACAACATTAGTAATATCGATGTCTTCTTTATTTGACAAACCTGCGTTTTCATCACATTCCTTAAGTACTTCGGAGTATCTCTGATCATCTACAGATGCTGACACGAAATATAATGTACCCATCTTGAGCCATTCCATTAACTAAATGAGTAACAATTGCGTCTTACCATTTCCAGATGGACTTATTATTATCATTCTGAGATAATTTGGTAACGCGGGCAATGGTTGAATCACTCTTGTTTGTTGTTGTTGTGAAATCAATTACATCAATGTTTAGAAATATAATAAATACTACGGATCTATATTGTGTAAAATGTAGAACATCCTCCCATGCAGATAAAAAAGTGAATATAACATCAAAGAAAACAGACGTGCGATTACGGGTATGTGTATCAGATGTGGTTCAAAAAGTATAAATAAATCTCCTTTGACAAGTCAAGGGAAACAGGAGGTGATATAGTTACTTCGTTAAGAAGGTTATCCAGAGCTAAGTATTCAGGCGAAACACATCTTCCAATGAGATAAGTATTGTGCTCCATTACAAGACATGCTATTCTACTCGAAAACCAAGATCAACTAAGGCCCGGTGAGTATCCAATAAATGAAATGATAAAGCGTGCCTTATTCATGATGTAGCTTATCCAGTAAAGAATATACAACAATGACATATATTCATAACTCCAGACTCTGCAGGATGGACACATTTTGTAACCATTGAATACGATCAACAATGACCCATACAACTCCATTAGTAATACATTATCTTCGAGATGAGTGGATTGGCATTGAGTATCATATTGTCCATGGATTTTTATCCATGCTCAGCGCATCCTTAACAACACTGACATCAACCAAAATAATATCATTTAACACAAGATTCCGTTTATCGTTCCGTCCTGGTATATCAACGTCAATATTATGTCGTCGCGTATTTATTTTTCGATAGCATAACAGTACTGGCAATAATGTTAATGTCTCTCGTTTCAAATGAAATATTTGTCATTGAAGTTCATCCCGATTAATCTATTTACTTGCCAGTATCAAATCGTTTGTTCCTCCATTGATCCAATACATCAATCATATAAGTTAATGAAATTATTTCACGCATTATTTCGCACTGAACCCTAATCAACTGTAACCTTAATAATTTATTAAACTTTGTTCATTTTTTATCAAGCAATCTGTGATCGTCAGTTATCTTCTCGCAATAATCTGCAAACCTTTTAAGCCTTTCATGGGTAGACAATCCAACAAACCGTTGTAGCTGACGGTAATCACCACACAGTATAGTTGCGGTATTCGTTAGCAATAACCAGTCAGGAAGCAATTTTGACACGTCTAATGAAACATTGCATATTCAATCTTATTGTAATTTTTTTAACTCAAAGTATATCTCTCAGCCATTAATTCAGGAGTCCATTCATAACCATTGTACAGAAAGAAGTACATGATTGTAAACCTCGTTCTTTAGTTTCTCTCGAAAATCTGTCTGTCTATGTTAATGCAATTAATTACGAACTCTGTCATAATAATTAAATAACTGGACTTATTTTGACGCAACCTCCGTGTCCTTTAGATAAACAATTTTATGTCTGGATACTGGATCGTATATCTAACATAGTTATCTAATATATCTTGCTTTATTCTCCGTTTACCCAACGGTGCATCATAAACAGTAGAATGAGTCAGTAATTCTTTATATATATATATATATATATATATATATATATATATCTTATATTATTATAAAAATTATATATTATATTATATATATATATTAGTACAGAATGAATCCATTTCAACTCTGACTGCAGTGTCAGATAACAATTTATCATTAATAATACATTTATAGAAATATTTGCAATCATTGAGATTCTTAAATGAATAAACTTAGGTGACTTAACATCCATATAACCCAAACAAATGTACATAATCGTGTTCCGTTTGTCAAGTGAGCATTTTCGCGACTTTCAAATATATGTCTCGTTGTTGCACCTGTAAGTACAAATTCATATTAAGCATCAGCTATTCCTTGTCTTGAGAAAATTTACCGATTCTTCTTCTATAGAAATCCTTAGCGGTTTCATCAAAATCAGGTGGCGGCAACCATAGATCCTTCTGAGGACAGTATTTTATGATTGCCTCCCTAGCAATCTACGGTATTTTAGTATTTTACAATCAGACATACATCGAATTAAAACTGTTAGTGACTAACTTGGTTCTGAAAAGTTAAAAACCAAACCAAACATAACAGATCAGATGAAGACCTTAGCAATTTTCAATGACATAATGCGAGCCAAAACAGTTAGATATACGTCAGATAAGGGTCCGCGTATCGATAATTTTGTCATCTCTTGGGTGTGATGTCTTTTAAAATTTCCAGAACACTTTCCGTAACCAAGAAACATCCAGGATAACACGCGACCATATTAACCTAGATAACGTTGTTATAATTATACTTGGTAATCAAAATTCCACCGTGCCCCTATTCATAAAAACCTAGTTCCACGTCTTAGAGAAATTCACATCTTGTTCGCTTCTACGAATGTTCTCTCATTCAATTTGAGCTGCAGCTGACAGAACGGTAAAAACATGTATTTAGTAATTGTTCAGTATTCTCTCTTGAAACGCTCTGAGGAATATTTTTTATTTCTTCATGAAGAGTTTCTTTACGATACATGTCGTTGTTAGGTCGTACAAATTTATACTATGTTTCATCTCCCAAACTCTTAAATAGCGTTACTTATACAGGATCATGTTTAATTATTTTCGCGATAAAATCAAACATGTCACCGCGATTTTATGTGTAGTTTTTGTTTTCTAACTTACATACGTAATTAATTGTAGCTCCGGTATTCTTTCCAAATTCAACCCATTCGCTCATTTTTATGTCATATATCCGCTAAACGATTTCCAATATTTGCATTTGTCATCTCTCCCATTTTTCGTTCAGCTACACAATTGAAGAATGAGCATTTCATTGGGGCTACATCATTCATATAAGGTTTGTAATTCAGTGAATATTTCCCATAAAAACTCGCGGTTACATGATATGCTCGTATTAAATACTGTTTGTCAATGCAGTGCACTTTGACTAGTGACGAAAGATGTAAGATATTTCCAAGCTTGGGAAAAGTTCGGTTTCTTATAATATATGTATTTCCGGACTTTTCCGCAGTCACACAAATATCAAGATAGAATAATTGATTATTGTATGATCTTTCAGTATTATTCATGAGAGATAACTATAGTCAGGCAGCTTTATTCAGTAATTCAGTTTTTGGCTCCCTCGTTACTGTCAAAAAAGGAGGTAACTTTGTTTTAGAGATTTATCAATATTTTTTGCATAAAACATACTCCACAATGTTTCTTGAATGTAGTGATTGTTTCAACGACATTAAAGCAAACATTAGATCAGAGATAACTCCTAGTTTTGCTGTATTTCATGGCGTTATCACACTTACCTTAACAAATATTCATCAGACCTGGTGTTCAGTAGATATGGATATAATTAAATTTAGAAACGGCTTTTCACGTGCGCGAGCCCACATACACGGATTATCACGATAAATCTACATGGACTTGAATCGCGTAGGTCTTGGTAAATGTTTGATTAGTATAACAGCAGAGAAGGCGAGACCTCAATGAGACGTCAATGTAGCAAACTAAAATGCGCGTACACAGTTAGAAGCAAACAAATAACATTAAAGAAAATAGCAAAACAAATGCCCCGCAATATATATATATGGGGAGAAACTCTCGGTCAGTTACAGTCTTCGGTTCGGCGTTATTAACCTTATGTTTTTCATTTTCTTAGGAAGCTTTATTTTATAAGCAAAGGATGTTTTATTAAAAAGCTTGGCATGCCTTCTCTGCTGCTAGTGTCCAATCGCTTCTGAATGATTAGCTGGATTTTGCTCTAAGTTCATTTTACAATTTAACTTTACATTCAAGAGATTAAAATAACATGTTGCAAACCCTGTTAGCTTTTTTTCCATTTTGTTATTTAATTTAAAACCATACAATCGTACCACGATGATGCCTGGGTTTAAATAAAAGGTAATAATAGGTAGTTCGAGTAATGCAAACAAATATTGATTTAAGTTATTTTACAAGTTAGCTTCAAACTTGTGAGAGCTCTCTTTACAACTATAAAAGTGCTGTATTCCATGTATGTTTGTCTATTCACACAGTGCCGGAATTGGTAGGACAGGGACCTTCCTGGCTCTTGACTACCTTGTTCAGCAAGCAGAGGAAATGGGTTACATCAACGTAGTGCACTGTGTGGAAAACCTTAGAAAACAGAGAGTCAACCTTGTGCAGACGCTTGTAAGTATGTTTATGGTCATGATAATGATAACTCTGACAACGCCAACAATGAAGATAATGTTAATAATTGTTATGATAAAGATGACCATGATAATGATGAAAGTGTTGTACAACATACAGCTTACATAAGTTTGAACGCAATGTATAAAAGTTCGTATAGTTAGGAACATAATTCGTTATAAGAAAGATTAAATAGGTCTGAAATGTCATTCAAAATTAAAATCGAATGATCTATTTTCTTTTTTATATTAGGAGCAGTATATATTTCTTCACGAGGCTCTTGTCGAAGCGTTGACTTGTTCCACCATAACTATGTCGACTAGTGAATTCCAGGAGAACTACAGAACATTACTTGAAAGGAACACTAAGACAGGGAAACGGAAGTTGGATGATAAATTCGAAGTACCCAATTTCAGTTTATATATAAATATCCACATTTGTCTGTATGTGTGTCACTCCTGCACAGCAAGAATGTATGTGTTCGAAACTTGCTGCTGCATCATGATTGGTATTTTATCTATATAAGTAATGTGTAACTTGCTACACCCCATTGTTCATTTTGTTCTATTCTTTTTGCCTTTAAAACCATCATTTATCACTCAGTTCCTAGGACGGTCGAATACTAATCTTTATATAGTTTAATCACATTGAACCTGCAGGGAGTTAGTTGTTTGGAACAGCGTTCAAAGGCATTGATTTGTATCTACATCCTCGTAGCTAAAGTCATTTGATTTGTTATGCTTAGTTTATTGACTCTTGATATTATATCAATTTATATAATTTCCAGACAGTAAAAGCCTACTAGTGAAACCTAAAGACAAATCTTCATAACATATTTATCTTGCAATCTTACTATTATTTCAATGAGTCTTATGATATTGTGGTTCATCTATTTGGTGCTCTGATAAACATAAAGGTATTTTTCTATATTTCACTGCCGTTAAAAGATTCAATTATAGTAAGATTTAGTTAGTAAACAAGAGAGAACAAAAAAAAGGTTTACTCTGTAAATAAATGAAAATTAATTTCATTTTTGAAGTATCGGCAATCGAAAGGTGTGAACATATTACCTGAATCTCGTTCTAGCAGGATTAAGTATAACTTACACATGTCGATGCCATAAAAAGGTGTGAACGTAGCTCATACATATTTGCCCATTGCACCAGTTTCATAATACGTTGAACTGGTTGACATACAGGTAACCATGTCCATTACAGTATCTTACATTGCCTCGTCAGCATAACACTCGAAATTGCATCTCAAAAGGAGAATATGATGATATTGATCGCATTGATCTGTATTAAACATAATAAGCATCTCTGGTCATTATAAACCTGAAAAATGTGCCTTCAATGGGTTTTGCGTACGCTGCATATCCAAACCCGACTGGAAATATTTAACTTCATTTTGTGAAAGTCTTTATGGACTTGTAACATGACCATAATAATGTTAAACGAATTAAATTTCACAATTGTGAAAGATTTAATCGTGTACCTCCGATCAGTATATAATTATAATTACATCGGAATGGCCATGACATTGTCCATAATAGATAGTTTCATAAATTATTGTTCTTGTGTATGAAGGTAGATCTCGACATTGGATAATATCGATATTCAAAGTCACAATGGAGTGGTACACACATTTTTCATTGGAATAGCACCCCTGCCACAGTTCTTTTAATGTTTCGAGGTAAAATGTCACTCAAGGCAAGCAAGTGTGTAGAATAATTTAACGACACATTATTTGTTTTAATTTTATTTTCTCCTCAGTGGTTCTGGAATATAATTAGAATAATTGCGTTTTCATATGGCAACGAAAGCTATAGTTGGTTTTGATTGTGATGATGGAATACAATTAGAGCCAGCGTTACTTTATTTCATTTTTACCTAATTTTCAATTATATTTAAATGCTACATGTGGCAATACCTCGACAATGTTAGAGTTACCGTACGATAATCCGATTCAAACGTTATCAAAACCTATATTACCTTGAAATCAGATACTCATGAATTATGAAATACGTCAGTAATGCAAATACTTATAAACATTTATCTTTGTTCATGTTTACGTACGTTTAATTACTTTCACGTATATATACGTGTCATTCTTTACAACTGGCACTTATAAAACGTACTAGCTAGTAATTCCCTTACAAGTCTTTACAAGTCTTCCCTATTCACACCATTTATCTTCTTTAAATTAGTTGTGGGACACACACACACACACACACGCACACACACACACACACACACATATATATATATATATATATATATATATATATATATATATATATAAATATTGTTACGTGCTTAGGCTTAAATAAACAGTAACATATAAAGAGTGAAAAAAACAAGCTTGTGAAAACTTAATAACAATTTATTGAGCTCAAATATTTACCAGAAAAGAAAAATAAACTTATTGTTTTAAGAATCAATTCCAAAATTAATCCAGAAACAAGTCAAAATATAATCCACTAGTGAAATTGCAAACGTCCTGGTAATAAAATATTCTAATAATTCCCAGTTCGAATCGCAGTGAAGCATCCAAGATGGAAGACGATGTCACGTGATGAAGTCAGTTCTGGTCTTATGAAATTCAATGAGCACAATTGTTTTCCAGATAAATAACAAAATAAATGCTATTGATCCAAACGAATTGAAATAATTTCCAGTACATGGCAAGTTAAAATAACTCAAAATAATAAAACTTAATATTCTAAGAGCACAACTTCTACTAAATAGTTTGCTCCAAAACATAATTTATATACCTGTTTTTGCGTAAACAGGGAAGGGGTCACATGATCTTCTAGAATCTTATGAACAAATTTACGTTCAAAAATTCTCGTACACACCGTATGACCCAGGTGAGAATCAATTATTTCTACTCTCAAGAACTAAAAATATAAAGATATTTATAACAAAGCTCCATAATGCCCTTAGAATCAACCAATCATTTTTAAAGCTTGTTTACAACTCTGAAGCCAGGTCAGAAATGAGGTCAACATCTGGTGTTTATTTGTAAAGTACAGGTCATCTCACTTTTAAAAAAAAATATCTCCCAATGAATGAATCTAAAACTTAAATCTCAAATTTAAATCTGACAAACAAACAATTAAATTAAAAATAAATGACTTAAATCAAATATATGTAACGATTATATATATATATATATATATATATATATATATATATATATATATATATATATATATATATATTAGTCCCTACTACTTTTTCAATTACCTGCTGTGTGCTTGGGGGAAGGCTATTGCTAAACAAATGTAGCATAGTATGTAGATATGGCAATGAACGATAATTAAAACCAGAACAACTGGATGCAATAATACATTTTCTTTCAAATATATTCAGATTGCCATATACTCCTGAAAATGAAATTTCTTATTACCAAGATGATTGGAGCAAATAGGAACTGAACTAAAGGATTGATAAAGACACCCTGCGTTAAAGTTCACATCGGTTCCAACAGACACTATAACTGCATTTAAGTCGGTGTATGTTGTACAAAAACGATCTGTACATATTGAATCTCCTATGATCTTTAATTGGCTTTTAAACAAGATGCAGATTTGACTGATAAACCTTAAATTATTATTTGTTAGGGTTTATATGGCGATTTAATGTCATGCAATTAATATATTTTTTATATGCAGAAGCTAACCATGTACGTATCCGATCCAGGAGAAGACGTGTATGCAAACGCAAATGTCATGGAAAATCGTGACAAGAATAGATACCACAACATTTTGTCAGGTATTGCTATAACGCTAATTATTTATTTTGGGGAAATTTAATATCTAATTCTGTCCAAGGTATTAAATCGTCACTTATATTTAAATATCCCCAGTCTGAGAGATTGACCTAAGGTGGTTCACATTTCCACACACACAACAAATATTATGTTCTGGACGTTGTTTTGATTTGTACTTAATACTTAATGTGTACATACACCTTCTCAAACAAACCAATAAAGGAATTCAATGGGACCTTTCCTACATAAATACATCAAGTTATATACGCAAACATTTTCCTTTTCAGATAAGAACCATTGTCCGTATCTAAATGTGTACGTCAAAGGGAGAGATTCATATATCAATGCTGTTTTCCTGTCTGTGAGTGACAAATTTATCGCAACAAAGATTAATAATCTTATGCTCAACCAAGTTAACTAATGTGTCATCTTTTCAATGGATACCTCATACCATAAGAGACCACAACCACCAAAAGCTCTGCGTGTGTTGTATAACTAACTATCTGATGAGAACTCATCATTCATATTAACTGTAACACACTTTACCGATTTCTAGAATGGATCAAATCCAACATATCATATTTAATGGGAATACAGTCTTGTAATTTCAGTCGACCGATAATAAAACAAAGTCAGTATTATGGTTATTATGACGTTAAGCACGAATCAAGTTAAATCCATTAAGCATATGCACCATTATTAGAACTATCCATCTAAATAGCATTAATACGATTAAATCGTTCAACAAGGATCTTTTCTTTTATTGTTTTCTTTCGTTTTTTGGTAATTAATGTTGGTTTTATTGTAGATCTATAATACCTAAAATTTATTGACGAATATATTTTAATATGGGTTCACAAAACATGTGCTACTAAATTGCTGTCGACTTATCATTACTATCGCTTATGTACAATAAATGGTCCTTATATAGGTACCATCTTTTCATTATCAATTCCTATATCATTCTAACTTTTCACTATCTGAATATGTTTGTATGATATTAATATATATATATATATATATATAAATATATATATTTATATATATATATATATATATATATATATATATATATATATATATATATATATATATATATATATATATATATATATATATATATATATATATACCTTAATACAATATCAAACAGGCTTACAAGGATGACAACATGTTCGTTGTCACCCAAACACCTCTGGGGAACACAATTGTGGATTTTTGGAGGATGGTGTACCAGTTAGAAGTCAGTTCCATTGTCATGCTGAACACACTATCAGAAATGAAGGTAATTCTGGACTCAAACCTATATATTATGATAGATTCTTATCATGACTGTCCCTCAGTATCATTTGTCAAATAACGATATTACAGTCATGTAATTAGTTAGCACACATCCTCAGTCTGCTCGCCGATTCAAGAATATTTGTTCATTTTTTTAAGCAATTTCAAGGCTCGTACACAGGACGAACTGAATTTCATCATGAAACCGAACGCTTGTCACGGAATACTTTTGGTATAGGAAGTAAGAACCAAATATTGAATGCCAACTAACTGGAATTCAAAATTTTAATGTGGGCTTCATTCGTAAATATGCATGGAGTAGATAATAGCAGACTTAAGTGGTATAATCATCCAAAACGGTATGAAGATTTACTAATAATATGTGTGCATCAATAAATATATGAAATGTGCTAAACTATTAATCATTTACGTCATATCTCCAATAAGTTAATGTAGCTGCACATAATGGTTTAAATGTTAACTTGTGTTACATCATCGTCAACACTTCCTTCGGCGACCCAATACGTTGAGCATGAAGGGAGTAGTGCATAGAGAAAATATCGGACGGAACATATGTGATAGTCATTACCAAAATATGGATCACACAGCTCTTCCACTTCTGCCTCTGATGATCATAGACAAAGTTGTATAGTTTCGACGAAGACACACTTTCTTCACTAAGGGAGACAACCAAACCTTAACATATGAATAAGTGGGTTAAATGGTTTCGTATGTCTTCTGAACCGTAATGTAATTTATTTAAAGCACACTGGTATCAAATTTACCCTTCATAGTGGTATCAAAGTTACCCGATTATTCCACACCACATGAATCGGTTGACCTCAAGTTTAGAAAGCACATTATTTATAGCACCAGTTATAGTGCCGTTGGTTGAATTCACCTAATACATTTGGAAGTTGGCTTTAAAAACAAATCCATTTACGGTAATATGTGCATGTAGCAAAGTAATTTTACACACCCCAAGACATTCAGTCTAGCAAAGATGATATGCATAAATATTTGCATTTTTATATAGGACACGTGTATTAAATGAAGCATATGAATTGGGGGTGATGCCTCCGACGCTTATGGGCGTATACCATTCTTGTAGCATTTCTAGAGTAGATAATGCTAATTGAAGATTTCTTATTTAATTATTTATAGAATTGCAATTTTGTAGAGAAAACTATTCTATTCATGCTTTTGCATGTGTGTATCTACCGTGTATGCGCATGATGCTACAAATATAGAATAAATTAATTCTTCAGTGCAAGAGTATACGAAGATACTAAATAAATCTACCTTATTTCAGTTGACGTCGTACTGAACATTTGTTCTGAGCGCTGGTACTAGACAACAATGTTACGTAAATGCGATTATAAATAATGTGCTACATCAAAAAAAGTCAGAAAGTATATTTCAAAACAGTTTGACAAAATTCAGCAAAGTCAAGAATATGGGTGAAAGAGGAATCGGAATTTAGCATAGAATATTTTTATTATTAAAGTCTTACAATTTAACTATAATATGCGTGTACAGTTGATATTTATGACGGGTAATATCATGTGATTAAATGAGTTAATGCTTTGTTTTCCTGTACTTTTTCTTATAAGTTTCAAAACATTTGTTTATCGATACTAAAGGAAGAAGAGCGCTATTGGACAGAGAACGATGAAACATTAGAAATAGTGCCTTTCAGAATTACTCTTGAAAGTAAAACATCCGATGACATTTGCACAAATTATACCATGCTGCTGAAATACCATGATGAGGTTAGTAAATTACCTGAAGCAATCTTTTGTTATCAACGTATTAATGGTGTTTTTTTTAATATCATTTTTGCATCAGCAAATATTCAGCAAACATAACACAGCTCTCCAAACTTTCACTTTTTACAATTTTTAGGTACTTTTATCAAAGTTAAAATGTACATGTATATATGTTGCCAATATTAATGTAAATATATAAGCTCTACGTTTTATTTTATTTACAAAAGCGTCTAAAATAAATTCAGTAAGGATGATTCAAAGAAAATTGTATTTATTATACGCAACTCTCAAACGTGTATTGATTTTTTTGGGATAATGGGATAGATGTGATTAGTTTGAATAGCGCTTGTGAAAGCTCTGGTATTACTACTTTCAACAAGCCTTCAAATCGATGTTCGTTTATTGGTTACCATTAAAATTTCGTATCAATTATATGAAGCAAATTATTGTTTGGCTTGAATTCAATTATAGTACTGGTTTTGAACATGATCCTTAAACTGAATAACATCGAATTGAGCTGAGTTTTCTCTTTTTACATACAATACAGTGTCATCAATGTCTCATTATAAATAAAGATTAATGTGATAATCTGGTGCAAATGTGTTTCCTAATGTTCAAGATCAATAAACATTTTATGAGTTCACATTCCTTTCAAAATAAATTGCTTCTTACACATGAATCTATATATTCATGGAACATAATTAGAAAAAAGATCATTTTCGATTCTTTGTCTTATATGTACATATTTATAATGTGTCTGTAATTATTACCAGCGTCGGAAGGTGCGTTTAAGCAGAGCAACATATTGGGCAGATAAGACGAATGTTCCCAACTCACCAACAGCAATGCTGAAGCAGATTGAGTTGATACAGAGGTGGCAGCAAGAAACTTGCAAGAAACCTGTCGTTGTTCACTGCATGTAATAATAAACAAATGTCTTATTTTGTTTATACTGGCAGTAATAACCAAATTAACTGTGCTTGCATATATGTTCAAACAATAAACTAAAGTCACGCTAATCGCTTTTCATGTTTTCGTGTTCTGGGGCACATTCGAAAATAATGTATAACATTATTTCATTTAACCAACACAACACTAACGCTAATCAGTATGTTCCACATTACAGTTTATTCCCCAAACGTCAAGGGCAATCATCCACTATTTTAGAACAAAATTATAATGTACATTACGGACACGATCATTCTCAAGTAAAATAATAGATATATGTATGCACAGATATTAAAGTATGTGATATAAAACCATGTGTTGTACACGCATTATTATGTGCACGTGTGTGTGTGTGTGTGTGTGTGTGTGTGTGTGTGAGAGAGAGAGAGAGAGAGAGAGAGAGAGAGAGAGAGTGACGTAGACTGAAGTTCAAGCATGTTATACTGTGATGGATTATTACTTTGTATGATGTGTTGCTTTATCTCGATGTGTATATGTTATCTATAGCTATAATGTTTGATTGACTTTGGTCAGTAGTTACGTTTATCGCCAACCTGCAAATATTGTGCTATACTTTAAAGAATATGTCACATAGATAAATTTTATATTTGACTTTCGATTTTACCTTACGTTCCTTATTACTGAAGATCAACATAACCTGGTCCTCCTGAGTATAGTACATCATGTTTGATATTTGAAACCCTGATATTGTTGACAACTAAACATGTTCTAGAATTGAACATTTGACACTTAAAATATTCCTCATATTGTATCTTGTTTTTTTTTTGTACGGACGAAGGAACAATAGGTCTCATTCCCATTTTTAAACCAGTCCTTAGATGAGTCATGCACAGTTGCGTTTCACTTAATATTTGAGAGGATTCGTGTATTTAAATTATTTACTGGAATTAATCGTTGCTTGTTAGTTTTGTACTTGATCATTACTTTGTGAGTTGTCCTAAATTCATTAAAGGATAATTTTGGATTATATCCATATGACTTATCAAGACCATTAGCACTTGAATACATTTTAAATAACTGTCTAGTCAGCACATTCAATATCGACATTTATTTTAATGTTGTTGTTGTTGTTGTATGGTTTAATGCCATTTACCAGCACACGATAGGCTATACATGGTTGCCAGTATACAGTGCGGTGGAAGAACCATTTAAAACCCCCAGAAAGAACAACCCACCCACGAGATGTTACCGGCATTCATTCTCAAATATCCATACTTTTATAATTATTCGCCAACTCAGAAACAGTAATACGTATATTTGAGCTCAAGTTGCATGTACTTGATTGTTCCCATAACAGGATTTTAACTTTCATAAATATTAAATATTGTTTTTTTTTAGGTATCAACCAAACATATACAAATAATATGTGTTATGCATTTTAACCAGGAATGGAGCAGAAAGAAGTGGTCTATTTTGTGTTGTTGCTGCCTTGTTAGAACGGACCAAGATTGAGCATGATGTTGCTGTTGAAGACATCATCAAACAGATGCGAAGTAGACGACCTCAAGTCATTCCAAATGTGGTAAGATGCTCAAGTACAGTAATAACTGAACAGTTACTTTACATTTCTGTTAGCAATTCATGTTTAATCTTGACTCGCGTGCCTTAGACTCAGAGGCATATAAATTCAAATGAACGGTTTGTTCGGTATAGTGCTTCGTTAGCTATACCACGCATTTTGTAAGACAGTAAGATTCTCTGTTACACATGTAAGATACGACCAGACTAACGTATTCCGCAATAAGGACGAAGTTTCAAACAAGCTACAAATTCCCCCCCTCTCTCTCTCTCTCTCTCTCTCTCTCTCTCTCTCTCTCTCTCTCTCTCTCTCTCTCTCTATATATATATATATATATATATATATATATATATATATATGTGTGTGTGTGTGTGTGTGTGTTACACTTATAGGACAAACGCGTTAATACACCTTATGTAAATAGTAATGTTAAACAAGCTACAAACTCTTTCTTTCCCTCTCTCTCTCTCTCTCTCTCTCTCTCTCTCTCTCTCTCTCTCTCTCTCTCTCTCTTTACGTAATGAGAAATACATAATGACCGTGTTATTTATTATAGCAAAGACGATCAAATAACAATAATGGGTATAATCGCGTTCAAAAAGATAAGATGAAATATTGTGTAAAAGTACATTTACTTGTTGTCTTCAGGAATAAGTTGTTTCCAAAAGTGATAGGAATAACCACGAACACACTATTAGTATGTTTTTCTAACTATACAACCAACACACATCTAAAAAAAACCTTATGGAGATCTCAAATGAAGTAAGTAACTAAAGAAAACTGAGAAGCACACGAGAAGAGTATAAGTTAATTCAAATTAAAATATCAAAATATATGCATTGATGAATAGAAACGTGTGTTTATCTGTCACTACACTCATCGTAAAATAGTAACGGATATAGTATTTGCAGTATAATGAATCAATATCTTAAATGCATGAGGTGAGCGGTATTAAAAGTCTTTATTAAGTGGACAAAACTGTTACAGACTAAACTGATTTTAAATTTTAACTATTCCAGGATCAGTTCAAGTTCTGCTATGATGCTGTTTCGGCGTACATAGACCTGTTCGACACCTACTCAAATTTCACAGGATTGTGAATGAACCGTTTTCACCTGTCCATACTGACCAAAATCTTTGCACACATGAATTGTCTTTTTTTTTTACGCAACCGTGCCTGATATACGAATTCATATTATACTAATGCAATTACCTGGAGCAAAGACGTAGAGAGAACGTTTGTGATGTATCGTGTGACCTTGGGAAACATGTTCATATTTCTCTTAAAAACAACGTAATACATTATACATTTACATGTATAATCCTGTACACCTGAATAGAGTTCATGCAAGATAGTACATCATTTTATTACAGATACTGCTAATATGCATATACCTTTATATCACACTGAACCCTTAGATGTGTAATATAATGAATATAATAATAGCGTTAGAATTTTTAATTGTCCGGATGTTGTTACCTTTTGCTTTTGTACACAATGCATTTAGATAGTGACTAGTGTGGTAGCTTACATGTTCAATTATATGTCTGTTTTTTCCTGTATTTAAAAGAAACGCAAAGCTTCGCACTTTTTCATACAACTCGCGATTTTGAAGTATCTTGCACATGCTCGCTGACGTAAACCCTATGCGTACAGCACTTCTTTATTTTAATGAGATCAGTGCATTTACACGTCAATGTTTTTGGTGTAGCTTGTTATTTCGGTTGATCGCAGTGCAGTGATGTCTGTAGGTTTTTGTATATATGCTAACGTGATTGCGATTTATTTATCTTAATTGATAAATATAGTTTGAAACAATTAACAAGAGCACTGTCGGTATTGTAACATAAAAAAATAATATATAAATCAAAAAGCTAATTTTGCATGGAAGTAAATGATATGCCACCAATAGTATCATCACTCGTTTACCATCTGCCGTACGCTGGCCACCTAGGTTATGTGGTTTGCAATACCGAATGGATTTCAATAACAGTCACAAATGAAAAATGCTCAGCTCACAAGGTTAGGTTGTGTCTCGATATGTTCGTATTATTAAACTACGAATGATTATATTTACGCTTTGTGATATCCTTCTGTTTGACTAAATGACCCTTTACGTAGAATTAGTACTGAAGTACGTGTTCAGTGCGATACTGCAAATCAAGTTATACATCGCTTCATGCATCTGTGATTGCAAGGGTGGGAATATTGTTACGTGCTTAGGCTCGAATAAACAGTAACATAGAAAGAGTGAAAATAACAAGCTTGTAAAACTTAATAAACAATTTATTGAGCACAAATATTTTTTTTCAGAAAAGGAAAATAAAGTTAAGGTTGTAAGAATCAATCCAAAATTAATCCAAAAATAATTCAAAATATTATCCACAAGAGAAATTGCAAAAGTACTGATAATAAAATGTCCAAATAAATTCTAAGTTCGAATTCCAGCGAAGTATCCAATATGGAAGACGATGTCACTTGATGAAGTCAGTTCTTATTAATAAAAATTTATGGCCACAACTCTTTTCCAGATACATATAAAAAATAACTCCTCTTGATGCAAACGAACTGACACAATTTCCAGTACAAGGTACTTAAAATAACTCAAAACGACACAACTTAATATTCTAACAGCCCAATTTTCTACTGAATAGCTCGCTCCAAAATATAGTTTATATAGCTGTTTTTACGTAAACAAGAAAGGGGTCACACTCTTCTAGAATCTTTCAGAACACATGTACGTTTAAGATGTCACGTAAACACCGTATGACCAACTAAAATAGAAAGATGTTTATGCAAAACCCCATAATGTCTTTGGAATCAATAAGTCTTTTTAAAAGCTTGTTTACAACTCTGAAGCCAGGTAAAAAATGAGGTCAACACCTGGTGTTTATTCTGTAAAGTGCATGTCACCCCCAATGAACGAATCTTTAAACGTAAAATGCCAAATTGAAATCTATCAAACAAACAATACAAAAAATATAAATGACTTATATCAAATATACGTAACAATATGTGGAGTACAGTATCATAACGGAAACCGAAATTAACACAATAGCATTACATTGGTTCAAGTTAAATTCTCCCAAATTACAATAGCGATATACCCTAAGTTCGAACTGTCGAGCGAGGTTTAACGTGTTGTTTCATAAACCAACTTTATATATGTATCAAGTTTATATAATCATTGCAAATATAAATGTTCATGTGAGGATGGTTCTTTTCTGTCAAATTAAAGCAGTTCCATGCAATGTCTTACTTTTCATAATGAAATTAGTAAAAATCATTTGGAAATTATCTTGTGTACTGGTAATTGTATCATCATATAAATACTCATTACACTTGCAAGTAACCTATAACTTGTAGATTGTATGAATGTTTAATCAGACGAATCTTTGTATGAAGGATACATCTTATACTTGTTCTATCACATCTAATTTTACAATGATCCCAATAAATAAGATGTATATTCTTGCTTCAATTTGTTTCAGTACTTTCTCTTGGACAAAGTGTACGTATTTTAAGTAGATGGATATATATATATATATATATATATATATATATATATATATATATATATATATATATATATATATATATATATATATATATATATATACATATATATATATATATATATATATATATATATATAACGTATATGCAAATTGTGATTATTCTTGTCTTTGTACACGATATGTTAATTTATCTATGCATTTGTTGCCATCAAAGCCTTTATATGTATGGACCATAAAACGATCCTTCCTATGTTGCTTATATCGTTGTAATCAAGTAGTTGTCTTTAAAGCCCATACACATCAAAACAACTAGATTCCATTCATGTTGTCAACCTCACAGAGGCAGTTAACCAACCCACCCATAAACATCATTACTGTTTTGACTGAATTTGTCATAGACCTGATGATAATATTATGCGGTCCACCTTTATGTCGTACGAACTTGCATCCGATGACTTCTGTCTGCATTATATGCCATCAGTCTCTAACCCTCCACCTATTTTTGCTAGTAAGAGAAACCTTCGTATGATAAATAGGACGAAACTGACGCATATCCTCCGAGCAAGCATAACAAGTTGCTTCCGTCCTAGAGCAGAACACTTTGAAAACTGACAGCGTTCATTGCTTGAGAAACATGCCCAGCCACCAAGTGCACAGCATCAATTCAAAAGTGTTCTCCGTGGTATAACAATGTTATGGAAAAGCTTCGCATTGCTCAATGAGACCGCCGTAAAGCTGAGAGGCTTTCTACCAGACTCACTATTCATCAGGATAAACCTGAAGCCGCTAAGAACAACGTCACAAAAATAGTATATGCAACGAAATCAGCCCATTAGAGTGCTAGGAGCACGGAAAGTTCTAGCTCCAAATAGTTCTTCCACATTACGAAAACACTAATGTCAAAGAATTGTAGGGAACAAATGTACACCACTTCAAACCACCTTCTTTCCAGTCCACCGTTTAAACATGTCTGCACATTTATTTCGTTAACAGGTACAAACCACTAGAGATAAACTTGACAACACAATTTAAATGGACTCTTCATTCCTATACAGTTGCAATACAGAATATTAGAGACAGTCATTGGCAACATTTGAACATGTCTCAATGGATTTAGTACGTGCCTATTTGGTAAAGTGTACACCGACGTCATGTGAATTTGATCCAATTTCCACATTATTGCTGCTTGAGTGTTTATTTCCCATATTTCCTTAACACCCGATGTAATTCATATATATATATATATATATATATATATATATATAAATATGCCAATCATTTTTCAAAACTGCCATTGTAACGAAACCAACATTCGATCATAACTATTTTAATAATTACCCCCCTCCCCCAGTTTCTAATCTCCTTTTCATGTAAAGAAATAGTAGAACAAATGTTCTAACCTGTATCTCACCAACAAAGAGTCTTTTTAGCAGTATACACTCTGCATGTTGCCGTTGCCCAAATTCGAAACTACTTTTCCGAAAGTAGTTAATGACAATATCTCTGCTTTTGAGACCAGAAATAGTACAGTCCTCATTCTCCTTGATTTGAATGCTGACTTCGACGCAAAATACATTTATATATTCCGTTCCTGTCGCTTTCATCTGTTTGGCATGTACAGTACAGCCTTTATGTGGTTTAAGTCATACTTAGTGAACACGACAGAAATTGTATCTGCAAGTAAAATACATTAGAACCCAGTTGATGTATGTTGTTGTGTTCCACAGGGATCAGTTTTTTTTACCTGTTATATTCAGTATGTACATACAACTACTCTCAAGTGTCGATGATCATAATGCAGTTTTGGCTCCACCACATGTATCGAAATACTTATATACATATAGACATCTATATAGCTCTATTCGTTAGCTAAACTCATCAGTCTCGTTGCATCCGTTAGACTAGTTAGACTGTTAGACTCGTTAGCCTCTTAACCTCATAACCTCTTAAGCTCGTAAGCTCGTAACCTCGTAAGCTCACAAGCCCGTCACCTCGTAAGCTCGTAAGCTACAATAAAATTAAACTGTCAATAATAATGAGTTTTGGAAATGCTAATACATTCAACTCTGAAACAAAAAAACTTGAAATTCACAGTTCACAACGTAACAAATCTGCGTTGTAATAAATGAATCATTACATGATATAATACAAACTCAATAACATCGTATATCAAATATAATATAAATTTAACACTCACCCCTATGACTTATAGAAATATCATGTGAAAGTACGTGCTTTCTTCACCAGATCAAAAATGACCACTCTCGGTTATACCTAAATATTGCTTAAATTAATAGGACAGTGAGTAATATTCCACGTAAAATACCAGGCTTATCGTTAGTATGATGTCAGTAGCAGCAAATAGTTTACGGAGCTAGACATATGTTGGTTCCGTCGCTCGTCTGCAAAAACAAAAACACATGTTCATCCCAGACAGCGCTGTACGCATGCACAACACAAATAGTAGCTTGGCATAATACAATTTTTTTATATTAATTCTGTGACATTCTCCTTCTACCCCAATAAATGCTTTAGCGGGTAGAAAGCATTTACTTGAATTATGAACTTAAGTTCAATTCTCCCTCGTTCATTTGGTTGTATTGCGTTATAGGAATAAAATTGATAATTGCTTACAGATTCATATTTGAGCACAGTTGACGTGTATATCAATTGTCGGGTGAAGATTTAAAGATTCTATTATATATGTTTCAATCTAAATCGCGATCTCGATTTGGATTTTTCAAACCAACTCCTGCTACCAAGTGCTGAACAATTATTCAAACAGGTTACTACACTAAAGACGTTCTATATGCAAAGAGAGATGGAGAAAAAAGTATTAAAAGGTGTTCTTCCCGAGTTGAAAATAATCACTGAGAGAACCGAAGAAACATCGAGACTTATTCAAAACCTTCCAAGTCAAGTACCTCAACCGGTAGGATCTCGTTCTGGTCCGAGAAAACCGAAGAGAAAATATTCGAAGAATTACGTAATAAATTGAATGCGGATTCTTTAACAATGAATGATAAAAGTGATTCAGGTGATTTAATCAATTTTGATGTTAAGCGTTATGAATATATAAAAAGAATGTTGGAACCGGAATATAACAATATATACTAGAGATATGCAACACTGGGCTGATTTACATGTTAAAATTAACGCTAGAAAAAGTTGAGTTGATACAAAAAGTTAAATATATATATATATATATATATATATATATATATATATATATATATATATATATATATATATATATACATATATATATATAGCATGTATCAGTGTGTTAGATGGAATGTATAGTCAATCTGAAGAATAAAAAGGGCAAACAATGAATGAACTAAAACAGCGAAAAGAAGCAAATGACAGAAACCACAAAAGAGAGACATTCTTAAATATGTTCAACAATTACTAAAAATACTTAAGACTGGAATTTATAAAAAAATTAAATATATGGATGATGATCTATTAGTTGAATATACTGCAGATGATTCGAATATTTCTGATTTGGTACCAGGATATCAAGATATCTATGAGGAGGTGTGGTATTGGTAGGAATGATCCATATTTGTAAAGGTTTTCAGCAGGAAACGATCAACGGAAAGAAAATCTCCTAGAAGAGAGAAAGAAGAATCTGATGATGCACAAGGTACTACTGGTAGTGATATTTCTCCCAGTTGAACTCGCGGGAGTGGTCTTGCTGCTTGTTCTAATACTTTTCTCACCGTCATAGCCTGATTAGAAATTTTAATGGGGGCTGCACGAGCTGGAAATAATTCTCCAGAAATAATTAATGAATTCGTTGATTTCAGTAGACGATTACACTGGTCAACAAAAAAAAACTTTTTGTTTGCTACTGAGAACTTAATAACTGTTCCTAATTGATTTTTTGACCCTGATTTCAGATCTGTAATTGAAATTCAGCTACCACGTCAGGTTTCTGAGATAAACGTTGCTAATGTTTTAGACAAATTGCCTTATGGGCACAATATTACGAGTATGAACTATGTCATACCAAACTTGTGTTAAGGAGTTACTGTGAAAATAATCATGAACACGCATGCAGACAGATGTTACAGCATACATTTATAGCTCTCTTAACTCACAAAAAGTGATGTCAGCATGTGCAGAAATGTTTAAGACACTTGCTTTTACGCTTGGACTGTTTAGTAGCCTCTCTTTGCAAGAACCAACAGTAGTCTCCCATCATATTGGGATTGAACTTTCCCTGATATCTGCTTTCCATCGTCTTCATATATTAATGAAATCTTTCCCCATGTTCATCGCTTACATCGCCAAGATTGGATGGAAAGAAGTCGAGGTGAGAATGCAAGAATTGCATCTTCATTGACATTCTGTCACCCATTACCTGATATGCTGTCAACATATTCTCCAACAGCTCCACATAATTCTCTGATCTGTGGTTACCAAGAAAATTTTGAACGACCAGCACGAATGCTTCCCATGCTGCTGATTCCACTGGGTTCAGCTTCTGTTTAAACACAGCATCAAAGATCAGTTTACGGATTTCAGGTCCCAAAAAAAATTCCTGCTTTGATTTTGGCTTCACTTTTCTCTGAACCAAAATTTACTTTGTATGTACTGAATGCCTCACCCTTTTTGTCCAGCGCCTTTACAAAGTTTTTCATAAGACCCAGTTTTATGTGAAGTGGTGGAAGATAGACTTTCTGGCAATCTACTAACGGCCGGTGCTTCACATTGTATCTATCGGGTACTGATTCATCTCGGTCTGTTTCTGCCTGTAATGGTTGGCATCATCACGACTGTTCCATAGACACAAGCAGCACATGTATTTGGTGTACCCAACCTGCAGACCCAGAAGAAGTGCCAAAACTTTGAGGTCACCACAAAGGTTCCACCGGTGATCGGCATAGCGAATGAGTTTTAAAAGTGTCTCCATCGACTCAAACGTTTCCTTCAACCCAACTGCATGAG
The DNA here is from genome assembly GCA_029339505.1 of Unio delphinus. Lineage (NCBI taxonomy): Eukaryota > Metazoa > Mollusca > Bivalvia > Unionida > Unionidae > Unio > Unio delphinus. Next base: position 4,480,523 of record JAQISU010001240.1, on the reverse strand, counting down.
CAACTGGAACAGATGGCTTCTTATTTCCATTGTGTAAAAGTAGCGCTTTAAGGTTTGCTTTGCTGGCATCAATGAATAGTCTCCATTCGTCAGAAACATATTCACATCCCAGTTCACCCATAAGACCATTAACGTCATTACAGAAGTAAATGTCTCCTTCCATTTGGTAAAACGACGCCAGTATGATGTGACGATCACGGAAGACAGATATTTTGGTGCCCTGTCTTAGTAAATTCCACTGCCTTAGCCTTGAGCCCAACAGTTTTGCTTCCTCCTTTGACAGTGACAAGTCTCAAACGAGATCATTAAGATCTTCTTGACTTAGCAGGTGAGGATTGTTTTCATCTACATCAGGTTTATACGGCACGTCGACAGCAGCATCGGCGCATCCTTCATCAGAGCGTTCGTCAATTTCTGGTGTTGAAGGTGGATATGGAGCCGGAATCTCCAAGTCATGAGGAACAGGTTTAATAGCTGATGGGCAATCAGGATAAACATTCTTTGATTTATTCTTCTTTGTGAATCCAGCAATGTTGGTCATGCAAAAATAACAGTCTGAGTGATGATCTATTGGTTCACGCCACACCATTGGCACAGCGAATGGCATTTTCTGTCGTTTGCCATTCAGCCACTGTGTTAAACCGGAATAGCAGACAGTGCAGCAGACATGCGGTGCCCATGCTTTATCTTGATCGCCAACTTTGCAGCCAAAATAATGGTATTATGCACTTCTAAGTCTGCTGGACATACTCTTTCGCTGATCTTGTGCAGAAAATTGTCCGCAGATATAACAAAAGTTATCAGGATGGTTAACAAAACCTCGCCGATTCATATTGTCTTCAACAACTGCAATCAAAATGTAAACATTCAAAGGTAAAAAGTCAGCACTAACTTACTAACTAACTAGTAGTATTAGTAGTTTATTTAATCAATGAGTTGTCCAAACATGCAGTATAATATTACACACGCAGTAAAGTACCGACGCTTCACGTCAGTGTTAACGACGAAAATGGTATAAACACAAACAGGCGCATTACTTAAAAACGTGACGTGGTAGATAAAAACGGTTTTCAGATTTAGAATCAGCATGTCGAATTTTATCAGGTACAGGTGACAGAAGTCCAGTAGCAAAATGACTGTTGACCAGTGTTATTTAAAGGTGGTATCATGGAAGTTCGAGTTTATAGAGAATTTATCGATGGACTCGTTGATGGCTATCACAGTGACTGATCATCACCGGTGGCTAATTATTATCACGAGTAGATATAATGGTAATACTATATATATATATATATATATATATATATATATATATATATATATATATATATATATATATATATATATATATATATATATATATATATATATATATATATATATATATATAAATATATCGTCGGCATCCGCCCGTCTTCGAGAGACGATGTTGTAGCTTCCGATTTGGGTGTCTTATCTGCACTTTCGCGAGTGGCTGAAGAGTCCGACCCTTGAGTGACAGTATCTGTTGCACCTGCTGCAGGTGTATGCTGATGTGTTTGGTTCCCCTTCCTCCTGGCTCTCTTTGCAACGAGGTTTGTGTTTCTCATCTCCTCAGCTTTATGATTGCCCTGTCTGACAGCAAGACGCCGCGCGGAGGGGTCGTCAGCACAGCTCTCCCAATTGTTTATGTTGATGTTGGCTGTCGTCATGTCCTTTTTGCAAACATCTTTGTATCGCAGACGTGGCCTTCCAGTCGTTCGTGCACCTTCTACTAGCTCGCCGTACAGCAGGTCCTTGGGTATGCGGCCTGGGTCCATTCTCCAAACATGGCCTAGCCAGCGAAGGCGCCTCTCGCTGAGAATGGAGAACATGCTGTTCATGCCGGTGCATTTCAAAACCTCTGTGTTGGGAAATTTGTCCTGCCACAGGATACGCAGAATACGCCGCAAGCATCTCAGGTGGAAGCTGTTGAGTTTCCTTACGTGACTCGCACAGGTGGTCCATGCCTCGCTGCTGTAAATGAGTGTGCTGAGCACGCATGTCTGGTAGACGCGCAGTTTGGTCTTCTCAGTGAGGTTGTGATTGTCCCAGACCCTCTGGTTCAGTCTCGCCATAACTGCTGATGCCTTGGCAATCCGGCCATTTATATCAGTATCAACAGAGAGCGAGTTGGAGATGGTGGACCCAAGGTATGTGTAGTCCTCAGCAACTTCCAGGTTGTACCCATCAATGGCGATATTGGGAAGAGGAATCTGCGTCCTGCACCATTACATTCGTCTTCTTCAGACTGATTGTCATTCCGAACTCCTTGCAGGTGTGGGAGAGGAGGCATACTAGCTGCTGAAGTCCATCTTCCGTGTGTGATGTCAAGGCTGCATCGTCGGCGAAGAGCAATTCACGGATGAGAACCTTTGTAACTTTAGTCTTTGCACGGAGACGGGCGATGTTAAACAGCTTTCCGTCAGTCCTGGTGTGTATATACACACCTCCGCTGCAGTCCTTGAAGGCGTACTGGAGGAGAATGGAAAAGAAGATGGCAAAGAGAGTTGGCGCAAGGACACAGCCTTGCTTCACTCCGCTGCTGACTGGGAAGGCCTCTGATGTTGCGCCGTTGAAGCACACTGTGCTGTGCATGTTCTCGTGGAACGATGTTATAATAGCGAGCAGTCGTGGGGGCAGCATATCTTCTTAAGGATCCTGAAGAGTCCAGGTCAAATGCCTTGCTTAGGTCTATGAAGGCAATGTAGAGGGGCATCTGCTGCTCAGGACACCTGCAGCTGTCGTAGTGAGAAGATCATGTCTTCAGTTGACCTACCTGCTCGGAAGCCACACTGGGACTCGGGGTTGACTCGGGATGCTAGGGTCTGCAAGCGCGCCAGGACGACAAGGGCGACCGCCTTTCCAACAATACTGAGAAGAGAGATGTCCCGGTAGTTGTTGCAGTCACTGCGGTCTCCTTTGTTCTTGTATAGAGTGACAATGTTAGCATCTCGCATGTCCTGGGGGATGTGTCCTTGTCCCCAGCAAAGGCAGAAGAGTTTGTGCAGAGGCTGGATTAGTGCTGGTTTCCCTATCTTTAGGACTTCAGGCGGAATGCCGTCACTCCAAGGTGCCTTCCCACAAGCGAGGCAGTCGATGGCTTTGCTAAGCTCTTCTAGGGTGGGTGGTGTGTCTAGTTACTCCAAGGCTGGCAGGTCTGGGATGGCGTCTAGGGCGGTGTCTGTGACGACGTTTTGGGTTGCATACAGCTCAAGATTGTGCTCAACCCAGCGCTGCAGCTGTTTGCCTTGGTCTTTGATGGCTTCGCTAGTCTTGGACTTGAGTAGGGCGATCTTGGAGAAGGGAGGGCCTGTTGCCTTATTGATACCCTCGTACATGCCCCTTGCATCCCCGGTTTCGGCAGCTATCTGTATACTGGTGCTGAGGTTCATCTGGTAGTTGTTAGCGCTGTGACGGGCGGTCTGCTTGGCATTTTTGCTGGCAGTCCTGAGGGTCTGTAATGTACCAAGGCCAGACACAGCCTTGTAAGCCAGGAGGGTTTTCCTCTTCGCCTCAGTCACGGGTTCCATATCCTCCCAGCTGGCCTCATACCAGTCTGTGTTTTTGTGCTCTTTCTTCCCGTCGGCAGTAATGGCTGAGTTGTACACAGCGTCTCGGAGGTGGGACCACCTCGAGTCGATGGTGTCATCAGGTGTCTTTTTGGTGAGAGCCTCGTGAAGTTTGCAGATGAACTGCTGTGTCTTCTCTGGATTGCTTGCACAGCAGGTGTTGATGTGTTGGCGACCATTCTTCTTGGCGTGTTGCAGTTTCTTGGGTATTTTTCGCACCTTGCTGGCCACAAGGGAGTGGTCCGTGTCGCAGTCGGTACTGTGGTAGCTGCAGGTCAGAAGGACGCTGGCTAGTTCCGTGCGCCTGGTGATGACTAGATCTAGCTGGTGCTAGTGGCGGGAACGTGGGTGTCTCCATGATACCTGGTGGATCTCTTGGATTTGAAGAAGGTATTGATCACACATAAGCTGTGAATGCAGCACATCTCCAGCAGTTGCTGGCCTTTCTCTTTGATTTTTCCCCTTCCGTGCGGGCCGAGACAGGTGGGCCATGCCTCGTAGTTAGCTCCCACTCTCGCATTGAAGTCCCCCTGTAGGCAGAGGCCCTCGGTTTTGGTGATATTTGATATTGCTTGATCCAAAGCCTCGTAGAACTGGTCTAATTATTCTGGTTTTGAGTAGAGGGTTGGAGCATACACGCTGAAGATATTGGCTGGGCCTGAGGATGTTGATAATCGGAGGGCAAGGATCCTCTCAGTGCCTGATGATGGACGCTCAATGAAGGCGACGTGGGTTTTCTTTACAGCGAAGCCGACACCATGTTGCCTGGGTTCGTCTGATAGTTTTCCTTGCCAGAGGCAGGTGTAGTTGTCTTCCCTGATGGTGCCGCTGTCGACCAGTCGGGTCTCTTGAAGACAGGCAATGTCGACATTCAGTCGGGAGAGTTCTCTGTCAATGATGGCAGTCTTCCGTGCATCGTTGATCTTCTGCATGTCAGTGGTGAGTCCAGGGCACAAAGTTCTGATGTTCCTGCTTGCGAAACGAAGAGCTGGAGTCTTCTCGTTTCCTCTTTGTATCTTGCTTGGTGCAGAATTGCTTGTCAAGATGGTTCTCTAAGCTCCACGCACCCTGTGAAGCAGGCAGGCCATGGCGGAAAGCACCTTATTGACTGGGGTCTGCCCAGTTTGAGGCGGGCGGTAGCTTTCAATGAGACATGACGATCTCTCCCACCGTCGAAAGCAGGCCCTGGCGCCAAGTTCTATTCCAATCAAGCTATGGCTTATAACCGGTAGACTGCTGATTCCCGTGTTGTGATGACGCCTTAAGACGACGCTGGAGTGTCCTCTCAAGTGGAGCTACAAAGCCTGGGCAGTCTAGAATGGAGAATCAGCTGTTGTCCATGCAGCAGATCCCCCCTCTCTACGTAGCTGGAGGACCAAAGGGAACGACAAATGTCGCTACAGCTTGGCACCAACGGCGTCGCAGGAGTTGCCGGAATGACGTTGAAGTCAACGTCAGACCGCCTTAGGGACTCCGTCTCCGGATTTTCTGTCGGGGTTTACTCCCTTAGCCTTGAGTGGGTATAGCCGCAAGGCAGCGGAGGTTTGGGATCAGAGTTGTCCTTCTCCTAGATGTGCTACCATCCAAGATTTACGAGCCCCATCTACCCGAAGCGACTGGTTTTAAGGCGCCAGTGGCCACCTTCGCCCCTTCTCCTGTCGGTGAAAACATGGTCCGCCGGACTTAGAAGCTAAGCCACTCGCGAAGGAAAGGATCTGCATTTTAGTTGACAGAGGCGATCAGAGTCGCAAGCCCTATGGGGCATTTTTGGAGGAGGGGAGAACTTGTCTCCCACTCCCACCTCGGCAATGTCGACCTTCAGCTATCACCATTATAAACCAACCGTCGTCTGGATAGTAAACTCGCGATTACCCGTTTATAGAACGATTTATTGATTGTGATGGTATTCTAGAGTTATTTGCAAGAATGTCTCCCAAAATAACATCAATCGCAAAACAATTGTCGATAAAACCTATTAATGTTATCGTTGAAAACGCTTCTGGTGCTATTGGTAATATTGCCAGTAAGGCGTTGTCAGCAGCCAAAGAGAGAGAAAAACGATTCATACGTCAAAACCCAGTATAATTGCCATCTTCGGAAATTTTGCCAGCGAATGTCAGTAAAGAATACACCAAGCCGCGTATCAAAAACTAGCAGCCTTGATAAGTCTATGCAATCTGGCCAGGCGATGGTGTTGCTGCTGCTAATGTATGAGTACAGGTAGTAAACCATTCTTATCATGGCCAACAACAACGACACCTAGTATGAACAGTAATATTGATGGTATATTGTTATGTCATATGGAATTACAGCAGGGTGTTTCTATGCCTCAACATATATTTATTACGCGACAGGATTATTCGCGGTTGAAATCACAAACACGCAGCCATATGATATTTGATCAAGTGGGTGATTCTGAAGTATATTTAAGAATAAACGGCCAACATGAACCATCTGAAGATATTTTACTTAATTACGAATGAAACCATGTAACGACTTGATGTAGTAACTGGTGAATGTTAGATGCACGCATTTGGGCTCATCGCCTGATAGCCATGCTATATTCAGTCATAAGCTTTTCCACAATAATATACATTGTGTTGGTTGTGGATATGTTTGGCGGACTAATGCCAATTCGCGGTAAAAGGATAGGTTATACATGGTGGCCAGAAAAAAATGGTTGAGGAAGAATCAAAGAAAACCCTGGTAAGAACCGCCAACCCACAGGAAGCCACTCACAGCATTCTCACATGTTAGCTTTAGACTACTCGGCCACATTGGGCTTCAAATGTTTTTGTTGATCATATTATTAGAGTACCGTAATCATGGGACTCTATGAAGTAAGATAGAAAGCCCTAAGACAACACCAAATCGATGATGTTCATGAATTATACTATAATGGAGAGTTGGACAAGTCCATAAATTGCGTAGGATTCCTTGTAAACGAAGCCATCAAGAGATCTGTGCTTGAATGTAGTCCCATATCTAGCATAATCATCTCCATTCGTCTAAAAGCATCTCCCTATAACATCACAATTATCCAAGTCTATGCTCCAACTACCGATCATGATAATGACGAAATAGAGAAGTTGTACAAGAAAGGCTGGGGTATTATAAACATGGTGAGTAAAACAAAACATCCTCATCGTCCAAGGAGTTTGGAATTGAAAAGTTGGCAAAGATGCTTTAAAAGACTGGGAAGATCATTGTGGATTTTATTGCAATGAGCTTAGCAATGAAAAAGGGAGAGTTTGAAAGCTTGAGTTTGCAAGCTACAATAACTTGGTAGTAGCCAACTCACTAGGCCAACAAAAAGCTTCACGATACTGACATGGCACGCACCAAATGGAACCCATCAGAACCAGATCTACTATATACTGTTCCCAAACCGTTACCGATCTAGCATCAATAGAGAAAAAACAAAAACGTTCCTAAGTGCTCATGTTGAGAGTTATCACGACCTCGTTTTTATGAACAATCCTAGTGAGTATGATGAGAATTAACAAGCCAAAGAAGATCAGACTTATATTCAACAATTAACAACCCTGCAAGTCAATGATGGCCACAATTGGAGGAAAATTTGCTTCAGGTCCTTGGATCGTGACGTTAAAGTGATGACAGGCGCATTCAACACAGTCATTACAATAGCTGGCAATAACATCATTTGCATATATTGCCCAAAGACAAACCTTGGGTAACAGAATAGAGCCTGAATCTGTGTGATGCCTTGAGAGGCTTCAAAAACACCAGAGACACAACAAGGGCAATGTAGTACGGATAAATAAACAAGAATATAAGAAACAGACTTGAAGAAAGTGAAAGAAAAGTGGATCGGACAAATGTGCACTTAAGTAGAGAGCAGCCAGATAAAGAGTAACAGCAAAAATGCATTCATAATTATCACAGACCTCATCAGACAGAAGCAGCCCAGAGTCAGTACCACTCAAGACGAAAATGAAAAATTCCTCACAGAAGCAAGTGACATTGCAAAATGATGGACTAAGTATTGTAAAACAACCTCTACAACCATCCACCAACAGGAGGCCTAGAGGTGTCCAAAGTTCCAAACTCCACAAAATGATGATAATTTCCCCATTCTCAAAGAAGAGGTGGAGTCAGCAACAAGAACACTGAAGAATCGGAAGGCAGTTTGAGAAGACAACATCCGAGCTGAACTTATCAAGAATGTGGTGAATCAGTGATAGAGCTACTAAAATCTGTAACAAGATCTGCCAGACTGGCAAATGGCTAACACAGTGGACAGAGTGCTAAAGTTACAGAACTATCAGTTTCATCAGGGATACTAGTAAGGTGATTCTAAATATCATCTTAAACAGACTGAACCCACAAGCAGAAGATCGACTATCTGATAAACCTCAAGGTTATGTCGGGGATTGCTTTAAGACAACAGTTGGAGTATGTCAAGGCTGTCTCCTGTCACCCACGCTTTTCAACATCTACTCCGAGCGCAGTACTGGAAAACGATTATAAGATAGTCAGCATTGGAGGGCGTAAAATCACCAACCTGCACTTCGCAGACATCTTTGATGGTCAGGCAGGCAGAAAGACGAGTTTGCCACCTTAGTATGATTTGACATGGAGATAAGTGCTGAGAAGAAAAATCTGATGACAAATAGTGGCAAACAAAGTTTTCCTCCAAGATCAAAGTCAGATAACAGGAACTGGAGACAGTCTGTCTACATCATTACTGCATGGCAGTTTTCAGGGTGGGAGAAGGAGAGGTAGACGTAGAACAACTTCAACATCAACATCACACAATGGACCAGGAACAGTTTTGTGGAGATACAGGCATTGCCACATAATCGAGACAAGTGGAGGGAAATGGTCAGATATTCAGCAATACAGTGCCTCCACGACCACACTAGGTCAATATACTGATGATGATGAAACTTCGTAGAGATTCTACAGGTTAGGCTCTATACAAAGTCTGTATCACTGTGATTATTATTATTATTTCACTAATGTACAGATGTGTGATGCTGAGTAGTCATTGTGATGTTTCGTCACAGTCAATCTGTAGCCTTACAGACTTTTATGGTGTGTTCTTGTTTTCCTTCAAACGATTGTCTTATTTGACAATGTTAAAACATGCTTACCACCGGACATTTTTAGATCATCCTGACACAGAGACTATGGGAAATTAATGTCTCCTGAGATTTCATTGTACGATTCGAGATTATAGTATGATCGGGTTTTCTCAGCAAATGTCTTCCTGTATGACAAATACACAACGGTTTGATCGGGTCTTATTGATTTCCAAGCAGACTCAGACTTCCCCATTCCAAATGCAGAACATGATTTTACACCCCTGGCCTGAGTTGTGTGTTGGGGGTTCAGTATATAACACATCTGAAGTTTTATCAGGAAATCGGCCCGGATAATCAATCCGGCGATAATTTGATTTCGTTATATATTTCAAATACTCTTGCTTGTCATCGCTGATGATGTCATCGCTGATGGTGATCGGGATTGTTATTTTTTACTGGAAGCGCGGAAACATCCCACGCAATAACAATCAGAATACACTACAGCGTAACAATCCACACATGTCGGTTCTACTTAATGGTAAATTTCGTTATATCCGTGTCGTCGCTGACAAATATTAAAATAGCATCCTCGCTGCCTCGTTAACGAAATAATATTTTTACTCCCACCTGATATTCCAGTGATCTGGTCCGGTTGTCCTGTATCCGCGATGGAGATTTTAGTAATATAAGCCCTGGGAATATCACCAGAGATGAAATCTTGGGAAATATCATCTGTGATTTTCAAATACCGCGGTTGGATACAACATGGACAAGCCAGTAAATCAAATTTGTGAATTGATCTATGTTGATGAATCAGTTTTTTAATCTTCGAATGCACTTTTGCTGATGTCGTATTATTGAGTTTGATACTATGAAGACCATCCTGTATATCGATATTCCAGGCGGGATTGTCCTCCGCGGAATTCTTTATCAGCGACTTATGAGTTTCAAAATCAACCGGAGAAGACTTCACGAGGACGTGATACCCGCTCGTTGTTTCGGATACATAAATATCATCAGTGAAATTCGAAGAACTCCCGGTGAAATGATTGACGATTTCATCCACGGATGGTTTCTTTGAGTCAATATCAAATACGGGATTTCGAAGTCTCCACCGAGGAATAATTTCATTGACCGCTGATTGTCCTGTTAAGTCCATAATATCATCTTCGTTGAAAAAAATATAAAATCTCTTCAGATGTTGTTCACTGTGTGGGCGCCAACCACAGACTTCTTATCGGGGAAGTGTATTGCCTCGCTATATCTCCTATAATACTCCTGCAAGTAAGACAATCCTTGCCGGGCAGGATCGACCGCGCTATCATCTCGATTTTTTTCAAATATTTCCGAGACCATCTCCGGGCTGGTTTGATTCAATGTGAGTTCGATATAATCCTCCTCCTCCATTATACAATAACAAATGTCTTTGGTTATTTCAAGGGTCTTAAACACCCTGTGGGAAACATTCGTACGGGGAAATCAGTGGTCCTCATGCCGTCATGTCAAAACGGGGTTGTAAGACCGGTCCTCGTCCTTGTATCGGATGGGGTAAGGGTGTTCGAGGAAAATATCAAATTTGTATCGAATGCAGTGGAACAAGATATCAGGCGATGTTGGAGTATCACACCCGAAAGAAGAAAACAACTCCTATCAAAGTAGATTTTCTTAAGATGAAATTTGAAATATGAAACGCATTAAACAATGACAGAACACCTCTTATATGAAAGCGGAGAAATCTGTGATATTTCAACACTGGCAAGTAAAACAATTTGTAATAATCTAATACGAAAAAGGATTGCGGTGTTTCCAGATATTGAAACTGCTGATGCAATGTTAGTTTTTCAGACATCTAAATATATCAGAGGTTTTAAAACACGATATGGGGTAATTTGTATTGATCATAATAGACCAGCCGATAAATTGTATGACGATCTAGAAAAATATAAAGCAAACTTTTTTTGATGATTTAATAAATAATGAGATTGGCTGAGACAACCTAATATTGAGTTATAATAATCCAGTCAACATGTTAAAAACCGGAATAGAACAGTACTATCTAATAATTGATTACGAGGAGTTAAATTCATAGATGATTTTTGTCATTGAAATCCTTGAATCGGCCACCATGATCTCAATAACCTCAACGGGTTCTGAATTCAGTTTGAATTTCCCTAATTCGATTACAGTAAAGGAAATAGCACTATCAAACTTACGAATATACCACAGTTGGCCTAATATTAGATCAGTATCATTCGGTGGTCAACAACCGCATAATTGCCTGGTGTTTGCGACTAAGAATAAACCCGATGGTACTCCAGACCGGAAAGTTGTTTCGCTACCATCAGGGTCCTACTAAATTGAACAAACTAATAACGAGTTAAAGCGCAGAATAAAATCAACTAGCGGAAAAGAATCGAAAAATCGCTATAACAGTTCATGAACCAACACTATCATCCGCGATTGAGATAAACATATCCGGGTATGTCGTAGACATCTATCAGAGCTCAATCAGAACTGTGCTAGGATGGCCTGAAACCCTTCCTCGGACATCCTTACAAATATCACCAGAACCAAAAATTCTGATTTTAATTCTGATAAGAAATCATATCATGATGCAATTATATCATACGATACAAATTTTGGAGTTTTCTATTTCTTTAGAAGAACCAAGCTGTGGATGGTTTCAACCAATTCAAAGTAAGATTAATGAACACTTTATGAAAATAAAAAATGAATTTGAAAAATATAGAAATATATTGCAAGAAAAACTTTCCAAAGAATCCCTCGCCGGATGAGATCATCAAATACATTGAAAAATGTAATCAAATTATCGCTGACATGGAAGTATTAATTTATGGATTATTCAAACTGTCTTAAATTCTATTAATCTTAAATCAAGAACAGAATTTGCAAAACCATATAATATACGCGTAGAGAATATTTTGACATTTAAACTTCCCTGGTATAATGTAGACCAAGTAAAAAAATCAAAAAATGATCTCGTCGATGAATACTTTCCACAAATACTCCAAATACTCGCCGTATGAAAAAAATAACACAGCCACAAAAACCATCCTCAAACATAATAATGACCCAGACGATGGTGGTAGGTATATTGCTCCTAAAAATGGGAATATATCCTCGGTGATTGCAGTGAATTTAATATGGGATGTCATCGAATGAAGTTACCAAATAAATCTCGAAACATCAAATCATGCCCAGCAGGGATATATTTTATATTCATTTGCACCAACAGCTCCTCCAGGGTTTCTAATCATCGAGGATCAAACTAATCCAATGTATATGCGATGTCATAATGATTCATTAACGAGAATTAATTGCAAACTCACTGACCAGTCAAATAATTTGATTGATTTACTGGGAGAGATTTTATAAATTAGTCTGTTTGTAAAATCTTTAGACTTTTGATTCGTATATTACTTCCCATCTTATAGTTGCTACCGTTATTGGGAATTTTAATGTCTAGATCATTCACATTTTGTATTGTAGCACCAGTAATCTTGACTGGAAAAGCCCATTTGTTTATCTTGCTACGTCTTAGTTCTGTCAGAGCATTTTCACGCATCGCATTTGTAACATGCTCTATTACTCGTTCGGCTGTACAATTCATCTTTGACAGTTTCATAGGTTTTAGATTCGCAACACATGGCTTTTAAATTTTCGGATACATTCCATAAAAAACCGCGGTCACAAGATATAATCGCTCGTAATAAGGTTTGTCAAATTCCGGTCAATATTCATGGCTTGGAACTTTGACTGATAATGACGTTTTTTATGTTTGACGACAGGGTCATATTTATCATGAATAATCAAAATTCATCTTTCTGCTAGTATACAAAAATTCACTCTAATAAAAGAAAGACTTTCTATGTTTGAGATGCGCTATTATGCTTGCCGATCGTTTATATCTCAAAGGTAGCATCAACACCAACACTGATTCGAAATGTATACCAGGAAAGAGATACGCCATATTTCTTGAATTCGTTCTTAGCATCATACATTTTATTAATTACACTTTTTTCTTCGCAAGAACTTTTTTTGGTGCATCTACAGAGATTATATTGAGATTAAATATATAGGTTTCCGAGGGTTTGGTTTTAGATTATCTCTCGAATTCCTCCATATTATAATTAAAACCAGTATTTAAATAAAGATATTTTACATAATGAACCACTGTGAATATCTTATAACAGGATCCGTAATCCCTTGTAACAAATCCTGCAGAAACGACATTTTGCGGTTATCATTCACAGAGTGTGCGACGAGGAAACGTAGGTCAGAAACATTGTATAAGATGCGCTTTTGGAGTATGAGAATAAATACAGTTGTGCCACCAATGTGGCGGGGTAAACGATAGATAGAGCTTAAACGGTACTATCGTGAATAAAATATTGACCCTGACGAAGTCGGGGATAAAGTTATATGAAATTTAGAGGAGTATTTAAATACATTCTTAACAAATAATAATTAAAACAAATAATGTGGTTTAAACGAGTAATATATATATATATATATATATATATATATATATATATATATATATATATATATATATATATATATATAATATAAATGAACCAATAATTTCAACCGCATCTCATGATCAAGAAATACGAAGCATGTCGTGTTGGTGTATTCAGAAGCTGCCGGTTGATAAAACCATTAGGTACTGTCAATCATCATCATCATCATCATCATCATCATCATCATCATCATCATCATCATCAGTCTCTTGACCTACCGTAGTCGTTGACGCACTGTGCTGCGGAACATCTTACCAGGTCTCTCCACTTGTCTCGATCATGTGCCAAGGCCTGTGTCTCCGCAAAATCTTTCCTAATCTATTATGTGATCTTGTCACTCTACTATGTTTCTCTGTCTACCTCTCTTCTTACAATGCCACATTGTAAACTGCCCTGCAGTACTGTTGTGGATAAACTGTTGACTCTAGTGAGATGGCCATACCATTTCAGCTTTCTCTTTTTGACAGTGGTGATGAGGTCTTCATAGTGGCCTACTATGTGCCTAATAGTGTTACGCACTTCTTCATTTGTGATGTGGTCCGTATAAGAGATGCCAAGGATGGTTATGTAGCATCTCATTTCAAGTGCCTGGATTCTTAGTTGTAATTCTGCTGTCAGGGTCCAGGCCTCACAGGAATACAGAAAGATTGAGATGACTAGTGATCTCAACAATCTGATTTTAGTTTTCAGAGAGATATTCTTGTCTCTCCAATTTGGTCTTAGCTTCGACATAGCTGCCGTTGTTTGAGATGCTCATGAAACAATGTCTGCTTCGGTGATTATGGAACCAAAATATTTGAATTGGCCCATTGTTTCAAGTTCCTGTCCTCTAACTTTAATTTTGGTTGAGAATTATTCGCCACTATTTGTCATCAGCATTGTCTTCTCGGTATTTATCTCCATATCAGATCTTGAAGATGTTTCATCCAGGTTCTTCACTAAGGTGGCAAGCTCATCTTCACTGTCTGCCAAACCATCAATGTCGTCTGCAAAGCGTAGCTTGGTGACGTTGCGCCGTTCAATGCTGACTGTCCCACAGTGGTTTTTCATGGCTTCACTCATGATACGCTCTATGTAGATGCCAGGAAAGATCCTTTAAGTACTCCAACTGTTGTCTTGAACCAGTCCGCCACGGAACCTTGGGCAATTACTGCCATGTTAGGTGCTTGATGGTGCTTGTCAACTTTTGACCCATGTTGTACATTTTCACTTTGGCCCACAATGCCTTATGCCATACTCTGTCAGACGACTTCTTCAAATATATGAACACATGATAGATGTCTTGTTGATGCTGTAAGTACTTTCCACACAGAACCAATAGATTGAATATTTGTTATGTTGTTCTTCTTCCAATCTGGAACCCTGCCTGTTCTTCACCTATTATCGCTTATATTTGTGGATTCAGTCTGTTAAAGATGATCTTCACCATCACATTACTAGCATGGCTGATCAAAATGATTGTTCTTTAACTTTGGCACAGTTGAAAATTGCATTTTTAGGAAGTGTTATAATCAATGACTCAGTCCAATGTGTTGGCCATTCGCCTGTCTGCCAGATCATGTTGCAGAATTTTCTTAGTAGCTCTATCACTGATTCCCCGCCATTCTGGATAAGTTTAGCTGAGACGTTGTCTACTCCAGCTGCCTTTAAATTCTACCTTGCTCTTATTGCTGACTCAACCGCTTCTTTGAGAATGTAGAAATCATCATCATTTGTGGAGTTTGGAACTTCAAGCACCTCTGGGTCGCTTGTTGACGGATGGAAGTAGTGTTCTTTACTCAGTCCATATTACTGCATTGACACTTGCTTCAGTGAGGAAATTTCCATTTTCATCTCGAATGGTACTGAGTCTTTGTATCTTCTGTCTGGTGAGATCGTTTACACTTTGGAATGCCTTTGCTGTTATCCTTTATCTGACTGCTCTCTATTTCTGTGCACTTTTATCCACTCCAATCTTCATTTCCGTTTTTCAAGTTTTTTCTTCTGATATTCTTGTTTATTTAGCGGTACTCTACTGCCCCTGTTGTGTGTCTGATGTTTTTGAGGTCACTTCAGGCATCACACAGATTCAGAATTCCTTTTGCAACTCAGGCTGTTTTCTTTGGGCGATGGAGGCCAATGATATCCTTGGCAGCTGTTGTCATTACTGTGTTGAAAGTGTCTGTCATCACTTTTACATCAACATCCATCGCAAGAAGTGGAGCAAATTTGCATCCAATTGTGGATTGGAATGAGTTGCAGATGTTAGGGTCCTTCAGTTGTTCAAGGTTGAATTTAAGCCTGATTTTCTAAGGCTTGTTAATTTTCGTCAGCCTCACTCAGAAGTTTAAAATGACAAGGTCGTGATAACTCCCAACATCAGCACCTGCGAACGTTCTTGTCTTTGCTCTATTGATGCCAGTTAGGTGACGATTTTGAACCGGTATGTAGTCGATCTGGTTATGATGGGTTCCATTTGGTGCATGTCATGTCCAGCATCGTAAAGCTTTATGTTGGCCCAAGGTGTTAGCTAGTACCAAGTTCTTGTAGCTTGCGAACTCGAGCAGCTGTCACCCTCCTTCATTAGTAAGATCATTGGAAGAAGATCCACGATGATCATCCCAGTCTTTTAGTGCATCTTTGCTAACTTTGGCATTCCAATCTCCTTGGATGATGTCTGTTTTACTTTCCATCTTTATTATACCCTGGAGTTTGTTGTAAAACTCCTCTATTTCTTAATCAACATCATCAGTAGTTGGATCATAGACTTGGATAATTGTGATATTAAAGGGTGACGCTATCACACGAATATGATGATTCTGCTAGATATTGTTTACATGGAAGCCTAATCCATTTATGGACTTATCCAACTCTCCACTTTAGTATAATATATGCCCATATTCATGCATATGCATGTACAGTGAGCTTTGTCTACTGTAACCACTTTGTTGTTTGTGAATTGTTTGTAATTATTTGTCCTATCTTAATTTCGTTTGCGGCTTTCTTTCTCATAGTTTGAGTTTAGTATTTCAGCCTGTTTCCTATTTAGATTTCAGCTCAAGCGGCTTCTAGCAAGGACACCTTTTTTAGTGACATTGAATCCATGTTGTTTGGTTTAATTTTGGGGTCATGATTTCATTTCCTGGTCAATTTTGAATGAATGAATACTCGATATTTTGTGAGCTATTAAATTGAGTATTTAAGTATAAAATGCTTATCTAGAGGTAACGGTTATCATAATTTGCTCAAATTGTCTTGATGTGAACTAGATAATTTTAGGGATGTTATTATAGATAGTTGATTTGCTTGAATTATTAATACACGATTGCAGGCTTCGATTCAGAGGTTGTATGGAAAAAAACGTGTTTCAAAGGCAACCCAATAGTTTGCTAATGTGATTGCTAGTCTTGTAAAGTACAATAATTGGCAAGTTACGTTTTAAGTAAAGAGCGGTAATAGTTATAAAAAAGTGGCAGATCTAAGAAAAATGTTATTACAGTTTTAATTCACGAAGGTTTAACAATGGTATCTGATTTCCTTAAATGTTGATAGATGAAGGCTTTCACCGAGGCGGGCTGATGAAGGGAAGCGTAGATTTAATCTGCTGGTGATAGCTGGATGAATACCTGGCTGGATAAGCAGGCTGTACTGAAGTGAGGCTAGGCGGATCCGAAAATAGGAAACAGGTTACAGTTACACGTGGTTGAGGTCCCGAGCTGTCCTAACGTCTTATCTTCGTGATAGTCAGGCTGTGTTTGGTCTAAGTAACGTTTATAAATTGTTGTTTGATAAATATTGATAGACACACATATAAAGATGATGTATTATATGTGTTTCATGAAAATTTTGGTCATGTTAGATATTTGGAACTAAATATGTGTTTGTAATACATACATACATACATACATACATACATACATACATACATACATACATACATACATACATACATACATACAGACAGACAGACAGACAGACAGACAGACAGACAGACAGACATACAGACAGACAGACATACAGACAGACAGAGACAGACAGATAGACAGACATACAGACAGACAGACAGACAGACGGACAGACAGACAGACAGACAGACAGACATACATACATAGCAGCAGAGGAGGCGAATCCTACAACGTTTTCAAGCAAAATTAAGGCTTCCTTGGCTGAGTACCCTTAGGGGGGAAGGGTATATACCAGTCATAAAGACGTATTATGTGGTATGGAGAGTGATCAGGACATACAAAATCGAGAGAAAAAATTTAAAAAAAAAAATAAATAATGTCTCCATTTGCCAAATGGGGACTTAGTGATTTTGTCCTTGCAAGGGTCTCCGTTGGGTTAAAAAACTCACCCGTTGATTATCAGTCCGGTTCGAGGGTCTAATGATTTCAACCGAATATTTGATCAAGTCCGATACGATATCGTGTCCGAGGGTCTGCTAAATTTATTGTGACAAATCCATGTGGGTTTGATTGAGCAACACTAAAGAAATTTCTAAATCGATTATGATCCATATCATCGCAACACCAAGTTTGCCAAATATTTCTAAGAGTATGAGTATCAACTCCGTTAAATACACACTATAAATTGCAGTTATCTCTGATCTATTTTGGAATCTGTGTGTATCGTTGAGTGACATATATCACGTCCGTGCTTTTATGCCTGCCTCAGGAAAATATTCTAGCAGGATTTTTTGTTTAATTAACATCACATCGTCGTATACAACTAAATTGTTGATACTTCCATCGAGGTCTTCTACTGATGGTACCTCGTCAATATCTGTAATAAATTCAATAATACCCTCGCCGTCAATTTCTGATGCATTCTCGTTAAAATCCTTTAACACTTCATAGCATCGTTGATCATGTACGCTAGGGGCAATTAAATACAACTTATCCCACTTCATCCATCTCATTATTAAATTGAGTAACAATTTCGTCTTGCCGGATCCAGATGGCCCGATTATAATCGCGCGGATAGAGTTTGGAAGCGCTGCGTGATGCTTAACTGGTTCTCTTGTTTTAGTCGCTGAAAAATAAATTATACTCATATCTCTATACATAATTATGGATCTATATTGTGTGACGTGTAAAACGCGTACTGGCACAGATGACTTGACGACGATTACAACTAAAAATAATCGATCAGCGCTTTCTGGTAAATGCGTACAATGTAGTACAAAAAAATTTAGATTTGTGTCTATGAGATCTGCAGGAAATGCTATCATTTCTGATGATTTAAAACAAAACGAGGAGGTGATATCGCAGCCAAGTTAGCAAAACTCCCTGGAACACCGTGGGCAAAGTATCCAGGAGAAAAGCATCTTCCGGGATATAGCTACTGTGGCCCCGGAACACGATTAGATATCAGACTTGATGATCAAAACCAACCTCGACGTGGTGAAGAACCAATAAACGCTATTGATAGGGCGTGTCATGCTCATGATGTTGCTTTTAAAAGCAGCAATTTGCAACACAGGCATCTCGCAGATGTGAAATTAATTCATGCGCTGAATTCTATCACTGATAAATCCTTCAAAGAAAAATTAGCTTCATGATTAATAAAATCGGCTGTGAAAAGCAAATTGATGTTAGGTGCTGGTAATTAATAACAACATGGAATCTATTTACTATTCTCCAAAAGGATACTGGCGGGGTAAAGCAGCAATCAATAAACTCGCTAGCGCTGCAAAAGTGAAAAAGGCCACTGCGGCTAATTGGTTATCCAAACAGGCACTATGGCAAATTTATCTACCACCGCCTAAACAAATTAATTACTCGCATTTTAATGTGACCAGACCCAATGAAGTTCATCAGGCTGATATATTATTTTTGCCACATGACCACGGTTACAAATACGCTCTAACCATAATTGATATTGCAAGTCGATACAAAGAAGCAGAACCGTTAAAAACATAATCGGCCACTGAAGTGGCTTCCGCATTTGAAAGGATTTATCGAAAGGGTCCTCTGCGTTGGCCAAATCTATTACAAGTTGATCCTGGCAAGGAATTTCAGGGTGCAGTGTTATCTACAATGAAGTATCACAATGTCGTTATCAGACGAGGACACACTGCGCTACATCGTGATCAGGCAATTGTAGAACGGTTTAATAAAACCCTTGCTGAGCGGTTATTTGGATATCAATACGCAAAAGAATTCATCCAAGAAAAAAGATCCCGTGAATGGGTTAAAAGATTACCAGCTGTGATTACTGCACTGAATAACGAGATTACTAGAACAATTAATTGGAAACCTATCAACGCGATTAAAAAGAAGTCTATAGCTGAAAAATCACAAAAAGATTTAAAAGAACCAATTCTTGGTAGTAATATCACTGTTAGGTACTTATACGAACCAGGAGAGCTAGAAGGGGGCAGAAAAAGGGCTACTGATCCTATTTGGAGTGTTACTGCACAAAAGATATCCGGCATAACATGATCTACGGGTAGACCTACAATCTATAAATTGGATTCAACTGCCCCTCAACAGGGATTTACTAGACAACAATTACAAGTAATACCCGAGGATATTCAATTACCACCGCATGGTCTTAACTAGCGCCGTTGCATCTATTGCACTCAAGACAAGTCAACATCACATTGTTTCTGACATGACCGAGACTGTTATTTTTTCTGTCTACGGTAAATTAGGCGAGGATCTTTATCCGAATACTGCCAACGCATTATACAATTGCAACTTGCGCAGTGATTATTCTGTTGTTTCTTCAAAGTGATTATTAATCCAGCATCAATGTCAAATTCTCGTTGTTTTTTTTTGTCATGTTGTTTGTAACCGGAGAGTTTTTTATCAATAATTTTAACATCAATATCATCCATTGTTGTGTCATTATCATCGCCTAACTCTGTCAGGACAATTCTTCGAAGTTGATTTATTTTTCGTACTCTGGATACTGCTTTACAGACTAAATTTGACCATTCGATGCGATTATCTACCATCCAAACAATTGTATCCGATATAGTTAATCCCTGTTAAGAATGTATTGTTGCTGCGTATCCTAGCGTCCACGGGGATTTATTAGCACGCAATGCATCTTCAACGACGCTGATATCAACCAGCACAATATCATTTAATACGAGAATTTGTTTGTCGCGCTGTCCTGGAATATCAACTTCTATATTCTGCTTTCGTGTATCCGATGGCCAATAACATAACGGTACTGGAAGTAATGCAAATTTTTCTCTATGCAATTCAAATAATTTCATCTGAAGTGTGTCTCTGACTATTTTTCTTCTTGCAATTATCAAATCATTTGGTCTCCACATTTCTCAGAAATCTTTTAATGGAGTTTCCGAAATTATTTCACGCGTTATTTCACATTGTAATCTAATTAGCGCTTTTAATTCTCGTAATTTTTCATCAAGTGATCTGTAATCAGTGTTAATTTCTTCATAATAGTCTACAAAACCCTTTAGCCATTCATGTGGGGATGCACCGACAAATGATGGTGGATGGCCGTAATCAACTCACATGACAATTTTTGTATTTTTCAATATTAATCACTCAAGAAATATTTTTAATTCATCTTCTGACACTTTGTCTATTTCATCCCAAATGATAATTTCAGGAATAAATTTCTCTCCCATACGCTCAGGAGTCCATTTATCTCCCTTCCATCGAAAGAAACTGTGATAAGTACAGGCATTTACCCTTCTCTGTATCATTTCTCTTGCAGGTCTGTGTGTTGGTGTTAGTACAATCATGTTGGACTTCCCACGGAATAACTCAATTGCACGAGTTGTTTTTCCTGACCCACCACAACCGTTTAAATAAACTGTTTTATATCTACAGATTGGATCAGATACCGGTGGTGCATTAGAAAATTATGATTGAATCTCTTTGAGATTCCGATAATTATTTTCAATTGTAACATCTGCTGATTGAATATAATCATGAAGCATTTCTCGCTTAATTCTCCATGACCCCCAATTATTGTCTCCCCCTCACTTTGTGAGGCGCTTGTCAAGGAATTTATGAATTCAGCCATTTTGCTATTTATGTAAAATGAATCAGTGGCAACTCTAACTGCGGTGTTAGGATAGTTATTGATCATCGAAAACAGATTAATAGAAGCATAACCGAGCATAGAAGTTCTCAAATGTGTGTACTGCGGATTGGGTCCATCGTTGTAGGTAACAATTGTACCCAATTTGGTTCCATCGGACAGAAAAGCGTCTTTACGATTGACAAATATCCCCTTATTCGTTAAATCCGCGATTACAAAATCGTATTCAGCATTGTCTATAATACACCGTGAAGAATATCTTGTATTGTCATATTTGCCACCCTGAGTAAATTTACCGATTATTCTTCGTCCAAGATCTTTTGCTTCGTTGTTTCTGATTTCAAATAACTGTTTGAACCAATCCATGATTTGTTGTTCATTAAAATCAGGAAACAGTTTTCGCTGTTCGCTAATTATTTTTTCTAGATCAGGTTGTGGTAACCAGACTGATTTCTGTGCTCGATAGGATATAATCGTTTCACTGACAATTAATGATTTTAACATCCCACAATCAATCATATATCTCAATAGCACTATTGGCATCCATTGTTTTTCAGACATGTGTTTACCAATCCAAAGATAACTAGACGGATGAAGTCCTTCAGACAATTCAAATGATACTACACAAGCGAATCCGGTTAAATCAAAATCAGGCAGTGGTCCATTAATCGCAACACGGGCCATTTCGTGTGTGGGGTGTCCAAATCGTTTGAAATATCTAGCACACTCTCCATACCCGAGAAAACTCCCTGGATAACACGCAATCATATCAACGGAAGTAACGGTTTCAGTGTCGTATTTTGTATTCCATAACCCTCCATGGCTGTATTCAAGACAGCTCAATCTGACATCTGATAAAAACTCACTTCTCTTTGGTTTCCACGCGTTTTTCTTCCTAGCAAAATGTGCTGCAACAGAGGGAAGTGTAAAACAATTTGTTAATAATTGATCGTTGGCTTCCTCCCCAGAAAACTCACTAGCTAGTTGTTTCATTTGATTATGCAGCTCTTCAGTACGGTACAATTCTCCGTTGGGTCTTACAAACTGATCAAATCTACATTCATCGTCTGAAGCACTATGAAATAGCCACATTGACACAGGGTCTACTTTACTCAAATTGTAAATAGCATCAAATAATTTCTGCTCGGTAAAACACTTTTCAGGTCCCAACCCTGCTGAGGAAATATATTTTACGGTTCGATCCAGTGGGAATATTGTTACTGCAGATGACCACGCGTGTTCGTTATGATCAATAATTTCAATTGGAGCTCCATTTTTATTATATTTAGATTCGTATAATACTTCACCGGTGATTGTTCTTACCGATATTGGAAATCTCAATGGTGTTTCTAATTTGGTTATATCCTGAATTGTTGCTCCATTCTCTTTTACCGTTAATTCCCATTCGGTTATTTTTTTTCGTCTTAGATCAGTTAGTTTATTTCCCCGGGACGCATTTGTGAAGTGTTCCATTATTCGTTCTGCTACACAATTGAGCCTTGTCGAATATTTCATTGGTGCTAGTTTTGAAATATCAGGTTTTTCATTGAGCGGATATATCCCGTAAACAACTGCTGTTACAGGATAAGATCTTTCGTAGTAGGGTTTGTCGATTCCAGTCAAAATTCCTGGTTTGGAATCTTGATTCACAGTAACAGATTTTTTGTCCCTGAGAATGGATTCAAATTTATCCCTAATAATCCATTTTCCATCATCACGGATAAGGAATTTTATTCGAAAAAAATTTTGTTTCTTTCCCAAGACGTGAAATTATCACTGCTGCTTTTTCATCATTCATGGTAGCGTCAACAACACCATCAATTCGAAATGTTGACCAACAATAAGATGCTCCATCACACTTGAGTTCATTAAAACAGTCTCTGATTTTACTAATCATTGCTCTATCAAGAATTTTATTCTTTGGTGTATCAGAAACTATATCAAGATTGAATTGAGCATTTTTCCATGGCGTTATTGCCGATAATCTCTTGTTACGTTTTTGGGGTCTATCGAGATTAAATCTAGGATTGATTTCCAATAATCTCTTAAACTCCTTTATGTTACCGTCTATTAAACGTTTTTTTTGGTTTATCGAGATTAAATCAAGGATTAATTTTCAATAATCTCTTAAACTCCTTCATGTTTCCGTCTATTAAACTTTTTTTGGTTTATCGAGATTAAATCTAGGATTAATTTTCAATAATCTCTTAAACTCCTTCATGTTTCCGTCTCTTGGACGTTTGAGATTAATTTTCAATAATCTCTTGTTACGTTTCTTTGGTCTATCGCGATTAAATCTAGGATTGATTTTCAATAATCTCTTAAATTCTTTCATATTTCTGTCTATTTGACCTTTTTTATTGTCTATCGAGATTAAATTTAGGATTAATTTTCAATAATCTCTTAAACTCCTTATCAGGATTGAATTGAGCATTTTTTCAAGGCTTAATTTTCGATAATCTCTCCAACTTCTTCATACTATAATTAAAACAAACATTTAAATGAAAGATTTTTATATAATGAATCACTGCAAATGGCTTATGATTGGATCGACGACACCGTGTAACAAATCATGCAGAAATGAATTCTGTGGGTATCATATGCCAAGTTTTCGACGTGGAAGCCTTGGTCCGTTACCCTGCATACGATGTGGGGTTGGGGTCAGAGGGAAATCGCAATTGTGTCTGAATTGTGGGGGCAAACGATACAGGGAATTGAAGCGTTATTATGACAATAGAGTTAAAAACTCCATCAAAAATGGAAAATCATATGAATTTTCAATCAAAAATTCTGACCCTGACCTTGACTCTGTCCCTGACAAAGTCAGCGACAAATCATAAGAACTCCTCAAGACTACATCGAAAGATTCTCCAAAGATGTAATCATTAGACCAAACAATGAATTAGACAAATAGTATTAGTATACGAATGAACCAAGAATTCAGACTACATCCCCTGATTACAAATTATGAAGCATCTAGTGATGGTATCGTAAGAAACCGTAGACTGAAGAAACCAGTTGGTGCTGACAATGGTATGGGGTATTTGATGTTTACTGTTGGGGGAAAGAAGAAATATTACTGTCATCGTTTCGTGTATGAATGTTTCCAGGGATTGATCAATGATGGTTTTGTTATCGATCATAAAGATTCCAATCCAAAGAATAATTCTTTATCAAATCTGCAAGCTATCACACAAAGTGAGAATACCAAACGAGGAAAGACTGGGAAATACTCGAAAAAAGAGGAAACAGTAAAATCTTTGAATGCAACAACTAACGAAGAAAAAATATTTTCATCTATGAATGAAGCCGGTAAATTTTTCGATATTTGTTCATCTTCTGTTTAATTCGTTGCAGAAGGAATAACCAAGACGGCGATTTCAAAAAAGACCAGACAGAAAATTAAATTTGGTTATGTATGATGCGTCATAATTTTCAATTAGAGATATGTCATTGTTATAGAATAATGAATTCTGAAAAAATGAATAGCATTATTGATGAAATCTTAAAACTGATAAGTCAGGATATCAAACTATCAGATGGTTTAAATCCTATTCAAATCATGTCGGATTTTCAGGATATATAATACAGAGCTAACAATAACAAGTGTATGCTACCCAAGAAATATGCACTCAACAAAAAAATTCAGAATTCTATTCGGGTCTCTCTTTCATTTTCCAGTGAAGTAAGTGTGTTTGTCCCGTTATATACTATCGTAGAGGGAATACGAACAGAATTGGGTAGCGAATACGAATTGAAAAAAAGAAGTTAATTCTAAAATTAGAAACCTACGAGCGTTTATTCAAGAAAATGAACGATCTTGATTGTGACCGACCCTCAGAGAGATTTTGTCGTTTTTTGATTGTGACCGACTCTCAGAGAGATTTTCATGTTTTTAGCATTTTTTGATTGAAATGTCAAAATCAGTGAATAAAAAATATTTCACACACACTGAATAAAAAATATTTCACACACACTGAATAAAAAATATTTCACACACAGTGAATAAAAAATCGATAGGCCGTTAATGGATGGTTTAGTCGATATGATGATTCCGATTGATCAAAAATAGAATGAAGGAAGTGTCAGCATTATAATTTTATATACAATTTGGACACTTCCTTCATCGATGATAGGGCTGTTAAAACAACAAAATAACGCTTCCATGATCGTGTTAAAAATCATATGACATGTTTGACATGTAACAAAAAGTGGGGAAAGTGTCAGTATTAATATTTTATATACAATTTGGACACTTTCCCCATCATTGATAACGCCGTTAAAACGCTTCCATGATCGTGTTAAAAATCATCGGACGTGTCGAAGTGTTCTCGTCTTTTAGGTCAGGTTCGGAAAAACTGTTTTACAATTGAAACATTGTTTACGATTTCAAATAATGGTCAATGAAGCATTAACGACCCGATTGGCTCGTGAACGACTAAATGCAATCAAGAGATTTATACCAATTCGAGATTCTGTAAGGAATAAACTGCAACAACGACAGAGTTTACAAACTGATTTTGCTTTGGGATCAGAAGAATTGTTTAAACCAGTAACCACAGCAACGAAAGGAGTACAGCGTGCTATACTGGGAGATGTTCCCGAGACGGGGAAATTTGTTATCGGTGAACTTGAAAAAATAGCAGCGAAAACTGAACAAACAAAACAGGCTGTACAAAAGACAGAATAAAAAAGAACAGTAGATGATTTACGCGTAAGATTTAACGAGGAAGGGTTAGCAGCAATCGATAAGACTGATCCAACAGAAATTCCTGCGCTTGTTGTTACGACTTATGAAAACAGAAAAAAAATGTTGAAACCAGAACATCATAAGTTTGTTAAGAATTTAACTCATTGGGCTGATATATTCTACAAAATCAAAACTAAAACAAGTCAAATTAAGACAGATAGTGCATCCTATATTGAATATATCAAGATGGTGGGTATAGTGTATAATCAATACGAAGAGTTAAAACAACAACAAAAACCGCAAAAGCGACAGCAACCTGCAAAGAAAATATCTTTTTCACCTAAAAAACAACAACTACCACCTAATGATGATGATGATGTTCTTGATTATTTACAAGAAACGGATACAGAAAAACGGTATGAATCAGCTGGCTATAGCGGGAAGGGATTGCAAGATTCCAGTGAAAATCCAAGGATTTCAATGTCCTGATAGTGTTCTCAGTGATATATCACGATTAGAAGTTCTTGTAGGAGGGTTCCGAGCTGGAAATAACTCTCCAGAAATAATTAATGAAGCAGCTGATATCTGCAGGCGGTTATTTCAAGGCGGTATCATGGATATCAGCACATATCGAGATTTCATTGGCGAGTTAGTGGAGGATTATCACAATGACTGAACTCACAATTGACAAATTGTTTTACAATTGAAAAATGGTTTCTGATTTCAAATAATGATCATATACTACAATCATGATAAACCAACCCCCGTCTATGTAGTTAAGTCACGGTTTCCAGTTTATAGAGCATACTATGGTGATGGTTTACGTAATACCATTGCTGGGTTATTTGCAAGAATGGCTCCAAAAGTGATGCCGTTAGCTAAACAATTATCGATGAAAGCTATTGATTTTATTCGTGATAAGGGTATCAGTGCTGTTGGAGATCTTGCCGGGAAAGCGTTTTCAACCGCGAAGAATAAAATAACATCATTAGTGAAATCACGAAGTGATTTTCGGAGAAAGAAACCGTTACCGTCCACAGCGGAAATGCCTGCGAGTGTTAGTAAAATTATAAATAACGCAGTAGATGAAAAACTAGCATCGTTGATAACTCCCGACCAAAGCAATATTGCAAATATGATAGCAGGAAGTGGCTTTAAAAAACCACGTCGATGAAAATCTTTTACGATTTCACGATTTAGACTCTGATAAATAGAATAAAATGTTCAAAAAGTCATCTGATCCAGCGTTTGATATAGACGCCCCAGTTGGCAAGGATGATTCTGTACGCGATTATCAGTATTACGCCTATCATGCAATAGACTCAAATAGTCGATCAAGAATTGAACTTCAAGTCCATGATACCAGTAAGTATTTTCTACCCGCTGAAGCGTTTATCGAAGTAGAAGGTGAACTTGTAACAGCTGCTGATACTCCTGCTGTACCAGCACCGTATCCAGATGGTACTCAAGTCGGGTTTGTCAATGATGGTATCATGGCGCTATTTGAGAGTGCTAGATATCTCATCGATGGAAAAGAAATCGAGTCGATAGATCGCAATGTTGATCTGGCTACAACAATAATCGGGCTAGCAAGATATTCTGATGATTATACAAGATCGGCTGGCCCGTCTATGATGTTTGCAAAAGATATTATTAATCACGCTGATCACATTAATCATACTAGGGTAAAAGCATCACGAGATACCGCAGCTGATCCAGCACCAGCAGGATATACTAGACCGGCTGGTAACTTTGATGTCGTAGATATTAATCGCAATTTCAATCTAGGGTTTGCAACACGAGTAGCAATGTTGGAAGGGTGGCGTAAATCATTTTCTTGCGCGATTCCACTGCATCACATATTTGGATTCTGTAGAAACGTCCGAAAAGTTATCTACGGAGCGAAGCATACAGTAGCGCTGGTACGAAAGGGTGATGATAATGACGCAATTTGGAGGATTCCAGCAGACAATGCAAATCCTAATGCTGATGCCGGTAAAGTTATTTTAACAAAACTATCATTGTGGATGCCAGTGTTGACTCCATCAATCACCGCAGAAAGACGATTACTATCATTTATGGACCAAGGAGGAAACTCGTTGTTGAGTTGGTTATCAGTGACCACGGATGTTAAACAATCAAGTCTGAACGGGTTATTCACGTGGAATCTAGCATCAAAACAAGGTGTTGCTGCGCCACGTCATATATTTACTGCGTTACAGGATAACACGCGAGTTGGCGATCAACAACGCAGCCATATGATATTTGATCAATTAGGTGTTAAAGACGTCTCACTGAGAATAAACGGCCAGCAGGAACCATCCGAAGATGTACAACTTAATTACACAGAAAATCATATTGCTCGCGTGTATCATCGATTGTTGTCGTTTATGGCACGTGATCAAAATGTTGATACTGGTCTACAAATATCACAATTGGATTTTAAGAGTTTATATCCGATCTATTACTTTTCGCTGGAATATCTTGATTTAACAAGACAGTCCGTCGTTGATATACACTTTAGAGCTAATGTGACTGGTGCTATTGCTAATTATAGAGCAGTTGCTGTCATTCTCAGTGATAAATCAATGCTACTCGAAGGTGTTGGAGGAAGAATGAGAGTGGTAGATGCGCCAGTGGAAAATCCATGATTGAAAATCCTTCGTATTTTTCCAAAAACATGTAATTGAAATCCTCGATTTAGAATTAATCTATTATGTATAATGTCGTATAGTCATATCAATGTGTCTTTGACACCTGGTCAATTAAAATAATTGCAATCCAAATCAGCTAAGCAATGTGGAACCACAATAACGCTGAAACCTAACCAAACGAATGGTGGGGCAAATAAATTATCGCTGACAACTCGTCAAGTGAAACATTTCAATGATGCACTTGTAGCAAAAAAAGGCGTCCAGATTACTATTTCTGCGGCTGCTATCAAAAATATGATTAAAACAGGCAGTATATTCACGTTGTTAGCTGCGATTCTAGCGTTGGTTGCAGCAGCAGCCCCAGCGGTAGCTAAAGCGGCAGCGTTAGGAGCTGTTGGTACCGCGGCAGGAATGGCACTAAAAAAGGCAACTGGCAGGGTTATAAAAAAAGGGGAAAGGGTCGAAGACTACCAGGAACGTCGTATTCGTGTTACAGCGGGAGATCCGTTCACGGATCAGGTCTAAGACTAGGACCGGTTTATTAACCCAGAAATCTTCGATTGGAAATCCTTCGGATTTCACGCCAATGTCCAATTTTGATTTAATTGATGCTGCTAAAAATCTCGCGATTAAAAACAGAGGTGTCTTTATCAAAGATCAATTACCAGCACAACCTAATCACGTTGAAACCGGTATCATTAATCTCGATAACAGCACCGGACCTGGAACCCACTGGGTTGCATACGCGATTGATCCACGTGGGATTGTCTATTTTGATTCATATGGATTAGCCCCGAAGAAGGAATTCATGCGTTATATAAAAACTTTTCCAATGAAAACTTGGTATTCTACGCTACCAACACAACAAATGAAGATCCACCAATATGCGGCAGCGAAGTATTAAATATCCTTGACGCTATTTCTAACTCTTTGGGTAACCCAAGGGGAAACCCACCACATGTTGTCGTAAATGAAATCGCTGGCAACGACGAAGTCGTCAACAAAGATTTTAGAAAGAGAGTTTTACAATAACATGATTGATATTTGGGGACGACTTCTGAAACCCAAACCCGATGGCACTGCAACCCTTGATTCTATCAAGGATATAAAAAAAATAATCGAAGATGAAATAGCTGAGACGTTTAATTTAGCAAGTGTTGATCCAAATGAAATAGTTGTATTTCAAGATCGTCAGGGTAAATTGAAAACTAGTAATATTTCTCTGGATGATATTTTGGTGAAACAACGAAACGCAATCGAGGATACTATCGCGTTATTTTCCGATCAGGGTAAACTCAAACTGGGTGTACTTATTTCGACTGTTACAGATAGACTAAAAACTCTCAACGATGAATTGAAAAATTCTGTGCTGGAACTATCAACACTTCAATCTAGAATTGAAGAACACGGAAAACAGTTTTCAAATTTTCGTAGAAACATCGTGGATAAATTTATTGGAACCCCGTTGGATAAAATTGAAATAAAACTCCCTGATATAAAAAAATCCATCGATGAGATGAAAAACTTCATCGAAGCCATCAAAACTGATTTTCCGAGGATGATAACAATCATTAAAAAAACAAAAATTCCTCATGAGAAAACTAATAACGTAGTATACACAATCCAACACGGATCATTTGCGTGGACACCTACAAACAACAAATTAGATATCACTGCAACCGTTAAGGGTATTTATCGATTAACACTAGTGACAACGACTCAATTCAATATTTCATCGTCAAGTTCATCCGGGGTCAACAATACGATTTCAATGATCATCGACAAGGATACAACTGAAAAGTTCACGATAATATCTACTGATAAAAATTTGGTTAGGGTTTCAACAACGTGGTATTTGGAATTCGTAGCGGATTTAAGTAAATAACTTAATTGAAAGGAAAATCCTTCGGATTTCACAATTGAAAATGCTAGCGTTTTTAAAATAAAAATGATTTCATCATCGCATTATCGCTATGATCAGGTCAGAGAATTTCAAACTAGACTCTAAACCCTCGATGAAGGAGTATCAAATAAAAATAAAAAAATACCGACGAAGAATCACCGCAATTGATGTTACTATGTACTCGGTGTCAGGCGTTCTCGCTGGCGCCGGAATAATACTTGCATCGGTTACAATGATTGCCCCGGTAGTAGTTCCAATTTGCATTTCTGCGGTGGCTACAATCGCGGGTATATCAACCGGGATCACAAAAAAAATATCATCATGCAGCCAGAGCAAACTGCAAGATTACTTAATTCAATTTCATGTTATATCAACCGCATACTCGCAATTATCCTCGATGATATCGTCGTCACTCCATGATACAATTATATCAGATAGTGAGTTCTCAGCGATGGTCAGTATTTATGATTCCACGATATCAAAATTAGAAATACAACAGTATAATAACAATGACAACACCGATGGAATTACTTCAACAAATAGTGGAGAACACAAAACCAGTACAAACAAGCATGATCTCCATAACCTCAACGAATCCAGAACTCAGTGTGAGTTTCCCTATCCCAGTTCCCGTGAAGGAGATAGCGATAGCAAAACTACGAGTGTATCACAGTTGGCCTAATATTAGGTCAGCACCATTTGGCGGTCAACAACCCAATAATTCCTTGGTATTTGCAAATAAGAATAAACCAGACGGGACTTCAGACTGGAACGTTGTTTCCATACCAACAGGGTCATACCAAATTGAACAAACCAATAACGAATTCGCGCGTAGAATAAAATCGTTTACTGGAATAGAATCGAAAATCGCTATAACGGTTCATGAGCCGACGCTATCATCTGCAATTGAAATAAGCACAGAAGGATACGTCGTAGATATTTATCAGAGTTCTATTAGAACCGTACTAGGATGGCCTGAATTACCACCTAGACGAGAAATTGATATTTTACCACCTGAACCACAAAAAACTGAGTATATCACCGACAGGAGAAAATCTGATAATCCATTAAAAAGCTATAGCGATTACACCCAAATGAATTTTTTCAGTGAAATGATAGAACTTCCCGCTAATAGAAAATTCTACTTAATTCTAAAGGATAAAATCACTGAAAATTTCACAGCGTTCAATAACGATATTTCGTTGTTTTTAATATCCCTTAAATCCGGTACTCTCACCCGAGATGAACTTATCAGCGTCGTAGAAACATGTAACAAAATTATCGATGACATGGAAGAATTTCATATACAAATCGTTCAAGATATTTTTTCTGACAATCCTAAAACGAGAACAGAGACTGCAAGAGTGTATAATATACTCGTAAATGATATTACAAAATTCAAACTACCAGGGTATAATATCTTTGAACTAATAAAATCTCTCAATGATGCCACTGATGAAGGTTTCAAAAGAATACAAGATGCATGGAAAAAAACAGCACCACAGCCAACTATCCTAAAACATAATAATGACCCAGACGGTGGTGGTAGACATATCGCTCCGTTCAACGTGAATATATCCTCAGTGATTGCGCTCAATTTAGTATGCGATGTTATCGAAGGAAGCTATCAAATTAATCTCGAGCGATCAAATCACGCTCAGCAAGGATATATTCTGTATTCATTTGCACCAATTGCCCCTCCAGGATTTTTAATCATTGAGTCTCCGGTTAATCCAGTCTATATGCGGTGTCATAATGATTCAATAACCAGAATTAATTTCAAACTCACTGACCAATCTAATAATCTGATTGATTTACAAGATGAGGTTTCACAAATTAGTCTGTTTGTGAAATCGTAAGCCCTCAAACACGATATCGTATCGTACTTGATTAAATATTCGGTTGAAATCCTAAGACCCTCGAACCGGACTGATAATCAACGGGTGAGTTTTTTAACCCAAAGGAAACCCTTGCAAGGACAAAATCACCAAGTCCCCATTTGGCAAATGGAGACTTTATTTTTTTTATTTTTTAAAAATTGTTTCTCTCGATTTTTTATGTCCTGATCACTCTCCATAACACATAATACGTCTTTATGACTGGTATATACCCTTCCCACCTAAGGGTACTCAGCCAAGAAGCCTTAATTTTGCTTGAAAACGTTGTAGGATTCGCCTTCTCTGCTGCTTACATACATACATACATACATACATACATACATACATACATACATACATACATACATACATACATACATACATACATACATACATACATGGAAACCAGTGTGGTGATAATCGATAAAGAGACCATGAATGGTATTATGATAAAACAATAATAATAATCTAGAATCAAAAATGATTTAAACAAATTAATATATATATATATATATATATATATATATATATATATATATATATATATATATATATATATATATATATATACATATATGAATTTCAACCGCATCCCACGACCAAGAACTACGAAGCATCTCGTATGGTGTAGTCAGACACTGTCGGTTCAAAAAACCAGTAGGATTTGTCATTAATATTGGCTATATATTATTTACAAAAACATTATCATTTTAGTCTGCATCTGTCAGGTTTCTTGCTTCATTTAGGTTTTTTCAGCAGTAATACGAATCAAAATCTCTCTTTCTTTCCAGGCATTATTTAATTTATATAGCGTATACCCACTTCTATTTTTGGGGCTCCATTCTTCAATCATACGAAATTCAACTGAAAACCACACTCTCTCACTTAATCACCACGACGTGGATGTGTTGCTGAACATAGAAAAGGTCCATGTCTACATGTTTTTGCCGTCCTCTGTATAACAGTAAATACTATAACATATAACTGTAAATACCGTAGATATTCATTTATTCATTGAGCTTGCTCTAATGTCATAATACAATCTATGGGTTCATATGGGGAATATGCCGTCGTAACTTTACTGTGTATCGTCATTCACCAAACATGCCCTCCTGAGCCTCCTAGACTGTTATGGGTTCACATTGGGGTTTGTGTTTCGTGCTGAGCCTGAGCCTACTAAGACGTCATTGGGCAACTTAGGGGTTTGAATGGAGTTGTGTTGTCTTCTATATCTTTATGTCCCGCTAAGATGTCATGGGCACCATAGGGGTAATGAAGATTGTGCTGTCCATATATTTATTTTAACTTTTTTTTATTCAAATGTGTATTTATTATATAATGAACTATGAAAATATCATTGTTATAATTTCTGCTATTATTAATTTGAAAACACAAGGAATGCAATTACCGAATAAAATAAATTGTGACAAAATCCGCTCATATTTTGAGTAAATACAAAATTTACATTAACATACGAGTATATACTACCGTTTCAGTATAGACTCATTCAAGAAATCCAATAGGCGGTGTACTCATCTTTAGCGAATACTAGCGAATTAATTAAGGTTAATAGCATCTTTTTCGCAGTAAAAAAATAAGACCAGAATTATCAAAGCAATGTCAAACAAGGAAAAATATAAAGTTTAGGTAGCTTAAACAGATTATATAAACTAATTCCGAGAATATAAGCGAGTTCTGAGTAACGAAAACGAAGGTATACAAAAATAAACTACAAGCTTTAGTACGTGTTGATACTAAAATATATTTTAAAAGTATTATTATTTGTGTTTTTGTGATTTCAAGGGATTGATTTCACAATAATATATAATAATAATTGTATTTTGCGACTGAAAATATTGCATTCATGATACGTTTTGCACACTGACATATTTGTTCATTCTGATCGGGTAAATTGCTAGTAAAATAATAAAAGTCGTTCGCGCTGCTAGTTATGATATTATACATTACGTTACAAAACCAAACACATCGACCGATTTGCTAATTCTGAAGTGATAATTACCTTACAAAACCAACCGCACAGACCGATTTGATAATTCTCATAGGGTAATTACTAACAACAATCGTGCTTTTTGATTGATTTTGTTTGGAAAGTTTTCAAAATTAGTATTATTCCGAATCATATATATCCTTGTGGTTAAGATCTTATATACTGACTTTGTTTGTATTTTTTCTTTGAGACAAATTAATTAAATTAGCGTTTTAATCATTAAGTTTCAAATTCATTCTAGTTAGTAATGAATTATGGCATCGTACATACACGGTGTAACTGGTACTTGAATGGTAAAATTTCCAGGGGATACTTGAGGAGTTAAAGTGTAAAGAATATATCCATACTGTGACTGACTGGATATTTGTGTGTTTGTCTGATAACTTCCATCAACTGTATCACACACAAGGCTACTGCGATAACTGAAGTTGTATCTACATTCCCGGTTAATATATGTCACTAAATTTAAATCATTATTGTATCTGAGAGTATTATCCTGTTGTATTGCTATTTTTTCCATGCGGTGAGTATTCGAGGAAATTACTCATCGATGAAATCACTAACGGATTTCTTTAGTTCGTCTGCGTCATAACTTGAAAACTTGAAATTCGGTAGACTAGCTTCTGCTATTTTATATGCATCTAGAAACCTTTGTTTGCTGTCTAAGTAATATCTATTCTAAATTAGTGATTGAATAAAGCTCTCTTTGAGATACACCATTTTGGATACAAGCTGATTTAATATTTCAGTTACTTTAATAATTTCATACCGCGGCAAAGTTACATCAAGAACATGTTCTTGGAAATGTTGTTGTAGTTTTATTAAATATGTTTTATGTTTGATTGATTTCTTTAAAGAAAAAGAACAAAGACGATCAAGATTCCACGATTTTTCAATAGGAATTTTATTAAAACGTTTAGGGTGTATAAAGCTAATATTCTATCAAATGAATTCCTTGCCCACATATACAAAACATCGGTACTATATGAGACAGCTACAAATATTGAACATAACAGTGAATCATTTTCATTTTCATTTAATTTACAAAGTCAACAGAGCAAGGTGAGCCTGTGTACTCAAATATCATGTCTAGAACAGAAGATAAACGACACCAACATTAATATATAGTATCGCAAATATGCGCACAGTTTCAAAATGTTTATTAATTTGTATTCAAAGGCTTACATTCGTATACTACTAAGTGTACAGTGCCTACCTATTTACAAAGCAATGTCATGCTTAGGTCTGTCTTAGATGTACAAAGGTTTGTTTATTGTAAATCAATCATCATTTAATTTAATCCTGTATGTGTTCTAAAGGGAATTAACCTGCAGAACCTAGGCCAACCATTTGGGATTGATTAAGGATACAAAAATGGTTTTACTCTGACGGTTGATAAAGTCCTTTTCACTTTACATTTTAGACCTAATTGCATTTGAACTTGAATAACTAACTTCTATTTCTTTCAGTGATTGGTCAAAATGTGACATGTTTGCATTCATCAAGTGGGACCATGGTGTTTTATGAAGGATACCCGAAAACACTAAAATGTAATAGCAGTGCGTGCAGAGCTGTTTCTAGCATCAAATGTTGGTTTGTATCTCAGTCTGGAACCATACAATTAACAAATAATATAACTAATACCTAGTAGTCGTTATTGATGGTCTGCATTAACGCATTAGTGAGATTTCACAACTCTAATGAAGGACAGCCGGAACAAGAAAATCTTCTATAATGGGAACATTGATGGTCAGCAGCCCGCAGCACTTTCCCTAAAGTTAATGTTAATGTCTGGTGTAAGTTATTGTTATGTTTGCATTAAGTTTATAAATCAATACAAAATTAGTCCAGCTAGAAAGGCAACCTGATGAGCTATTTACTGGCTGTTATATCATATAAAAGAAAATCCTTAGGATACCGTGTTCATTAATTAGTCAGTTTGTACCAAACAGTACATTTTGGGAGTAATCATTTTGTGAACATTAGGTAACGGGTCTCGAGTAACTCGTACGTACTGGGTTCAGACTTTGTTGTTATAAAAATGTATTTTGCAGATAAAAGTTTAAAATGTGATGTAAAAAAATAAGCAAGGTTTTTATGTGGGACCAATATTTGATAAGTGGATTCAATCGTTATAAATGAATCATTTGGTTCATCCAATTGCTGATCATCAACCTTTCTTTAGGACTCGTTCTACATCACATATCTGCATCACCGTTTGTGGATGCCGTAGTCTTGGAATAAGGATGAACCCTATTATGTTTTGGTCAAACTGGCAAAGGTAACGGACACTGTGGCTCAAAGCAGAACAACTATTTCTACTTTGAAAAGAGAACTATGATGATTAGGAACACTTGTGTATAATTTGTCATTCATAATAGAGAGTTTTTAATTTAAAAGTACAATGATGGTTTCAATATGAGGGCCATGGACATCTGCTTGTTTCAAACAACATCTTTTTTGTATAATATGTGACAAATATAATGTACCCATACATGCAAAGTGGGATGGGAGAGGATATGAACATTTCTAGAGATTAAACGCTAAATATCAGACCACAGAAAGCACTTGTTAACATTTTATTTGGGTGGTAAATTTTCAAATAAAAGGTAATACTGCTGCTATTATAAATATTTAATATATTTGTTTATAGGCGTTAGTTAATACAATGGCTATCCATATATGCTACCATATAACGTGAAAAGACAAAAAGCAAAGTAAAAATATAAAAAAACAAAATCAACATTTAAACAACGTTTAAAGATTTAAAGAAGTGGAGAACCTTAAGATTTAATTTGAACATATTAAGTTTCATGGACGTTCTTGTAATTTGGTAACAGCAGTGTTTGGTAATTTGTATTCAGCTGATTCAAAATGATTATGTTCTAGGATAATGGTTTAAAGAGAAGTGACAACACAATATCACTAAGATATGTATACATGCCAGGGTAATCATTATTGCTCTACCACCCTCTGACAATCAAATTGTTATATCACGTTTAACAACATACACGAGACTATAGAAAGTTTCAACTGAGTGACTGCTGTAAACATTGGTATTTATTAAGTCATTTTAGCTGTTAAGTTCAAAATGAAAAAGATGAACCTTTGCGAAGATGATCAGTTTCTCGTACGCAAATTATATTTTTATTTGCTGTCGTTTGTATTAGTTTCATCAGCCGTAAACTCAGACATATATGTGGTGTTAGCTGCGCATAATCAGAAATACATGTGGTGGTATCTATCATATCCTGACAGGATCAATGCATAAGTCTTGTCACACCCCATATATATATATATATATATATATATATATATATATATATATATATATATATATATATATATATATATATATATACAGCTAGGAAATGTCAAACTCAGATAAATGTATGGAGTCTACGTTGGGGTAACCTATGAGAGTATTTAGTTACAGTTGCAATAATGTAATGTGGCAGACTACAAGAACATGTTTTAAGTGGTGAATAGAGGGAAATAGTTATAAATTTTTGTGCTTGTTTCACTGGGTTTCTTCGGGGATTGATGCTCACCAATACAATGATTGGGGTGGCTTTGAAAACAGTGTTGTGTAAGAGCACAAGTAAACTAAGTATGACAGATGGTCACGAATTATCATTATGTTGACCAGGAAATGAAATCATGACTTCAATATGTGCCTTCCAACTGCATTATAAAGAACCGCATTGTAATACCTAAAAAAACGGTTAGCGGGTGTTAACATAATACTAGGGAACCGTCACCAATATTAATAATAGTGTCATTAAAACATTTGTCTGAGTACAGCTTGTATAAATTAATGTAGGTAATACATGGAAAACTATTTAGTGATTCAAACCCACTGGTCTATTACTAAATAGGCCACGAATGGAGTCTGAGTGGTGGTATCAGTTGAGTATCGCACTTACATGCACAATAACGTGAATATTGCTTTAATGTTCATTTCCTTATTGGGGAACTTAAAGATACTTAAAGTTAGAGCTTTCATATTATAAACGACAATGTTACACAATAAGGCCATTGTCTAAATGGAAGAATACTAGTTATTATAGACGAGCAAGTTATGGATGATAACAAGCTCTTTGTGTCGACCTACATGAGAAGTAGCTTTATGTTCTTCTCCAGTCATAGGCAATTCCACTTACAACACACACTCATCAGAGAGTGGAAACTGTAAGTAATATAATAAATCCCTGCACGTCCTCAAATTTGTTAACGAAACACTTGTTTTCATAGCGTAACTTCCAATAGTTCTTATTAAAGCCTAATTTGTGAAGATAAAAGCGTATACCATTTTGTCTTCTATATCATACCGCTAAAACTGATAAGACCGTTGAATAGTCACTGATTTGGATATTGTAAGTCACCTTATCGAAAACTGTTTATCAAATACGCATATACCTCCAACCTACATACACACACATACACACACATACATACATACGTACTTACGTACATACATACATACATACATACATACATACATACATACATACATACATACATACATACATACATACATACATACATACATACATACATACATACATACATGTCATATCATTACTTATCCAATGGTTTCAAACTGAGCATGTAAATATGGCATGAATCATTTTAGTAATTACTTTTGGGTATGATGCGTGCTTAACATACGGATGAAAGCTATGCAAAGATTATATATATATATATATATATATATATATATATATATATATATATATATATATATATATATATATATCCTGCTTGAATACGTAGTGCAATATTATTTTAGATTTTATTTTGACTCTATTGATTTACCTGTAGTCTTCAATTTCATAAAATAGGTTGCGAAAATGTAGAAATTTTAAGACACTTTATTTTTTCTTTGTAGAGTCCTAATATATAGTTTTAATCTGAGGTGGCACACTTGATCACGTGATATAGAATACGCGGTTGGTCTAATTTTGGTATGTCAACATGCTAACTTTCGTCCAATCTGCTTGGTGTCCTAGTAAGACTGTAAAATGCTGGCTAGTGTTCTCCTTATTGACATTAGATTCTTGCGACCTTGAACATTTTCTTCACCAAACGTTTTCGAACATGCTTTATTTTATTGTTACAATCAACAATATTTGGACCGTATTTCCTATCGGATGCATGAACGATATTACCACGTGGTGTGGATCATGACACCTAACCAGATCAAGTACCGTTGAAATATAGATTAAAGGAATTATAAAACTTACCACGGTTCAGCTTCACTTGTCAATGTACCGATATGAGAACCGAGTACACCCTACCGGAAATATTACCAATATAAGTAGGAACTGTATCACGATACTATCGATAATATTTAGTCCTAGTTACTTCGCAATGGTAAGGCTTTCTTTGTCACTGTTCTAAATAAACCCTGAACAACATCATCGAGTTCATCTCCGTAAGTTGCCTTTATAGGTTGGTATCGCGAATTTGTCGCCGAACCATTACGGGTCCACATTGAGAATCATGTACGATCATCGTATTTACTATTTATTGATTTAATCACTGCGATATTTATCAAAGATGTTATTAATAAGAGATATATTCATATATAACCGAACATACATGATACCACCAGTAATAATTAAGCGTCGAAAAATATCACCTGCTTCATTATTTCTGGAGAATTCTTTCCAGCTCGTTTTTCTCCAATCAGAATTTTTAATCGATCAACGTTAGAAAAACTATTATTAGGACAATAAATAAGATACTTCCTCTTGATGAAGTACCACTTCCGGTTGATTATACTGGGACATGACATTTGTCATCGATTCCGTCTATTTCTATATCACGTTTAATAACTAAGAGCAATCACAAACACTGTACACACTCTTTATCCAATCATATTCCATCTTTCAATGGTCAATAAAGCTAGGTTTTACAAATCTCGATATTTGACTTTATCCAAATGCGCCAATATATAATACTTCTAATTAATAATAAGAAGTAAACCCGGAGGATTAAAAGTTTATTTGTACAAACACTGTATTGGCTGGTGTAGTAGACGATGTTGAGATGTTGCGCTAAGTGTAATTGTCAATAGATCAATTTCTTTCCGTTTTGCTTTTAAATTGTTCTATTCATTTTGCAAATAACGTAACAAATCCGAATCACCCTTACTAATCCAACATAATTATGACGAATTATAAAGATCATGGTACAATAATCATCCTTGTACAAATTTAGATGTTATGGTAACATAAACAACGACAAATTAGAATCGTCTGTAGTGCATTTAGCTAATTGATCATCATCCATAGCTTTAATATTTTCACACGTTCCATCTCTAAGTCCATAAATTAATTTTTGAACCGATATAAGAATTTCATACTTTTGATTTGTTCTTCGTACCTTCTTTCGTTGTTTATATTCTTAATGTTTTTTTCTGTTTTTCTTCTTCATAATTACTATACACATTGTTTCTCGCATCAATATAACTATTGTTCGATTCACTTTGTGTGTTGATTCTACCTTTGTTAATGTAAAGGTTATACAACAACATCAGCGCAGTGTTGAATGTTTGTTATTTATTTATTTTCCATGGTTTGGTTTCAACATTTGTTTTCTTGCTTTATAAGTTGCCACAACAAAAGCTGGACATTTATATGGATCAGTTCCTCAGATTACTTGTAAAGCACATTCAGCACATGTATTACGTAATTTTCAACTATGTCTTCATGAGTCTTTGTCCTATTTAGCGACATGTTTTACTGGTTGAGGCATTCGAACATGAATATCTTTATGTTTCTTCATCTTTTGTCAACTAGATTTTCAAAGTGAGGACGAAGCGGTTTAGTTGTTTCAGTAACAAATCTAAATACCTGTTGAGAACTCTGCAAAATCCACACGAGATTTATGACCTTCTTGGAATTTTCGCCTTTTACATTTCTTAATTTCTTGTATTCTTGTTCGAGATATTTTTAGCTGTGTGCGATTGCATATATTGTGTAATTTTATTGATATGAAGTAATATTCTAATTCACAGTAGCAATGAGGGAGCGATCACAAATATGTATTATTCAGAGTAAAATGTTTGAAAAAAAACTTGTCCCAGTAGCTTATGTACACGTACGGATATACATCATTTCTGGTAACCAAGTCCGTACGTGTACATGAGCGACTGGGACAAGTTACTATGATTAAAATGATTTATTTTTCACTGTCAAGTGCATATATTTATGCCAACGACTGCGTGCACCCAAGCAAGAAACGTTTGGTTCACATTCGAATACAACATTTTGGGTGACTGTGACGATCTATATCTACTTACCACTGTGTTGTTGCTTGTTGACCTGTTTAAGAAATGTTGTGACAATGTATTGCACGTGTACAAACTATGTTTTGCATGTTATGTCTCATCACCCGAATGTTTTCAGATACGTTGCTTAAATATACCAAAATCGAGTTACCATTACCCACCGATATTTCCCTACGTATATTTAGTAAGAGCTTATATCGAGCAGAAGTTAATATGGCAAGGCTAATATACACGTTCCAAAAACCCAAATGTAAATGGTTATGTAGCTGCTCCAGCTAACAGTTAAATCGCGTATTAAAATGCTATTAACCTGTATCCATGGAGACAATCGTTACTAGTTGGTGGACTTGCGGTGGTTGGGTCGTGTATGTATTGACATACAAAACCTGTACGGAATTACATTGTCATCGGTAAACTAGCAGAACGTGTAATATATGTGCGTAGTGGAGCTACTGGAAGCTGTGTTACATATTCCTGAGATCATTTGACAGGTGAGTTTTAATTTCTATTCGAACTAATGACCATATAATGTGTGCAATTAAAAACGTTTTGATAATGACTTGATGACTTTCTTATATTCCACACAAACCCGCAATCGGTAAACATGAACGATGCAGTTAACATATCCAAAAAGTCTTTTAGAATGAACAACGTCTCTGATATTATTGCATAATCTTTTGACGTTAATGGCCCTGGCTTTTATATCCGTTTGCAACCTCGAAAACGTGTAACGCGTCTTTGTTGGTGCATCTCTGTAAATGATGATATTGAATAAATAAGCTATCACCTTTTCGTAGTTCTTTATCAATTTTTGGTTTAATAAAGGTTTTTTTTATTGAATATACTTAACTCCACGACAGGATATATGTTGCTTGGGATGCTTTGCCTCCCGAAACAAGATTGACCTTATAAACACGTTTGAAGACTCGTCTGGAGATTCGATTCTCGAGTGTAGGATTTAACGTATTCATATCATAGATGCACACCACGTCGGTAGGTAAACGCGTATTGATATCATCTTATGACGTACTGTGAATGTCTTATAAGTAGCAACTTCAACACGATTTAATGGTGTTTCGTCCAGATTGATTGTTAGATCAACACTTGTATCAAGCCGTAAATAAAACTAACTATAATTATGTGCACGAATGTGATTTTCTCCAGAATATGTACTCTGTCGTGTCCCCAGTAGTGTTACCAATACAGCAAATACATTAACGAAGGTGTTTTGTTATGCCCTGTGTGGTTATGGTTTTTCCGATCTATCAATAAATCATTTAGTTTTTTATAGTAGGTACCGACCTCTAGGGTCATACGGTCTACTTTTATAACCGGCATATCGCACGGCCATTTAGATGTAACCTGTGAGGAAGGAATAGTGCCACATCCGCACAGGTTATTTATGGAATGCATATAAGTGCAGTTTGTATTGGGCGTCATGTCGAATAACTAAAAAATGACTATCGGCATGAATGAAGGCCCATATGTGGGTAGGAATAGTTTAGCTCACACCCACCTAACCAACCTTTGAAGACCACCATGTGTCGAGGAAGAGGAAAAGGAGACAAGGTCCAACGCTTCAACCGGTCCAAGGCACACACACCACCCACAATCCGCCGCACCTGCAAAGCTGTCAACTTCTGTCCAGTTGTACTATTGGACATCCTATGCCGATAATGTGTAAACCACCTGTGCAATTATATCATATGCGACAGTTTTGATGAATTTCCTAACACCTATCACCTTATCTGTTAGTACAGAGTGTACGTACATGAGAGTCCCTATGAGATCGGCCCTTCTTGCGAGTCACCGTCATCTCCTGGGATCTGTCCATCTTTAGTGGACAAATCCCCCTATGCTATGTGTCTAGAGGTGTCAAGTGACACAAAAGAGTGTGGTCAATATCAGTCAAGGTTTTTGAATTGTGAATTTAGACGGTGGTAAAAGATGTTCGAAATTCTTTCATGTGGTTTGCCAAGGAGAGTTCTCGTACCAATACACGAGGCTGAGAACTCTAGTTTGCTAAGAGGGAAAATAAAAAGGAAAAAAATAAATGGTAAGTTGTAAGGACTCCAGGTCAACGTCCCTCAACCTTGACCAAGAACCCTTTTCGTGTCACCCTTAAGTCGAAATTAATCCAGGATCTACATAAAGGCCCCCCGTCATTCAACTGTGAGGTACACATCATGAATAGTGCTTTTATGTATGTGACAACAGTGGCAACCGTCATTCAACTGTGAGGTACACATTACGAATAGTGCTTTCATGTTGTGACAACAGTGAAGCTAGTCCTAGTATGGGTCCTAGAACCGGTTTGCTGACGAGCCTAGCGCAATCACAGATACTGGATTTTGTTATCTCATGACCCTGATTTTGGAATAGTATAGAAAATATTTTTATTTATTTTTTTTTTTTAAATATTAAACCTACAGTTACTACTACAATTACCCATAAGGTATATATTCTTTAGTCCAAATTAATCCAGGATCTACATAAAGGCCACCCGTCATTCAACTGTGAGGTACACATCACGAATAGTGCTTTCATGTATGTGACAACAGTGAAGGTAGTT
The DNA here is from genome assembly GCA_029339505.1 of Unio delphinus. Taxonomy (NCBI): domain Eukaryota; kingdom Metazoa; phylum Mollusca; class Bivalvia; order Unionida; family Unionidae; genus Unio; species Unio delphinus. The sequence goes on along the minus strand of JAQISU010001240.1, from coordinate 4,436,333 downwards.
CTAGTATGGGTCCTAGAACCTGTTTGCAGACGAGTCTAGCGCAATCGTAGATCCTGGATTTTGTTATTGCATAACCATGATTTTGGAATAGTGTAGTTTAATTAATAATAATGATAGAAAAATAAAATAATATAAGAATAAATTAAAATATTAAGAAAATGTTAAAATATAAATAGCAAAAAATAAAATAAAATAACAATAATAAAATAATAATAATTATTAAAGCAAATAATAAGTATTAATGGCAAAGAGCCCTAAAACTGGCTGTTTTGTTATTCAGCATCCCAATAGTGTCACGTGGAAACATCTCTCCTTCTATCCTAGATCCCTGTCTGTCCTCCGATCCCTCCTTTTCCGAGTTATGTCCCTTTCCTTATAAGGGGTGTTTTGAAATTACTCGGTGCCATCAACTGCATATTAGGATGTTTTTATGCAGCCCCATTGCACAGCTGGGAAGTAGTGCGTGTGTTGTATTTATATGTTTCACAGTGTTCTATTCTTATTTATTTATCAACGAACAACACCGCTCATGTGGTGGGCCCTTATAGTCTAATAGTTAGATACTTCATATCTTCATTAAGTCTTGGGCTTTTAGCTATTTTTTTTTTTAGTGCGACATTGTGTCACGGGTACCTGATAGTCCTGGGTTAAGACTACCTTATAAGCACTATTTGGGGCCTTAATAGGGCATACCTTTTGTTATTGTTTTCAAGTGGGTGTCATAGGCCCATTATTGTTAAGTTTACATGATTGGGGTTCTATCTAAGACTAGCTAGTAAATTTGATGTGTGCGCTGTGCATAGGGCTGCATAATAGTAGTAAGAATGGAGAAGAAAGGGTAGTAGATGAGAGGACGTTCCCAGACTATAGGATAATATTGGTATGCATAAAAGATTTTCCGATCTACCTTATTTGACCATTAAATATTAGCAATATATTATGTTTTGTGCGACACGGAAGAAAATATGAATACGTCATTGCATTGCATACTGTTTTGTACAATAGCATCACTAAATCAAAACTATCATAAAATTATATATATATATATATATATATATATATATATATGACCTAATACATCCAAATTGTTAATTATTATTAGTCGTTGGAAGCAGGTCACTCACGAAAAAAAGTGTTGGTCTGCTCCAGATTCCTTTTTAACCTTTCCTGTCTCTCTCTCTCTCTTCCATTACATGTTGTTTGGAATGTGCTTTTATACATCCGTTTGATATATCAACAGTATTGATCTGTCTAATTGCGATCCGACGAAGTAAACTCCAGCCACGAATCCAGTTAGTGCCCGATCTCTATATTCATAAAAGAGCTTGAATAGCACACAATTTAATCGCAATACTCTCTAGTTTCATTTTGTTCATCCCACCTACACCCACATTCACTCGCACAAGTTACAACAAACGCAAAAGCGAGGGAGTAAATCTACATATACATTTAGTAATCTACAGTACGTGGGTCTCCATATAACTTATCAACAATGTTAATATTATCAAGTAAGTTGAAATATTATGCGATATATTCCTTTGGTATGAGGCACACATACTGTGGTCAATCTAATGCTTTTTTATCGAATTGTATAATACATATACTAAAGGTCTTAAAACCGATGGCTTTTAAATGTGAGAATGTTTGAAGGAGGCCCCTACTCAAACATTCTTTCACATTGTGTTGGTTTACTAGGTAGTAAACTAATCGACAAACAGAGAAACATTGGGATTGATACTGAAAATACATGTCCTGATGATAACCCCCCCCCCCCCCCTCTCTCTCTCTCTCTCTCTCTCTCTCTCTCTCTATCTGTCTGAATCGCCTTAGCAAGATACATTTTTAACTGTCATGTCACAATATAGCTGGTTCTAGTGCGGATGCGAACATATATTATTGACATAATTTTCAATATGAATTATGAATGAAAACGCATTTTATTAACCCAATCCTCTTCATGGTTGGATTTGTTATCGAATTTAATTTCAATTTACGGCCACAAACCGTCGAGTCGACTAAAAATGTATCCTCCTGATTTGGAAATTGCTTTCAAATGTCAGATAAGCCTAGATACGGTGTCATCTTTCGTTAGGTTCAAGGAGTGAATAATAGGCGTGAATGAATATTGTACACCTTTTAACATATATTAGTTTGTTTTAACTGGTTGAAAAAGTGTGATCATAGTTTATTGAAATATTAAATACAGATAAGAAACACAACTTATATTTATTGTTCTTATTTGTATCCTTGTGAGTAATTTTCTTTTATTTAAACGAATTCTATTATCGAACTGAAGCCCTGAATTTTAGATGATGTCGAACACTTCATGTTAACGTTCGAGATAATCACATTTGCTTTGCTACACTATTTCGTTAGAATCTATATGGAGCTAAATTTTAACAACGAGTAAGGAAAGCAAAGTTCACTATACGCCAATATATTTTCAATTGAAACTGAATAACATTATCTGTTACAGCATTTTTACTTGACATATATATTTTGAGAGTTCTTTCTTGCAACATTGATCGCTGTGTTGTTTCTGAAGAAAAGATAGAACTCTGTACTACTAGACAATCAACCATTATCAATACTTGCTTCCTCCATTAGAATGTGAGAATTTGTATTAATTATAAACCAAAGATGATTAAACATCCGACAATTAACCGAGTACAAAATCTGTATAAATTTAATTACATAATATTAAATGTTTAACAACATTCTAAATGTTTCTGTGTATTTATTTCCTGATTTGCTTTATTTTGATTGGATACATCACCCTAAATTTATTTAGCAAAAATATTGTGTGATATGCCTTCTTACTCCATCGTGCTGTGTGTGTCTGTTTTTAATCACATGCGTTCGGGTCATCAGTGAAACACTACTCTATTACGTCATTGACTGGTTCTTCTTTAACCAACGCATTATTGATTCATCGAATATTTGCAACCACGCGTATTAAGAACATAATATACTTAAAAGTGCAATGTATATATTGAAGAATCGTCATAATTTATTACAGCATGATGAGTATCAACCCCTGATGTTTTGATAAAGTAGCCGACACCTGCATCGAAAGTCCGTCAGCAAAAATCAGATGTTAATATATCCATCTCCTTGATCCGCTTCGATTTCCGATTCATGCATAAATTCTCGACAATCCAATGCACATAACTAATATTAACGTTGGCATCTGCACAGTCCAGTTAACTTTATATAATTACCTTTCAGTGACAATCCATCAATATATAATTAATTCAATATATGTTTGTATCGAAGTTGTATGGTTTACACAAGTCCTAGAAAAGGAAGCTTTGATTCATATCTGCTTCACATACATGATCATATGTTGGTATTCTCAGTCGGTAACTGTATCCATGTAAAGCACATTGATACCGTTTCTGGAGATAAATATACTACACAATAGTTAGTAGCAATACCATCTTTGTTCGAAAATAGTTAAGAGAACAACAGCCACATTCCATCAAAGTTCTTTACGTACTTTACAACTAAAAGCAACAATGGAGATTAAATATCAAGTTAGTAATGCTCTACAATATGACATATGACGAGGTAATCAATATATACTTCATGTTAGGTATCCACTAGTTTACTTTGTTTTATACAATGAACCGCCAAAACAGTTTGATGGACACTACACATGTATGTATGTATGTATGTATGTATGTATGTATGTATGTATGTATGTATGTATGTATGTATGTATGTATGTATGTATGTATGTATGTATGTATGTATGTATGTATGTATGTATGGGTGTATGTGTGTGTGTGTGTGTGTTTGTGTGTGTGTGTGTGTTTGTGTGTGTATGTATGTATGCATGCATGCATGTATGTATGTATGCAGGTATGTATGTATGTATGTGTGCGAAATAATGATTTTATTGCTAGACATCCCTAAAAACGGTCACAGACAGGTACGTTAACAATCCAAATCTCTGCTCTCTCACTCTCTCTCTCTCTCTTTCTCTCTCTCTCTCTCTCTCTCTCTCTCTCTCTCACAAACACACACATACACACACACACACCTTAAATAATTAAAGAAGCAGGGCATATCTTAATATGTGAGGCATAGGATAAAACTTACTTGTATCACAATGCAAGTTCTGATAATCTAATGTTTTAACTGAGACGGGTTGCCATGAATAGTCCAGCTCGGAGCAAAATCGTCTCACTATGACACTCTTGAAATGAAGTTATCATGCTTTATCATCTAGAGATTACCCCATACCGTTACTAAATAATTGTATTCTACATGAAAATGAATGAATTATTAAATTATATATTTCATTGGTTAATTAATTAATGAATATGATGATTAATTGATTAGCATCTGCTCTACATCGACAATGTCGCACATCGTATCAGAGGAACATGATTATGTGCTGTTTCCTTTCACATGTTGAACGTATCTTGGAGGGATTTATGTTGTTGTTGTAGCGTTGAACGCCTGTGTAAGCACACGATGGGCCGGCGGCCAGTATTAATTGGCGGCCAGTATTAGTATTATACATACATACATACATACATACATACATACATACATACATACATACATACATACATACATACATACATACATACATACATACATACATACATACATACATACATACGTACGTACGTACGTACGTATAGTATTATGTATGTATGTACGTACGTACGTACATACATACATACATATTACTATACATGTCGGGCAGTAATAATTGTGGAAGACCAAACCAAGAGAAAGCCTCAGATAGTACAACCGACCAACGATAAGCTACTGGCAAATTTTCTCACATAACACGTTGGCCGAATCTGAGACTAGAACCCATGTAAACAGAGGTGAAATGGCAGTGATCCGTAAGGGATAGCGATTTAGGTCACTCGGCCAAACGGATCCCTTTGCATACATTTAATTAAGTCTCAAAAGTTATAGAGGCTTAGACAGTATTTATTCAATAATTGTAACTCTTTTTCTAGTAGTCCCTTATATTAACTCAGTGATACGGATGATCAATATTTGTAGATGGATACATATGGATTCAATATTTGACAATATCATGACTGATTTGAAACGTTACTGAGATAGAGATGACTCAGAAATTTGTAACACACGCCATTGTACACATTGTGCATAGAGGACGCCGGTTGATTTATACCATACAGTATAAGCTCGAACAAGGCAGATATTTACATGGGCGTCGGCATTTATTACGAGAGTAATATAAAAGTATGCCTCGATGTATGTTCTCAATTGTTACACTTTTAATTGGATTCAGTTGTTGTACATTTAAGATACAATGAGAGCATATTCTGAATACAAAATTTCAATTGTAGGAATAGCGTTTCTAAAGTTGGATGTTGTAGCTTATAATTTGTGTACATTTTTCATGCAAGTGATTCATGCTAGATGGTTGAAGGTTGTTCTGTATATATATATATATATATATATATATATATATATATATATATATATATATGTATATAAATTAGCACACACAGGAAAACAAATTCATATATATATATATATATATTGTTCATATCCTCGCTTGTCCCTCTGTATTTCTGTTTAGCTAAATCATTATTTCTGAATATGGTGGTTTCTGTAGAAATTAAATAATTGAAAAGTTTAACTTGAATGATGAAGTTTTATAATGTGTATGTCCCTGATCACAATATGTATTTCCTGCTTTACGCAAGATGTTTTATAATCGGTTAATCAACCTGTCACTTAAGAAATCACTTATTCAAACAATGGAGAAGAAAACCTTATGTACGCACTGTATTATTATGAATGAAAGAAATTCAGAAGAAAAAAAATTGGATATTGGTCATACGTAATGACTATGTACCCAATGGCAATTCCATTAATCGGCACATTTTCTTTAAAGGGTGAAAATTAAGTAACTGCGACATGTGCAGGTGACTGGTATATATGCTGATATCTGTCTACAAGACTGTTATGTACTAAGTACTTTGTATTCTTGTTGATACGGCAAAAATGGGATCATCTGGGGCTCAAAATGACTTGTTGCAATCACATTACACATTTGACAAACTTGCCTGCAATACTAACGTTATATTCAAAGATGTGTTACATTGAACGAGATAGGCCACACTGCTGATATCGTGAACAAATGCAATCATCACACAGAGAGACTGAAATTATAGTGATCTTAATGTGTCATGTAGTGCATTTTCTGACCATGATCTGTACAAGAGAGTTGAAGCCTTACCGATTTAAGGGATGGATTGCTATGTGCGCTTGCACAACTCGGTTTTATCACTATGAAATAAATTCATCCTCTTTAGTTTTAAAGTAATTAGTCAGTATTTGGTGTACCAGATATGATCTTTCATTGAGAAGATGGGAAAACAGTTGTGTTGACATATATATATATATATATATATATATATATATATATGTGTATATATATATATATATATATATATATATATATATATATATATATATATATTATATATATATATATATATATATATATATATATATATATATATATACACATAGCTGTGTGTGTGTATGTGTACTCAGGTTGGAATGTTGTCAAAACATGGCAACTGTGATCGTTTAAAAAGGTTGTAAACGTGTTATTACATTGCTTCATGGAAGTAACATTTAATTAAGCAAATGAAACAATACTGTGACACATGTATCTGCCAAACCAAACAGTTGAAAATGAAACAACTGCTCTTTCAGAACACCATTAACACATTGCAAGAATAATAATTTAATAATTCAGGATCTCAGTTGCACACACAACGTTTAGTAACTTAAGTATAACAGCTATCACATATACAAGCCCACACGAGTTATTCCTCTTGGTGTTATAACACATAGTACAAAATTAAATTCAAATATATACAAATTGAATTCTATGTCCGGTTCGCTTTGAAATCGCTGATTGATATATTTGTTCTGCAACAATGTACTGAGGGTATACAAATATTCAAATACTTTCCAGCTTCATTCGTTGATTCAAATACTCTTTCTTTGTTATTTTCGGTATTAAAGGATTGTATAGGTTTCGCATTTTCCGAATGTTTTCCAGTACCCCTTCGTTTGGTGTTTTTACTCTTAGTAATAGACTGCAGATTTGATAAAAAATTGTTCTTAAGATTGAAATCAATCTGGTCGATTACAAATCAATCTTTTATCAATTCATGAAAACACTCGTATACGATTCAGTGACAGTAATATATTTTCCCTCCAGCACTAAACATAAGATATACAAGACTATTGTCCTTCATTAATGCTTTCTTCAGTCTGCGGTGTCTGACAATACCATCACGAGATTCTTCATAATCGATGATCACAGGATGCGTTTGAAATTAATGGTTCATTTATATACTATAATATTGTTTGTCTAATTCATTATGTGGTTTAATTATTACTTGAGAATCTTTCACTGTAGTCTTGAGGTGTTCTTATGATTTTATCGTTGACATAGTCAAGGACGCTGACACAGTCAGAGTCATTGACTGAATCTTTAATGGAGTTTTTAACTCTATTATCATAATAGCGCTTTAGCTCTCTGTATTGCTTACCACCGCAATTGGGACACAACTACGACTTACCCCGCTACCTACCCCACATCGTATGCATGGTAAGGGCCAAAAACTTCCACGACGTACGCATTGTAGATGATGTCCACATAATTAATTTCTGCATGATTTTGTTACAATCTTTTACTGATCCTATCATAAGCCATTTGCAATGATTCATTATATAATACATTCTTTATTTAAATACTTGTTTTAACAATAATATGGAGGAGTTCGAGAGATTATCGATAACTATGCCTTGGAAAAATGTTGAATTCAATCTTGATAGAGTCTACACTGATGTACCAAAGAGTCTAATAAGTGATTGAAGCATGATAGGTAGAATCCGTGATGGTTTTAATGAATTCAAGCCGTTGGAGCATTGGTCAACATTTCAAATTGATGGTAGTGTTGATGCTACCATGAACGACAAAAGAGCATCAGTGATAATCTCGCATCTTGACAAGAAAAAGTATTTTTTCAGAGGGAAATTTATTAACCGCTCAGAAACGGGGAATTGGATTATACGCGACAAATTTTAACCCATCCTGAAATAAAAGGAGAACTGTCACTGTGAGTCAGGATTCCAAACCAGGAATTCTGACTGGAATTGACGAACCGTATTACGAGAGATCCTATCCTGTAACCGCGGTTGTTTATGAGATCTATCCATTAAATGAAAAACCGAGTATTGAAAAATTAAAACCCATGAAATATTCGCCGTTGAATTGTGTAGCAGAACGAATAATAGAGCATTTTACAAACGCGTTGCGTGGAAACCAATTCATGGATCTAAGACGCAAAAAAATAGAAAGAATGGGGATTAACAGTGAAGGAAAGCGGAGCAACAATTCAAAATGTGGCCGCGTTAGAGGGGATACTACAATTTCTAATATCCGTAGAGACAGTAACAGGCGAGATATTATATGAACCGAGATATCAATCGAGAGGATTTAAAATCAAAATTATTGATCATAATGCCCACGTTTGGACATCCGCGGTAACACTATTTCCGCGGGATAGAATCGTAAAATATTACAAGGGAAATTTATTTTATTTTATTTACGAGTTAAGAAAAGCGATCCTGTGTGAGAGTGGTTACTTCACAGTTTTGAGGGTAAATTCGATGAATTTGTAAAACCCAATGGCGACATATATCGTACTGAAGCCCTCACACAATGAGATGAAAAAAAACTAGCTACTGGTTTTTCAACGGATTAAGACGAACAATTATTAGCAAATTGTTTTACAATACTGTCAGTTGCAGCTTATTTCACGAGAAAGAGAAATCTATGGAAACCAACACGCGCAGAATTTCTCTCAGATATCAAATCAAGCTGCGCGGTAATATGGCCATGATGGATTATGGAATACAAAAATCCAACCCCAAAATTATTATTTCCTTTGACATGATTGCTTGTTATCCAGGGAGTTTTCTCGGTACGGAGACTGCTCTGAGTATTTAAACGATTTGGGCATCCCACACACGAGATGATCCGTGTTGCGATTAATGGTCTACTGCTCGATTTTGATTTAACCGGATTCGCTCGTATGGTATCATTTGAATTGGCTAAAGGACTTCATTAGTGTTGTTATGTTTACTTTGATAGACAAATCTCTGAAAAACACTGGATGTCAGTAGTGTTATTACGGTATATGATTGATTCTAAAATGCTGATATCGATGATTGTCAGTGAAGCAATTATATCATATCGGAAATATACTGAAGTCACATTATACCACATAGTATAATCACCAAACACAAAAAACAATTTCATAATCTAAACCGAAGAATATATCATAATGTGGTCCAAGGAAATCTTTGAAGTTAGAAACAAACACGCAAAAGATCTCGGTAGAAGAATAATTGGTAAGTTCACACAGGGTGGAAAATGCGACCACAAGCGATGTTATTTGCGGTTCATTATAGATGATGCTAGATACGATTTTATAATCGCAGATGTAACATCTAGGAGTATATATGTCGATCTTAAAGACGCTGTCTTGTCCGATAGAACCAAATTAGGTACAATTGTTACTTACACATATGGAGAAAATGATGATATCAGTGTTGTCGAAGATGCATTGCATGCTGATAAATCTCCATGGAATCTAGGATACGCAGCGACGATACATTCTTCGCATCCGATACAATTGTTTGGATCATAGATAATCGCATCGAGTGGTCGAATTTAGTTTATCTTGCGGTGTGCAAAGTACGAATAACAAATCAACGTCGAAGAGTTGTTTTACATTATATTGACACTACATTAAGTGATAGTGTCAGCGATTATAAAGAGCAGGATACAAAGAATAACAGAAAATTTGACATTGATGCCGAATGTTTGATCACACGGAAACAACAACAGAATAATCACTGCGCGAGATGCAATTGCAAAATGCTTTTGTAATGGTCGGCTAAAGACCCCCGCCAATTTACCGTAGACAGAAAAAATAGCATTGTAGGTCATACCAGAGATAATGTGATGCTGACTTGTCTAGAGTGCAACATACGCAGAGGTGCTAGTTAAGACCACGCGGCTGTAATTGAGTATCCTCGGGTATCACTTGTAATTGTTCAGCAGTTGAATCCAATCTATAGACTGGCGGTCTACCCGTATATCTCGTTATACTAGATATTGTATGTGCAGTAACACTCCAGATAGGATCAGTAGCTCTTTTTACCACCTTCAAGCCATGGGGTTCATACAAATACCTAACAGTTACATGGCCGAGTATTGGTTGTTTTGAAAAATCATTTTGTGGTTTTACAGGTATATACTTTTGTTTAATCGCGTTGTTAGGTTTCATGTTGATAGTCTCATCATGGTTGTCTCTTGACTCATTCACGGGGTCGTTTTTCCTGAATTAATTCCTTTGCGTACTGATATCCAAATAACCGCTCAGCAAGTGTCCGATTAAATCGTTCAACAATTGCCTGATCGCGATGTAATGCAGTATGTCCTCGTCTAATGGTGACATTATGATGCTTCATTGTTGATAACACTACTCCCTGAAATTTCTTGCCAGCATCAACTTGTAATAGATTTGGCGAATGCAGAGGACCCCGCCGATAAATCCTTTCAAAGGCAGAAGCCACTTCAGTTGATGATTTTGTATTTAGAGATTCTGCTTGTTTGTATTGACTCGCAACATCAACTACGGTTAGCGCATACTTGTAAACACCATCTTGTGGCAGAAATAATATATCAGACTGATGAACCTCATTAACGACACTGACATCAAAATGCGTGCAATTCTTTTGTTTAGGCGGTGGTAGATAATTTTGCCAGAAAAAAAATAAATAGAATCCATGATGTTATTAATTACCTGTAGCCAACATCAATTTACTTTTCATCGCCGATTTCATCAACCATGAAGCCAATTTTTTTTTGAAGGAATTATCAGTGATAGAATTCAACGCATGAATCAATTTTACATCTGCGATATGTCTGTGTGGCAGATTGCAGCTTTTAAAAGCAGCATCATGAGCATGACACGCCTTATCAATAACGTTTATTGGGTTTTCACCGGGTTTGGGATGGTTTTGATCATCGTGTCGGGTATCGAGTCTGGTCCCGGGTCCACAATAACTATACCCTGGAAGGTGTTTTTCTTCCGGATATTTTGCATATGGTTTTCCTGGGAGTTTTATTAACTTGGCTGCAATATCGCCTCCTCGTCTTTTTTCAAAACATCTCCAGATTTCATGGAAACAAATCTAAATTTATTTGTACCACATTGTACACAATTACCAGCAAGTGCTGGTCTGTTATTTTTAGTTGTAATCTTCGTCATTTGTGCTAGTACGCTTCTTACATTACACACAATATAGATCCTTAATGTAGTTATAATAACATGAACGTAATTGATTTGTCTGCAAGAACCAGTTAATCATCATGCAGCGCTACCGAGTTATATTCGCATGATTATAATCGGACCATCTGGAATTGGCAAGACACAGTTGTTACTTAATTTAATAACGAGATGAATGATATGGGATAAACTATATTTAATAGCCCAAAGTGTAGATGATCAGGGATGTTACGAGGTGTTAAAGGATTTTAACGAGAAAGCAAAATCGGAAATCGTTGAGGATATTATTGAGTTTATAACTGATATCAAAGAAGTACCAAGTGTTGATTCTCTTGATAGAAGTATTAACAATTTAGTCGTATATGATGATGTGATGTTAGATAGACAAGAAAACCCTGCCAGGATATTTTCGAGAAGTAGGCATAAAAATACCAATGTTATATATGTCACTAATCGATACCCTCAAACACCAAAAGTGATCAGAGATAACTGCAATATTCTTGCTGTATTCAATGGAGTTGACACACATACACTACGAAATATTCACCAGACCTGGTGCAGTGTAGATATGGATTATAATCTCTTTATCAATTGCTTTAATCACGCTCAGCCAATCCCACATGGATTCGTAACGATAATTTTGCATGACCCTAGATCTAGATATCGAATCGGACTTGACCAAATGTTCGATTAAAACAATTTGTCTCCACAATACCATCAATGCCGGGTCTGAAGCCTAAAATCCTTTCTTATTTCTCTTTTTATGTGTGCGAAATAGTTTCAGTTGAAATCCTTTAGGATTTTACTGAAATAGTTTCGACTTGTTTGAAATAGTTTTGGTTTGTATGAAATTGTTTCGGTTTGCTTGAAGTAGTTTCGGTCTCCGTAGAGGCTTTATTTTTGTTTGAAAACTTGGTCTGTCAATCCTCTCTGCTGCTTGAGGTCAATTACATAGTCAAGGCTAGACCACATTCAATTTTATCCGACAATTTTCAAAAACAATGTAAATAAACTAAAGTATCGCCGATAAATCGTGGGACTTTTCTTTGTATATTCTCTAAAATATTTGAAAATATACTTGGACTTACACAAAAATAGCACCCATTGCGTTAGAGCTTTTACTCTAGGAGCCGCATCATGTTCAGCTGTTGGATAAAATATTGCTGATATAAATTAAGGGATGTAATTTCTGAAAAAACAGCAACATCATAAACTGTGGTGGTGTTGATTAAAACGACAAAGAACTGTTATCCCCACCCAACTTAGACATTATCAGAAAATTAGTTTTAAAATCAATACCACGTCCAGATATTGTAAAACACTCGTTATTGTGTACAACAATAACAAAAAATGTCTATCAACAATTTTTTTGAGCGGACCTATGAAATTTAAAAGATAACTTAACAACATAATTTGATCATTTTGAGTATCTTGACAAAAATTCAAGTGAGCCTAACAATATGGGCATATGAAGCTTTAGCATACGTAAGGAACGAATATGTGTTTATGTTGCCACACAAAGCTTAACCTGAAGTATGATCCAGAATCCAAACATATCCATCTGATCTCGCAGCACCTGCTTATATAGCTGCTGATGCACAACTAACACTCGTGAATAACGGTTGGATTTGATTATAAAGCGCCTTGTATCAGCTTGTCAATCAAAGTGTAGCATATATTTATAAGCACATTCCAAAGGCATGTACTGTTCTTAATTTTGTACAGATTCATCGCGATGTGATGTTATACAGTAGCTAATTATTTTACCTGTTGCTAACGACGAAGAGAATGTTACTAACATTAACGCATATTTAGCCTCACTGTATGCTCATATCCGGACAGCGCCATCAGCTGAATATGAAATAACGTTGAATAGCTCCTTGTAAAGTTCTTGGCAATATTACTCCACCAGCCACAGATGATAATGTATCGCGCTATTAATACAAGTTCAATATATTATTTATTTTACTTTAGCTGCAACGGCTCGCTATAATTATATTAAACGACGAACATTTATAGACAGCTCAGATCAAATATCAATGATACATTTCTTACGCAAAATATAGGTTTTGCCATGACTACAATAAGGTATTTATTGTCATACTACATACAGTTATTCTTGACGCAGCAGAAATACAAAATAACGATCTTCTGATGTAACATTGCGATGTTCATGATGGTCAATTTATAATTTCGCCATTTTCTGGTGCAGTATTCGGAGCAACCTATAAAGCTCGTGTCCAGTGACGGTATCATACACTTAATAATCTAGTGTTTTATAATGATTACAATAACAAAATGCCTAAAAGCGTAAACCAGCAACGAAACGCTAAACATTTTAATAAAATTTAGCCTCACATACAATGAACCGCAAAATGGTCCTGTTTGGAATCGCTCGGCAACTGCTAGACGGAATAACGGGAAATTTACTTCCCAATCTGTTGTGCATCGAGCGTAGGAGAGGACGGATGCTGTTTGATAAGCGCCGTTAAACAGCATTGAAATTCTAGATAAACTGTAAAATATAAAATTATTTATCAGTGTATTTTAAAAAAAATGAGTTACGTTCTCTATGGCTACTATACCAACCATGAGATATACACTATATGCCAACAGATACAGGAAGCTGTGTGATAAATATTAACATATTCTAACGATGGATCCGACGTGTTTCATGTGGCTCCTTACAACTACAATTATTCCAATTTGTTTTTTGTCTGGCACCCTGCGATATTGTTAAACAGAAACAAAATACTTCTCTCATCAACTTCAGACAGTTGAAATGCAGCGGGTGGATATTTTTAACGTTTATCATACAAAGGGCTCATATGCAAGCATCTTGTACGCAAGGGCAGGGTGAGGGTGCAGAGCAAAATATCACTTTGTATATTTTTGTACGACGAAACATTATAGCTGCCCACGATTCATAAAATGATTTAATATCCCCCAGAATATATGGTGCTCAAAGACGTATGAGAGAGAGAGAGAGAGAGAGAGAGAGAGAGAGAGAGAGAGAGAGAGAGAGAGAGAGAGAGAGGGGGTGGGGGGGGGGAGATTGTTTTATATATTTTGAGCCATATGAAATTTAAGTAATTACAAAATCACAATCATTCAACTACAGGTTTGTCGTATCGAAAGATTATTCTATTTCCGCTTGTTTTTGATATAGAAGATTTATTGTCTTCATCAGCAACAATTGTTACTGAGGATGTAAAAATGTTAGTTGTTTTATATTGATAGCATTGATGAACGAAATGCTGCTTGCTCAGTTGTGTTAAGGTTTGTTGCTATTCTTGGTCAAGCAGATTTTCTAAAATTAATACCAGCTCATTTACCGTCATGAATATTTATTTTTCTGTGGGACGAGATAAATATTATCAAGTCTAGTATCGGTCTTAATTCTGTTCCAGTGGTCAATTACTAAAACACTGTGGATTGTCCTGTGACAAACTTTATAAATACATTTGTGTGAGATATATTTAATATAGTCGGTTAATCATGCGTTTTGGAATCTCATCACCGCTAAACAAAGTCCAGATGAAATCATGTAAAAACATTTCCTTATGCTCTGCATCATCTTCACAGTTTACTCGAATTTAATAAACAGCCGGAGTTTAATTTCCGATCGACGCTGTTGTTTGAATATTTATGACAATGCCAAACTCATTTCTAGCGAAGATGTTAACAGCTAGACGAACCCATAATTAAATACTCGCTAGACAAAATCCTATATTTTAATGTATATATAATATTATAGGTTTAAACTACATAAAGTCGCTAGAGGATAAATTGTAGGTACTTGCTTAAAACTATACAACTGATAAAAGCTAAGTAATCATTGCTACCAAATATAAATAATGTCATTAAAGCAGCAACTTTAGAAAAATAGACAAGATCACCTAAGCAAATAATTAAAAATACAATAATATTGTGCTCGTAAATTATAAGAGAAAGACAAGAGTGCACAGGTTATATAAACCAATTTAAAGTAAGACGTAAACAAATTAAACCGATTTTGAATTACAAGTATTGAAACCAGTATATACTTTGCAGTGGGCGAATTATTGTCAGATGTTTGCTTTGAAATATAAAGCATTAGGACACAGATGAAATAATGCATGCATCAGCTTTCTAATATGAAATTTGTATTTAACATCTACAACTTTAAGAAAATAAATCGATTTAATTTGCAAAATTAGAATTACGAATTTAATCACCCTAGAAAGTCTAGATCACGTCTATCGTGTCTATATATATATATATATATATATATATATATATATATATATATATATATATATATATATAGGTCTGGATACACGATCTTGCTGTTCACTCACTTCAGTGTCAATTGGAAAGTCATGATCATTACAATGAACAACGAATATATTGGTAAGATGTTTCCAAAACGCATGCAGTAATAACGATGTGAAGTTTGCAGAAGACACCAAGAAAAGCTTTTTACACTAAATTGATTGTTTCCACTCTTATTGAGATCGCAAAGGAATTACAAAAACAATGTGGCTGTTTAAAAGAAAGTATAAGACATTAATCATAAGCAAGGTAATATACAATTTAACCCAATACATAATTCGAGTTATTATTTTAATATGCTCTACAATAATGATAAAACCTGATATTAATTTGTATGAGCATTTGTAAAACATTCAATACTTATTTAAATATATACGTTGCAATCACGCCAACTCATATCTATCGTCATTAACAGTTGATACCGCTACAACAAGAAGAAGTAACATGAAAACCATATCAATGGAACCATAATGTAATAATCACATCAAACATACCGAAGAATTGTTTCCAGCAACGAAATGTAAAAACGCATCTGTGTTGATTTTCATTTAAATACTTAAGACGTCAGGTTGATAAATTGTTGGAAAATGAAGTAATCCAAGACATCATCCACACTCCTAACTTTAAAAACATTAATCATGTAACTACTGTTGGAAATTCTAAAGCTATATATATAATATATATATATATATATATATATATATATATATATATATATATATTTATATATATATATATATATATATATATATATATTTATATATGTATATATATATATGTTTAGCGTGCGATGTAATTGAAAGCCCAAAGAAAAAACGTTCTTTATAAATAATGTATATGTAAATACAAAGTGTAATAAGCTTAGTTGCATATGAACTGGAATCATGACAGACAATCCACCTGGACTTTAATTATTAGATAGGGATACAATTATCTAGGATATAGTTGAAACAGCCACAAATTTTCATGTGAACACGACTTGATCCATGAATTGCACCAGGCGAATTTGCTTTGGTTATTTGCATGATGTACAACATGTTCGGGGAATGAGCGTGATTTATTTTAAATGGATTAATGTTTTAATACATTGTTCGTCACATATTAACTAAAAGATTTTTGGTTTGCTATTACAGCTGAATAGCGAGTGACAACCTATATTAATATATTAATCCCGGCTGCCTTTATACCGATATTTCATATTCAGTTCAACTTATCGTTACGTTCTCAATTTGTTAGTTCAATTTTATCTTGTTATTTTTTATCTTCCAAACTAACAACCCCAGTAAAGATATGTATATTGGATTAGTAAAAGTGTGCTTTCACACAATATCGATTTTTGAACTATCATGATTATGATTATCAGCAACATCATCATTTGGTATTGTCATCATACGTATAATCATCGTCGTCGATATGTCCAACTTTGTTAAAGTGGTAGACTTTTACTACTCAATAAAGTTCACAATGACTTTATACTGGTATTCCCATATATTATAATTTTAGCAACATATTTTCTAACTAAAACTAGGTTTTAATCTTGTAACCATCTGACCTTTACATGTTTTCATAAAATGATTAATTTTAACACAGAAACATGTATCCTCGAAAGAGCGACGCTTCTGCTAATTTAGAACTTAACACTGTTCCGATTAAACCCGTTACTTTATCATCTCAAATGTTGCCTAGAGGTACATACGTCGAAATGATATATACTAGTTTGATCGTATTTTGACTAAATTTACCTTCATTTCTGACAGAGTGTTCAACATAACAATAGAACAAACTTCAAACTGGTACACCATCCTCCAAAAATCCACGACCGTGTTCTCCAGTGGCATTTGTGTGATAATGAAGATGTCGTTCTCTTTGTAAGCCTGTACAATATACACACACGCACACACACACACACACACACACACACACACACTCAAACATATATATATATATATATATATATATATATATATATATATATATATATATATATATTTTTATAAAGAGAAATAGAGAGGGAGAGAAGTTGATATGATCATTCACCTATATAATCAGCCAGTACAATATGAGATCTGAGGATATTTACTGTTTATATTCAAGCGAATTAACTATGCATAACCTACTCTGAATTGGAATTTTTTAAGATTAATAACAGTTAATGTTTTATCAAGAAAAGACTATAATTTCATGCTATTACAAATATTGGTTTTCTAACGTAAT
Organism: Unio delphinus; assembly: GCA_029339505.1. NCBI lineage: Eukaryota > Metazoa > Mollusca > Bivalvia > Unionida > Unionidae > Unio > Unio delphinus. Next base: position 4,418,418 of record JAQISU010001240.1, on the reverse strand, counting down.
GTATCATTGAACGTATTCTCTAGATTACTGATACCTATACTCAGCGGTATATTGATATGTCCTAAGCGATTCCTATACTACATCATTCGTGAAAATTATTTAGAAATTCGACATCATCGCGACCATAACATGCCGCTTTGGCCTTGCATTAGAACAAATGCTATTCTTGCAATCGGTAAATTGGCTAACAATCGCTCTGCATGTTTGGTACTGTTATGTATATTTGATTTAAATTATTTTTTTTTAATTGTCAGATCCAAATTTGTCATTTTCGGTATACATTTCATTAATTGAGAGATATATATTCTAAAAAATTCAGGCTGACTTAGACTCTATCTGTAAACACAGGTTGACCTTGACTTGTTTACCTCATTTCTGGCGAAGAGTATCAACAAGCTTCTAAAACTATTGACTAATTTCAAGGACCATCTTTTTAGTTTTAGTTCTTGGGGTGAGAAATGATTGATTTTCTTATCTGAAGCATTCTTTGTGTACGTGTTTAAATGATCGTACGCTTTTTCTTTGACCTTCTATGAACTTCCATAAAATCATGTGATCCCTTCTTTACGTGAAAAGCAGGTATATAAATTATTGTTTGGAAGAGAACAATTTAGTAGAATCTGGGCTTTTAAGTTAATAGTTGTGTTTTGAGTTATATTGGAATTTGTGTCAATTCGTTGAAGCAAGAGGAATTATTTTATTTATATGGAAAAGAACATGTATTGATAATTTCATTTGGATGATTATAAAACAAGAACTGCATCACGTGGCATCGTCATCCATTAGGATTAGATCATCAAGATTCTAACCTGGAACTATTGAAACATTTATTTATCAGGACTCATGCATTTCCATTAGTGGATTATTTTTTGTGAATTCTATATTGGATTAATGATGGGTTTAATTCTCTACAACCGTAAGTTTATTTATTTTATGAAAATAATTTTACTTAATAAACTCATTGTTAAAGTTTTACAAGCTTGTTAGTCTTCACTCTTTCTTTGTTGCTGCTTATTCGAGCCTAAGCACGTAACAGTACTTACATGGCAATGATTTACTTTGGTGACTCCGGTACAATGCATGACGACCTGTATCTTATGAGGTGTCCATCGAACCATTTATACACATGGACACTTTGGTTGACATATTTGTATACAGATAGTAGTATGGGTCATGTTAAACTTGGCACATACAGGCAGGAAGACAGCATTAATGTAAGAGTCTTTCCCTTTGACGTAAACGTTCAGAAACGGACAGTGGTTTTTGTCTGAAAATGAAACACTACTAATAATCAAGTTTTAATATTTATGTTGCTGATCATACAAATTCATACTGATTTCAAAACAATACACTTATTTCATTCATTACACAGTTTTTATACAATAAGACACGCTGTTAAAAACAGACGAAAAACATTACTTTGCTAGATATTCAAATGATTCAATTCTTGATTTGTTTAGAGGGTGTATAGGGCAATTAAGTGTGAGTATTTTCCCTACTGTCACATACTATACTAATTCAAAATCGAAATTCAAATGATACCTGGCAAAATGTTTGAATATCTGTTCTTGTGACGATTTTCTATGTTCTTTGCATTTTCATACACATCTTCTCCCGGATCGGAAACGTACATAGGTAGTTTCTGATTATAAAGACAATATCCAAATAATATGACCTGACACACCTGTACCTTTATTACTGTCTATATGTAGGTTATTATTCATAAATATTCCAAATATTTGTATCCGAGACATAAAGTTATTAAGTGTTAATGAAACCATTTTAACGTTAAGACAGAGATGTCATAATAAGCGGATTATTTCTTCTCTTCTATTTTTTAGTAACATGAAACCTGAATTAATAATTCCCCACGTAACTAAAAGACGTGCACGTTTGCAGTGGTTTCTGACATTATAAACTATATTTTCACAAAAAGTATTGATATGTGTAAAACATGAAAGTGTTATTGAAAGAACCATCACAAATGTCTTCCCCGTGATAGAATATTTGAAATCACATATTTGAAACCACATATTTTTCTTCACATGTCATTGCACCAGCAAATTCACATAAATGTGGCAGAAGTGTTATCCACTCAGAACTTTTGTCTCTTATTACGATCATTGTACTGTGACTTTAGATGTTGACTGTATGCGATATTGTGATATGCTTTCATGAACAAGGAATCACAACGCATTCGTTACATTGGTCACATTAAATAAGATTAATAACAATTCAAAGCTAAACGATTAAGTCTATGTCAGGAATTTGTACTTAACCTGAAGACTAGTATGATTGTATTAAAATTTAACAATGATTTTTATACAAGGGTAATTTTGTCTGACGGACTTGAGTTTTTAGCTCACTCAGGTCACTCGAAAGCCCTTGAGACATATGATTCATGTATATATCTTAATTCGATGAGGGGCAATGCGATACATCACTCGTCGATCTCATTTTTTGAGCTGGGTATATCACGATATGGGTGGTATGCTCTCAATGGGACGCAACCAGCTGCGATGATCACATAGTTGTTTGCATGTCAAGCATAACTGGATTCTATCTAAATCATAAATAATGAAAGTGTGTGTTTTAAGGTCATAATTGATGATATGTCATGCGCACTGTATCACGTTATACGTTCGCAATTAACGAAATATGCTTGTAGATAAAGGGTTTCGACCATACTAGGAAGAACTTCAGACCTAAGATATGCAAACTCTGTTTTTGGGCCACACGTCACTTTTTAATTAATTTGCAAACGTTATTACACGAGAAAACAATTATTGTAAGCATCTCGTCCAGTATCTCGAAGGTACACTGATAATAACGTTAGGATACACATCTTATGATATATATCACAGTGCACCACATGTTAGAGCATTGCATACATAATTACTAATAAATCTTTGATAATATTTTAATTTGCTCTTTATTCTCATGCCCACTCATTTAACAATAAATACAATATAATCGTACAAACATTTTGAACTGTACGTTAGAACAACATTAAGAAATCTACGATAACATTTAATTATGCAAAACATTAAGAAAGAAAGCTAAATAAGATATCTTCAGGTAATTACAGAGGTCCTTTAACTCAACATAAAACGTCCTTATGGAGTACATTTTGTTTAAATGTATGGTTTGGTCTAAATCACTCAACGATATATATGTATATATATATATATATATACAAAGAACGTGAACAAATTCAAATTGTAATTTTCAAAATTGTAATGCTCTTAAGTCATAGATTATAGAAAATTATGAAAACATAATAAAGTACGTGGAAAAGCGTAACCGTATAAAGTTAGGTTTTAAGAACCTTTATATATATAACACATAACACCAATGCCATTAAAACTATGTTTCGTGTATCTAACGAACATTAACTTCCGTTGGTGTAAACAAGAAAATTCAATACTTCGAATTCATGATCCAGCCTTCGTTTTCCTGTTTTATGGTCCCTTTCCAGTAGTGTTGTGTAGGTCTCTTGGAATTCATTAATCGATAAAGCATTCGTAGAACCAGTCAGCGCTTCGACTATGGCTTCGTGCAGGAATATATATTGTTCCTATAAAATAAGTGCAAATAGGTTTTGTACCTTCAGTATTACATTACATGAACTGTTCATTTTTGGTTAATCTCGATTATAACAAATTGCATTTTTTCTTAAACACACTTTATTTGCTGTTCATACGCAATCACGTTAAAGTGCTGATCCTGATAAAACCAATTATATACAGTTTTCCGTCACAGATCAGTGCACTGTGTATCATCGTTATTTTATATTAAACCCGTGCAAATATACTACGATAGTACCTCTTAGCCATTACAAACAGACTTCGCCATTATCAGGACGATAAGTAAATTATTACATGTTTCATAATCATTATCATTATCATAGTATTCAGCTTCCTCATTATTGAAAGCATTCTTACAACAGTTTGCACGAGGTTGACTTTGTTTCCTTATTTCCTCCAAGCATTGCACCACATTTATGTATCCAAGCTCCTCTGCCTGGTCAATAAGATAGTCAAGAGCATGGAAGGGTCCTGTCCTACCAATACCAACACTGTAATAAACATATGAAAAACATTTATAAGTGAATTGAATGCACTTAATATGAAACATTAATTAGCATATATACGTTAGGGTGGCCCTTAAACATAGAAAAAAACATTTTTTTTATTTCTCTAGCATCTGAACCCTCAGAGTGGTTCCATTTATTGTAGAAACAGATGAGAAAAAATATTATGAAAAAATATTAATATTTAGGGGTGGCTCAAGCACATCAAAGTTTACTATTAGAGTCTGAAAATCGTCATTTGGTCATTAAAACGAACGACACAGAGTTTACTGTTTGTCAATCAATGTTGACTTTTTGCATCTGGAAATTGTTTCCGGTTCTGCTCTATTACGTGGAGAGCATACTGCAGCTGGTCTTCACATCTAAAGCGCCCTAACTGGACTGCATCTTGAATGAGGGCAACGCTCCGTTCTGCGTGGTCATTTGTAACCAAAAGCGTCTTGACCATTACCTCAGCAGCTTTGAAGTCATCTCTACTGTTCCATGGCTCGGCGTCTTCAGCTAACAATCCAGAAGGCAAGCCCAGAATTGTAAATAGTTTTCTGCTGAACTTTGTGACAAAATATGCGAGTGTCTTCTGTTGCACGGCTGCCATGTCAATGCGTGCCCATTTTGGTGGATCCAGTTCTCCATCCTTTTCTTCCGACCCTCTGACAAGTGCTTGCTTTGTGGCAATATCTAGTTCTGGATCAAAGAGGCTGAGCGGTATTAAATCTTCCGAGAGGTACCGCAGATGCCCAGCCATCTTACGTGACGTTTCGACACTGATGGCACGATCTGGATATGAATGGAGCAGCTGCAGGAGTTAGAGGTCATTTCTGGCTGCAGTAGGAGCAACATGTGCCTGGTACCAAAACTTGATATAACTCTTTGCAAGAAATATGTTCAAACGTAGAAGCCCTTGAGATTCTCGGGTTGTCAGCTTGAACTGGGACCGGAAAAGCCATACCTTGATGCTGTAGATGGTTTTGCCATCCAGCGTGCTTGATGCAATGGACCAGGGCTTCTGAACGTCATCTTGTCCGAAGACTTTTTCCCTACGAAGACGAGCATTAGTTGCAACAGCTCACGATAGTCATCTCTAGATTGATTATCTTCAAGTTATCGTTCGCAGAATGCAAAGCTCGGTAGATGCATAATCATCTGAAAAGGCGTCACTAAATCCGTCTTGGTCTATGCTTGACCACTGTTGTTTAAAACGCTTGAATATGAGAATTTCTGGTGCCTTGCTGGGTCTCATACAGATTCCAAATGCAGCACCCAGGACCAGTTCCATTATATGATGCCGACAAGCAATGTGCAGAAGAGACCGTCCCAGAAACTGCTCGAGAATGATGCAAGCACCTGACAGTCTACCAGTATTGGAGCTCTAGGTGTCGAAGCACATTCCCTGAACCAAACTGGTAAGTTTCCATTCACATATGGAATTCCAAACTGCCTCTGCCTCAGCTTTGCCAGTTCCTGCAGGTATCTTTGGAATTTGTAAAAGCTTCTTCTCCCCAATTGTCAAAACCAGAATTGGTAGCCTGTTCACGTTTTCTATACCAGTTAAGTTAGACATTAGCTTGCCATCCCAATGGACAGTTAAAGCTGTGGTTCGTTTGAATGCTTCCTTAATGCCAGCAGCTGCTGCTTTACGGTGTGTTTGGCGTTCACGCTGTATGGTCGTCCTGTTTAGAGCAAGCTGCTCTGGGTTTTGTCCGATAGCCCTCATTGATTAAAAACTGAATTTCATGGCAGCCCTGTCGCTCAACAGATTTCTATCGAGTATTGCTGCCAGAGGGGCTGATATTACCTGCTTTTTACCTCGTTTTCGTAGTGGAGGAGCAGCCGCACTTGTGTTGGGGATTGGATCTTGGTCGTCAGATTTAGATGATGTTTCCATGTCCGAATTATTGCTATTGCTGTCCAGCTCAACCACTTGGGACAACAACTCCTTTTCAAGTTCAGAACGTTTTCGTCTTCTTTGCAATGTCTCCACTTTTTCCTTCTGCAGTTCCTGTTGTTTGAGCATCACATTGTCCACACCCGCCATGCATCCAGGCCGTCCCTTCTTCCGCTGACATTCCAGGAATAATTTGTCCTCTTCATTCTCTATGACTTGCATTGCATCAGCGTGTGCAATATCAAACAGTTATTTGATCATTTCTGTAAATATGACTTCATTTGCTTGCTGAGTCTGTGTCTTACGGTTCTTGTTCTTTTTCAGACCTTTCCACTGGTAGAATATTTCTTCAAGTTTTTTGATTGAATCTTGTCGATGCTTGACTGGAATTCTTGCACGGAACCAAAAAACTTCCACTCGTATTATGCTGTTGTTTGCTGCTGTTCGGATTTCCTCTTTAAGAACATTGTGACGATGCAAGAAATAGCTGAGAACTTGCTGTGCTGAGGGCAGTTAATACCTTCTATCCCATCTGCACTGGTAACAAGATAATCTTGTGAGCGTGTTGTCACTTTTTGGCTGCTGTCACTGCTGCTGCCATTGTTAACAGGTAAGTATCAACCAAAACCGGAACAATTATACTCTATTTAACACTCAACAGTCCACAGTCCACAGTCCAGAGTTCACAAAATTCCCACTTTAACCTTTTAAGTCCAACAACTGTTGCAAAAGCTTCCATAATTGAAGATTTGTTACTTTTTTAACTGAAAATTTAACAGTGAACACTCAACATCTGAATATCCTGAAAACATAAAAGTAAATAACTGAACAATAAAACTTGCAAAATTGCAAAGAATATTTAATAATAACAAGTCATTAGTCAATAAATAAGTAAGTAAGGAAAAATTTTTAAATTTTATACTGTGGTTCTACATTCTACAATCTATATTACAAACAGTACAATATGGACATTATGAACGTGATTACCACAAGTTTCAGTGTCATTGAGCTACCTCTAAACCTTGTTCAATTTTGCAGATTTTTTGCATACTGTGTTTTTTTATCTTTTAGAACAAAATGAGAGATCACATGAGTGTCATAGTCTACATTCTGGATTAAAACGTACCATAACACTCGCATATAATTCTCATGACAATTATAAGAAACGCAAAACCACAGGCATCACCTGAGTCTCAACTTAAGGTGGATGGCGTGAGAATTACTGTAGGATAGGATGTTAATGCAGGACATTCGCTTGACTTGGAACGTTTAGAAGTATGAGTGTCGCAAGTCATTCACGAAAATATACGTGTGCCAACCATGAGCATTCTTATTCACTTCGGCTTAAATTTGTTTGACAGCAAAGCGATGGTCATCAAATCTCCCCTAACATGAACTACAACAAATAAAATCTTCAAGTTCATTCAGTATCGTATTGAGTTAAGGATATGTTCCATTTGAATGAAAACACCATATTCGGTAGCACATCTGCTCTCTTCCTGAAGCTAATCCCATTACAATTAAATTTTGCAAGTAGTCCTAAGAAAGAGAGTAAAGCCGTCTATCAATTCCACAGTTAATGTTTTCATCTCCATCATCATCATGTGTGTAGTATGAGAGTGGTAACATTTTCCACATTTATTAGTAGTAGTCAAAAGTGTTTGTGTGCAAGAATAAGTGTTGCGCAGTAAGAGCTGCGTGTTGTTCAGTGTGTACCTTGTAATACACAATGTTATATTCTTATAACCGTACCCATCTGCATCTTATACTATATGCATAGACACTCTTTAGCATTAAATTCCCATAATAACAAGAGAGCAACAGGTCAAAGCTAAGGCATAATATTAAATTCACTTAACCATTATATTATATTTTACCCAAATAGTTTTTCAATATATTAGTACACGAGTAATTTTGAATCTATCATACAATAAAAGAGCGTTGGGAGTTGCATTTGGGCTACGTATTAAACGTCTGAAAGTATATTTTCTATGCAGAATATATGCCATACTGGAACATTTATCACAGTCTAAGCTGACAAACAGTATGTATATCGCATTATGAACTCCAAGTTATATTAATTAGACCACTCACCCTAGAAAACTAGAAAAATAAATAAATAAATAAATAAATAAAAAATAAATAATAACTAACTAATAACGAATCAATAACTAAATGACAAGCTATCTTCATTGTGTGATATTCAGAATATGAAACAAACATGAACATGGAAGTGATATGTATTATTGGTGAAGTTTTAAGTACTAAGCTTATACCATTATTGTCATAAACATCTGCTAAATGTTGCGATCCATTATATTGGAAACATTTTATCCAACAAAAAAGAAGAAACAAAAATCGCACAAGTAATTTAGCTCAAATACCAATCATAAGCTTTGCGATTAGCGGAATCAAAATCATCAATGTGATCAAATGATGATATTTGCGTTAATAAAAAAGAGTGATATGTAACATGTTCTGCAGTGATTTTAAAGCATTTACTGCATATTTATTATCTCCCTCTCTTTTAGCTGTTTCGAATTCCGTCATTGTGATATGTTTTTTTACTACTAAATCAGCATTCAGTAGTCACCCAAGTATTCCACAAATGAAAGAAGAATCCTACGAATATTACAGTTTATTTGATATTAGTAACATTTAGTGAACTATTTCCAATTCAGGCAAAGATCAGTTTGTATACAGTTAGTAATTAAACATACTCCATGGTAGACGTCTTAATAGAGCAAATATTTTGATACTAGATCGTTAACTACAAATACATTTGTTCCAAAACATAGCTATTTAAACATGATTTCATCGACTCATTCTCTTTGCTCTATATGTGACACTAATATTGAAATGTTGCCCCTCTTCTAAAGCGTCAGGTCACGTGGAGGCGCTTTTATCTTCTATTATAACAGTCTTTGCCCAAGATGTTTAGAATTTAAAATAGTCATCACAACTGGAGACGAGGTTGCATTAAATCATGTATTTCTACTTTCCTCTTACAATGAAGATCATTTCGATGCAGACCTTCCGTATGCAATAAATGAGGAACATTTAGCTGATGGTAACTCATATAAATCAGAGCTATAACAAAACTGTTATGTAATACTAATAACAACAACACTACTACTACTACTAATACTACTACTCATAATAATAATAATAATAATAGTAATAATAATACTAAAATAACAATAATAATAATAATAATAATTCTTTTGTCTAGCGCCTAATCATTAGAAAACCCTGAGCACTTAACAACATCTATAATGATATAACAAAAACAAACAACAAACAAACCACCATGAAATTGCAAAAGAAAATCCTGAAAATATTTAATGTAGGAAACATTTTTAGTTCTTTAGGTTTGTTCTTGCAGTCGCAAAAAGTGAGATCTGAGATCAAGTTGAAAGGGATCAGAGTGTCTTTGTGTCTAATTTCAATAGGCAAATCATTCCACATTGCTGGGCCCTGGCATTCAAAAGAATTTGCCCATATGACTTCGTCTTTTCATAGTGGGAATAACGAGTATACGATTGTCAGAAGAGGAGCTAAACAATCTTCCTCGTGTATAGACATGGGTGAGGCCGGAAAGATATGCTAGACTGGAGTCCGTCATTGAAACGTAGCACAGAGAAAAATTGTTGTGTTTGATTCTGGATCAAATGGATAGTCATCGTAGGGTACAGAGCCTTAGGGAGATGTGCTCTGATAGTCGTACTCTAAAGATTACCAAATCTTCTTTGTTTTGAAATGTTTGAAGTTTCTGGAGTAGATATTGAGACGAACCAGAAATAACAGTTACACAAGTCCAATTTTGAACACACGTGTTTTATTGGCATCAACTGAACTTTTTTTGTAAACGGAGCTGATGCGTCTCAGCTCAAGATATGCAGCATTGCATATGCTCATGACATGTTGGTGCATTGTGAAAGTACTGTCCAGAGTAACACCTAGGTTTCGTACTGACTGTGTGAATTTAGTGTTCTTGTTACTGATATTTATTAATGTAAAGGATGTACATGAGAAACTCTTTGTGTTGTGATCAGAATGGCCTCAGATTTATCATGATTGAACTGCAGCGTGTTACATGTCATCCATGCTTTCCCATCAGAAATACACCTATCCACTCTTTGGATGATAGCAACAACTTCAGTTTGGCTGCTAAACTTATATATATGGGTGTCATCAGCGTACAATTGGTGAGACAATGGGTGATGATATATGATATCTGATAGCGGCTGAGTGAAGGGAATGAAGTGAACAGGCCAAGCACATACTGATGTGGAACACCTTCATTTCGATCAACCAGGCTGGAGTGTATTCCATTTGTTGATACAATCAATTCGTGTCATGTTCACTAAGTAAGACGTGAACCACTGAAAGGCTGTATTGTGAATTCTAAAAACATGCTGGGGACGGTGAATTAATATATCATGGTCAAATGATGCCGATGCATCAGAGGGAGTGTGGATTGTAATCTTACTGGTATCCAAAACAAAGATAATGTCATTAAATACGTTTAGAATAGTATTTTCAGTACTGTGACATGGACGATGTGCACATTGTACATTACTTAAGAGAATGGTGCAATTAAAATGAGATATAAGTTTGGTTAGAACAACTTTTCCTAAGAGTTTTGATATAAGTGGTGAATTAAGTGGTGTACATTTGTTCCTTGATATTAGTTTTTAGTTATCTGGAAGAGCTCTGTGCAGCTAGAACTCTCTGTGATCTTAGTACTGTTGTGGGATAATTTGGACAAATGAACAATATTTTTGACGTTCATCTTAGCAGCGTCATATATATTGATTTAATGAATAGTGACTCTAGTGGAAAGCCAAAGCTTTTCTGCTTGACGGTGGAGAACACGTTTTAAATGATATTCTGCACTTGGTTGCTAGAACATGTTTTTCAAGCAATGCAGGCAGGCAGTTATCAAGTTGTTTTGCTGTAGAAGGTAAGAATGCTGTTACGTTTTCTTGGATATAATGCTTTATTACTTGCATATTTATCATAAGGAGGTTTCTCTTAGTAGCATATAAAGGCCGATGATTGAGGCCTAATACGTCCAGATGGCATATTATAAAGACGTGATATGATACATGTTCGTGGGATACATTGATGGATCGCAGAACAGTATCTGCAGATCTATGAAAAATCCATTCTAAATTGTGACAAAAGTTATGTTTGTGTTGGTTGACTGTCTATTTAAGGTTGAAAGGATGAATGAAATCTAAGAGTTTTGACGTGTATGAATTTCCAGGACGGTCAAAGTGAAAGTTAAAATCTCCAAGAATAATTATGTTGCCAACAATCGAATTTAGGTACTCCAGAAGATTCTGAAACTGCTCTGTTATGAGAGATGCCGTCTATCTTGTTATTGTTTTACTAGGCGGAAGGCACTAGAGGCAAACACAATGTTCCAGTGTGAATGTCGATTGGACTAGTGCAAACGATGTATGGCTGAAATGGATGGTTGTGCTGTACTTAAGACATCTTTTAATGGAATTAATTGTGATGACAGCATTTTCCACCTCCTCGAGAGTGAAGCGTAAACTACTGGATGAAGTAAGCAGTTAGTGTTAAATGTTTTAAGCCAACACTCTGTCAGGAATAAGACGCCAATATTCTGGTTGTTAATACAATTAACTATCTCTACGCGTTTTCCGGAGGTCCCACTGATTGGCGGTCAAATAATGCATTACAAAGTGGTTTTTCTGGGATAGTTTATACAACGGTTGACGATTTAAAATGGATTTGCACCAAATTATCAAATTGGAGGGTCGAATTATTGAATTGTTTAGCTGTTAATGGTAAAATAGAGGGAAATGGAATTCTTTTTTCTGCTGTACGACGGCTAGCTTTGAAACAACGTATACTTTCTCGTTTTCATTTACATTTAAGTAATGATGAATGTACTTACAGTTCGTTTAGTCTTGAGCGCAATGCAGTATATAGAGCCAAAAAGCAAATAATGAGGATCCATCATTGCATAAACGGGTTGACTATAGGTCACGTGATGGCGTTTTATTAAAAGACAAAGGAGTTCTTAACAATGGAACAAGAGAGTTCATCAAAAATCAAAATTTTGCTCGTTTCCAAAGCAAATGCATAATGAAACACAATACTATCGATGAGGATAGACAACAAGCGCATATATAAAACGGAAAGCTGCATCAAGCCAATTAAGCGATAGAGCTATATAAGTGCAAACAAGGGTCAATTGATTCCCTTATAGTAACGGTCTGAGAAAATAATTGTATAAGTGGATACAAGTAAATGATATACCTAAACATTTATATTTTCGTCAAGCATTAGCATATAGTGTCATACAAAAGCAACGATAACACTTCATGACAAAACTGAATTGAAGTAAACGAAAAACATCTTCACGGCCATGGGTAAATTTTTACCAGTACGGTAAGAAATGGAAATGCTAAAATGAATGTATAAATAATTGGAGAGACGACTAAGCTATCAGTAATTAGCTTTCTTGCTTTGAAGGTAAAAGGTCTCAAAAGTGTTCAAATAGACTGTATCGCATGTAGTGAGGCAGACTAGACTATACACAATTCTGCATAATTGGCCTCGTAGCTGAAATATTATTAACAGTATACATAGAACATTATGATGGAATGATGAACCAGAATGAAATGATAATTAAGACGAGATACACTGCTATACAATACAAACGCTTCAGGTCCTGGCTAGAATGATATATTGAACGTATGAAAAATGTTTTTAAATTTATTAAATACACATTTCATGATAATATATTTCTGTTTCTTAGAAGATTTAACATAATATTTCAGTAGATGTACCACTTGTTGCCATTATTACAACACTGTATAACATTGTAATAACTATATCTCTGCCTTTAACAACTTTCATGACAAACGTTGTGTTTTGTTCGACACCCTGTTCTCCTATTAACATCCTTCTGTCACTGCATTTGTATCTCAGTTTCCTTAAACAAAATATTTTGATTCTAAAACACAGCACATATTGTTAGGTCTTTTGCATGTTAAATATTTCCGTTTAATTTAAAAATTAATATCTTCTGTATCGTTTGTTTTTAATGTTAAATTCGGCATGGAAGATTGTTATAGATATAAAATATAATTGTATGCTATTTTTTTTTACGCAATATTTTTTGTTGATGTCCAGAAGGAAATTAAGTAATCTGATTTACTTAAAACATTCTAGCATACTATCAATAGGTAAAGAATGGATGAGACATTAATTTTCGCTTAAATTTATGGAAACTATGGCGGATTATACGCATTGAACAATTTAACTAAGTACCTACAGGGAAACTGTGTCAATAGTTCACCAGACATTCGTTCACCAGGCAAGAAGACAGTCAACACTTCAAAAAAGATATTGAATTTTAGAATTACAAATATATACCTGCAATGAATAATCATTGGTCCATCGTTGGTTTGTGGTGTTTTGGTTGCTCGAATCTTCTGACGGAAATGAACCAATGATGATGCAATCCTCTGAACACTCCTGTCTGGCCAGGCAGTGAAATGGAATTGATTGAGCTGACATACGTCTTTTTTTTCCGCCTTCTGACTGTCCGGATTTCTTCATATAAACATGGATACCTACTCTGAATTATGTACATTATGTATGAACCATCCCTAGTAATCTTGATAAAACGTTGATATAATATCATCCTGCTTATTCAATATTTGATTGTGTCTATATATATATATATATATATATATATATATATATATATATATATATATATATATATATATACACATTTCATTTATCATTAAACTGGATTTATATGAATGTTAATTAGAAAACACAAACGTAACAATGCCCATTTGATTGAGCATAATTAATTTGTAGATGACATAACAATATAACAGTTTCTCAATTATATACTGAAAAAGGTTCAATTTTGTACTAAAAGTGTTTGGGTACGCATGTAGAAACATGCGCATGTATTCAATGAATATACCACTATACGCTTTGTATAGAATTGTAATACAGAAGGACGAATTATATTTAACACAATGAAATACATGAATTTGAAAGATAATAATAATACTAATAATAATAATAATAGTAATAATAATAATATTGTCATTAATAATAATAATAATAATAATAATAATAATAAGAATAATAATAATAACTCTGAGGACTTTGATTAATCTATAGAAGCTCTAAGGACTTTATAACATATATAATGATATGACTATGAAGACAAACAAAAACAATAACCATTAAATTGGAAAACATGCAAATCCTGAAATAGTTAACATAGGAAACATTATTAGGTCTTTAAATTTGTTCTTGAGGTCACAAAAGCTGAGTTTGAAGAGCATCCTTAAAAGGGATCACCGTGTCTTTGTGTCTAATTTCAATGGGCAATTCGGTTCACGTTCCGGGCCCTGGTGTGCAACTGAGCGTTGTCCATATGACATTGTTTTCATAGTGAGATACTGAGTATACGATTGTTAATAAAGGAGCGTAATAATCTTGCTGTTGTGTACTCATGGGTAATACTGGATAGGTATGTTGAACTGGAGTCCGTCAGTGAAACATAGCACAAAGAACATATTTTGTATCTGATTCTGGATGGTTTGTATAGCCAGTGTATGGTACAGAGCAGCAGGGAGATGTGCATTGATCGTAGTACTCTAGAGAAAATCCGAGCAGCTGTGTTTTAAACATTTGAAGTTTCTGGAGTATATATTGAGACGAACCAGATAGTTACTATAGTCAAATATTGAAAGTACTAATGAACACATAAGTGTTTTAGTGGCATTAACGGAAATATAGTTGCGAATGGCGCTGATGCGTCGCAGGTCATGATATGCTTACTTGCATATGTGTATGACCTGTTGGTGCAATGTGAGAGAACTATCTAGAGTAATAACGCCTTTGATGGTAGTATCAACGTCATTTGGGTGGCTAGACTTGTATATTTGGGTGCCTGCAGTGTACAATTGGTAAGACACTTGGTGATAGTCCTTCCGCTTGAGAGCGCCTGAGTGCCAGTAATGAAGCAAACAGGTCCAATAACATACTCTTGTGGAAGAGCACAATATAGATCAACTGGTCTAGAGTTTATTTTATCTGCAGATACATTTTGTGTCATGTTGACTAAGTAGGACTTGAACCACGGTAACGCTGTAGTGTAAATGCCAAATACATGTTGGAGACGGTGAAGTAATATATCATGGTCTATTGTATCAAATGCGTCAATCAAATCAAAATTTAAGTTTTAAAAATGTTGATGTTTAACATAATCAGCTCTAGAAATTCATTTTCAGCATATTAATCGCATGCAATTTTAATTTTGATAAAAATGTAATACTTTCTAAAATTGCTTAATAATTCAATTACACAACGGTATCCCCTGGTAAATGAACTCTTACGCACCCAAAACATGCATAGGCAACATGCAGGCTAAATAAAAATATAAAAAACATCATTTAAGCTTTAGGTTTAATTTTTATTACTTTTGCTAATGTTTTATAACATATCTCTGAATATATTATTCCAAATTCAATTTCAATATTTGATAAAACTCAACATAATGACATTGTTCAACTACGTGTTTTCGGCAATACTGTTTTACTTAAATATCCATGCATACTTTTTAAATTGGTCATAATGCTATTGTATTTGTATTTTAATATGTTTTGTATCAATTAATCTTTTATTATGTCTAAAAAAATTCGAAAGTTATAGCTCGATGTGAAATAACTTGAGACCGACAAACAAGTATTGAACTAATATCGCATGCACACAAATCGTTTTATGTTGAACACTATGCAGGTGGTTTTCAATCCAATATGTTGGCAAACAAAACCATATGAAAGCCACATAGTTTGTCAGACGATTCGTGCTGAACCCTTTTATTCCCTGGTACGTATTGTAGTGACAGTTACCGCAATGCAATGCACAAACCCTAAACACCCACATGAGAAATGCAAATGAAAAATGGTTTTGATGCTATCCGACAAAATGTGTAAACTTGACCGGTTTGGTACCATACAACAGATGGTGCAAACAATACTTACAGGGATCCGTTGTCCGCTTATCATTATTAAGCGCGTTTCACATTAGCTGTAATCGTAGAATCACAGCTATGCAATAACAGTGTGATCCGCGACAATACGTTGGATAGCCTTACATCAACATTAATGCCCAACCTGAAACGTGTCCCATCTTTCAGCCAGTTAAACATACAAGTCTTATTGCCCGACGGAACAGCTAATATTTCAAGAACTACTAACTTCTTTAACAATCAAGGATATATGCCATACATGTGATGTTAAATTTAGTATCGTCATAACATTAAAATGCTAAATACAAACACAATGAATCTGTACATAAAATCAATATATGAATTGTTTTTTTGCCTTACCTTTTTCATTTCAAGCGCCCTTATTGTGAAGTCTGAAAAGGTTTCGCATCGGACTAGTCTTACGACAATATTTCCGTATTCCACAGAACCTTCATCAGGCCAATATTGTTCACACTTGTGCTGCAACAATAGAGTTAATGAGTTAACCTATACGGTCCAACAATTAATATAAAAAAAAATGTACAAGGACACTTTACTCGTACATATTGATAATATACTCGTATTTTAACACATTTCACAATGAAACTATCTAAGTGTACATCGAAACAGATGAACGAAGATTTAAAATATTATATAATTATAAAAGGTACTAGAATTAGTACTAATAGTAGTAGTAGTTGTAGTAACAGCATCATTAGTAGTATTCGTGCTAGTAATGATGGTGGTTGTGGTAGTATAAATTGGTTTTAACGGACATTAATACTAAGACCATCAGCTACAACATTTGTTTGTAACGATAATAAGGTTTGTAAAAGAATGGTCTTGAAATCATACAAGTCATTGACAAATGTCATCTAAGACTAATATATTAGTAATATCCCACTAAGATGAGTAAAATAAGAACTTAGATTTGAGAAAATGTCTTTGTTAATATACTAATTCTATATTTATTGGTCACAATAGAAATTTGTGTCAATGTAGGTTATTTCTTTTTCTCATGTTGACAAACATATGATTTTACAAATCTCCATTTGCATTACAGAAATATAAAATTAAATATATATATATATATATATATATATATATATATATATATATATATATATATATATATATATATATATATATATATATATATATATATATATATATATATATATATCAATCTTTATAACCGTAAACACAAAACAAGTATGATACATATCTTTTTGAAATAACAGTGAATGGTAACATTCTAATCCAGATAACATGATCTGAATTTACCTTTCCCTCTTCCATCAGATTAGTGAGCATTACACATTTGATGCATTTAGTCTGCCATATCATTCTCCAGAAATCGTTTAGAATACCGGTAGTAGGACCTGTCAACGGTAGCTAGGTTACATTTATATAATTCAATACGAACATTAAATATAATTCTATAAAGCCTACTCAACATATATTCACATGTCCAAAACAAAGCATACTGCATTAATAAGCAGAAGTGAGACTAACATTCCTCTCTTCGGAAATTTATAAAGTTAAGCATTTGAAAAGGACTGGAAAGAACCGTTTAGAGCACATATATAAATTAGTTTGCTTTTAAATCTGAAACAAATACTGCAAGTATTTATTTTTCCATGGTTAAATTAAATTGCGTTGGTAAATTCGAACTGACTTTTTAATTACTTATTTTCCCTCTCCAGGTACTGAAAGTTAACAGGGTTGCATACCTTCATTATATGATCGTGGAATCTATTATTTCATATACTTGATACCGATGGTATAGAACATTTCAATAAAGAAGAATTAGGTAAGCACAGGCAGCATTAATTACTGAATCATACCTTCTATTGTATAGCCAAAATAAGCTACAATTATTTTGATGAAGAAGTAAACTTATTATTAAGCGTAAACTGCTGGTAATTATGAAATATATGAAATGCAACCTGCTCGTAACATTCAGAAACTATAATTAGTTTGTTGTTGGTTGCTTGTAATCCTTTAAACTTTTGCAACGAAACGAGACCTATTAGACCTAATTACAATTGGAAGTGTTTGAAGATAAATGCAAAATGAGTAATTCAAATTTTCAAATACAAAAAAAAAATGTGAAATAAATAGTCAATGCATTTTATGTAATATACGAAATGACATAATCTAACACATATAGATGGAACAGTTACAAGGTAAAATAAAAAGAAAAAATGCAGACATATCAATATGTTATTAATATTTTAATCATCTATGGAAGTCGGTCCTTCTTAAAGCGTTGCACGTTAGATGACTATTTATATACACTTTCAGCTTAAAATGCAAAATTATTTAATTTAGTTTTAAAAATATTTATAGTTTTACCTATAAAATAATGTGTATTCAAATATTTGAATTTTGTATTTCAATCTTATGGAAATACAGTTTTCCACCAAAAGCTCAGAAGTCTGTGAAGCCCGTAACTTTGTTTCTGAATAATCCTATTCATACTTTACTTCATTTTGAGTTAATAGACAAATCGGTTAATGCAGCTTGTATTGTTTATTTAATATTACCAATAGTTAATTACAGATCAACATAGTTTCATTAAACTTGAAAGCGTCATTGCCGTGACGCTTTCTGTTCAAGCTGGTCAAATTCATTAGATACTATAGGTTGAACCATTCATCCATATTTAGTTACAATGCCTATATTTTAAACCACCTTTAAATTATTTAAAATTATTTAAAAAAGTTATATCCAGATGTTTGAATGTATTGGTGTAAAATAGAGGAATATTGACAATATATAATTAAATTAGATTCATTAATATTTGTGTTACATTTTTTAGTTTAATAGATATTTACACAATATACGTTTTTGGACGGCATATATACTTTAATTAACGGCCATGCTATATTGAAGGCTGATTGGAATATAATCATGGCAGATTCGTTTCTGTTTGATTTGGTTAAATTGTATTCAAACATTACGGAGACAAGAATGTTAATATAAATGTCAAATTGACCACAGGCGACGGACGACGTTTGACTTACCACGTTTTACGATAACTCATAAATTTGGAGAAAGTATCCAACACACGTCGGATACACTTTACTATGATAGTTTGGATTAATAATAATAATAATAATAATAATACTAATAATAATAATAATAATAATAGTATTATATTTGCATGCAATGCCTAAGCAGCTTGTTAGATATGTGTAAGACCTAATTAGAATGTGTCCCAGTCGTTCTAGTTATGTGCAAAACTGTTAGTTTTATCATTTACTGGAACAAATAAACACTCACCCTGTGCGGCTATATAAGCGTGAAAAGTCTTAGAACCCTGAAATGGATATTATATAATACTAAATTCGATTCAAAATTAAATAGACCAGGCAAATATAGCTTTTAATCCAAAATTGTTATTTGAACACTACTTTTGTTTTCCGAATTGTGTAATTGCTGATATCATTAAAAGAGTAAGATTAGAACAGTATTTAGGCTTTAATAAGCTATATTTGGCAGGATGGAGCAATGGCTATCTGTTTAATATCAAAACTGTCATAAGAGAAAAGTAAAAACATGTATTATTGCTTTAACGAAAGTATATAAAGTTTCGAGTGGATATATCGTTAGTTATTGAAGTAGGTAGACATTGAGTGTGAGCTTGATTTCCAAGTGCAGCATCCATAGAGTTTAGGAGTGTTTATATGATCGAATTTATGCATCAATACATAACAATTGAACTTGCAAATATTGTTTTCATCATATTCCTTTCCCCAAAGAGAATCACGTCGCCTTGCATATTCAATGGCTATACAAGGCTACTAACACTATACTTAAACACGTTTTACGTCCTTTACTGAGCCACATATCGCCTTTACTGCACACACGATTCCATAAACCATCGAGAATAGGCACACATCAGCCCAATCATGTTGCTAGAATGTCCTAGAGTTAGTAACACATTCTTAGCAAACTACAAAGCCAATCCTGACTCTTACGAATGTACTCGAAATATAGAAAACTTTATTGAGAATTTTAAACATACTCCAAGCCGAATGAATCTCCATAGAGTGGGAATTATAAATATATAACCTGAATCCTAGCATTATCTGCATTAAATACTTACTCTGCCTACTATCACACAGTCTTCTGTGGAATCCAGGGATAGTACTTTCCGTTTTGTTTCGTGTACATTTGTATACATTTACAGTGAAGGTAGGCTACTCAGTCCATCAATTTAAAATGAAGATGTACAGAATGTATAATATGGGAACAATAGTTGATATGAGCAGGAGAGGATCTATTAAAGTAATATCTTCATATAAAAATTAATTGATACATAGCAACATTCTGTATCGTCTACATAGAATTTGAACATATTATGCATAAGTAGTTCATTTAAATACATTAATTAAACTTAAATATTGCACATGCTAGTCGAATAAATATTTTACAGCAAATAAGTAATGTTCCCATCGTATTCTGCTAGTTGAATTCGAAAATAACCGTCTCTGAACGTACTTAATAAGCTAAACAAACATAACCATAAATAAAGCATTGCACAACTTAATGCCAAATTGTTGTATACAAGAAGTATGTGATGACACAAATATTTGTGAGATTTTCAAAGAGGAGTCAGGCTGGTTTAGTGTCTGTTCATACTAGAGTTATGCTTTCTGGAAATGTAATAGAGACGAAAGAAGCCTATAAGCTAGGTCATTAAGAGAAAAACAAAACGAGTTAATAACCATAGAACATATTGCTTGCGTAATACATTTGGCTTGTCCTGGTTCTCTTCACTGCGAAGTTCTCTCCCTTTCTTTAACTCTAGGATTGACTTAAGTTTCAGCTGGATCCGGTAAAGTGACAAAACTATAATTTATTCAGGATAGTTTGTAATCTTAAATAGCTATCTGTTTATCTAACAATCACCCAGCCACAAAACTGAACATGGATGGAATATGCTGATGTTTACTTACGATTTCATTCTGTATACCAAGTTAGTTTGTGCGCGTGAACATACGTACCTTTTCCTTTTACTTTGTTTAAAGCACTGCTTGGCAAGTGCGTACATGGTGGTTGTGGTGAGGGACATTGACTACATGGCTCATCAGGTGATGAGACTGACTAACGATCTAATATTATAATCACGCACACGCAAACTTGTGTGTAGTATTGCCCATCTTCATAAAGACTTTTACAGAAAATAATTATCCCAAAAGTGAATAATATGGAACTACAAGAATAACACCTGTAAAAAGTATATTATTTCAGAAAGAGAGGAAAAGCTCTCCACTATGTCTACAGTTTTAGATATGTGAAAACAAACGTACGTATGAACAAGGTAAACATCACTTGTTTAGTCTTGTCAGTATAACATCACTTATATTCACATAACATGCATTAATAAAATCGTTTTCCTTCGACGGATCCCATATTTCCAGCATCACGCATGTATCATCTGTAAATATGAAACCGCAGTAGAAATTGTAGTATATATATATATATATATATATATATATATATATATATATATATATATATATATATATATATATATATATGCAATTGAATATTCATGTGAACGTGTTAAGATTAACACTATTATCATGATACGATGAAAACCATATTTTCTTTATCTGAAATAATGCGTTGGGACACGTGCACCTCTACCACGCTATAATACTTGCTGTTATCCAATGGCAGTACCAATGGGCATCGTGAACACGTAAGCGTGGTTAATATACATACAAATATGTCGTGTATCATGTTTGCTACGAAACGGGAAGACGCGTTGTTACGTATGACAATTACGTTCTAGTACAACTTGGTCTAGAATAGCGAATATATTCAGTAATAAGCCCCGGGAATAGGTGCTTAAACAAACATGAAAAGTGAACTTAGGATATGGAGTGACTTTATTTAACTAAATTACATTGTATACGTTAAATTAGCTCATTGACTAGAAACATCAATAGACATATAAAGTAGAACGAGATGCTCATTGTCACCTTAAGTAAAATATGGCTGGCTAGTTTCCGGATACTTAAATCGTAAGTCAATTCGAAATATATATATATATATATATATATATATATATATATATATATATATATATATATATATATATATATATATATATATATATATATATATGCAGCTCAAGAGCAGACAACTAAACGTCTGGGATATGAATATATGTATGTGTGTGACACTATACCTACATGGGTAGATGTTTTTGTAACGATTCTTAGATATATTTTCCGGTAAAAGTGCCACCTCGTGTGGTTTTATCAGTCCAATAGGCAGTTTCTGAAAGTGAGCATTTAAATAGATATGCAGTATTAAACATGTCACCATTAATACTTGAAACGTTTAGTTAAAATAGTTGTGATATTCATATATGCCTCACATAACTAATTAACTTATCTGAAACATTTACTGCTTTTACAGAACATTAATTAAACATACATCAAGACGAAACTGATATTATGTAATGGTAAACAAGTTTAACCATAATTGCTTTAATTAGTAACCTATATGGATCAACGTACTAAATAGTTTAGTAAAATGACGATATACTTATACGTAACTGAGGCAGCTAAACTTACATTGTATTCTTCGTCGTACAAATTCGGCTTATTCTTTCGGCTCAGAAAGAAAGAATATATATCTTCTATGCGGATAGAGTGCTTATCTGCCACTTTTTGTGGCATAAAGGAATAATACTTATTTGAGTCTTCCTTACTATTTGTATATACATTTTTCGATACGTCGCTTTCTGGAATTTTGTGATGGTGTTTTCTTTCCTTGGGTTCAGCTGGAATATTTGCAAGTTTTAAATTCTAAGAAACATATATTCACAACAGACCGATTAAACCACCCATTACAAGAATTATCAAAAAAAATTAAACCATTGTGGTACGAAATAGGAATTAGCTTCAGTAGTGAATTAATCTCTTATTCAAAGTACAAAGAGGTGATCGGCGGTGATAAGTGAACAATACAAGATATGTGATTGAAATTACGGTATTTATTTGTGATACGTTAGATACTAATAGGAAAGGACCATTTATCAGGGTTACCGTTGCCATATAAGGCAGTGAATATTCTTCAGATCGTAAATGAATTGTGTGCAAGCATTGCAACATTTCCTTTATTTGAGAACTATTATATTTACAGGTAAGATCATGTGGTGTATTGGTGTCATTAACATAATTACATCTCGGCTTACCATAAACCGTTTTCCCTATATTGACACTCCTTTTCTCTGTCTTTCCGTCTGACGAACTTGGTATTTCATTCAGGGTAGTGTCGACAGTCCTATCTTCTGTTCCTTTTCTCCTTCTTACAAAAGAAAATACATCATGTACAGTAGTTACATATTCTTGATTTAATTTAGCACATGTAGCTTTGGAATTAATGAATCAAGGGTAGTGGGATCTATTCTTCACTATATGAAGATCTTGTAAGAACGGTACTAGCACTTAGTACCGATTCGATCAACGTCACAATCAAAGTTCATTTAGCCAAATTATCCCACTACAGTACTAAGATCGCGGATAGTTCCAGCTGCAAAGCGTTCTCCAAGATAACTAACGAACTAATGTCAATGAGCAAATGTACACCATTTGGCTTTCCATTAGACTCACTAGTCATACACAAATGTATGAAACCGATTAAATCAATGTCACAGTCAAAGTTAATTTAGCCAAATTATCCCACTACAGTACTAAAATCACGGATAGTTTCAGCTGCAAAGAGCTCTCCAAAGATAACTAACTAACTAATGTCAAAGAGCAAATTTTCACCACCTCCACCTACTTTATCTCACGTCAACTTTCCGGACCTGTATGCAAACGTCTTTCGTGACAAGGCACAAACAATTAGAGACGAGCTTGACAACACAAATTCAATAGACTCGTCGTCACCATAAAGTGTGTATACAGACTCTCAGAGTCGACAGATAGCAGCATCTTAACCTGTCGCCATGGTTTTAGTACCGACAGTCGTGATCAAGAGTGCACCAAAGTCATTCGAAACTGACCCATTTTCATCATCACTGCTGCTTGGGTGTTTAGGTCAAATATTGTCTTCAATAACTTATGTTATCAATACCTTTCTCACAGTCGGGGAAATCCTATCATTTTCCAAATCTGCCGTTGTAGAGCCTCTGTCCAAAAAAACTAACACTTTATCATAATGATTTCAAGAAGCATATATATATATATATATATATATATATATATATATATATATACATGGGTGCGTGTATGTGTGTGTGTGCGTGTGTGTTGTGAGTGTCTCTACGACTCGTCTTATCTTTTTGTACAGGATTACCGCCGTTATTATTCCAAGGATAACGACACACAAAGCAGCAGTCACACCTCCTGCTATGCCAGCTACACTAGATTCTGGCTCCGCATCTTGATGTACTTCTGCAACAATATATCTAATTAAATTGTGTACTAGTTTTAAATCGTGCATATATGCCATTACATGTTATTGTAATGTAATAGTGTTAACAAAATGTGATACTGTCCAGTATTGAGTTCAGATCTGTTTTTTTTTTCTTGATGTAAGAACCTTCCATACGTTTTGGAAAATTGAACTCCTTACTCCATCACTGAATCTCTTTTGCATTGTATTGTTATGGCGGATGTTATGCGAAATGTATCAGTTATATCTTAACACTTGAGACGCCATGTTGTGGTATGTAATGTCTTGGTTTGACTGAGGTTCTACTTTCTTCAAATTATTGCATTACAAGTGATTCTTTAGACTGGAAGTATACATCTGCTCTGATAATAAATGTGCAAAACCATTCCTTGAAAATTACGCAGAATTCAAAAACTGGATAATTATTTTCTGTGATTCAACACACATCAGCACAATTATGACTACTACAGACGTCATCCCATTCCAGTTTGTATCTTCGTCAGGATTTTAACTCTGATTCACTAATTACTTTCTTATTGATATGACGTGCTTTTTTCACTAACAAACTCTAACTTTTATTAAGAAGCACGGTTTTCTCAATTAGAAATTTACACCATTACATTTTTGCGAATTGATTAAAACCATCCATTGAAGCAAAAGGTGATGCTCTGTGTTTCGATAACACCTTTATAAACAAGTCCGTGTTACTTTCAAATTTGTTATTAGCATAAAGTGTTGTGCCTTCTTTAGATATTTCGGTGCCTAACATATGCTGTTTGACATAAATGTAAACTGCTTCAACGACTAAGGAGTCCATTTCGAAGGTCTATACGGAAACGATTCCCTCATCAATTCGGAGAATCAGCCACCTTTTTAAGTGGTATCTTTTAGTTAATTTCGGTATCAGATTTACCCGGCGATTTGACTGTCGCCGTATGTATATATGTTGAAATGCAGAAGCAAACATAATTTATATGTACAGTCGTCTCATAGGTGTATTTCTGATAGAGACAGGGGTGAATGAGGGGTAACTAAATAGAAAAGTTTCTCATCAAAAATGGGAGAGATTACCAATAATTACCGACAACGGGATGCATACTGTCCCTATTTGTACGATTCTAGCGACACTACTAGATATCATGTTACGAATGTCTATAAATTAATTCTTTATAAACCCTATATAAAGTTGGAAACTTGAATGTGTTTGTAGTTTTGGGTGACCCAAAAATAGGATTATTTAATACAATTACTCTTTATACTGACAGCGAACTTGTTTGTTTTGTCTCTATTAAGTGAGAAACAATTTACTTTACTACATGCCAGTAGTTAGATTGAATAAACTGATTCTCGTTTAAGCATATCATGGATGGAATACATGGCAAATGATCCTGACGGTTTACTTGTCACGGTCGTAATTGTTTTATATCAATATAGTAATATCTTCTAAACGAAAATTCTATCCACAGTCAGCGCCTTTGTGACAAAGGTTAGTTTCTGCTTTAGATTTAAGACCCGCATTATTAAATATCACATGCAAACTTCTTCCTGTCATACTATTAGAGAAAATATACGTTTTAAACATGTTTATAAAATTCTAACAGGGTATTGAATTAGAAGAGAGCCGGCGTAAATATATTACAGTCAAGATAAATAAATGGTTTAATTGTTAAATTAAAGTGAATATTTTTCACATGACGCATTTATGTAAACCCAACCTTTTACTTTGTATGTTTATATATATATATATATATATATATATATATATATATATATATATATATATATATGTATATATATATATATGTCTCCGTCTCTGTTTACTTATCTCTCTGTCTGTATGTCTGTCGGCCTGTCTGTCTATCAGTCAGTCTCTCGCTCTTTTTCTGTCTCTGTGTCTTTGTCTCTCTGTCTATCTCTCTGTCTCTCTCTCTCTCTCTGTCTCTATTTCTCTCTCACTGAACATTAAACAGCTTTTAACACAATGAATAGTTCATAAAGTATGACAAACATGTTCTTTACACGGGATGTATCTGTAACATTGTTAAGGTAAGGGATTTTTGGTCGACATTGGAGATTTTCACGGTTATATATTTACATGCACTGTTCTTGTATTTGCTACTAAGAATTTGATGCCATATAAAAACAAAAAGCAAGACTTATTTTAACTAAGATATATACCCAATAGTTAATACAAATCGTCATCTCCTGGGGAAGCAAACATTATGCAGTTGTATGTGTATTACATTTAATGTGTGTAATAGTTGATATAGGATTGTATATTTAACTATTTAGATAGGCCTATATGTTAGTTATTGCCAGAGAAAATTCGTTATATATTATGAACTATTTACAAGTGTAGTGAAAATTGTGATTTAAACATTACATCATTGGGTACGTTTTGCTTCATTAGTCACACGGCGCAAGATATAACACTTTTCGTGTACCGAATATTACAAATTACAGTCATAATAATAGTGTGCGGATGTGAATAGGGTGAGAATGTGATCCAACCCTAATTAGGATTCATAATCACTATTCTATGGCAATCAGGGTATGCATTTAACGTTGTGATTTGACTTAACATGAGATTAAACAGAATTTACATAATTTATTGGAATTCTAAATTGATCAAAGGAACATTATTAAATTAAATAAATTCTACGCTAAATTTGGACTAATTTTACTATAATGCACATTTCTTTTAAATTATCACGTTTGGATTGGTAATTGTTTACAGTGGTGTCAATTCAAATATAATAAAATGCTATCAGATGATTATTATTTGATAAGATTAACATGTTCAGTATAATCAGTAGGCATAACATGAAGGCATCATTTGATCAAAACCTATATGGCATTTGAGACACAACTGCTTTTACATCTCACTCGAATATGCAGACCATGTGTCCACTCCGATATACTGTAATATTATGCATGCAATCTTTTAAATGTCCATTCACTGCAAAGGAAACTTACAATCAGGGAAATGTAGACCTGATCACACTGGACAAATGGTAAAGTAGTCTGGTCTATTTACATGCGTCAAAAGTATATGACATTCCTCAAGGAATCGAACTTCTTCGTCGGAGAAAATTAGCACTCTAATGCCGTGGTTTAATGTCGTGCTAGTCATACGCTTGCTAGACGTGAATTATGCAGATAAATCTCAGGTCATTTAGAGTCATTTAGTATAGCATTTATAAACTACTAGCTAAAACGAGAAATCTGGTCAATCGACATCATCATCAGTACCTTAACATAGTGTGGTCGTTGAGGCACTGTGCTGCTGAACATCTGACCAGTTTCCTCCACATTTCCAGATCATATACCAATGCCGCTGTCTCCGAAAATATTTTCCGGGTCCATTATGTGATGTTGTCACTCCACTATTTTATCTGTCTACCTCTCCCTATACCACCTTGGACACCAGCCTCCAGTACAGTTGTGAATACAGCCATATCATTTCAGATTTCTCTTTCTGAAAGCGGTGAGTAAGTCTTCATAATAGCCAACTTTGCGCCTGATGGTGTTACGCACTTCTTCATTTGCGATGCGGTCCATGTAAGAAAAGCCACGGGTGGTTCTGCAGCATCTCATTTCAAATGCATGGAATCTTCGTTGTGTTTCTGCTGTCAGTCTAGAAGGTCCAGGCCTCGCATGAATACATAAATATTGAGATGACTAGTGCTCTCATTAGTCTGATTTTAGTTTTCAGACAGATATTCTTGTCTCTCCAGATGGGTCTTAGCTTTAACATAACTGTCATTGCTTGTGTTGCTCGTGACACAATTTCTGCTTCTGATCACATTCCAGTGATTATGGAACCAGGATGTTTGAATTGGCCCACTCTTTCCAGTTCCTGTCCTCTGATTTTAATCTTGGGTGAGATTTGCTTGCCACTATTTTGTCACCAGCTTTGCAAAGCCGAGGTAGATGATGTTACGCCCTCAAATGCTGATTGCCCATAGTGGTTTTCCAGGGCGTCGCACATGATGCGCTCTAAGTAGATGTTGAAAAGCGTGGGTGACAGGAGATTTGCCGTACTCTAACTGCTGTCTTCAACCAGTCCCCCACATAACTTTGAGCAGTTACTGCACTGGTAGCACTAGCATACAGCTGCTTGATGGTGTTGATCAACGTTTGACCTATGTTGTACTTCGCTGAGTTCCATAATGCTTCATGCCAAACTCTGTCAAAAGCCTTTTTGAAATATATGAACACATGATAGATGTCTTTTTGATTTTGTGAGTACTTTTCACACAGAACCCGAAGACTGAATTGTGGTTATGTTGTTCTTCTTCTACTCCGGCACCCTGCCAGTTGTTCTGTATCTGGTCATTGCATGTCACAAAAATCATGAATTGTGGAAATATATGTGAATGTGTTCATCAAAATAAATATGTACAATAGAACCCAAAATGCAACTAGGTGTCATTCTGAAATAAAAATTAGCGGCAACGACAACGAGACGTAACGTTTAGTGCCTGCCTTAGTCATTCCCAAACCTAATCTTATTATATGTAAACAATATTGGTTTAAATACCTTGAAAATTAGTGGTTGTTTTTTAATGGCTTCTTTAAAATATACTTGCGAATGTGCTCTCTACGAAACTGTTCATTGAGAGACATGATATTTGGTGTACTCGAATGCCATGAACCGTGGTTTTGCAGTCTTTTATCAAAGTGTTTATCCATACTCAACATCTTATACAGTGAACATATTACAAAAGACTGAAACATAATATTTTGAATGGACTTCTCGTTTGAATCTTTTCAACGTTGCAGTAGATGCTTTCGTACATTTCCTAAAGTAAATTCTGGACATGTTCCTTTAAATTAAACATCATTCAAATGTTTCATCTAAACCCATATTCTGCAGTTCCAAAGAAATATTTTCCTTACGAATATTTGAGTTGCTGTAATATTACGAATTGAAGATTTTTTCATCTAATATAGGTTCCCCTTTCCGGCAGCAACAAAACAAAAACATATCGTAAATAAATGTCATGCAGTATTAACATTAATGTGATATATAAAACATCATGTGTTTAATTTAGCTTTAAAATGCTCATAGTTCATACGAAATGTCATTAAAATTAATTACAACCAGAAACATTTTCAAAACTATACACCATGTCTTTTGTAATTTAAAAAAAATTATATTCAACTTAGGAGTTTCATTTTTTGTTTAAAATGGGAAACTCTGTACTACGTTAGAACTTATGTTTTCTACATGAAATCCTTTAAACATCTTTCACTCTTTCTCTGTCTCTGACATACACTCTCTCTCTCTCTCTCTCTCTCTCTCTCTCTCTCTCTCTCTATATATATATATATATATATATATATATATATATATATATATATATATATGTGTGTGTGTGTGTGTGTGTGTGTGTGTGTGTTTGGTGTTTTATTGTACCTCTGTCACTATGAAATAATATTTCCCTCAATGAAGACAAATGACAAGATCAACGTTTAGTTTGGTGGAAGATTGTAATTGCAACATGCAACCAGAAATTGATTGCTTATGACTTTTTGTTGTTTAACAAGCATACATTCAAGTCTTTAACATAAACCATCTGAATAGAAGCATCTATATTAATATTAAACAATAACAACGTCAAAAAACCTGACTATTTGTGACAACATATCTGATGAAGAATGATATGTAGGTTTTACTATGCTACCCAATTGGTGTATACATGTAGCTAGAGAAAGTATCAACAACCACTTGCCTCGTACATTGAGAATGTGAAGTCGTCAAGAGTATAACATCCAAGCAAATGAGCAAATGGCGTATTGTACAAATATTAGGAATCGCTGATAGAACATTTAACACTACTATGCTGGCATTAACACAGCTGTTAATATCCCACTCTCTCTCTCTCTCTCACCCTAGCTCTCACACTCTTTTTTTCTCTCACTCTATAGTGTTGTTTTCTTTACATAAAACTTGGGTATTGATGCTAAAGACCAATCTTGTTAAATGTCGTGTAGCGTTTGCGTTGGTAAGTATGGTATATTTCTGCGATGTCGTTTACCGGCGGATACTCCTGGGCAAATGTATTAACATTACTTATAAAATGATGACCACCGACTTATATATATATATATATATATATATATATATATATATATATATATATGCACGATAAAATATGTGCTAAAATATCTTCGTATATAACACCTTGTGAAGAATATATAGTGTTTATGAATGTTATGATTTCTGTATGTTTGATGAAAGACATGTACAACATACAACGATATGCCTTTAATTTGAAAAAATAACAGTGTAAATACAGAACGACAGTAATAGGTTGCAGTGCCCTTCATCAGTTGCATACCCTTGCCAGAAGAAACACCATTAAATTCATGCACACAAACATATGTAGTTTAACATGTTGACCACATAATGCTATAGTAATTTCCATCACGAAATCAAGGACTGCACCAGCTATTTTAAGAAACATTTGAACGTACCGTATACAAAAGTTCAGACATAACAAATATCAGGCAATTGAATAAAGAAACATACAAAACATTAATGATTGAATTTGCTATATTTACTTCAGAGACAGTTGCAAACATTATTCACTACTATCATGGCTGATGTCAGTCAGGTTTGGTTTGGTATATGGTACATATGCAGGACATTGGTGAATACAGATTCCGCCTGTTATAGACCAAACTATATATATATATATATATATATATATATATATATATATATATATATATATATATATATATATATATATATATATTGATGTCTACTGATTATTTAAAAAGTCCTTTTGCTAACTGATAAAATACACCTTCATGCAAGTAGCACTTGTTAGTGAGAATAATACGTTTTTCTTTGTTCAAACTCTTGCAGATCTTTTTCTTCTCTCTCACTCTCTCTCTCTCTCTCTCTCTCTCTCTGTTGAAAGATCATTAGAAAACAACATCAGTTGTGATGGTTAGATTGTATCCTTGTTTGCAACTATCTGTGCCAAGTTTATTGCAAGTGGATTCGAACATAGCTGAGAAACTTGTATTAATTGTTTAGTAGAGGTGAATGTACTTACTTGTACAGGTTCCAGGTAATCCCTCCCATTCTCCTGACTTATTGCAACGAACTTCAGTTGTCATAGCAAGCATGTATCCTTCCTCGCAAGTGACTCAAACGACTGTATTGTAAGTTCCTCTGCCTTCAATGCCTCCAGTATAATTAAATTTAGCGTGGACTGGTTGAGTAAGATTTTGGTTACAACGTACAACTGAAATAAGGAGTTTGCACAGTAGTCTCGTTTATTTAAAAGAAAAAGTCTTAAAAGAAAACGTCTTAATTATCATGTGCGGCACAAGAAATGTATTTTCAAAAGTAAAATTAAAATCAAATATGAAACCATAAACTAAGACATCAGTTGCAAATGGTTACATTAAATATATTTACTTTAGTCATATTATACGGACATTTATTGAATAATACTACTTTATATTATTTACAACATAATGCATCAAAGCTACATTTCAAACGTCATAAATAAGTCAAATTTATACTTTGCATCGTTTGCGTGCACAGTAAATATCAAATCTATAAGAGGTAAACATTCCTGAAGCACACGAATAGCTATTGTTCTTGGTCATCATAATTAATTCCATTTTACATTTCTTTATTACTGAATCCAATTCTACATTTTGAAGAGGTGGGTCTCAATGAGCGAACCCATACACATTTTGTGCACGTCGGCTACAAATGCAAGTATATAGTACTATCTGACAAAATGAATATATCTTTGTATTTGCATTTTTGTATATCAACTGACATAAACTAGGCTGTAGAACCCACATACTCTTGCAGAGTGTACACAATCAGTCAACTTATATGTCTCGTTCTATTAATTCGAATGAGCAATTGAGCCGTTGGTAAGACAAAACATTATTATCCTGAGTGATGTTACAACATTGGTAAGACTAAGTCGCATTATCGTCAAGATCATAAACACATTATAAGACTATGAAGAAAATGACATATATTTCCCTTAAGATGAGGTCTATTATTCTGTCCATGCACAGAAGTAACTGATGTCTGATTTGTCTCGGATGGTATAGATACAGATGCAAGGGTTGTCAGTATTATCAGGAGAACTTTACAGCTAAGGCATTAATTTTAAATGTGTGTATAGGCTATTTAGAGAAATTACTTTTGAAACACAAAGCGCATTTTTACACCGTGGAATGTATTGCCAGAAAGTCATGCGCAAAAGTAGGTTTGGCTGTGTATGATATATCAATGGTTTGTCGTTGATACATGCACAATGTGCAATACATGTGGGCTACAAATCATCCCTCAGTGATTAAAAAGGTATTTCTGTTTGTAGCGCGTAGTCTGCCATTGAACGCTGATCAACTATATATTATGCTGGACTTTCCAAACATTCAATTCGAAGATACTTATCATTACTAACACACTGTAACATGAATGGTGTCAACGCCATCATTGGCATTAAATTTGTGTTCTAAGTCACAAACGGAAAGCAGCATGGGAAAAGGACATATGCATGTTCTGAATATATATAATACCTTTAAAATCACATGCACAGAACAAAAACCTCACCATACAGCTCTAAGGTGGACAAAAAGCCCAAATTACATATTTTTAAAGGCATAGAACCTCATCTGAAACAATACTGTCTTTGATGGACTGTTGGCTCTAGTGATATTGCCATACCATTTCAACTTTCTCTTTTTGACGGTGGTGGGGAGGTCTTCATAAGAGCCAGCATTTTGCCTGATGATGTTACGCACTTTTTCATTTGTAATGTGGTCCATGTAAGAAATGCCGAGGCTAGTTGTGTATCATCTCATTTCATGTGTCAGGATTTTTCCTTGTACATACATACCTACATTCATACATACATACATACATACATACATACATACATACATACATACATACATACATACATACATACATACATACATACATACTGTGAAATAAGCATTATTCCTTCTCCAATATTTCAAATTCTCCAAAATTGGTTATATATATATATACAAATTGTTATAATTTCACTTGTTTTTTTATTAGTAATTTACAATAATTCATCATTTGTTCACAAGAAAACAATCAAAATATCAACAGACATCGTTATTACTTTGACATATTCTTTGCATGTAAATTTAAACGCTGGCTGTGTTAATGAATACCATACAAAATAAGATAAAACCTGCAACATCATATACATTAGAAAATATGACGATATAAACGCAAAATGCAATATTACGAGAACAGGATATGTAAGAAGAAATAAAGTGCTTTGTATAAGCAAATATACAAATCCATGCTGTTTAAGGCGAATGCCACTTTAGCTTGTCAGTCAGCAACGTTTCATTAAAGTATATAGGATAGTATGTAGTAGTATGTATATGTTTGTGTTGATTATTACTTTCCAGACTGGATTATTATAACTAAACTCTGTCTGGTTTGTTTCAAAATCTACCTCAGCTAAATCACAAAGTTCAACGTACAGTTCCTCGGATCATCTGTTCCCTATACTAGCTATCCATTCGATGCGAAATCAAACACCAACTTTGTACTTTGTGATACGTTTTACTGACAGACTCCAGTATAGCTTACCTATCCTGCATCACCCATGTGTATACACCAGCAAGATACGTATGCTCCTCTTCTGCTACACGTATACTCATTATTTTCACTATGAAAACGATGTCATACGGTCAACTTTTATTGCATACCAGGGCCCAGCAACGTGGAATGAATTGCCCATTGAAATAAGGCAAACAACACAGCGATCCCTTTCAATAGTGCTCTTAAACCTACCTTATTGACTGCATGAACATATTTAAAGACCTAAAAGTATTTCCTACCTTAAAAATTTTCAGCATTTTTTGGTTTCCAATTTCTCGGCATTTGCTTTTGTTTCGGTTTTTTTTGTTGTTATTTGTATTCATATCATTATAAATGTTGTAAAGCGCTTAGAAATTCTAAAGATTAGGCGCTATACAAAGCCGTCATTATTATTGCTTAACTTTGTATATCACCCATTCGAATGCATGCTTCTAAAAAGATTAAATAAACACGGCAGACTTTAAACGAATGTTCGTTTGATTGGATACTTATCCCATATCATCCTGCATTTTTGCATCGTTATAAAAGACTGACAGAAAATCATTATTTAAGGTTTTTTTTCTTTCTGTTTTGAATATATCAGTAAATTAATAAACCAGTGAAACGGGTAAAATATATAACAATTTCCGCAGGATATAATTAATAGTTAAATTGACTATTTTACATAAGTATTGCTCAGTCACATACACATTTATTAGTATATCAGTATTTCTTGGGATTTTCGCAAGCAACTTTTTCAGTTTCAGTTACCACATGTATATCGTCGGCATCCGTCCGTCTTCGAGAGACGATGGTGTAGCTTCCGATTTGGGTGTCCTATCTGCATCTTCGCGAGTGGCTGAAGAGTCCGACCCTTGAGTGACAGTCTCTGTTGCCCTTGCTGCAGGTGTATGCTGATGCTTGCTGAGGATGTTTTTTGTTCGCCTTCCTCCTGGCTCTCTTTGCGGTGAGGTTTGTGTTTCTCATCTCCTCAGCTTTCTGAGTGCCCTGTCTGACAGCAAGACGAACCGCGGAGCGGTCGTCAGCACAGCTCTCCCAATTGTTTATGTTGATGTTGGCTGTCTTCATGTCCTTTTTGATGACATCTTTGTATCGCAGACGTGGCCTTCCAGTCGTTTGTGAACCTTCTACTAGCTCGCCATACAGCAGTTCCTTGGGTATACGGCCTGGGTCCATTCTCCTAACATGGCCTAGCCAGCGAAGGCGCCTCTCGCTGAGAATGGAGAACATGCTTTTCATGCCGGTGCGTTTCAGAACCTCTGTGTTGGGAACTTTGTCATGCCACTGGATACGCAGAATGCGCCGCAAGCATCTCAGGTGGAAGCTGTTGAGTTTCCTCACGTGACTCGCACAGGTGGTCCATGCCTCGCTGCTGTAAAGGAGTGTGCTGAGCACGCATGCCTAGTAGACGCGCAGTTTGGTCTTCTCCGTGAGGCTGTGATTGTACCAGACCCTCTGGTTCAGTCTCGCCATAACTGCTGATGCCTTGGCAATCCGGCCATTTACATCACATGTACATCACATACACCACATGTATATTGGATGATATATTTAGTACTAAAAATAAGAAATAATTTCTGAGGAAATCACTACTAGAAAGGTTTTTTATAGAATAAATCAGAAATATTGAATTTATAAATAATCTGACGGCGAAGAGTACATAGACATATCAAACTAATATATTTCAAAGTAATTAACTGTTAAACTAAACAGAAATAACTTCGTATAGTTGCAAATTCTTGATTTGCTAAAATGATCATATGTCGCAATTTGAGATCTAACGTCAGTAATTAACAACATATTTGTACATGAAATTAAATAATATAATACAATTGGATCACACCATACCATAAATAACATTTAGACTGTACCTGCCTCATTCCGAAGGCAATACTTGATTTTCAATTCCAGGAAAACAATTTGACATATTGAAGACTCGAAGCCCAATGCTGGCAAATCAAGCAAAGAACCAAACATGGGGAAATAGTATCTAATGTCATAATTGTTGCAATATGTGTACTCTCAGTCTTCTCAGCGACGACTTTAAATAAGATGAATGTTTTAACGTCTTCACTGATTTTATATCTTTCACTCAAGGACATGTACATATGTCTGGCAACGGGGTCTAAAAGTATATCATGTAGTGTGCGTATGACCAGTGGAAACAACTCAGTTGATATTTTGGATCAAACAAATTAAACGATGAAACTGATAAATGTAAAGAGCAGCAACAATCTCACCTTCAAATGTAGCAAAGTCTAGTCATACTTAAGAACAACAAATTGATCAATGCAAAATAAAGGGGTTTCACATTTTGTTTTGAATCATACTTAATACAGCTTTATGCATTTAGTTAAGTAGCCGCCGTTTTTTTATTCTTCATATGATTGTCTAAGATGCTGATGTAATTGTTCTCGGATGTAGTGTTTCCATTTTGACATAATTAGATTTGATATTTTTTTTTTATTATTTAACTTTGAGCCAGTTTTTCGTGTAGTTTCCGATTTGCAATAGTAACGAGTTCCTTGAGAGTCTGCACTATCTTTGAAGCCATATGTTTTTTGCTAAAATTATGTTTTCAATTAATTTCCGCTACTAAAAGCAGCATTATCACCTTATGAACTGTTTGTGAAGATTCATATGTTTGGTGATGTGTTTTTCTAATTCCTGTATAAATTATAAGAATGGTAAAAAAGACAAATAATTAATATCAAATCTGAACATAAACGCACAGAGAGTTATCGATCATCCCAAAGTGTTAGCAAAGAACGAGCGAATACAAATTAGAAATGACCCACGTACACATGGACGTGTTAAACAGCGTAGTTTATTCTAGGCAATGCAAATACAGTTATTTCCAAACGATTGAAATCCAAATTTGGAGACTGTTTATGAGTGCGAAGACAATCGAATGAAAACATGACTAAGTTATGATACTTCAAAGAAATGAAACAGAGTATATAAAGGCAGTGTAAAAGTTAGCAGTTGTTTATACTTTTCTTGAAACGTTGTATTTTCAGTTAAAACGTAAATATGTTTCTTTTTATTTAATGCTGTACACAACGTTGAATTAAACATTAACAATTATGAATAATACACCGGCAGAGAGTAATAACTCAGACTTGGAGGGTGATTGAAAATGACAAGACGGTCAAGCAGGTGCATTACGCAAGCCTTTTAAAAGCTCTTCTTAATATAGCAAACCACAAGCTACCATCGAACAATGAACATTGAAGAAATGTGGTAACAAAATACGTTACAAAAAGACCTTAATAAACAACACCAAGCTCTACTCCTACTGTTGCTTCCATTATGTTGCTGAAAATACTTGCAAGAAAAACACAATTACAAAGGATATTGACAAAGCTATAGTGGTAGTCATTTGATCGTTTAAAGTCAGTTATCCGATTGCATATTAGCAAACATAATGATTCTTGACACAAATGTCTCTCAAAACTTTACATGATTTAGTACCAAAGCAATAAGAACTAATGTTTGCCTTAATGTAACCATTATCGCTAGGTATGTCAACATGCATAGCCATTGTAATGGACGAAATCTATGTTGCAGTCTCACTGTGCTAGAAATTCAATATATATGTCAACATCGGGGACACTGGATGTTTTGATTGTCCATTTCATACGACTATATTATCTTAAACTAAGCATGTAGCAGCAGAGAGGGTGAACAGACCACGTTTTCAAGCAAAAATAAGGTTTCCTACGAATCTCATTTTAACCAAAAAAAAAGTCTCCATTTAGTAAACGGAGACTTTACGATTTTGGTCGCAACGATGTGGTCATCACCCTCTCTGCTGCTGAAACTTTCAGTTCTGGTTAACAAAAAATAATAATTGATTTAACCGAATATTTGATCGAGTCCGATACGATATCGTGTCCCAGACCTTGTCTGGGGACGGAAATCCTTTTAGGACTTCACAAACAGACTAATCGCTAACACCTCACCTTGTAGATCAATCAGATTATTGGACTGGTCAGTGAGTTTGAAATTAATTCTCGTTAGCGAATCATTATGACACCGCATATAGACTGGATTAACCGGGGACTCAATTATTAAAAATCCTGGAGGGGCTATTGGTGCAAATGAGTATAGAATATATCCTTGCTGAGCTTGATTTGATCGTTCGAGATTAATTTGATAGCTTCCTTCGATAACATCACATACTAAATTGAGCGCAATCACTGAGGATATATTCACGTTGAACGGAGCGATATGTCTGCCGCCACCGTCTGGGTCATTATTATGTTTGAGGATTTTTATTTCCGATGATGCTGTTTTTTTCCATGCATCATGAATTATTTTGAAACCAACATCGATGGTATCACTGAGAAGTTTTTTTAGTTCTGGTACGTTATATCCTGGTAGTTTGAATGCTGGAATATCTTCTTCGCGTATATTATACATTGTCGCAAATTCTGTTCTCGTTATAGGATTACTGTCACCTAATATACCCTGAATAATTTTCAAATTAAATTTTTCCATATCGTCGATGATTTTATTGCATGTTTCTACGACGCTGATAAATTCATCTCGGGTGAGAGAGCCAGATTTAAGAGATATTAACAACAGTGAAAAATCATTATTCATTGCTGTGAAATTTTCATCGATGATATATTGTCGAGTTGCGTGATATATTGGGTTGTTGTACTTTTTCACTACAGTGAAAACTATCAATTCCTTGTATTCTTTATAACTTTTTATTGGATTATCGGGTTTTATCACGTCGGTGACATAATCAGATTTTTTAGGTTCGGGTACAACAACGGTTTCCTGAGGTGGGTTTTCAGGCCATCCTAGTACGGTTCTAATAGAACTCTGATAGATATCTACGATGTATCCTTCTGTGCTTATTTCAATTGCGGATGATAGTGTCGGCTCATGAACCGTTATAGCGATTTTTGATTCTTTTCCAGTAATCGATTTTATTCTACGCGCGAATTCATTATTGATTTGTTCAATTTGATATGATCCGGTTGGTATTGAAACGACGTTCCAGTCTGGAGTCCCGTCTTCTTTATTCTTATTCGCGAACACCAAGGAATTATTCGGTTGTTGACCACCAAATGATTTTGATCTGATATTAGGCCAACTGTGATACACTCGTAGTTTTGCTAGCGCTATCTCCTTCACGGGGACTGGGTTAGGGAAATTCACACTGAATTCAGGATTCGTCGATGTTATTGATATCATGTTTGTTTGTACTGGGTTCGTGTTCTTCACTATTCGTTGAAGTAATTCCATCGGTGTTGTCATCGTTGCTATACTATTGTTGTCGCTCTAATTTTGACATCGCGGAATCAAAAACACTGACCATCACTGAGAACTCAGTATCCGATATCGTTGAGGTTATTGAGATCATTCTGGTTTTTGGGTTTGTGTTTTCTAATTCCATCGGTGTTGTCATCGTTGCTATACTGTTGTTGTCGCTCTAATTTTGATATCGCGGAATCAGAAATACTGAGCATCGCTGAGAACTCACTATCTGATATAATTGTATTATCGAGTGACGACGATATCATTGCGGATAATTGCGAGTACGCGGTTGATACAACATTAAATTGAATTAAGTAATCTTGCAGTTTACTCTGGCTGCATGATGATATCTTTTTTGTTATCCCGGTTGATATACCCGCGATTGTAGCCACCGCAGAAATGCAAATTGGAACTACGACCGGGGCAATCATTGTAACCGATGCTAGTATTATTCTGGCGCCAGTGAGAACGCTTGACACCGAGTACACAGTAATATCAATCGCGGTGATTCTTCGTCGGTATTTTTTTTTTTTTATTTGATACTCCTTCATCGAGGGTTTTGAGTCTAGTTTGAAATTCTCAGACCTGATCATAGCGACATTGCGTTGATGAAATCATTTTTATTTTAAAAACGCTAGAGTTTTCAATTGTGAAATTCGAAGGATTTTCTTTTCAATTGAAACCACTAGTAAAAATCCATAGGATTTTCAGTTTTATTATTTACTTAAACCCGCTGGTGTTTTCAATTATTAGCTATCTTCCGGGTAATAGACCAGGGGGTATTATACTTCACATATAAATTCTAAGCACCAGGTTATTTCTTTTCTAATGGTGTTATCAACCGCGACAATCTCAAATTCTTCTTCACGCCTGATAATTACTGTCGCGGTGCCATCAAAGTAGGTTTTACCGCTCACGATGATATCAAATTGCTTGTTAGAGATTAACGTCATCCTGTAGATACCATGGGGCCACTTCTCGATATTGACTTTCAATTTAGAATTAAATTATTTTACCCAATCAAAAGCCCCATGCTTTACCCTTTCAGATTTTTCTTTTAGTTTAAGATATCGTCGTAAACGTCGAGAAAGGTTTTTTTTGATTTCGGTATATTTCATCATCGTTTTATCGCGGCGACTAAAAAATGAAATCAAAAGGAGGTTAAATTCCAAACCTTTTTGGAAGACATAATGCCCGTTGAGTTGAGAATATGTCATCGTGATATTGTAACTTTCAGATCCCTCAAAGAAATTTTTAGCCATTTCGCTGATGCGTTTTTGTTCGTCAAACGCGCTTTTAATTTCCGCGAGAGTCATAATGCCTGTCAACGATGTGGTTTCAGACGCAGGTGTTCTCCCTAAAAATTTATCAACAATGGTATTAAGTGTTGTTTGTCTCACCATAAACATATTAATGTCCTTGAGAGTCATTGTAGATGTAGCTGGGACACCAAAGAAACTATTAGCCATGTAGGCATTGTGAGTATGCTTGCCGATAAACTCGCTAATTTCAGCGAGAGTCATGCCTGCTACAAGCGGGGTTCCAAAAAACTGAACAACGACGTCGTTAGTGGGTTTTTGTACCTTTTCAAGATTTTCTATTAGCTTAGAAATATCAAGATAATTTGCCTTGATTTCATTTTCATTCATCATCCTTCCCGCGTCATTGTTAAAAAATAATAGCGATAGAAAGTTTTTAATTTCAGCGAGAGTCATGCCAATCACAAGCGCGGTTCCAAAGAATTTATGTATGACATTTCTTCGAAAACTATTATAACCTTGTATATAATTATCCAGATTACCTCCGTGGGCGGCAATTGCGTCGGTGATCATAGATACAAGTGCGCCTGGTTTAAGTTGTCCATCGTTGGAATACAGCGCAATAGAGTTTTCAGCAGCGTGGCGCTGCCGTATCAAAATGTCACCCGCGGATATATTACTGCTTTTCAATTTACCCTGGCTATCTTGAAATACAACTATTTCGTTCGGGTCAACACTTGTTAAATTCAACGTCTCAGCGATTTCATCTTTATTTTTTTTTTTTATATCCTTGATAGAATCACCGGTTGCAACGCCATCGGGTTTAGGTTTCAGAGGTCTTCCCCAAATATCAATCATGTTATTGTAAAACTCTCTCTCTAAAATCGTTTCGTTGAAAAATCTATGATTTTCGCCAGCGATTGCTGGTGTATTCATTTACGACAACATGTGGTGGTTTTCCCCTTGGGTTACCCAAGGAGTTAGAAATAGCATCAAGAACATTTAATACTTCGCTGCCGCATATTGGTGGATCATTCATTTGTTGTGTTGGTAGCTTAGAATACCAAGTCTTCATTGGAAAAGTTTTTATATAACGCATGAATTCCTTCGGCGGTGCTAATCCATATAAATCAAAATAGACAATCCCACGTGGATCAATAGCGTACGCAACCCAGTGAGTACCAGGTCCGGTGCTGTTATCGAGATTAATGATACCGGTTTCAACGCTTTTGGGTTGTGTCGGTAATTGATCTTTCATAAAGACACCTCTGAAATTTTTAATCGCGAGTTTTTTAGCAGCATCGAGTAAATCAAAATTGGACATAGGAATCAAAGATTCCAGAACCATCGGTTCCTCAATCAAAGGTTTGGAAATCGAAGATTTTTGAGTTAATAAACCGGTCCTAGTCTTAGACCTTTTCCGCTGTACCACGAATACGGGGTTCCTGGTAGTCTTAGACCCTTTCCCTTTTTTTTATACCCAGATCCGCGAGCGGATCCATCCGTTGCTTTCTTTAGTGCCATTCCTGCCGCGGTACCAACAGCCCCTAACGCTGCCGCTTTAGCTACCGCTGGGGCAGCCGCGGCAATCAATGCTGGTATTGCGGCTAACAATGGAAATATACCGCCTGATTTTATCATGTTGGCGATTGCGGCTTTCGAAAAATCAATTTGAACCCCTCGCTTATTTTTCAATGCATCATTGAAATGTTTTATTTGACGATCAGTTAATGATATTTTATGTGTACCGCCGGACATCTGCGCTGGTTTCAACGTTATTGTGGTTCCACATTCTTTAGCGAATTTTCATCGCAATTTCTTGACCTGACCATCAGTCAGCTTGACACTAACAACACTATATGGCATTTTATTGTAAAACACATTTATGCTTTCAATTGATCTAATTGAGGAAATCCTATGGAAACTTTTCAAGTTTCATTTACGTATTTGAAAATCATAGATTTTCCACTGGTGCATCAACAAGTCTCATTCGTCCGCCAACCCCTTCTAACAACATTGATTTGTCGCTGAGAATGACAGCAACCGGTCTATAATTAATAATACCACCAGGGCGGGTTACACGGGCTCTAAAGTGTATATCAACGACAGATTGTCTCATTAAATCAAGATGTTCCAGCGAAAAGTAATTAATCGGATACAATTTCTTAAAATCGAGTTGCGATATTTGTAAACCAGTATCAACGTTTTGATCACGACCCATATATGACAGCATCCGATGATATACACGTGCTATATAGTTATTGTTGTAATCAAGTTGTATATCCTCGGTTGGTTCTTGTTGTCCGTTTATTCTCAGCGAAACCTCACTTACCCCTAATTGATCAAATATCATATGGCTGCGTTGTTGATT
Organism: Unio delphinus; assembly: GCA_029339505.1. NCBI lineage: Eukaryota > Metazoa > Mollusca > Bivalvia > Unionida > Unionidae > Unio > Unio delphinus. The sequence continues at coordinate 4,375,421 of JAQISU010001240.1, read as the reverse complement.
ACCAACTCTCTCATTATTCTGCAGCGCTATAAATATATGACGCGGAGCTGAAACGCCTTGTTTTGATGCCAAGTGCCATGTAAATGTACCATCAACATTATCCTATTTGACATCAGTCGTTGTTGTTAGCCAACTTAGCAATGATTTGCCGCCCGTGTCCATAAATGAGAGTATCCGCTCTTCTCTGGCAATTGATGGGGTCATTACTGGCATCCACAAAACTAATTTAGTTATTTTAACTTTACCATCAGCGGCACCAGTACGCCAAATTGCATCGTTGTCATCACCCTTTGGCACTAACACGATTGTGTGTTTGGCTCCATAGATGACTTTTCTGACATTTCTGCAGAATCCAAATATGTGATGGAGTGGAATCGCACATGAAAAATTTCTATCTTGTCCTTGCAATGCTAAGTTTCGTGTTGCAAACCCTAGATTGAAATTACCATTAACGCCTCCGAGAATATCAAACGCAGCTCCGGGTCTAGCTCGACGTTCTGGATTGGCTGCTTCTTGCTGATTATCAACTGAAGTGTTTTGCGGTGTTAACACTTTAATGTATTGAAGGTGGTCAGCGTTATCAGAGGTATCCTTTGCAAACATCATAGACGGACCAGCCGATCTTGTATAATCATCGGAATATCTCGCTAGTCCGATTATTGTTGTTGCTACATCAACCTCACGGTCTATTGATTCAATTTCTTTTCCATCAATGCGATATCTTGCACTTTCAAATAACGCCATTATACCATTGTTGACGAACCCAACTCGGATATTTGGGTCATCTGCATATGGGGTATCAGCTGCAACATTTGTTACGAGTTTTCCCTCGATTTCGATAAATGCTTCACACGGCAAAAAGTATTTACTGGTATCTTGAACTTGAAGCTCAACTCGCGATCGTAGGTCGGGTTGTATTGCATGATAGGAATAGTATTGATAATCGCGGACGGAATCGTCTTTGCCCACTTTAGCATCCATATCAAGCGCGGGATCAGCTGTTCGTTTAAACATTTATAACATACTAGTTTTTTCAATTGGTGAATTGCAAAGCAATTTCATCTTTGTAATTATGGTCGTTGAAAATTCTTCGAATTTCTTTTTCGTTTCAAACCATTTCCTGCTATCGCGTTCATGATAGCATTATCTGTTACCGGCGACGGAGTCAACGACGCTAGTTTTTCTTCCACTGCGCTATTTATTGCTTTGCTGATTTTTGCAGGCATCACTGTAGTTGATGGCAGTACTGTTGGTTTCTTTCGCACCAATGATGCTATTTTATCTTAAGCAGCAGAAAATGCCTTTCCAGCAAGATTTCCAACGAAATCTCCGATTTTACTGGGTACCTTATCACGAATGATATCAATGGCTTTCATTGATAATTGTTTAGCTAGCGGTGCCACCTTGGGAGCCATTCTTGTAAATAACCCCGCAATGGTGTTGCCGAAACCATCTCCGTACCACGCTCTATAAACAGGCAATCGTGAATTCACCACGTAGACGCTTACGGGTTTATCATGGTTGTAGTGTATAATCATCTTGTTATAAAACTAGTAGTTTTTCAATTAGTGATCAATCGCTTACATTCATTGGATTTTCATCATCAATGACGTTGTCATCGTTGTGATTTTCAACTAATTCAGCAATGAGTTCTCGATATACATTAATGTCCATGATACCGCCAGCAAATAATCGTCTACAGATATCAGCTGCTTCATTAATTATCTCGACGGAGTTGTTTCCAGCTCGTTTCCCTCCGATGAGAACTTCCAACCGTGATATATCACTGAGGATGTTACCAGGACATGTCACGGTAGAGTCAAAGACTCCAGCGTTGAAATCCTTTGGATTTTTAATTGAATATCCCTTTCCGCTTGTTTTCTCAGTTGTACCAGTTGCGCCCTGACTATCATCAAGTAATTGCTTTTGTCTGCCTCGACTTTGTTTTTCTCGTTCTTGTTGTTTTTGTATACCATAACTATCAACTCCTATTTTTAAAGATCTGTACTCAATTGTATCCTTTTTCAAATTACCAGTAATATCCTTATTCGTCTTATACAACCAATTAACCAAGTCATCTCGGCTTATTCTACTGTTTTTATGCTCGTCTTTTAAAAAGTCCTTTCTAGAATGAAAGCTTTGGGCGGCGAAATCACCAAAAGTCGTATAATCTTTGAGTTTTATTAATTCAGGTTTTTTATTTTTGTTATAGCTTCTTCGGTGAGTCTGTCTATAAAGGGAACACCTCTTGGGGTGACGACATCAACAGGTTGTAAATCAGGTGTAGAAACTCTTTGAGTTTCAGGTGTGGAAAATTGTAGATTTTCGTCATCAATATCAGCTAATCGTTCATACTCGCGCTGAGTTTTTATATCACTGGATAACTGTTGTATCCCTGCGCGTGTTTGTCCGGTCTCTGTTGCTATCTTTTCAAGCACACCAAGAACATGCACTTCTCGTCGCTTGCCTTCCTCAGGAATATCCCCAAATATTGCTCGTTCTGTAGCAGTTTTCACATCTTTGGTCGCACTTGTTATCGGAGTAAACAGTTGTTCACTTGACACAGAAAAGTCAGTCTGCGCTTGTTGTCGTTGTTGAAGTTTTTCGCGAAGTCTGTCTCGAACCGGTATAAACTTTTTAATTGCTGCTAACCGCTCTCGGGCTAATCTAGTTGTAAGCGATTCACCTACCATATATTGTTTGTGAACTGAATTTTCAAATGTGAAACTATCACAATTGAAAGATAAGTTATTAAATAATGTACCATCAAGTTAACGTATCCATCTTCGACAGGGTTAAACTGTACGACGCTATCCGCGAGTGTTTCAGAAATAACATCGCTGGGGGTTTCAGAATTGTAATATCTGAGAACGGCGATGAACGGTTTGTGTTAACGACGCGGCAACAACAACATCTACGTGAAACTGGAGGCATCGCGGTGATTACTTGCTACCACAGCCAGATCATCCAGTATGCACATAACTGCATGAGCTGGTCCAAACTGCTAAGTATTCTTTCAGGAGAAAATCCTATGTGAGTGTTACAAAAAACGCTAAAAAAAATAAATTTTAAAATATTTACTGAAAGCCTATCACTCACGTGGTTAAGATACTGGTTTTTCCTCGTTTAATATTTTTCTAAGATCACGAACCTTAGAACTAATTTCAGCTCGTTTTTGATACTCTTGGCCGAGCTTTTGACGTATTGCTTCAACGGTGCTAAATAGCGTTATAAATGCATTAATATCGTTACCGTACAAACAAGCATTGATGATTTTTTGAATTCCTTTCTCGAGCCTGTACATCTTGGGTAAAACATAACGACCCTTACTAAACTGATACTCTATGTCTTCATATTCCGAGGTAATCTTGTCACAGTCGAGACCTTCAGATAATACTATACCGTTATTTTTTAACTTTGAGATTTCGGCAATTATAGCATTTACATATTCGATATCCATTATTTATATTTTTATATAAATATAGTATACTGTATCTCTAATTATTAAAAAAAATAACACTAAAACGACAACACATCTTTGGAACTCCTTGGCTGCCTTCACATCCAAGTAAGCCCAAGAGGACCCGAAGCATACATCTCCGGCGGGAGGCCTAAGGTGGCAAACGCCATCTTAGACCGCCCAGAAGATATGCTTGGGGTGACGTCACAATGCCATATATATTTTCACTCGAGTGTTGTGGCAAATTTTAGGCATACTTATATACTTAATTAACTTAAGTGGGACGGCACAAGACAGCACAAACATGAAACGACGGGGCGGATTTTCTACGGCCAACCAACCAATCAAAAGCAACCCAATTAAATTAACCCGGTTGCATGATTGTGAACAAAAGACAACCACACGCCCGGGTTAATGGCGTTGGTTAGTTTTGATCGGTCGCATTGGCCTTCGAAAGCCCCAGCTTTCTACCTTTCAAATGCTATATAAAGCGACTAATAACGCGGCGTTGATTCACAAGCGTGTTATTTTATTTCCTTGAATTACTTATTTATGCCGTTTCACAACATTTAAATGAGACAAAATAGTTTAATAAAACATTAAACAAAATAATACAGTTGTTAAATAACAGCGTATATTTTCCCTGTTCCAAATGCGTTATCGATTAGGCCACAAATAGCTGTATACAGAGGAATTTTAACCACGCCCACCTACTTCAATGAATAGGAAACACTCGCGTTCCGGCTGAGCGAACATAGGTAATGCGTTAGATTATAAAGAATTTTTGTACTGAAAGAACGTAGTTAGCTGTCTGCTTTATACTGCTAGTCCACCCACCCCCCACACACAAATGAGACATGTAGATAAATAAAAATACGACTGTTTAAATAATGAAGTTTTAGCCCAAGCGACAATAAAAAGTTTTAGAATTATTTAAAGTTCATAAAAATACAACTCTATCGAAACTCATGTATTATATACTCCATTACAGTCACATGTCAATTATACCTCTCCTACAGGTAATAGCAGACGACACATAATACAAGGGAATTTAGTAGGTAGAGTGTGAATTGAGGCAAATTTATCCATAAAGGATTTATCTCCCTTAAATCGTTTCAAGTGTATACGAATTTTATTTTATGACCATTCATTTTAGACAGAGTAGTTTTAATAATATTTTTTGCAACAAATCGAATTGAAGCCCTACAAATATCAAAGTATCTACCGGCCGCATTTATTGATTGAAAGATTATCTCCTCGTTGCTTTCTAAATCAAACGATTTGACCCCCCTAGGGCGTTTTGAGTGCCTACCAGTGTTGCTTTTTTAAAGGTTATCGCGCTGCGAGACTGCTTGAAGATTCTCAAGACAATTATCTGTCTTCACGCCATTTATGTGATCAATAACAAGGCCGTCTTCGATTAATCCGTAAAATGCTTCATAAATGACTCTGTGACAGAGATATGTTTTATTTCTAGCACCAAACATCAAGTATCCCATATTATTAAGAAATCCAACCGATTTTTTTAGTCTGCGGTGCCTGACAACACCATCACTGGAGGCTTCATAATTGACAAGCACCGGATGTGGTCTGAAATCTTGGCTCATTTGTATAATAATACTATTTGTCTAATTTATTATAAACCTCTTGATATAATCTTGAGGGGTTTTTATGATTTTGTCCTTGATTTTATCAAGGACGTTAGGGTCAGTGATTCGTTTGTCATAATAGCGTTTTAGTTCCCTGTATCGTTTACCCCCACAAGCAAGACACAACTGCGATTTCCCCCTTACCCCAGCCCCACATCGGAGACATGGGAGAGGGCCAAGGGAACCGTTGCGAACACTTTGTAAATGATACCCACAGAATTCGCCTCTGCATGATTTGTTACACGGGGTTGTTGATCCAATCATTAGCCACTTGCAGTGATTCATTATACTATATTTTTCTATTTAAATACTTGTTTTAATTATAACATGGAGGAGTTCCAAAGATTATCGAAAATTAAGCCCTGGAAAAATGCGAATTTTAATTCCGATAGAGTCTCTGATACACCAAAACGTCTAATCGGTGATAGAACTATACTGGGTAAAATCAGGGAGTGTTTTAATGAATTCTACCGAGACGGTGCAGCACACTGCTGGTCGACATTTCGAATTATCAATCACATCGAAGATGTCGGTGTCAATGTACCAATCATCGATGCTACTATGAATGACGAAAGAGCAGCTGAGATAATTTCACACCTTGGTGGGAAATCCAAGGGTGTAAAATCCAAAGGGGAAATTCGAAGAATTTTATCATGGAAAATCAAAGATGGAAATCCAAAGGATTTCAAACAAAGCAATTCCAAACAGAAGTATTTTTTCAGAATAAAATTCATTATCGAAGTCGAAGGCAAATGGATTATCAGGGATAAATTTGAACCAATCCTCAAGGATAAAAAAACTTTCATTGTGAGTAGAGATTCCAAACCAGGAATTCTAACTGGAATCGACAAACCATACTACGAGAGATCTTATCCTGTAACAGCAATCGTTTATGGAATATACCCGCTAAATGATAAACCCATTATTGCAAACTAGCTCCTATGAAATATTCACCGTTGACTTCGTCAAGGCTCAATTGTGTAGCAACACGGGTAATGGAACACTTCACAAATGCATCCCGAGGAAATAAACTAACTGATCTGCGACGTAGGAAAATAACTGAATGGGAACTGACAGTGAAACAGCACGGTGCAAAGATTTCTGATATAGCTAAATTAGAAGCATCATTAAAACTCCCAATACCAGTAACGACAATAACCGGAGAAGTATTATACGAACCGAAATATCAATCGCGAGGAGCTCCAATTGAAATTATTGATCATAACGAACACGCGTGGACACCTGCAGTAACAATATTTCCACGAGATAGATCCGTGAGATATATCCCCCCGGAATTTTCCGGGGAATTTTCCGGGGAATCCATCAGGGATGTTTTCTATGAAGAGAAATTATTCGATGCTATTCATGCGTTGTGTAAAGATGATCCTGTATCAGTGTGGTTACTTTGTAGTGCTGGTCCCGAATCAGGATTTGATCAATTTGTGAGACCAAACGGTGAATTATATCGCGTTGAAGAGTTAGATACTAGAATGAGAAAAATTGCTAATGATTTTTCACCGGAGAGTTTCCATGAAAAACTATTAACGGATAGTTTTACTATTCCATCAGTGGCAGCTCACTTTGCAAGAGAAAAAAACTCATGGCGTCCAACACGAAGTGATTTTCTCGAGGACGTTAAATTGAGTTGCGTCAAATTTGGTCATGGAGGACTGTGGAATACAAAATACTCACGTGATGGTATGATTTCAATTGATATATCCGCGTGTTATCCTGGAAGTTTTCTCGGGTATGGAGAATGCGCTGAGTACTTTAAACGATTTGGACACCCCACGCATGAAATGACTCGTGTTGCGATTAATGACCCATTGCCTGATTTTGATTTAACTGGATTCGCTCGTGTGATATCATTCGAATTAGCTACAGGGTTACATCCGTGTAGTTATCTTTGGATTTGTAGACATATATCTGAAAAGGCGTGGATGCCAATAGTGCTATTGAGATATATGATCGATTCTGGTATGCTAATATCGTTCATTGTCAGTGAAGCGATTATATCCTATCGAGCTCAGAAAGAAGTTTGGCTACCACAACCCGATCTAGATCGTATAATTAGCGAACAGCGAAAACTGTTTCCAGATGGAAATTCTTCGAATGGAAAATCGGAGATTTTCAGTGAAGAACAAATCATGGATTGGTCCAAACAGTTATTTGAAATTAAAAAAGAACAAGCAAAAGATTTTGGACGAAGAATAATTGGTAAATTTACCCAGGGTGGAAGATACGACAATGCAAAATATTCTTCGCGGTTGATCATAGACGTCGCTGAATACGATTTTATTGTAATGGATTTAACGAAACAGGGAAAACTTGTATCCCGTAAGGATGCTTTTCTATCCAATGGTGAGAAATTGGGTACGGTTGTTACCTACTGTGATGGATATAATTCCCAGTACACACATTTGAGAAGTTCTATGCTAGCCTATGCTTCTATTAATCTATTTTCGATGATTAATAGATTTCCTAATACCGCGGTTAGAGTAGCTACTGATTCGATGTATATACACAATAAATACAAATCAGCTGTAGCGGCTTTCACAGATCCCGAGGAAGCGTGGGGATGTTGGAGATTTAAAAAGGAAACACTATATGAGTATTGTGAATCCGCAGACGTTACCATGGATGATAAATATCTTTGTTGTAACCGTATTGAAATTCAATCAGAATTTTCTAATGCACCACCGGTATCTGATCCAAGATGTAGATACAAGACAGTTTATTTAAACGGTTGTGGTGGGTCAGGAAAGACAACTCGTGCAATCGAATTATTTCGTGGGAAAAATCATACGGATTTCACAAACATGGTTGTGTTAACACCAACTCACAGACTCGCCAGAGAGATGAAACAACGAGGGGAAATGCCTGTACTTATCACAGCTTCTTTCGATGGAAAGGTGACAAATGGACTCCTGAGCGTATGGGTGATAAATTCATTCCTGAAATCTGAATCTGGGATGAAATATGCACAGTGTCATTAGATGTATTACAAACATTTCTCGAGTGGCTGTTAAACAAAAACACAAAAGTCGTCATGTGCGGGGATCACGGCCAACCACCGCCATTTGTCGGTGCATCCTCACATGAATGGCTAAAGGGTTTTGTAGACTATTATGAGGAAATTACCACTGATTATTGATCACTTGATGAACAATTACGAGAATTCAAAGCGCTAATTAGATTACAACCGGATAAAATCCAATGCGAACTAGCGCGTGAAATAATTTCAGAAACTCCCATGAATGATTTTTGGGAAACGTGGAGACCAAACGATTTGATAATTGCGAGTAGAAAGATAGTCAGAGACACACTTCAGATGACGTTATTTGAATTACATAAAGAAAAGTTTGCAACACTTCCAGTACCGTTGTGTTATAGGCCTTCGGATACACGAAAACAGAATATAGAAGTTGATATTCCAGGCCTAAAATCCGAAGGATTTCAAAAACAAATTCTCGTATTAAATGATATTGTGCTGGTTGATATCAGCGTCGTTGAAGATGCATTGAGTGCTAATAAATCCCCATGGACGCTAGGATACGCAGCGACGATACATTCTTCACAGGGATTGACAATCACAGACACAATTGTTTGGATGGTAGATAATCGCATCGAATGGTCGAATTTAGTCTATCTCGCAGTATCCAGAGCACGAAAAATAAATCAGCTTCGAAGAATTGTCTTCGATGATGAAATCATTGGTGGCGATGATGACACCACAATGGATGATGCTAGCATCGTTGATGTTAAAACTATTGATAAAAAACTATCCGGTTACAAACAACAAGACAAAAAAAACCAACGACAATTTGATATTGATGCTGAATTAATAATTACGCTGAAACAACAACAGAATAATCACTGCGCAAATTGCAATTGTATAATGCGTTGGCGTTATTCGGATAAAGATCCTCGCCAATTTACCGTAGACAAATAACAGTCTCGGTCATGTCAGAAACAATGTGATGTTGACTTGTCTTGAGTGTAATAGACGCAACGGCGCTAGTTAAGACCCCGCGGTGGTAATTGAGTATCGTCAGGAATTACTTGTAATTGTTCGCGTGTAAAACCCCGCTGAGGGGCAGTTGAATCCAATTTATAGATTGGAGGTCTACCAGTTGATCGTGTTATAGTAGATATCTTGTGTGCAGTAACACTCCAAATAGGATCAGTAGCCCTTTTTGTGCCACCTTCAAGCTCTCCTGGTTCGTATAAATACCTACCAGTGACATTATTACCAAGAATTGGTTCTTTGAAATCTTTTTGTGAAATCCCTTGAATTTCCATTTTAGGTATAGACTTCTTTTTAATCGCGTTGACAGGTTTCATGTTAATTGTTCGAGTAATCTCGTTATTGAGCGCGGTAATCACAGCCGATAATCTCTTAACCCATTCACGGGATCTTTTATCCTGAATAAACTCCTTCGCGTATTGATATCCAAATAACAGCTCAGCAAGAGTCCGATTAAATCGTTCAACAATTGTCTGATCGCGATTTAGCGCAGTATTCCCTCGTCTGATGGTGACATTGTGATGTTTCATCGCTGATAAAACAGCGCCTTGAAATTCCTTGCCAGAATCAACCTGCAATAGATTTGGCCAGCGTAGTGGGCCTCGTCGATAAATCCTTTCAAACGCAGAAGCTACTTCAGTTGATGATTTTGTTTTTAGCGGTTCTGCTTGTTTGTATCGACTCGCAACGTCAACTACGGTTAGCGCGTATTTGTAACCGTTGTCATGTGGTAAAAACAATAAATCAGCTTGATGAACTTCATTGGGTACAGTAACATCAAAATGCGAGAAATTGATTTGTTTTGGACGCGGTAGATAAATTTGCCATATAGCCTGTTTGGATAACCAATTAGCCGCAGTAGCCTTTTTCACTTTTGCAGCGCTAGCGAGTTTATTGATTGCAGCGTTACCCCGCCAGTATCCCTTTGGAAAATAATAAATAGATTCCATATTATTAATTACCGGCACCTAACATCAATTTGCCTTTCATAGCTGATTTTACCAACCACGGAGCCAATTTTTCTTTGAAAGATTTATCAGGAATAGCATTTAACGCATGAATTAATTTCACATCTGCGAGATGCCTGTGTTGCAAATTGCTGCTTTTATATGCGACATCATGAGCATGACACGCCTTATCAATGGCGTTTATCGGTTCTTCACCACGTCGAGGTTGATTTTGATCATCAAGTCTGATATCTAATCGTGTTCCGGGGCCACAGTAGCTATATCCTGGAAGGTGTTTTTCTCCGGGATACTTTGCCCATGGGGTTCCAGGGAGCTTTGCCAATATGGCTGCGATATCACCTCCTCGTTTTTTTTTAAAACATCTCCAAATTGTAAAATCTTTGATTTTGTAGAAACAAATCTAAACTTTTTTATACCACATGTTGCACATCTACCAGTTAGTGCTGATCTGTTATTCCTAGTTGTAATCGTCGTCAAGTCATATGTGCCAGTACGCGTTTTACACTTCACACAATATAGATCCATAATTTATGTATAGAGATATGGATTTAATTGATTTTTCAGCGACTAAAGCAAGAGAACCGGTTAAGCATCATGCAGCGCTGCCAAACTCTATCCGCGCAATTATAATCGGGCCATCTGGATCCGGCAAAACTCAATTGTTACTCAATTTAATAAGGAGATGGATGAAGTGGGATAAGTTGTATTTAGTTGCTCCCAGCGTAGATGATCAACGATGCTATGAAGTGTTAAAAGATTTTAATGAAAACGCTTCAGAAATTAAAGGTGAGAACGTCGTTGATTTTATAACCGATATTGACGAGGCGCCATCAGTAGAAGATCTCGATGGAAGTATTAACAATTTAGTTGTATACGACGATGTAATGTTAGATAAACAAACAAACCCAGCTAGAATATTTTCCCGAGGCAGGCATGCAAGCACAGACGTGATATATGTCACTCAACGCTACACTCAGATTCCAAAAGTGATCAGAGATAACTGTAATATTCTTGCTGTGTTTAACGGCGTTGATACACATACGTTACGAAATATTTGGCAGACATGGTGCTGCGGTAATATGGATCATAATCATTTTAAAAATTTCTTTAGCCGATTTCAGACAACCCCGCACGGATTTGTAACGATAAATTTACATGATCCTCGGACACGATATCGTATCGGACTCGATCAAATATTCGGTTAAATCATTTATTTTTTTTTGTTAACCAGAACTGAAAGTTTCAGCAGCAGAGAGGGTGATGACCACATCGTTGCGACCAAAATCGTAAAGTCTCCGTTTACTAAATGGAGACTTATTTTTTGGGGGTTAAAATGAGATTCGTAGGAAGCCGTATTTTTGCTTGAAAACGTGGTCTGTTCACCCTCTCTGCTGCTCATGTTGAAAGTGAGACACATTAATGTCTTGATATATCAAAATGTTATAATCCAGAATATTTTTAAATGAGTCCTCAAAAATCTTGAAGTAGCATGTTGGTGCCACATATTAATAATCACTTTTCAATTCCATTGAATAATATCAATGAATAATTCTTCTCAAATTATATGACATTTGGACGACGTGCAGTGTGTGCGTGTGTTGACAGCTATACCGCGTTGATCTCATTTACCGCGATCTACTTAGTGGCAATTTTTACTAGTAGTAACATCGGTACAAAACATATTTGTATGCAATCCTATGTGAAGTAGATAGTGCTGCTATGAAGTGTGCATGTTTGTGTGTTGAAATACATGTATAATATGCCAAATTACGCCTTTCATTGCAAAGCAATAATATCGACAGTAATATTTGGCAACGAATAGCATCACTCTGTGAAGTCAGATGGAAAGGGCAAGGAGAACACCAAACTGAAGTTGGGCATATATGTTGCTATAGAGGCGAGTTTACCAAGCCCATTGATGGAGTAGGCTTCTCCGTAAACAAATCCAGCAAGGAATATGTGCTTGAATGCCGCCCCATATCTTGTAGAATCATCTCCATTCATCTGAAAGCATCTCCATTTAACATCAGAATTATCCATGTAAATGTTCCATCTACTGATCATGATAATGATGAAATAGAGGGGTTTTACAACAAACTGTAGTGCGTTCGTAAACATGGTCAGCACAGAAGTACATCCACATCGTCCAAAGAGAGTGGAATGCCAAATAGGGCAAAGATGCCCCAAAGACAAGTCTGGTCAATGTTGACCTCCTTCCGACGTGCTTACCAATTAAAGAGGGAGACGGCTGCTAAGCGACATCAACTTGGTACTAGACAACACCCTGGGCAAACATAAAGCTTCACAATGCTGGTCATAGCACGCACCAAATGGAACCTGTCATAACCATATATACAACGTATTGTTCCAAAACAGTTATCGATCTGGCATCAACCGAGCAAACACACGAACGTTCCAATGTGCTGATGATCCGAATGATCACGATATCTTGACTATGAACCTTGAAAGAAAATCAGGCTTAAAATCAACCTTGAACAACCGAAAGCCTATAGCATCTGTAAGCTATTCCTAGCCACAACTGAAGGAAAATGTAGTCCACTCATATTAATGGATGTTTTGTTAAAGTAATGACAAACACTGTCAACACAGTCATGACAACGGTTGGAAAGAGCATCATTGGCCTCCATCGCCCGAAGCAAATCACCATGAATTAAATAACAGATTCTTAATGTGTGATGCCCGAAGAGATATTGAAAACGCCAGACACACAACAGGGACAATGGAGTACCGGGAAATTAACAAGAATATTGGAAACAATTTGAAGAAAGTAAAAGAAGGTTGAATTGCACAAAAGGGCATATAAATATATAGCAGTCTGATAAAAAGTAACAGTCACAAACACGTTCTAAACTGCAAAAGACCTGAACCGACAGAAGCAGCCAAGAGTTAGTACCGTTAAAGTCGAGCTTAGAACATACCTCACATAAGCAAGTGATACTGAAGAAAGATGAACAGTGTATTGTAAAGATGTATAGAACCATCCGTCCACAGGAAACCCTGATGTTTTTGCAACTATAAACCCCACAACAGATGATGCTTTGAACAAAATTGCAGCTGAATTCAGAAATAATACGTGAGAGAAATCAGTAATAGAAGTTCTAATAACAATCTGCAAGAAGCTCTGGAAGACAGGTGAATGACCAATACAGTGGGCCCAGTCACTGATTATAACACTCCCAACACAAACCAATCTCCAGCTGAGCCAAAAGTTCACAATTATTCGTTTGGTCAGACATGCTAGTATGGTGATGCTGAACATCATCTTTAACAGACTGAAACCATAATCAGCAGAAATAATTGCTGAAGAACAGACACAGTTCCTCAGTGGAAGAAGCACAGCATAATTAATATTCCATATCAGGTTTCTGTGTGAAAAGTACTCGCAACATCAAGAAGACATTCCTCATGTGTTCATAAATTTTAAAACAGCTATTGACAGTGTGTCATGAGGTATTGTGGGCCACAATGAAGAATTAGAATATGGATCAAAAGTTGACCAATACCATCAAGCAGCTGTGTATCAACGCTACCAGTGCAGTAAATGATCAAGGTTCTCTCTCTCTCTCTCTCTCTCTCTCTCTCTCTCTGGCTATAATATGGTACACTGTGTGTTCACATGTGACGATCGGCAACTGAAAAATGTGAAGTTATTACTTCAGAAAGGCAAGGAGATCTATGGTAATACAAAATATTTATTTTTGAAAATTTTAACAAAACATGTGCGATCTAATCAAATATTCGTTATAATTACGATGTTACAGTGTAAATGTGTTTATGTTGCTTTAGCAATGAAGGACGTTCACTAAATTTCCATACCCTAACAGCTCCAGGCAATCACTTTTTACCAAGATCAATAGAAATAACCTATGGTTGTCATATTTTGCAACTTAATATAGCAATTGCTTTTAAACAATATTAACTTCATTGTCCTCTCTAGCGAAGGTTATTGTTGACTGATGTGCTAGATGATCGTTGCAAAGTAATTAGACGAGATAATCAAGTTATCTATTATTTTAATTACCAAAGAATCTTTGCAAATGCGACTTAACTGAAAGACTCATAATTATTGTCTATCATATAGATAGAACGTACGTACCGTAACAGTGTCCCTGGGATCCCTCCTATGCTCCAGACTTACTACAACGAACAGCGCATGCCCTTGTAAGATTGTATCCTTCGTTGCATAGAATAGTAGCCACGGTATTGTAAGTTCCTGTTCCAGTAATGCCCCCAGTGTACATAAGTGTACCGCGGACTGGTTTAATTAGGCTGTTGTTACAACGTACCACTGGGAAACAAAATCATGGATGTATCGGTTAAGTAAATTTAAATTCCTTCTTTTTCCACTTTTGTCTTTCTACTGTACGACTAATATCTGATCACATGTAACATTTAAAACAAATATGAACCAAGACATGTTTAAAATGGCTGCAATACTTCAAATGTTTTACTCATATTAGAAAGACATTCCTATTATAATATTACTTTACAGTATCTGTCAAAAAACGGATAACAGCGACAAGATAAACGTTATACATAAACCAAAATTATAGTTTGTATTCACATTAAATAGGAGATACGCGCCGTTTAAATACATTAAAAAGTATTATTCCAATTGAACTGACCTATATTTATCTCGGAAAACGAAACAAACTGTTTTGTTACATCATACTTATATATCTGTTATATTTCGCCATTACTTAATAATACTCTTCATTTTGACGACTATGACACTCAATTCAGAACCGCAAATACACATTTTGTGTGCTTCTCCTAAATATGCAAGTATATAAATGTGATCTAATACAAATATTATTGAATATACATGTGTGAATATAATCAGGTGGAATGAAAGCTGCGATACATGTATAATCTAGCCACAATGTCATCCTATTTGCAATTTTGTTTTATAAATTCCATTAAGCAGTTTAGCAATTCTTATCAAGACTAGATTATAAAAGCTGCGCCTGGCTGAGTTAATACTTTGCGAAGAACAACAACTCAACCTTCAAAAAAGCATTGCAAACGTGTATTAATTGTGGGCATAGCAAATCGTTTTCTTCTTGAGATAGTCACTATAATTTGATGCCATGATGCATTTTTGATATAATTGTTACCATATACAGATGTATGCGCAATACATCTTTAATTGTTATGATCAGCCCTAATCAGTAGTTGCATTTCATTTTTATTCTTAATACGTTTTACATTAAACATTGGGTTAACTGTAACATAGCAAATGAAAGCATATCATCATTTTTCTGATCTTTTAGATCAAAAGCCATTACAAAATTGTATAGATCAGGCTCGAACACGTCATTCCAAACTACAACTATGTGTATACGTTAAAGGTGTTGACCTAATCACACACATACATTAATTCTGTTCCTTTCCAAAAACGAACGCTTTTCCCGATAAATAATCTCCCGAAGCTAGAGCCAGATAGCGTAATGCAATGTTTAGTAATCATTCTTCAAACACCCTTATTAGAAATATACATGCTATTTCATTTGCATGATTATACGATCATCGTTGTCCAAACACTTGCCGAAAGAGTTATTTAATGTAAATAATAACTTGACTGAATCAGAAATAACTCTGTAACACTATTAAAGATATAATTATTCAATATTTTCAGTACTTACGAAATTCACATTTAGCCCCAATGAAACCAGAATTACATACGCAAGTGAAGCTTCCAGGAGTATTTATACAATTTCCTTGATTAGAACATGCAGATGCTAACATTGTTGCGCATTCATCAATATCTGAAAAATATAAATTGCAGTTAAATATTTGTAGCTTAAATGATCATGATTAGAGTTTGTAGACATTTGGAAATTTCCGTACGACATTATATGCTCAAATGGTCAGATGATTAAAAACAATTAGTTCTCTACGTTAAATAATCCCTCAACTTTAAAAACTCCCACAAATATGTTATATGTCACAAGAGCATACCTACCTGATACGAGACGCGTGTTAGCTAGCTATCCTGCTATTCATGGGGTTGGGGTCATTATATACATCTATCTATCTATCTGTCTATCTGTATGTATGTCTATCTATCTATCTATCTATCTATCTATCTATCTATCTATCTATCTATCTATCTATCTATCTATATATCTATCTATCTATCTATCTATTTATCTATCTATCTACCTCTGTTAGTTAAAGTGCTGTGTGAAATACCTAACTGGTATCACTGGTCAACAGTGAAATCATTACTGACTTGAAAAGGCCGTAATCTGTAGTATTTTGGTGTGCCGAACACGAATATAACCGTGAAAATTTTGTATTGGCTCTCGTTTTGAAGATATTCATATACCTCATTTTCTATGTTTCACTGTGTAAATTTCTCCAGTAGGACTGCAGCAACATCCGGAATAATGATGTAACATTGCATAATACCATCATGCTCACATCATCCACAGTTGATTGCATCATTTTCTGATACAATGCAATACTAATGCCATGCAGCTGCTGAAGTAAGTTGACGTCAGCTGTGTACGATACATGTGTAGGCCTATTATACTAATGCCAGGCTGCTGCTGAAGCTGACGTAAGCAGTGTACTATATAAAGCCCAATCAGATAGGTTTAGCATTTAAAATATTTTAGACGTTGTGGGAGACAGTTCAAGCTACTGTTACATAAAACTTATTATTTTATCCATTTACGTACAATAAAGAACAGTAATGTATCGAAAGTGTGTTAATACCGCGGACAATTTTTGCTATATTTGTGGGGAAGTGACATTTGCCAACCAGAAGAAAAGTATAAATTCTCAAGTGAAGAGGGCATATTATCTTTACTTCGGATGCAAGGTTGGTGACCAAGACAAGCCTTGGGCTCCGCATATATGCTGTGCTACATGTACAACACAGCTTTCACAGTGGTTGAATTGCAAAAGGTCATCAATGCCGTTTGCAGTCCCAATGGTGTGGAGAGAGCCAAGCAACCACCTAAATGACTGTTACTTCTGCTTGGTTCCTCCTCTTTCCGGCGGAATAACGAAGCGAAAGAAGTCGAGAATAGTCTACCCAAACATTCCGTCTGCATTGACACCAGTTCCACATGGTGAGGGACTTCCTATTCCAGAACCTTCAGCAGAATATTCTCTTGATTCATCTGACGAAGACAAAGGTGAGTCGACCTGTTCTTCTCCTGGTCCATCAGCATGCAGTGATCCAGATTTTCACTGTGGTGCATCATCAACCCCACACAGAATAACACAGGAAGAACTAAATGACCTGATTCGTGATTTGGACTTATCAAAGAACAAGGCAGAATTGCTAGGATCAAGACTCCAACAATGGAATCTTCTAGAAGAAGATGTCACAATTACTGAATATCGAAAGCGCCACCAGCAATTGGAGCCTTTCTTCAGAAAGGAAAGTAATCTGATATTCTGTTCCGATATTGAGGGCCTCATGAATGCTTTAAAAATCACTCATGACCCACAAGAATGGAGACTATTTGTGGACTCTTCGAAACTGAGTCTCAAGGCTGTGCTTTTGCACAATGGAAACATTCTTCCATCTATTCCAGTAGCGTATGCTGTCCACATGAAAGAGACATACGATAACTTAAGGCAGCTACTGAATTCCATTGAGTATAACAAGTACAGCTGGCACCTCTGTGGTGATTTGAAGGTAGTTGCCCTTTTAATAGGACTGCAGCAAGGATATACAAAATACATGTGTTTCTTATGCGAGTGGGATAGCCGAGCAAGGGAAATGCACTACATGAGGAACGAATGGACTCACAGGCAGAATGTAGCCATTGGAGAGAAGAATATCCAACACCCAGCTCTGGTTGAGGCTCAGAAAATCTTGCTACCACCCCTTCACATCAAACTAGGTTTGATGAAGAACTTCGTGAAAGCCATTGACCGGACTTTGCCAGCATTCCGATACCTGCATAAAACATTCCCTCGACTCAGCGAAGCAAAGATTAAAGAAGGAGTTTTTGTGGGTCCTCAGATTCGAGAGCTTTTTAAAGATGACCGGTTCACAACTTGCTGGAAGGTGAAGCGAAACAAGCATGGAATGCTTTTCGCCTAGTTTCTACAAACTTCCTCGGAAATGTTAGGGCAGAAAACTATAAGGAACTAGTAGAATACATGTTGATGAAGTATAAGAAACTTGGCTGCAATATGTCTCTAAAGTTTCACTTCCTTCATTCCCATTTGGATTTCTTTCCTAGCAACTGTGGTATTGTTAGTGATGAACACGGCGAACGTTTTCATCAAAATATCGCAACAATGGAACAAAGATACCAAGGAAAATGGTCCACTACAATGCTGGCTGACTACTGCTGGACACTCCTCAGAGATGCTCCCGAACAGCTGTACAAGAGACAGGCGAAAAAACCTAAGATGTAGTCAATGACTTGATTTTTTTATAGGTAGGCTATTATAGTTGACCTTTTACTATTGGAATGCATTTCGTTATGTAAACATTAATTTCTTGCAGATTACAAAAAAACTAGAGCCAATTTTGCAATTTGACTGTCATATTCGTGTTCATCACATAAAAATTGATGAGAATTGACTAATTTTATTTCAGTAACATGACTTTTGTAAAAATTTGTTGTCCAGTGTATCCAACAGGTCCCTGTGATTTACGATACCTGAAGATGTTAAGTCGAATGCATTTGAGTTAAATATAGACGCTGAATTGGGGCGCACCTTAGAAATATTGCGAATATTACGTGCCATTGTTATATGCCAATTTGATTGCGTTAATCTACCTAAGGGAAATGTATACATGTTTCTGGACTAAACCGAATAAAAAAACGTTGTGTTATAACAGTTGCCACTACTAGAGTTAAGAATCCAGAGGGAAGTCACAAATAATAATACTAAGGCTACAAAAGTAAGATTTTGGCAGCTAATCTAACTGTTGTAGTTGATGATGTTAAGTGTGTTCATTTAAGAGACAGCCATTGTTACGAACACCTGCTTCACTTTTGAAAGAAGGTACAACTCAGCGATTGAAAAATCAAACTCAAACCTCATGCCATTACAAGATATATGCAGTTATGGTACTGGTTTTGAAAGACAGAAAACTGAAAGAGTTGATCTTAGAGATAAATTAATGAAGAAAAGTGGATTTCAAGAGAATTTTTTATTGAAGAGGGGTTGCGTGTGTATGTGCGTGCGTGTTAGTATTTCAATGTATGTTGAAATTCCTTCGGAAATATTAACTTCTTTAAAAGCAAATACGACCGGTTCATACTATTGTTAGCTGTTTTTGAAATATTATGTTTGCAAAAGATAGACCAACGTACGTAAACCGATAATATCCTGCACAAAGTATCAAAAGTAACAAAACAAACAAATGCATTAATGTGAACAGGATAGCTTGAAATGTTTCTCCAAAAATGGAGGTAAACATTACATTCATAAAGTCATTTAATAAAGCAAACAGTAGCGTAATTTAACTTTCCATTAACTTCTATTAAACAGATACTTAAACACTGTCGGACCTAGCTATTTACGTATTTAATCACCGCAGTTAAGTGTCCCTAAAACATGCTTTGGATATTGGTTGACTCAGCTATATAAAGTTTTCAAGTTATTTTGATTGGATTTATATTTTCTTCGACAACGCAGCTTAGACATTGATTTCCTAAGCTAGAAGAGCAACGTTTCTAGTTACTATGATCACATACAATTGAGGCACTTCCTTATTCAGTTCATTATTATTTCACAATAATTATCTTAAATCCAGCTCATAATATGGGTTCATGCGAACTAGATTGAATGTCCTTTAAACAGTTCTTTACTAATTCAACTAGCTGCTTAAATGACGTGTTAGCATAATGTATAGGTGAACTATTATATCAATATGTATGATAGCTAAATCAGCACTAGATCAGAGATTAATTAACTAGTAAATAACTTCCAGTTTGTTTAGTCTTCATTTAACTTATGGATACGAGTGGTCTTTATGTTTCTTTATGGTTAACATCATTGTCGCATGCATATCAGATTTGACTAATTGGAACAATAAAGATGTACTTAATTTTCACACGACAGTGTGTGAGTCTTGTTTATCAACACCAATACGTTATTAATAAATCATTCACGTGCTATATCATGCGTACAAACATGTGCACTATCTAAATGCAACTCATTTCTTGTCTTTTGAATGCGTTTCATGTAATTGATAGTCTTCTTCTTTCAATAAAAGACACGCATTTGAAAGTGTTACAAACTTGTAGCAGACCTCATGTATTAATGACCATTTAACAAAACAAATGTTGCAAGAGATCCTGCCGGAAATCG